>JAJSOF020000011.1:163136704-163266051 GCA_025594305.2 Periplaneta americana
TCCTTGCTTTCGTTTCGCTGTTGTTATCCCTCACATCCTTCAATCTCGTGTTTATTTTCATAAACTCTGCTTTTGGCAATCGACTTTCTCTTGCCTCCTGACTTGTTCCTTAGCAACGAAGTTTTCGTATGTTTTTCCCTTTCATGTTTCTGTCGTTCTTCTTCTGTTTTTATTCTGAAAACAATCGAAAGGTGATTTTAATACATTAGTGGAATATAAACTATTATTTCGTCGACCTTGGCAACCTAAACAATAACTTTATCTTTGGTAGTGAACCAAAGAGATTTAATTTACAATTTTTAATCACTTTCTCCCTCGAATGTTTATTCCTCTATTTTCTTTCATTCAGTTGAAACTGCCTTTTCAAAAACTGCAGGTTAAATAAAAACAATAATAAGTCACCTTTTTTTTTCCCGTATATTTTACCAGTTCCATCTCGTTGCTATTGTTCTCCCGAAATCCTGAGAGATGCAACCCACGTAGCTAAGTCTCCCAGCTCAGCATTGTGAACTGATGGCAGTCGCTTCATAAAGCAACAACGAGGATTCCTCAACCATGTGCACCTAATTACAGTGAATGTAACACCTACTGACGAAACAAGAGGATTACTATACGGGCTGCGTGCGTGACAGAGCTATGTACCACTGGCACTAAATTCATAAAGCGTGTGGTTTGTTTAGCTATAAATAATTTAGGTGTTAATTGTCATAGCAATGATTTAAGAGGAGTAATATTAAATGCTACCGCACAGCACAAACTTGGTTTTGTTTTTTTTTTATAATTATAATTCTGGTTCTGAGATAGAGAAGGCCTCATGGTCTTAACTGTATCAGAATAAATAGATGAATAGATTAATAAATAAATAAATAAATACACTAACACATAAATAAATGTATAAATACATAAATAAGTAAACAAGTAAGGAAGTAAGTAAATGAAGTGGTAAATGAATAAGTAAATAATAAGTAAATAAGAATGCAAATAAATAAGTAATGAATAAATGAGTAAATAAGTAATTGAATCAATAAGTAATAAGTGAATAAATAAGTAAATAAGGATCGAAATAAATAAGTAATGAATAAATGAATAAATAAGTAAATTGATAAATGAGTAAATAAGCAATAATTGAATAAATAAGTAAATGAGTAAATGAATAAATGAGTAAATAAGTAATTTAATGAATTAGTAATAAGTAAATGAATAAGTAAATAAGTGAATAAGTAAGTAAATAAGTGAATAGATAAGTAAATAACTGAATAAATAATTAGTGAATGAGAAAGTAAATAACTTACCGAATAAATTAGTAATTAAGTAAGCGAATAAATAAATAATTAAATAAATAAGTAAATAAATAAGTGAATATTTAAGTAAATAAGTGAATAAATAAGTAACTGAATAAATGGGTAAATAAGTAATTAAATTAATAAGTAATAAGTGAATAAGTGAATAAATAAATAAATAAGTGAATAAATAAGTAAATGAATAAATGGGTAAATAAGTAATTAAATGAAGAAATAATAAGTGAATGAATAAATAAATAAGTGAATAAATAAGTAAATGAATAAATGGATAAATAAGTAATTAAATGAATAAGTAATAAGTGAATAAATAAATAAATAAGTGAATAAATAAGTAAATGAATAAATGGGTAAATAAGTAATTAAATGAAGAAGTAATAAGTGAATAAATAAGAAAATGAATAAATGGGTAAATAAGTAATTAAATGAATAAGTAATAAGTGAATAAATAAATAAATAAATAAATAAGTGAATAAATATATAAATAAGTGAATAAATAAGTAAATGAATAAATGGGTAAATAAGTAATTAAATGAAGAAGTAATAAGTGAATAAATAAATAAATAAGTGAATAAATAAGTAAATAAATAAATGGGTAAATAAGTAATTAAATGAATAAGTAATAAGTGAATAAATGAATAAATAAATAAGTTAGCGCATAAATAAGTAAATAAAGAAATGAATAAATAAGTTAATAACTAAATAAATAAGTGAATTTGATTTAATGTATTGGTCTGCCCCAATATTTTGGGTTTGCCCTGCGACACAGAATAGCTCACAATAAGATTTAAAATGAAAAATAAGTAAATAAGTGAATAAATAAGTAACTAAATTACCAAATAAGTACATAAATAAATTAATAAATAAGTAAGCGAATAAATTAGTGCGTAAGTGAGCGAATAAATAAGTAAATAAACAGATAAATTACTTTGTAATTAGAAATTATCTATCAGTAGACTAGCCATTTTCATTGTTGCAATTGTCACTTAATTTTGGACTTCCATTAAGTGATTTGCATTTTTTAATATATTTCGCGTTTATCGTTAATATACCAAAAAATCACACCCGTAATTGTGTTGCACATAAAAACTTTTTCTTATGTTTTTTCCTTACACATACCACATATCAGCATTACCAAAACAAAAAAAATAATGTGTATGCTTTCTATATTGCCTATACGAAGATTTGTGCTAGTTACTGAGTATTTCCGTGCATTCAGAAAAGTCCCTTTCATTTTAATGACAATATTCTCGAAATTGATATAAATCCACGAAATTACGTCATAATCACGATATTAAGAAAAAAAAATTATGGAGAATTCGCATGAAAAATAAATCTTTCTTTCAAATAAAACGTGAAATTTTTCGTTATAAAATAGACCTGAAAATTTCTATATATTTGATAGTTTAGCATTACATACGTGTGGAATCGGGCAATATTATACGCATTTATTTCTTTTTTCCCCCAAATTGCCCTCTTGAGATCAAGACGGCAGTGACGTCACCCCTTCACAGTTGAATGAAATTGAATTAGGAATTTAATTAATGATGAAAACAATTTCTGTTAGTTTCAAAGGAATTGTTTCAATAATAATTCTAAAAAAATGTTTTAGGATATAGTCACCGAAATTAAACCATTTTAGTCACAGAAATCGGGGTAAAATAATCACCATAAAATTACACCCAATATTTCATGAAATACTCAATGAAATAGTGACAGGTTTAACATCAGAATCATATATTTTATATCGCCAAAAAAATTATCCCCAGTAATCACCTGGATATCAACAATGTGACGCTGAAACGTGTGTTCAGGTTACTGCCCAGCGACAGTCCTGATGTATTTTTATATTTGTGATGATTGGTTAATTAATATTAACCCGGCACACTCACAATCACACAAATTTCCAGACTCTAGACACCCAGGGAATTTTTTTTCTTCAAGAAAAATTCACCGAGAGCCGAGCCCGGGAATCGAACCCGGGACCTCCAGACCTGGAAACCAGCATGCTGACCAACAGACCACGGAGTCAGTCACTGCACCTAATACATCAGAAATAAAAGAGATTTTTTCCACATTTACTCTATCTCATTGCTTAGAGTAGAGGGGTTGAAAATGATGAGAGGCAAACGAGTTCAGGAAAGTCTTATCCCCTTTCGTTGAAGAAAGTTCTGGAAGCTGAATTCAGATATCGCGTATTCATTATCGGGGAATGGGTAATGATATGCCCTCCCATTACCACCTCGTTACGCTGCTATGGGTAAAGTTTTAATGAGTCTCACTTTGATGTGCAAGGTTTCTGGTAACGAGAATCTTTAGATATTCCAAATTTACGTCTCATTTGATAACCAGAGGTAATACGTTATTAATTTTCTGTATTTTTATTTACGTAATATGGAACTTTCTGTCAATAGGTCAATCATTTTGACGTGCCTTATCTATATTGTAGGTGCAAAAGATTAAATTTCTACTGTTTTGACATGAAAAGTTTACTCTCGGAATTGGAATTGGTTTTCCAACGACTTTCCCAAGACAAGCTATAAAAAAATGATTTCCTGTAGCACTGAGTAAGTCGAAATAAGGCACAACTGACATTGGTCCTGCTCCCACAGGTAACTTAACCTATAATTGTAGCCTATAAAATTTGTATTTTGTGAATGAAATGAAACAATTAATAGAAAGTCAGATGTTCAAATTTATGTAACATCATCGCATATCAAGCCCAAACATCTACATCTTCATCTTCTAATTTCATGTCCATTGTAGGCTATCTGAAAAAAAATTACATTCCTTCATTCAGATTTCATAACTGCGTTTTCAACAATTCTTTATTTAATTAATGTATTAATCAGGTTATTGTAATTATATTATAAAATTGTAAATTAAACTGTGATTTCAGCAGATAATGAAAATGTATTTAGGGTAAACTGGGGTCTGTTGAACAGTCGGGTATGTTGGACACTCTGTACTTTAACGTGTTACCTCGCCACTTGTGGGCAACACATTCTGCTAGAGGTCAATGACGGAAGTACCCCCACTGTCTGGTCTGTAGTAATGTCACGAAATAGTCCTAATAAATGTCACTCGAGGTCTGAGATATCCCAAGATAAATCTCAGACCTCGAGTGACATTTATTATGACTATTTCCTGAATAAAATAAAAATGTAAATAATATATCCCTAAAATTCGATCACAAATTGTTAATAATTGTATATTAACTAATACTTAACCTATTCAGACATTGTGAAGTTGAAATACTCGTAGACGAATATCGATTACTGCAATAAAGAAATTCGATGTTATTATTCAGTAATGCCAATTGCGAAATACAGGTTTAACAATGTTAATTACATGTACTGCACTTTTCTCTTATTATTATAACATAAATATATTTTCATTATCTGCTGAAATCATAATTTAATTTAACAGTAACAGTGGGGACAGCTATATACCAATGCTTATGTATTCACAGCGAGACATGTTGCTACACAGTGAAGCCATCTCTGCATAGATAGGCCTAATTAAAACACGAATTTTATTACGCCATACGGAAGGCAGTTTGATCAAAGACCTTATTATTACTATGCAAGGTCTTTGGGTTTGATATGCGATGAAGTTACATAAATTTGAACATCTGACTTTCTATTAATTGTTTCATTTCATTCACAAAATACCAATTTTATAGGCTACTTATAGGTTAAGTTACCTGTGGGAGCAGGACCAATGTCAGCTGTGCCTTATTTCGACCGCTACAATAAGTGCTACACGAAAGCATTTTTCTATAGCTCGACAAACGCATTCTCGCTGTAGTGTGTAACGGAACTAAAGCTGCATCTACACAGTTCAATATTCCAATCGCGTATACGTGCAATCTGGGAAGAATATTGAAAGAATCAAGTTTAAAAGGTACGTTCAATTAAGATGCATGAAGATTTTGTGTCTACATGGTGCGCCGTTTTGAACGTCGTCTTCACTGCGTAAATATATTAATTAATGTTAAATATCAATCTTGCATTCATTGCTTTAAAGTTGAAAGAAAAGTTTAACGGTGTAGTTGCATCTTAATGTATTCATGATCATCAATTTGCGGGGAAACAGTTGGCGACAACGACTAAACAAAAGAACGACCATGCGATAAATTGATAGCGATAAATCTAGCTGCAAAAATTATCGCAAAGTGTGACTGTCATTGCTTGGAATTCAAAATTGCATTACACTTCATCGGTCGGAAATGGAATGACGTCATATAAACGATATAGTCAATATAACAATTTTAATTCGGGGGAATATTTAAGTTAACATGTTGGCTAACCTACAAAACAGTTTGGCGCCAAATAGGAGTAACTGCTTAGTTGTGAATGAATGTTTTGTAAGAGTCTACAAAAAAAGTTGAGAAAGAATTTTGGTTCACTTTCATTTTTGGCATTGTAAGTAAATGTACAGCGCTATTTTTTAAGAATATGTTGTTTTTATGAGTAATGTATAGTAGTTAACATTTATTACAATGGTTTTCAGATTTCCCATAACCTCAGTTGATTAAATTATTATGTGTTTACATTTGCCCCATAGTTTTAATTGCTTGGGGGTAATTGTAAACATGTTTTACTATGGTTATATTTCGTACTTTTCAATAATCAAAGAGACCCCCACCCAACTACACTGTAGAGGATTTAGAGAGGGTTGTCACAGATGTGAAAAATAGTAACTACAGTTGTGAAGCTCAGGAGAGGTACTGAGTTCCTATATCGTCATATATCATAGGTTAAAGGGACGAAATGTACCAGTGATCAAAATTGGAGTTGGAAGGAGTACAGCTCTTTTTTCTGAAACAGAACAAAAAATGTTCAGTGTCTGATAGCCCATGCGAAAATTGGTGTTTACATTTACCCCCTCTCAAAGGGGTAAATGTAAACAGGTGGGGTAAATGTAAACTAGCAATTAAAAGATGAAAAAAAGTCAACCTTATTATTTTAAATCCATTTTCTGTGAAAAGAAAGTTCTAAAAATAACACACTGTTCCTTTGTCATGCTACCGTTACTGAGGGTTGTGTAATGTTGATTTATTGTTTTTATTTTACGACGCTGTATCAACATCTCAGGTTATTCAGCGTCTGAATGAAATGAAGGTGATAATGCCAGTGAAATGAGTCCGGGGTCCGGCACCGAAAGTTACCCAGCATTTTCTCGTATTGGGTTGAGGGAAAACCCCGGAAAAAAACCTCAACCAGGTAACTTGCCCCGACCAGGATTCGAACCCGGGCCACCTAGTTTCGCGGCTTGACGCGCCGACCACTACTCCACAGGTGTGGACTGTAATGTTGAATTATATTTGAAATCAGAGAAAAGTGTTTACTATTACCCTGGTCTACCCTAAAATAATTTATATCTCGAAAAGGAAACTAAATTGTATTAAAATTTTTTTTTTCAAATATCTCAATGAATAGCTCCCTGAAATTAATGACATTGCTTACTGTTCATGTTGTATGTCCTACACACAGATCTCTCAAAACTAATTGGTAAAATGGAATCCAAGCAAATGTTATAAAGAAATGGACAAAATATATGATTATGACTCGTGACGGGAATATTGTACGAAATGGAAATATAAAAATTGGACATTTATCTTTTGAAGAGGTGGAGAAGTTCAAATATCTTGGAGCAACAGTAACAAATATAAATGTTACTCGGGAGGAAATTAAACACAGAATAAATATGGGAAATGCCTGTTATTATTCGGTTGAGAAGCTTTTATCATCCAGTCTGCTGTCAAAAAATCTGAAAGTTAGAATTTATAAAACAGTTATATTACCGGTTGTTCTTTATGGTTGTGAAACTTGGACTCTCACTTTGAGAGAGAAACATAGGTTAAGGGTGTTTGAGAATAAGGTGCTTAGGAAAATATTTGGGGCTAAGAGGGATGAACTTACAGGAGAACGGAGAAAGTTACACAACGCAGAGCTGCACGCATTGTATTCTTCACCTGACATAATTAGGAACATTAAATCCAGACGTTTGAGATGGGCAGGGCATGTAACACGTATGGGCGAATCCAGAAATGCATATAGAGTGTTAGTTGGGAGACCGGAAGGAAAGAGACCTTTAGGGAGGCCGAGACGTAGATGGGAAGATAATATTAAAATGGATTTGAGGGAGGTGGGATATAATGATAGAGAATGGATTAATCTTGCTCAGGATAGGGACCAGTGGCGGGCTTATGTGAGGGCGGCAATGAACCTCCGGGTTCCTTAAAAGCCAGTATGTAAGTAAGTAAAGAAATGGACGATGAAGCTTGTATTTCACTCAAGTGTTGAGGTTCAAAACCCAATTTTAACGTCAGTATTTATAAACTTTATGAATTGTATTTATTTATTAGTCCCGTATATTTTCTTCAAGGTTTCAATTGTCTTCCTGATGCTGATATTAAGAAATGGTATAACGAAAATGACTAATCGATTGATAGTTAAGTTTTCATTCGCCCAGCCTGTGTAGAATTCATATTTTTAAGTGTGGAGCTGAGATTTTAAATGCAGGATAGAGAGAGGTCCAATGGCTGGACCCTCTTTAATTCATTTTATATGTTTTATCATTGAGCTATAAACGGAGGAGGGTTTAACAAAACCCTGCATCATTATAGCCGCCATTATCCCGCAGAGCGGGCCGCTAACGAATGTTAATGGTTTTCTTTTTGTTATATTTTTGTGTCTGGGCTCTCTATTGTCGTTTTGTACTGGACCGGTGCGTTGTCACACAGAACTAGAGAGTGCAGAGAGAGAGAGAGAGAGAGACAGATAGACTACGAAGAGGAATAGAGAGAGGGGAGACTCGAAGGAAAGGATACAGCCAGACAGGATAGAAAGATATGATGGGGGAGAGGAACGTGAAAATTACAGACATAAGCAGATATAGAATGAAGGGAAAGATGCAGAGTTAAAGAGAAAGAAAGACGAGAGGAATGGAGAAATAATAGAAAGACACAGATGAAGAAGAATGCTAAAGAAATAAGGAACAGTACATGTAGAGTACCGGAATGGTTAGACGAAAGGGATGGCGAAGAGAAGGAAATAAATAGATGCAATGGAAGAGACAAGACGGAACAGAAACTAGGATATGTGAGACAGGGATGGATTGGGGCAAAGAAAGTTCACACGGAGGGCTAGAGTGAATGAGAATGGAGGAAAGAGAATAGAAGGAACATTGATACATTAATTGGTGTCATAAAGAGTGATTGTTGTAAAGATTGAGAGCGATTAATTCAAAGATTGGGAGCAGTTTATGACATGATAAACAATGATTTATGTAGAGACGAGGAGTGATGCATGCGGAGACAGGAATCGATTTATTCAGAGACGAGGAGTGAATTATGTAGAAACAGGGATTGATTTATTCAGAGACGAGGAGTGAATTATGTAGAGACGAGGAGTGAATTATGTAGAGACAGGGATTGATTTATTCAGAGACGAGGAGTGAATTATGTAGAGACAGGGATCGATTTATTCAGAGACGAGGAGTGAATTATGTAGAGACAGGGATTGATTTATTCAGAGACGAGGAGTGAATTATGTAGAGACTAGGAGTGAATTATGTAGAGACGAGGAGTGATTTATACAGACACAGGGATCGATTTATTTAAAGACGAGGAGTGATTTATGCAGAGACGAGGAGTGATTTATGCAGAGACGAGGAGTGATTTATGCAGAGACAGGGATCGATTTATTCAGAGACGAGGAGTGAATTATGTAGAGACAGGGATCGATTTATTCAGAGACGAGGAGTGAATTATGTAGAGACAGGGATCGAATTATTCAAAGACGAGGAGTGATTTATGTAGAGACGAGGAGTGATTTATACAGAGACATGGATCGATTTATTCAGAGACGAGGAGTGAATTATGTAGAGACGGGGATCGAATTATTTAGAGACGAGGAGTGAATTATGTAGAGACGAGGAGTGAATTATGTAGAGACGAGGAGTGAATTATGTAGAGACGAGGAGTTATTTATACAGATACAGGGATCGATTTATTTAAAGACGAGGAGTGATTTATGCAGACACGAGGAGTGATGTATGCAGAGATAGGGATCGATTTATTCAGAGACGAGGAGTGAATTATGTAGAGACGAGGAGTGATTTATGCAGAGATGAGGAGTGATTTATGCAGAGACAGAGATCGATTTATTTAAAGACGAGGAGTCATTTATGCAGAGACGAGGAGTATTTCATGCAGAGACTAGGAGCTATATATGCAGAGACAGGGATCGATTTATTCCAAGAGGAGGAGTGATGTATGTAGAGATGAGGAGTGATTTATGCAGAGACAGGGATCGATTTATTCAGAGACGAGGAGTGAATTATGTAGAGACGAGGAGTGATTTATGTAGAGACGAGGAGTGATTTATGCAGAGATGAGGAGTGATTTATGCAGAGACAGGGATAGATTTATTTAAAGACGAGGAGTGATTTATGCAGAGATGAGGAGTGATTTATGCAGAGATGAGTGATCTATGCAGAGATGAGGAGTGATTTATGCAGCGATGAGGAGTGATTTATTCAGAGACGAGGAGTGAATTATGCAGAGACGAGGAGTGATTTATGAAGAGACAGGAATCGGTTTATTAAAAGACAAGGAGCGATTTATGCAGAGATGAGGAGTGATTTATGCAGAGATGCGGAGTGATTTATGCAGAGATGAAGAGTGATTTATTCAGAGACGAGGAGTGTATTATGCAGAGACGAGGAGTGATTTATTCAGAGACGAGAAGTGAATTATGCGGAGACGAGGAACAATGTGGCCTCCGCGATCTCCAGATTTCAATCCGGCCGACTTTTGGTTGTGGGGTTTTCGTAAAGAACGAGTTTTCCTGACACATCCAACCACCCTACTGCAACTGAAAGATGCCATCTCGCAAGAAATTGCCAATATTCCAAGACATTATCTGCAAAATGCTGTGCAGTGTGTCGCAGACAAAATTCTGTACGTTGAACAAGAGAACGGCGGACATCTTCCCAATGTTTTGTAAACCCCGGTGTTTGCCTAATACTGTGATGTTTTTGTTTCTTTCCTTATTTCAAATATTATAATATTTATTTCGGTTTAATGTTTGAACTGACTTTTGAAATACCCTGTATATTAATTTTAGTAAATACCTATGCGAGTTTATTTATTTATTTTTTTGGCAGTGAAGTTAAGATTGCACCTACGCAACTGTGACGTACCAAAAAATTGGAAGTATGAAACAAATAACAAAGAAATTAGAAATTTCGCCATCCTATTTCCTTAACTTATTTTAAATTTCGTATGGGCATCGTTCGACACTTTTCTCATTCGACACTGAACTTTCTGTCCCCTTCTTTGCCTTTGACATTTTCTTTCACAAACAGGTGCATTGTCGCTTATTACTTATTTCATTGTTTTCATATTAATTTGCTTCTCCAATTTTGTTATTTCCTCCGATTCTTTCCCCTTTTATGTCATATTCCTTCCGCTCTGTTTCTAAAATGTTTTGTACGAGATCGTGCGTATTTGCTTGGTTTCCGCACAAAACCAATCCGCGGTAAGTCTAAAATTCCACATTCAGTATTCCCAACCTAACACACATAACAATTTCCCTCTTCTTACCGCTTAAGTGACATATTGATTTTACTGCTTTAGGCTTTTAACATATTATTTTTAAAGACGTTCAATATAGTAATAATTATAAATTGAAACTTACCACTGCAATTTCACCTAAATTGCACTGTTAATTATTGTTTTTAAATATTTGCAAAAATTAAGTAAACTCTACAACTCTACTAAAGTTACTGGATGCGTGATGCAAGTAACACTAAGGAAGCCGTGAAAAAATCAACAAGATTCCAGATGCCGAGGTTATTACTGCAATATGTTATATAAATAATATTGTTAAAATATTAAAATGAAAAATAAATCATTACATAACCTTAACGTTTGTTTTAAGTTCGCATTTATGGAATGGGGAAAAAAAACAGACGTATATCACGGCTTGCTGGAGTATAGTAAACATAGAAAACATTTTAAAGCAACAATGTTGAAGATAGATATTTTTGTTTTACAAATTTGCCGTCATTGAACAGAA
Organism: Periplaneta americana; assembly: GCA_025594305.2. Classification (NCBI taxonomy): domain Eukaryota; kingdom Metazoa; phylum Arthropoda; class Insecta; order Blattodea; family Blattidae; genus Periplaneta; species Periplaneta americana. Next base: position 163,148,094 of record JAJSOF020000011.1, read on the forward strand.
ACCAAGATGGAGATTTCATTGCAATTAATTAGAAATTCGTATGTAATAAACTATCTTCGCACAAAATAATGTACGATACACGAGCGGTAGATTTGATTTCATGTTCTCGGAAATTAAAAAAGCTCAACTACGTTTCGCTTTTTCAATCTTTTCCTCGAACATGAAAACTTCAACATACCGCTCTTGTAACGTATATTACTATTATTACTTTGGTACTCCGTCCTACAGATCCAATGTCATACATTGCAGAAGGACAAAGCGTGTAGATATCAATGCAGTTGTGCCCTTTGGATTCTACGGTATAGTCCCCGAGTAAGATTGATTCTTGTGGTAATTTAATTTTATGTCCCTTTCACTGCTGTACAAATTAATAAACTGGTATCACTGCTGTATAAAACTAGTTAACAATGGGTTTCATTTATATTCACCCCTCCCCCAGCCAGGGTTGGTGTAGGATTGCACCCATTATGTACCTGTTGTTTGAGCCGATCTTTCTCCATTGCTTTATTCCGTAGCAAAACATTTAAAAAAAAATCTGAACTGAACCCTCAGAAGGTAGATTCCAGTCGAGATTGGTTTAACGATTTTCGATATTTGCCAATAATATCATAAGAGAGAGATCTTCATGACTACGTAATATAGTGAAAATAATTTACCCAGCCATTCTTACAAATATTCTCTCTGTCTTTCCGACTAACCAATCTAACCTGCCTAATCAGTATGTTTCATTCACATCTGTCTCTTTTCCTGCCTGTCTGGTTGTTTTCGGTCCGTCCGTCGTCCGTCCATCCATGTCTGTCTGTCTGTCTACTCTATTTACGGTATCAATCATATTTATTCTATCCATTTTATACTGGGTGTTCATTTCAAAGTGTGTCGTGTCGTCACTGTTGTGAGTCAGCGATTTGAAGCGAGTTTCAGCTTTTAAGTCAGAGAAGTTGCCTATTAATCAAGGCGTTCAATCTGAACTTGAGAACGTGTACGGTATAACTTGAACGTCGTAGCAACAGATGGCGGTCTGTACGGTCTGTGTGCTACCATAACCTCTTTCGAACTGTGTTTTGCGCGGCCAAGTCGTACGCAGGGTATTTGTTATCATCGATTGCTTACGGCAACATTCCACAACACAAATCAAATGCTCCGTGTCCATGTTGACCGTCGAAAACATGTAAACAAATACGTAAGTAATCGTCTTAACCCTCTCCCCATAACCCGACAGTAAGGAAAAAACACACTTCAGTACGTGTTTCCAAACAGTTCACATTCTTGCCACTACTGGCGTTACCGTACGTATCGGTAAGTAATCTTCAGAATGAACGCCGTACTTGCTAGGCAACTTCTCTCGCATTTAGGTAATACGCCTCTGCGGAAGTGTAGGAAGATTGAATTCTCTTGGCTCATCGGCTAGCCACATGACGACATACAGCGAGCCAAGACACATTTTGAACTGAACACCCAGTATTTACCGTATCCATTCTATTTATTGTATGTATGTATTTATTTACACTGCAAGTGGGCAAGCACCCGGTGGCAGTGGTATACACAATATAAACAATACACAATCAAATGATAAACAATACACAATAAAATCATAAACAATACACAATACAATTATGCAATACACAATACAATTATATACACAATACACTAAGAATACACAATATAATTTAACACAATAATTACAATTAATATTAAAACATAAATAAAATACCTAATTTTACATTACAACCTACATAATTATGTATAGGCCCTACATAAGTTTCAATAGTCTTTCACTTTACTCTCATCTCATTCCCTGTAGTGGCACTATGACTCATTTCACTGACACTTTACCATACATTTCACTGACACTATAGAACACATTTCTGTAACACATTTCACTGACACTATAGAACACATTTCATTGACGCTATAAATTATCACTGATCGGAACTGTTCCCTGCACTGTAAAACCATAACTTCACTGACTCACCTCGCTTCACTGATACAACAGTTCAAATAAGACAAATAATTACACCCTTAAGCATACTTATAAACAGAACTACATTTAAGCTAAACATTTCTAGTCTAAGGCCCTCTTACACGCTATTTTTAAATAATTTACAAGGAAGTAACTCGTCAGGCTACATAAATACATGTCACCTTAAAAAATTAAATGTTAAATGTCCCCTTAATTTTAATTTGCACTTTATAAACAACTTTTAAGTTATTCTTGAATCTCCTTAAGGAAGAACAGCCCTCAAAGACCGCTGCAGGTAGGTCATTCCAATCACTTATAGTTCTATTTAAAATGAGAATTTACCTACATCCGTTTTCTGTTTCCTGCATTTGATTTTAAAATCATGATCGTTCCTACCATAGTACGTTGGCTTTTCTAACCGAGCCGTTTTGTCTATCCATGCTTTCTGACCTAGATGTGCTCTATACAATGATGTTATTCTAGTTTTCCTACGCCTGTTTTCCAAAATTTTCCATTTAAGTTCTTTTATCGTATCGTTCCCATCTTCTCTTTTACCTTTAACAAATTTAGCTGCCCTATACTGGATCCTTTCTAAGGAATTTTTCTGATATATTCTATAGGGATCCCAACATGTAGTTCCGTATTCTATCCATATTATACATCTAACCTTTTCAATTCAATCTAATTTAATCCAATCCACTCAAAATAATAAAATCCAATTTATCCAATGTAATATAGCCAAACTTATCTAATCAATTCAATATAATTTATTCACACTAATCTTTCGAATTTAATCTAATTTATCCAAACTAACCCAGTTTATTCAACCTAATCCAATCTATTCAATCTAATCTATAAAATTTAATCTAATCTATCCAATCAAATCTAATATAATTCAGTCCAGTCTCATGTAACCCAATCTATGAGTATCTAATCTATTTTAATCTACCCAATCTAATTTTATCTATCCAATCTAATCCACTCTATCCAATGTACTGCGATTTATCCAGTCTAATTTATCCACTCTTATCTAAACTATTCAATCAAATCTAATCTATCCAATCTAAAGTACCCAGTGTTATTTAATCTATTCAATCAAATATAATCCATCCAATCTATTCAATCTAATCTATGAAATATAACCTAATGTATCCAATGTAATATAATCCAGTCCAATCTGATGTAATACAATCTATGTAATCTTTTCCAATCTAAACTTATTTTTCAATCTAATCTATTCCATGTATTGTAATCTATCCAGTCTAATATATCCAATCTCTAATCTACCCAAGATAATATATCTAATCTAATCTATCCAAAATAGTCGAATTTATCTAATCTAATCTATGCGATCTAATTTAATCTGATCAATTTAATCTAATCTACCGTAACTAAGTTAATCTACCATATCTAATCTAATCTACGATATCTAATCTACCGTATCTATTCTACCCAATCTAATATATATATATATATATATATATATATTTATAATATAATCTAATATATATATAATATAATCTAACCAACCTAATAGAAACAGTCTAATTTAATCTACCACATCTAAGCTAATCTACCATACCTAATGTGATCTATTGTATCTAATCTATCATATCTAATCTAATCTACTGTATCTAATCTAATCAACCGTATCTCATCTAATTTACAATATCTAATGTAATGTACCGTATCTAATCTAATATATCCAGTATTATCTCATCTATCTAATCTAATATACCTAATCCAATATAATCTAATCTACCTAATCTAATCTAACCAATATAATCTAATCTAACCAATATAATCTAATCTGCTATATCTAAGCTAATTTACCGTATCTAATCTAATATACCAAATCTAATCAAATTTATCCAATCTAATATAATCTATCTAATCTAGTTTGTTTTATATCTATCTAACATCCTTCCAGACCGACAATATCACTGCCAACTGGCTGTCTTCTGTCTGCGTTGGCATATGTTTAACCATAGATGCATAGTGGATTAAAGAATAATTTTAGAGTAGAACGTGTCATTTAAGTGTCATTAGGACTCCCACTCGTAGAAGTTGCAGAAGTCTGTGATTAGCCCATGAAGAACTTGTCGTTTTCTAACACATTCTGGGGTGGTTGCGAGGCAGCTTCAATTTCAAGCCAACAGAGTGCAGCAGTGAGCATGTTGCAGAATTTGAGTGTGACAGCTTTCCTGTACTGAGCTGTCCGCCACAACATCTCATTTGTTCCATATTAGCAATGTGCACTGCATCACATCTAAATAGAGCCTCATGCAAGCAATTTCCGCTTTCAAAAACGTTGAAGATATATCACCGCACTCACATGGAACAAAACGTATTGCTACACACTTTGAGAGAATAGAAAAATATATATCTTCATATAATATTGGAGTTAACGTCATAAGTTTTAAATTACTGTGGTTGCTGGGATACGAAATAGTGATAAACTAAACCCGACAAAACAATAATAAAATTAAAAGTATCTTTTATGTGCATAATAAATTACAGTTGAACCTTAGAGTCAGTCTTGTAATGTGACATTAACACAATCCATGTTAACTATATGTGGTTGCTAAGATACGAAATCGTGATAATACTAAAACTGACATAAGCAAATCGCTATTAAGTTCGTTTTATGTGTTATTAAATTACAATTGAACCTTAGATTCAGTCTTGTAATGTGGCGTTAACACAATCTATGTTAACTGTATGTGGTTGCTAGGATACGAAATCGTGATACTACCAAAACTGACGTAAGCAAATCGCTGTTGAATTAATTTTATGTGCATTATTAATTATTAAAATTTGACCTTAAAGTCATTCTTGTAATGTGGCATTAACACAATCTATTTTAACTATATGTAGTTGCTAGGATACGAAATCGTGAGAATATTGAAACTCACATAAGTGAACCTCTGTTGAATTCATTTTATGTGCATTATTATTTTATTAAAATTGAACCTTAGAATCAGTCTTCTAATGTGACATTAACACAATCTTGTTAACTATATGTGGTTGCTAGGATACGAAATTGTGATACTACGAAAACTGACATAAGCAAATCGCTATTAAGTTCATTTTATGTGCATTATTAATTCATTAAAATTATTGAACCGAGATTCAGTCTTGTAATGTGGCATTAACACAATCTGTGTTAACTACGTGTGGTTGCTAGGATACGAAATCGTAATACTACGAAAACTGACATAAGCAAATCGCTGTTAAATTAATTTTATGTGGATTATTAATTCATTAAAATTGGACCTTAGAGTCAGTCTTGTAATGTGGCATTAACACAATCTGTGTTAACTATATGTGGTTGCTAGGATACGAAATCGTGATAATACTAAAAATGACATAAGCGAATCGCTGTTAAATTCATTTCATGTGCATTATTAATTCATTAAAATTGAACCTTAGATTCAGTCTTGTAGTGTGGCATTAACACAATCTATGTTAATTATATGTGGTTGCTAGGATACTAAATCGTGATAATACTAAAAATGACATAAGCAAATCGCTGTTAAATTCATTTTATGTGTATTATTAATTTATTAAAATTGAACCTTAGAGTCAGTTTTGTAATATGACATTAAAACAATCTATGTTAAATACATGTGGTTGCTAGGATAGGAAATCGTAATACTACTAAAACTGACATAAGCAAATCGCTGTTAAATTCATTTTATGTGCTTTATTAATTTATTAACATTGAATTGTAATATGACATTAACACAATCTATGTTAATTATATGTGGTTGCTAGGATACTAAATCGTGATAATACTAAAAATGACATAAGCAAATCGCTGTTAAATTAATTCCATCTGCATTACTAATTTATTAAAATTTAACCTTAGAGTCAGTCTTGTAATGTGGCATTAAAACAATCTATGTTAAATATATGTGGTTGCTAGGATACGAAATCGTGATAATACTCAAACTGACATAAGAAAATCGCTGTTAAATTCATTTTATGTGTATTATTAATTACAATAACCATGTAGTCAGTCTTGTTATGTGGCGTTAACATAATCTATGTTAACTACATGTTGTTGTTAGGATACGAAATCGTGATAATACTAAATCTGACATAAACAGATCGCTGTTAAGTTCATTTTAGGAACTTTCTGGTGTATCTTGATGTATCAGCTTTGCCCGTTTCCTCTACGTGGAGTGTAGGTCCTGTTTTCGACTTCTTGCAACCCTATATCGCCTCTAGACTGCATTATAGATGGGCTCCATGCCGCATCCTTCTCAATGCTGTGTTTTACTTTCACCACTGGGATCAGTTTTCCCCCCATTGGTTGTCTTCAAATAGCCCTCATATCTTTGGCATCACCTCTTTTTTTCTACGCTTCTTTTCACCCTCTCACATCATTTCATCTCACGACCGAGTAGGGGCATCGGATGAGTGTGAAATAAGCCAATGTCTTGAACCATGCAATTTTTCCTCCCCATTTCACTCCTCCTTCCCTGAGTACCCATATCAAGCCTAGCCTTCAGCACCGCCCAAATCCTCACGGAGTCCATGACGGTCATTTTTTATAATGGGCCAAACGTGATTCTTGGGCGCCATATTGGCTTAAAGGTCATAAAAGATTCATATTTTTTCAACGTTGTGTGTGTTGCTGTAATATTTCATGTACTGGTGTTGAAGGTATTTTAAAGCTATTTTGCCATAACGAGACTTCGTAACCTCATCCAGCTTTTAATATCATATTTTATGGAGGTTTGCGATGTACATCTCTTTAAAACTCTATCAGAGACCAGGACCGCATTTAGGTACAGTGCCGCCCCCAGGGAGTGTTAAAATTTGCCGCCCCCAAATCTCACAAAAAGTTTATGAGCATCTTTAGTACAGGTCATGTTTAGTTTAAATTCGTTTTATATTAAACTAGTGACTTCTGCAGCAAATGCTGCAAACTAAGTCCATAAAAATTTCAAATAAAAATTGTTCAGATTTATTTTCAATGAAGAATACCAGACATATTGATAGTTATTTGCTTCCATAATAGTTAAACATACTCCCTCTGAATGTTTTTTTATGCCAAATACTTTTTCTTGAACCTATCCACCTTCAGTTTTTGAGTTTCGACGCGAAAACGCAAGTAACAATGTCAGGACGATCAGTGGGTTTTTCATGTGGGAGTAAAGCAGTAGCTATTTCAGGTCATTGTGGATTCTAGGTGAAAGTTAAAAAATTGTCAGGTTTGCTATGCTTTCGAACAATAGAGATAGCATCTTGGTATAGCTGCTGCATGTAGAGCTTGAAATGTGGAGGGTAAAATCAATTTATCCTGCTAAGAGATCTTGCTGAAATGATCTGTAGACTACAAAATTTTGCAGGCCTCTTATTTTATCAGTAAGTAATACCTTTTGGTCTTTCCTTAGGAACTGTAATTTTTGCGCTCTCTCGAGCCAATACTGAAGGGAATGACGCATATAAATATCTACACCACACCGCCATTAAGTATATGAAAAGACGCAACCCCACTTGATTAATAACTATAACAATTTTGAATTTTAATAAAAATATTATTATCTTACGTACGTTTTGTAGTTATATATACTATATAGCAGCCACTGAGTAAATTATAGAAATGAAGATCTAATTTAAGATATTCTTTACATATAGTTAGCCTATATAACCTCGAAACGTTTCACTTTCATATCAATATAGCGTTAATATGTATAATTAATTAAAAATAGTCACATCATGACATTAGCTATAATAATAATTAATTTCTAATGATAATAGTCATCAATTACCTCAAGTTTTGTAGATTTCAATATCCAATACACAGCTGTACTCAGAAAATTACACACCGCAGAATCAGACCTGTAAATTACTTTTAGTAAGTCTTAAAGTTTTTAATAACCAATTGAATTTGAGCTCTAAATATGTCGGTAATCCTGCAGGTCATGGCCTTCGTGTAATAGCCTATTGTTTATTGTAGCGTGTTTTGTTTTTTTCTGTAATGCAGTTAGTTCTGAAACTGACGAAACATGGATTTTGGAAAATAGGAAAATTATGTAGGAAAATTGACATTTCACTGAAAACTACTATTTTTCTGAAAAACCTTGGGTTCCAACCTTGAAAACGAGGGGTCATTTATTAAAATCCGTTGAGCCGCTTTCCCGTAATTTCCATTACCAGTTCAAATTATATATATATATATTACAATTCGGAAAACAAATTACTGGAATCAAAATATATGCATCTTACTTGTGAATTATAAATATTTCCTTTGCACTTTCTTCACAGAGAAAGCATTGGTGATGTCATCAAAGTCTAATTGAAACAATCAACAACTTTAACGGCATTGAAAACAGTTACAACAATGAACAAAAATCCCAGATATCAAACTTGAATATATTTAAAAATCCAACAAACACTTGAACTTTAGTCCGTTATATTTCAAATCTAAAACAGAAAAAAGTGTACCCAACACTTATACTTTATCATGTTAGAAACAAATAAAGGGAGGGTGAAAGCCATCACATTATTTCATTTATTGCAAAAAATTTTAGATGATAACAAGGGTAGGCAATTTTTCCCCAAGTTCGGTAATGCTAAGGTTAAATACAAAGTGGCAAAATGCTCCATTTGTATACAGAAACTAAAATAAGATACTGGCTTTCAGAGATATCTGGCCTAGAATTTTCTGATCGTGAAAGGGAACTTCCTAACCACTAGATAAGTCAAAACCAAATATTATACAGGGTGTTTCCGAGGTGGTGTTACAAACTTTCAGGGATGATGGCGAAGGGCACATGTATTAATTTGCAATTTGAAATAAGGAACCCTAGTCCGGAAATGACCGAGTCGAAAGTTATAAGCAAAAATAGTTGTGTGGAAATAGAATTGTAATTTGGCACCACCTGCCCTCCTTCCCTTAACCTTTGGAACAGTCGTGGAAAGATGGTATGGGCCGAATGTATCCTACGTGGGTACTTGCTCCGACACAATCTGTGAGCTTGTCTACTGTTCCCATTGGCTCATCCGTATTCGAAAATCAGGTCTGCTTATTCCGCTCTCGTGTACTCCTCCATTTCACTAGGACTGATCGACTGGACACTGCAACTTGCACACATACACTGCTGTCTACAGACGTGCATATCAGGACCGACCATGTCCGTTACACATTACGCTATCTGCATTGCTTTAGTGTAGTTTCCTGTCCCCATCCCTCAGACAGCGCACTGAATAGAATACTGTAAGTAGACAACATAAACAACGTCAGATGAATACAGTGTGTGTAAGATGTACAGATAAATGCACATAAATAAGGTGTACAGAGGAATAAAATTGTTTCATTTCCACAGAACTATTTTTGCTTATAACTTTCGACTCTGTCATTTCCGGACCAGGGTTCCTTATCTCAACTTGATACATGTGCCCTTCGCCATCATCCCTGAAAGTTTGTAACACCACCTCGGAAACACCCTGTGTAACATTGGTTAAAATTTAAAGTAGTTCCGCTAGTTCTGAATTCTTGAATAAGTGACACTATTATCATATACTTACCTTTCATACCTTTACATCAAAGGAAACTACTTCAAGCAGTCTAGAAATTCTGTGAATTCAATACATTGAAATATGAATATTCTCATAACAAACATTTAATGTGACATTTTGCACGCTTAATATGACGGAAATATTGTATAAAATATGTTACAAGTCTCCAGAAAATGTTACATAAGAATAAGGTTACAAAATTTCAAGTAAATTTAAAATCTCAGAAAATTACCAATAGAACAGTCTTATAAAAGAAGAAACAGCATTTCACATACAGACGACTGCTGGTTTAGCGTTTTCAATTGTTCTATTTCAGTTCCTCTGACAACGCTCGTTTTGAAACGTAACAAATGAAGGGTATCCAAGCTATTCTGGTATCGTTTGTAGTGCTTCCTTTGTTTCGCAAATTTATGTTTCTGTGGAAACGAATTGAACTTTTTCAGTTTTATTATCACTGAAAGAGAATTGTTTTGATGCCTGAGGAGTTTTGTAATTTCAAATGTTTTGAATTGCGAGACTTGTAATCTTTATTTCTTCCACAGGCTACAACAAATTGAAGAGGGAATTAGTGATAATATTCAATTACATATCAGTCACTCTTATATATAAATGTAAGAATGGTTGCTTTTACAACATTATTATTTTTTTTAAATCATTAAAATGTATTTTTAAAAATTTTAGCTGTATAGCAGGCTTTAGAAAGTCCACATACATTTTGTTGAGAAAATGTAGAAATCTACATCGAAAATCACAAAATCATATTTTTATGTCAACTTAACCTTCAGGTCCAACCAATTGTTCAAAATAATTTGTTATATATTGATATTTACTTACTTGTCATCCATTTTGAAATTTTAAAACTATGGTTTATTTAACGATGCTCGCAACTGCAGAGGTTATATCAGCATTGGTCGCCGGTGTGCCGGAATTTTGTCTCGCAGGAGTTCTTATATCTGAACATATAAATAAAAAGAAATATTGAAAATTTCTTACAATATGGTGCATGGAGCATTTTATATCAAACGATATAAAGTTTTATAAAATTATTAATATTTACAGAACTATTGTACTTAGAAAGTTGAAACTTGGTATGTCCATTACTAATAACATACTTAGTATCCATGATCAATTTCAAACAAATCGGATAATTTTTGTGGATTTTGAAATATTCACCTCTGCCTCTCCTTAAATGCCATCGATCTGGGCCAGATCCTCGACCTCGAGCATAGAAGGCCAGCGCTATACCAGTTACGCTACCGAGACCGTCATCCATTTTATTATGTACTCTTTTTATTGACTATGTTCTACGATCTTAACTTCATGTAAACATGTGCTGTCATACTTGTAACATGGTACATATATCTTATATATCTATCTATATCAGACGTTACGAAATCAGAACATCCTGAGGATAGGGACCGATGGTGGGCTTATGTGAGGTTCGGCAATGAACCTCCGGGTTCCTTAAAGCCATTTGTAAAAATATATATAAACAAACCTGAAGATGGAAAATAATTAGTCGAAAACGTAAGTTAATTAAACCACCTTATGAATAATAAATTCATGGATTATTAACCTTTTATTTTACTTGATAAGTTTAATGACGAAAACAACATTACGAGTATATTAAAATCATCAGCAGGCTCAATTTCAATTTAACATCTTACTTACTTGATATTCTAGAAATTTATAAATCATAGTAAAAATGTCAGCAATTGGAACATTTACCCTTCCGTTAATCACGTGTGTTGATACAGTCTCACCTTTGCCACAACACAAGCTCTTCGACCTGTTCGTGAATAACTGGAGAATGGATACGGTTTCCATAGCAATATGTTCAATTGCACGTAATATTTTCGAGCAAGACAGACCTAAATCACAAATCACTTCCTTCTGTCTAATATAATGTCATTTCTGAAATGTGTAGCTGCAGGAAGTTATCTAAGATGGTGTCTCAGTTTTATGATGACGCAATAACTGTGATTTACATCGCGATACAATCAGGTTAACTCCATCTTTTAATGACTTTATGCCGCACTGAACCCAAGTGCAGTTACCCGACGATGTAACCTCATTACAAGAGCCTTGCGGAAATGACTCAAACGCCGTTATATTCTTTTAAGATCCCCTCTCTAATGGGTTTAGCTCCTGAGTAAACTCTCACACGCTACTCACCTTGCAAATGTTATCTATAAATTACTAAATATACTCATTATCATTATACGCTGCACATTTTAAATTTCTACAGTCGAAAACATCAAACAAAACACATCAAATTCGTCCAGATATAAATCATAAAAGCACACAATATATACATATATATATATATATATATATATATATATATATATATATATATAATTTGAGCTGGTAATTGAAATTACGCGATAACGGCTGAACGGATTTTAATAAATGACCCCTCATTTTGAAGCTTGGATCTCAAAGTTTTTCAGAAAAATAGTAGTTTTCAGTGAAATGTCAATTTTTCAACATAATTTTCCCATTTTCCAAAATCCATCTGTCTTCAGTTTTGAGAACTAGCTAATTGCATTTCAGAATAAAACAAAACACACACTACAGTAAACAATATTACACGAAGGCCATGACCTGGAAGAATGCTGACATATTTAGAGCTCAAATTAAATTGCTTATTAAAAACTTAACTTACTAAAAATAATTTACAGGTTCCATTCTGTGGTGTGTAATTTTCTGGGTACAGCTGTGTATTGGATATTAAAAATTACAAAACTTGAGGTGGTTTGATGACATTATTACCATTAGAAATAAAATAACATTGTAGTTAATGTCATGATGTGACTATTTTTGATTAATTATACATATTAATGCTATATTGATGATGTGAAAGTGAAACGTTTTGGGGTTATATAAGTAGATGTAGAGAATAACTTCAATTAGATTTTGATTTCTATATTTTACTGAGTGGCGGCTATATAGTATATGTTACTGAAAGCTATAAAACTTACGTAAGATAATAATATTATTAAAAATCACATATTTTTATAGTTATTAATCAAGAGGGTTGGGTATTTTTCATATATTTAATGGCGATGTGGTGTAGATATTTATATGCGTGATTCTCTTCAGTATTGGCTCGAGGGAGAGTATCTTTCATTATAATGGAAGCAAATAACTTTCATAATGTCTGGTATTCTTCATTGAAAATGAATCTGAAAAATGTTTATTTGAACGTCTAATGAACTTAGTTTGCAGCATTTGCTGCACAAGCCACTAGTTTTACATGTATGTTTCACGCCGTACCTGTGTGGTCAAAGCATCCATACTCTCGCCCAGTGATACAGAATGGCTCCAGTTCGAGTCTCCTGTCAAGAAATTTCGGCCGGTGTATGGTACCGGTGCCCACTGACCATCGTGATGAATTTTGTAAGCTACATTCAGTACTACAGGGTCATCATTTTATTTTTAATTTAATTTTTATTGTACCTGAATGTACTTCACTCCCACCTCCTCTACTGGTAAATTTCCATCCGTCCTCCACACATAACTAAGGCCGCGTATGCAGTCAAAGTCACCTTGCGGTCATAGTAAACAGTACTGAGTTAGTGAGTATAGTATGTTCCAGAAATATGTTCGCGTTTTCCAGTGACGAAAGAGCTTTCAATATTGAATCATGTTTTCGCACAGGTATTGTCGTCCGTTTGCCTACGTCGCACCCCGGTTCCCCCAGCTGCTTCAGCTCGCCCCTCTGTTAAGTCTAGTGGCTGGGCTGTCTTAGCTCTTTTCTGAAAACATTAATTTCTGTTAGGAATTGGACGTCTATGTAATATTATACAACTGTTTAAAATAACTTAAATAAAAGAACCTCGTTAAGTAATTAACTGTCACGTGATTTCACCACTTTCTAAGACCCTGCGACAAAACTACTTGGACGGACAGTAGATAGCATGTATGAGTAATTTTATCTTTTCTAATCGGGCAGAAGTGAAGATTGAATGTACAGTACGAAAAGATTAATTCCTTATTACAACACACTAAAACTGAAATTTTACTCCAAAACCGATACTGCTTATGAAATAGTGTCTGTATATTGGTATTTTAGTTATGTCAATTTTATTATCTTTAAAGCCTAGATGCAATAAATCGCTAAAGTATATTAAAATAAAGTTGATCCTAAAACCGTTCCTTGTGGTACTTCAATATACACATTTTAAAATTATCATAAGGTTTCTTACTATACAAAGTTAATAAACGGTTTATTGCAAAGAAAGTGAATAGTAATTCATATCAGTGTAGTATGGCAACTTCACTGCAGTTACGACAAGCAGGTCTGCCAACAATTTTTTGTATGTGTATTACACAAACCGCTTCTCAATTCAAAAAAGTTGAAGGGCGATTTTGAATTCTAAGAACTTAAGACAACTTGTTTGATAATGGGTAGTAAGAATAAAGCTTAAGTACTTTCTCAAGGTTTATACTTATGAGTATGAGCACTTGCTGTGATTATATACTCGTAACCACTAGAACATACTCATTTTCGTAAGAATAAAGACATTCTACCTAACGCGAATATATACTCATCTCAACAGCCTTCTTGATCGTTTAAAAGTTAGTATGCACTCGTGTTACCTATCCTCTTTGCCCACATTGCATCGTGATGCTCAGTTTTTTTTGTAGACTTTCACATGCTATCTGCATGTTGTAGTGGTTTATGTTTTGCTTTTTGTAAATTTTGGTAATGGACAAATAAATAATTAATGAATTAAGTAAATAAATAAAATGAATAATAAAATAAATAAATGAAATAAATAAATAAAATTAATTCATTAAATAAATAGATACATAAACAAATTAAATAAATGTATTAAATAAATGAATTAAATAAGTATATAAGTAATAAAATTGATTAATTAAATAATTAAGTAAATAAATAAAATAAATTAATTAAATTAATAAAATAAATAAAATAAAATAAGTAAATAAATTAAATAAATGAGTAAATTAAATAAATAAAGATATAAATTAATAAATAAATTGAATAAATAAATAAGTAAATAAATATGAAAGAGAGAGTGAATCAGATAAGTGACGTTAATAAAGCAGGAAACAAGAAAATACTACTGGGAAATTGTCATTACAGGATGTCGGATAGAGATTACAATCCATTTCTAGAATTCCAGTTATGCTAATTGTATTTTTTCATTATGGAGCAGTTATATATAATTTTAAAGTTACAAGTAATTGCATTTTGCAATTCAAATTTTACAAAATAAACTGTAATTGTTAATTACATTTAACAATACAATCTAACCTTATAATTTGATAGCCATTCATATTCTTATAGGTTATGTTTTTTATGAATAACAAATACGTGTTTAACCTTTAACACTTTTGTGAAGCGTTAAAGGATTCTGAAGTTCACGTCTTTTTCTATATCTTTCCATGAGGTACTACATCGTTCATAAATTCTGCCAATTTTTTTATTTAACTTTAAACTGAACACAAATCAACAAATACTCAGAATTGAGCCTGCTACAAACCATACTCAGAATAACATGAGAACGAACATATAAATATGAGAATATACTAGCTTTTATTCTTATCAAGCATGAGTATATATTCTGTACAAGATGGACGCTTGAGTATATTCTACTATGCTTCCATGTTATGAGTATGTAATCAAAAATGAGTAGGTACTCAAATGTTTTTATTCTTACTAATAAGAGTATTTACTAAAAAAGTAATGGAAATTACGGGAAAACGGCTGAACGGATTTTAATGAGTGGCCCCTCATTTTCATGCCTGACATCCAAAGGTTTTCGGAAAAATATTATTTTTCAGTGAAAGTCAATTTTCCTACATAATTTTCCTATTTTCCAAAATCTATCTGTTGTCAGTTTTGAGAACTAATTTTATTGAATCACGCCCAACTTGATTCAATTTCAGAACAAAACACAGACTACAATAAACAATAGGCTATTACACGAAGGCCATGACCTGCAGGATTGCCGACATATTTAAAGCTCAATTCAATTTGTTATTAAAAACTGATTCTGCAGTGTATAATTTTCTGAGTACAGCTGTGCATTGGATATTCAAATCTACGAAACTTGAGGTGGTTTGATGACATTATTACCATTAGAAATTAAATATTATTATAGTTAATATCATGATGCGTCTATTTTTCATTAATTGTAGGTACATAATATTGATGACATGAAAGTGAAACGTTTTGTGGTTATGTAAGTAAATGTAGAGAATATCTTAATTTAGATCTTCATTTCTATAATTTACTGAGTAGCTGCTATATACAAAACTTAATTAAGATAATAATATTGTTATTAAAAATCAAATATTTTTATACTTATTAACCCAGTGGGGTTGGGTCTTTTTCATACACTTATTGGCGGTATAGTGTAGATATTGATATGTGTCATTGTCTTCAGTATTGGCTCGAGAGAGCGCAAAAATTACAGTTCCTAAGGAAAGATAAAAAGGTATTACTTACTGATAAAATAAGAGGCCTAGAAAATTTTTAGTCTCCAGATCATTTCAGCAAGATCTCTTAGTAGGATAAAATGATTTTACGCTCTACATTTCAAGTTCTACATGCAGCAGCTATACGAAAATGCTATTGTTCGAAAGCTTAGCAAACCTGACATTTTTTAACTTTTGCCTACAATCCACAATGACCTGAAATAGCTACTGCTATCGTCCTGACATTGATACTTGCGTTTTCGCGTTGAAACTCAAAAACTGAAGTTGGATAGGTTCAAGAAAAATTATTTCGCCTAAAAAAATCCATTCAGAGGGAGTATGTTTCATTATTATGGAAGCAAATAACTATCAAAAAGACAAGTATTCTTCATCTATACTAATAATAATTCTGTAGCCGAAATTTTTCTGGTAATTTTCGATTTTCCAAAAATAATTGGTCCTAACATAAACAATTAACCATCCTGAAACCGAAAATCGCATTTTTGAATTTTTGTTTGTATGTCTGTCTGTATGTTTGTTACCTTTTCACGCGATAATGGCTGAACCGATTTATATAAAAATTGGAATATAAGTTAAGTTTGTTGTAACTTAGATTTTTGGCTATATGGCATTCAAAATACTTTATTTAAAAGGGGGTTATAAGGGGGCCTGAATTAAATAAATCGAAATATCTCGCTTATTCGCTTATTATTGACTTTTGTGAAAACTGTTACATAACAAAAGTGTCTTTAAAATTATTTCCGATAAGTTTTATTCCTTATACAATTTTGATAGGACTGATATTTAATGAGATAAATGAGTTTTAAAATTAAAATAACGCCATCTAAGACGGTGCAATGAATTAAGAACAAATGACTTCGTCTATAAGGGGTCTTGGACAACAACAATCGAAACAGGGGCCTTGGACATCAACAATCGAAAGCTATTAAACATAGGCTGCAGAGAATGTTTCTGTGTTTGTATGAAGTAATATCAGGAGCTAAATTAACCGATTTGTATAATTAATTATTATTTCACCATTGGAAAGTGTAGTTTCTCTAGATGGACATAATGCTATAATGTTATTACAGTAACTTCTGAGTAAATCGAGGACAGGTAAAATTAAAATAACTTCTTATGCATAGAAAATTTGATAGGCTATTTTGTACATTCGTTTTCTGTATTTCTTAAAATAATATTTATGTACACTCATTTTAATCTCAGAGAATTAACGAACAACGAGAGTGTATTGATTTAGTATGCAGTAATAGTACGTTAGCTTAGCAATCCATTACTTTATAATTCAAATTTTAACTATGCCCTATTGAATCGTGTTGAAATACATAAAATATATATGCAATAAATGCAATACAAAAAAATGGGTAAAGAGCGAAGCAGATTATCTTGCGCTGTTGTAAAAGTTGTTCCCTGGATCAAACGTCCTATTTTAATTATGTAATTACTTTATATTTATTTCTAACAGGTGCAGCGGAGGGCACGGGTACGGCTAGTTGAAAATAAATCTGAAAAGTTTTTATTTGAACGTCTAACGAACTTAGTTTGCAGCAGCATTTGCTGCACAAGCCACTAGTATAATATATACTCATGTTTATTCTTACCACGGAATGAATACATTAGTGAGGTTAAAAAGAATCTCTGAAATGCATTTAGAACAGACAGTCTCCGGGTAGAACTCCATCTCTCGCATCATACGCCTCATGACAGTACATTCAGTTCCGTCAGGGCATGGGTTCATTTCTATACCATAATTACGGTCCTTTCTTCCATACGAATCCTGGGCTTTGGAGTCGGATTCCATTTGTCTCCTTGGAAGAAGTTACGTGGGAGATCCACACTTGTGGTCTGGATCTTGGGATAAATGTTGTATCTTGGAGATACAAAGAGATGTCTCCGTGTCTCTCGAGAGATGTGTTATAGCTTTCCCGGTGTTACTGCGGCAAGTAGCGGGGGTGGGGGAGTGTGTTTCTGGGCTAATCGATGTAGTTCCACCCCCTAGACTCCAGCAATGCTGGCGCATATAGGCATCCCATCCCACATCCAGAGGGCTGTCGTACACTGGAATGATACGGAAAATTATCCCCAGGTTTATGGGTTTACTTGTAGCCATGTTGAGGCTGCTAGTCCGTTGCTAGGTTACGGTTCATGACTCATCAAATAAGATTTCAACTACTACTTCTACTGTTACCCTTGTTGAGTTAGATCGTCTTAGCTACGATACAGTTCATGACATCTATATTAATAATAATAAATCTGTAGCCGAAATTTGTATGGTAATTTTCGATTTTGAAAAATAATTGGTCCTAACATATATAATTACTCGCCCTGAAACCGAAAATCACTTCTTTGAAATTTTTCGTTGTCTGTCTGTCTGTCTGTCTGTCTGTCTGTCTGTCTGGTTGTTTGTTACCTTTTCACGTGATAATGGCTGAACCGATTTATATGAAAATTAGAATATAAATTAAGTTCTTTGTAACTTAGAATTTAGGCTATATGGCATTAAAAATATTTTATTTAAAAGGGAGGTTATAAGGGGGATTGAATGATATAAATCGAAATATCTCCCTTATTATTAATTTTCATGAAAAATATTACATAACAAAAGTTTCTTTAAAAATAATTCCCGATAAGTTTTATTCCATTGCAAAATTTTGATAGGACTGATATTTAATGAGATAAATGAGTTTCAAAATTACAATAACAACGCCATCCAAGGCGGTGTAATGAAATAAAAAATTAATGACTTCGTCTATAAGGGGCCTTGGACAACAACAATCGAAAGCTATAAACATAGCCTACAGAGAGTGTTTCTGTGTTTGTATGAAGTAATATCGGAAGCTAAATTAACCGATTTGTATAATTAATTATTAATTCACCATTGGAAAGTGTAGTTTCTCTAGATGGACATAATGCTATAATGTTATTACAGTAACTTCTGAGTGAATCGAGGACAGGTAAGATTAAAATAGCTTCTTATGCACAGAAAACTTGATAGGCATTCGTTTCCTGTATTCCCTAAAATAATTTTTATGACCAAATGAGTGGTCTCTAGATCAAAATGGTCGCATTTTAATTTTTTTTAATACAATTTAAATTAAGTAACATAATAAACGGTTTATCCTTCTATCAAACACGAATGTTCCCTGGTTCAAATGTCCTATTTTAATTATGTAATTACTTTGTATTTATTTCTAACGGGTGCAGCGGAGCGCACGGGTATGGCTAGTTCTTAATAAATTTTCGACTCTCTTTTCTTTAATTTGTAGTCTTTTTTTAATTTAATTGTTCGTTACTAGGTTACAAGTCATCATTTGTGATAATACTTACGTACTCGCTCATAATCCATATACTTTTTTAGTTTAATCTTCGTTGCTTGGATACTGTTCAGGAATTGTAAGTAAAGAATTAATTTTCTTCGTTTTACTTTGTAATCTTTTCAGTTAGTCCGTTGCTACGATATAGTTCAAGACTTGCCAAATAATAATTCACCTCAGTCCTTATTTAATCTAAAATCTTCTTACATTTGTTTGTCCTTTACTAGGACATAGTTCAAGACGTGTAAGGTGATAGTCCACCATCCAAAACGATATTATTGCGTAAGGTGGAATTTCAAAAATTCTTACAAAAAAAGGATAATTGAAATCTGCTTAAAAAGATAATTATTAACCTTCTAAACTCATTTTTACTGAGTTTAAAAACTAAAAGACTGAACAATTAGGATATACAAATAGGGTACTTGTGAGGTAAGTGCATCTTTATTGCACGAGTGGAAAGATTTAAGCACGAGGCGTCAGCCGAGTTCTTAAATTACACGAGCGCAATAAAGATCACGCTCACAAGTACCATACGTAATTTTATCCATGACCATAACGAAAAATTCTGTTTTATAAAAGAAAATACGTTGAAAATAAGTCCTCAAATAATCACATATCATGGCATGGAGTTTACAATCGATGTGTGAACTAGGTAGGTCATGATGTAGGAGGCCATGATTAGTAAAGAATGGTGTCTAAGGCGTTGGATAAATAATAAATTATAATTAATTATATAACTTTAATATATATATTTTTTCATTTTAAACGTATATTTTCGTCTTTTTGAAGTTTCAGGGATTATTTAGAAGTGTTCAAGGGACTAATGTGATTAAAATAATTTCACATTTTACTTCTGTAAACTTAAGAGGAATATTAAAACGTAATTAAACGTCGTGTCTGATTAGCTCAGTTGGCTAACGCATGTTGTTATAAAATCC
The DNA here is from genome assembly GCA_025594305.2 of Periplaneta americana. Lineage (NCBI taxonomy): Eukaryota > Metazoa > Arthropoda > Insecta > Blattodea > Blattidae > Periplaneta > Periplaneta americana. The sequence goes on from JAJSOF020000011.1 coordinate 163,168,310, forward strand.
TATAAACCCAACTTCGCAGGTTCAAGTCTCCTCGCCTCCCAAAAGGTAAATTATTACAAATTAAAAAAAATACATATTAGATATGAATGCAATGTACAAATTACGACGTAGTAGATAGAGAAAAGAGAAGGCGATTGAGTGTCTGTATATTTAAGAAATGGTAATAAAGAAGTAGAGGTAGTGACATCTAGTAACTAATATATTAACTTCTTGAGTAATAGTTGAATGGAAAAGTATACGTGTGTACCCGGTTACTAGGAGAATACTAATGAACTGTGAGTTAAAGTTCAAACTGTGAGGTAAAGTCTTTATCTCACTAGCGGAATAAAGTAATGTTGAATAAAAGCCTACTTTACAAACGCAAAAGTATTTAGTAAAGGCATGTTTTTCGTTATGGTCATGGATAAATATACATTATTCACAATAATTAAACACACACGAACTACAATGATGCATTACTGAACTCAAATTACAACAATCAATCATTTTTTTAACTAATGGGAGATTCTTGACTTAGTTATTGACCCATGCAAAGTCAGTCTTGTTGAGAATTTACCGACAGAAAGGTTGCCCAGAGTGTACCGTAGGAGGCTAGTCTACGCTACGAAATGTTGGAGACTTTTTGGAATGCCACAGAAGAACCTAAGCTCCCGGACAGAACTTCTGGGTTACTTCCGGAGAAAACTTCTGGGTTAACTGAACTACAGGCATGCTCATTACAATTTATACGCCGAGAATCGAAACTACATCCACAGAATTATTAGTCCAGAACTGTAGTCACTAGACCACAATGGGGGCTTATTGAAAGATTTTTGACCAGTAGATGTTAAAGAGAAAGAGATTAATGTTACTCTTCCTTGAACGCGATAAAATTGAAATAACTCTTAAATTGGCAAAACTTCATTTCTCACACTAGTTTATTATACCTTGTCGGACTGAAAAGAAAACAACTATCGCAATGTCCATATATTATATGTTGTACAGTATGATAGTGAAATTTTAATTTTCCTACCAATTTTTTTCTATTCTTCTATTAAAATTATAGCATATAGCCTAGTAACCTGTTGTATCCTATAGGATATTTTGTCAATTTAAGAGTTAACTATAGGACTACTTATATGTAGATGTTAGCATTTAAAAAATCTTCATTCAAGGAATAATCACTGAATATCTCCACTTCATTTTATGAATATGTATACATGGAGCCATTGTTATTTTTAAAGCCTAGACTTGCTATTTGGGAAAAGGAAATTGTACCAGTGCAATGGAAGGAGCCCATAATCGTACCTATCTTTAAGAAGGGGGACAAAACTAACTGTAGTAACTTTCGAGCAATATCATTTTTGTTCACGTCGTACAAAATTTTGTCCAATATTCTTTTGAGAAGATTAACTCCATATGTAGATCAAATTATTGGGGATCATCATTGTTTTTTTAGGCGTAATAGATCAACTATTGACCAGATATTTTGTATTCGACAGATAATGGAGAAAAATGGGAGTATAAGGGTACAGTACATGTTATTCATAGATTTCAAAAAAGGCATATGACTCGGTTAACAGAGAAGTTTTATATGATATTCTTATTGAATTTGGTATTCCGAGGAAACTAGTTCGATTAATTAAAATGTGTCTCAGTGAAACGTACAGCAGAGTTCGTATAGGTCAATTTCTGTCAGATGCATTTCCAATTGACTGTGGGCTAAAGCAAGGAGATGCACTATCACCTTTACTTTTTAACTTTGCTCTAGAGTATGCCATTAGGAAAGTCCAGGATAACAGAGAGGTTTTGGAATTGAACGGATTACATCAGCTCCTTGTCTATGCGGATGACATGAATATGTTAGGAGAAAATCCACAAATGATTAGGGAAAACACGAGGATTTTACTGGAAGCAAGTAAAGAAATAGGTTTGGAAGTAAATCCTGAAAAGACAAAGTATATGATTATGTCTCATGACTAGCATATTGCACGAAATGGAAATATAAAAATTGGAAATTTGTCTTTCGAAGAGGTGGAGAAGTTCAAATATCTTGGAGCAACAGTAACAAATATAAATTATACTCGGGAGGAAATTAAACGCAGAATAAAAATGGGAAATGCCTGTTATTATTCGGTTGAGAAGCTTTTATCATCCAGCCTGTTGTCAAAAAAACTGAAAGTTAGAATTTATAAAACAATTATATTACTGGTTGTTCTTTATGGTTGTGAAACGTGGACTCTCACGTTGAGAGAAGAACTTAGGTTAAGGGTGTTTGAGAATAAGGTTCTCAGGAAAATATTTGGGGCTAAGAGGGATGAAGTTACAGGAGAATGGAGAAAGTTACACAACACAGAATTGCACGCATTGTATTCTTCACCTGACATAATTAGGAACATTAAATCCAGACGTTTGAAATGGGCAGGGCATGCAGCACGTATGGGCGAATCCATAAATGCATATAGAGTGTTAGTTGGGAGGTCGGAGGGAAAAAGACCTTTAGGGAGACGTAGATGGGAAGATAATATAAAAATGGATTTAAGGGAGGTGGGATATGATGATAGAGAATGGATTAATCTTGCTCAGGATAGGGACCGATGGCGGGCTTATGTGAGGGCGGCAATGAACCTCCGAGGTCCTTAAGTCAGTAAATAAGTAAGTAAGATGTAATAAATCGTTGACGTATATTAAAATAAATTTGATCCTAAAACCGTTCCTTGTGGTACTCCAATATCCACATTTCAAAATTACCATAATGTTCCTTACTATATAAAGTTAATAAACGATTTATTAGAAAGTACGTGAAAAGTAATTGATATCGGTATAGTATGACAACTTCACTGCAGTTACGACAAGCAGGTCTGCCAACAGTACGGAGTAGAAACTTTACAGTAATCCCAATACACCTTGTCCGTTATCTTACACATGTAGTTGCTATCTTGTTTCCTTCCGTACTGCGTCTCTGGGAATGTCGTCGCTAATCGACCATTGTCACGACAGTCTGCTGTGAAGTTTGGAAAACCGTTGCCTGGCGCATCCCCCGAAGCTACGGTAACATGTTACCTGACCGCCTGCAAGATTCCTCTTAGGCAACACGACTTACAAGACGTTGAACTTGTTTAGATACCGTACGACAGCTCTGAATTCTACTGACATGAAGTTATTAGCAATTAAATGTAACAGAATGTACCTGTTATTTTGTGCGGTATGTGGTAATTTTGCTGGCTTTCTGATATGAAGTTCTTGGGTTCGAAACCAAGATTTTAAAGCCAGATTCAAATCTTATATATTTGCATTTTTTCTTAATATATGCGTCAATTTTCACAAAAGACGACTGGGCCATATTCCACAAAAGTATAATATAACACTTTACAATAACTCTCAGTTTTAATTCGTGAAGTACAGGGTGTACCAAAGAAATGGGAGATTTTTAAATAGTGAAATGTAACATTAGATATTGTACTAGTTATGGGGAGAGGATGGTATTTTTTAAAACTTTTTTCCTATTTGGTGTAAAATATTAATTTTTTGTATGTAGAGACCTTATAGCTGTGGCAACTCAACCAAATAAAATATTTTGAAAAAAAAAATATTATTTGGGGGCCCAAATTTGAAAAAAATATACCCAATGCAGGATTGTACTAAAACCGACATATCTAAACCGTTTTTAAAGATAGATTCAACAGTTTTTTTTACATTGTATTTGCAAACGCATGTTCCACAAACTGTCTGTAACAGAATTTTGATATTAGTCCGTACGTTTGTAAAATAAACAATTAAAATTTAATAACAATTGTCTGATTTCCTTTCTTGCAAACAAACGGACGTATTTTTAAAATGAAGTCAATTAACAAACTTTTGTTAAAGAGAAAAGTTTCCTAATACTCTAAAGAATGTGTGTTCTAAATTTAATGCATGTATCTTTAATAGTTCAGAAATTATATCCACTTTTGTCTGGTAATGTAGCAAAAAAAAAAAATGAAGTTACTGGAAACCGATAAAAGCGCAGGAAGTTTAAAAATGACTTCTCAACATCCGATAAGGGCACAAATACCCACAACATGTTATGCAATGCATTCCACACATATCAAAGGGTATTTTAAAGAAAAAAAAATCGAAAATTTAATTTACCGGAAACAACAATAAAAGTGAGCGAGTGATTTAAAAATTCATAACGCAGGAAGTTTAAAAATGGCGACTCAATTTCCGATAAGGGCACAAATACCCACAAAATGTTATGCTATGCCTTCCACACATCACAGAGTATTTTAAAGATTTTTCTATTTTTTTAATTTCCTCGTTTTTCACCAAAAAATACCATCCTCTCCCCTTAAATTGTTACATGAAAATATAGAATATAGTATGCTATTTGCACGTAGCCACTACTTCTTGAAAATGACATCCTCCAAATGTCCTCCACCAACGTGCAATCGCTCTTTGAAGTTTCTCATTATACTTTGCCACATTTCGACTGTAATGTTTGAAATTTCTTCACGAATTGCTGCTACCTTCAGTTGTCCAATTTTTTAGGTTTGCGTACACAGGGTGTTTCAGAAATACTTTGACAAACCTTAGGGGCATGTTCTTCACAACAAAACAAGAAAAAAAGTTTATATAAACATATGTTCGAAAATCCTTAGTTTTTTAGTTATTAATGAAAGAACATAATGAAACATCTGTTAGATATTGTGAGCTTTGTAGCAAGTGTTGCAACTTTAATCAATTCAGTAACTCATAACAAATGTTCAAATGACAAATGACTAGTAAACAGGTTTCCTTGGCAACACATAGCCATCTAGGATACAATGGGTGCATTAGCACACTTGTATCGATAACATCATTCGATTGTGTAACAAAATGAATTATTATCGGTTACAAACTTAAGTTAAGTTGTTGGATTGTACTTCGAAACGCGTTGAACGTAAACTTTCATTGTTACGAGTTCCTGAATTGATTAAAGTTGCAACACTCGCTACCAAACTGACAATATTTAACAGATGTTTCATTATGTTCTTTCATTAATAACATAAAAACTAAGGATTTTCGGGCATATGTTTATATGAGCTTTTTTTTCTTGTTTTATTGTGAGGAAAATGCCTCCAAGGTTTGTCAAAGTATTTCTGAAATACCCTGTATATGATATTTTTCAGAAGTAATATTTTTGACTGAATGTGTTTTGCTTGTAAACTGACTATATTTTTAGTTGCCTATTTAAGGTGCTGTATCAACTAGTAGGTTATTTGTTTATGATAGCGAAATGATATTTCACTAAATGGGACAGAGGTTTCGATATAAATTATCTGACATTCGCTTTACGGTTGGAGGAAACCTCGGAAAAATCAACAAGGTAATCATCCGGAACCCACAACGGAACTGCAGGCACACGCGCTACGGATTGAGCTACACCGGTGGCCCCGCTACTGTTGCAAGCATTTTTTTGTGAACATGTAATTTAGAGAAATATTGTAATAGCACTTCTTCTCTTAACAATAAAAAAAAATTCAAAATTTTCTGTAAGACACGTGTAGCTTGAATTGGTTGAGATAATATACCAGTGCGCAGATTTCTGCTGTGTCAAATGTTATGGAAATAACACTCTACCGTCTGTAGTGAATGATAGAACCGAAGGACTGTCAGATAGCACAGTTGTACAAGAAAATAAATAGACACGGATTTGCAATTCAGACATTCTCGCTTGTATAAATCACAGCGTCCTCAAAGGTCGGCTAAAGGCCTCTGACCTTTGCAGGCTATATTAGTAGCTTGTTTACTGAGCACCGGGGTGGATACCGCTATCGTGGGGGAGGATATGCATGTGACAGGGATGTCCAAACGAATTATTTTAGAAAGATTGTATTTGTACATAAGATACTGTACATTTACCCAGTCTGTATAATTGTGTTCACGATGTTCAAGATGTTGTCTTGAAACGACTTGGGGAATACAGTCGTCCATATTAATTTACATGGGAGGAGTGATAGTAGAAGGAAGAAGAATAAAGTGTATAAGATTTGCTGATGATATGGCGTTGTTACCAGAAGAGGAGATGATACTAAGGGATATGCTACTGGAGCTAAATGACAGCTGTGAGCAGTATGGGATGAAGATAAATGCAAACAAGACGAAGACCATGGTCATAGGAAGAAAAATAAAGAAGGTAAAATTTCGAATCTATACTAATAATAAATTTATAGCCGATAATTTCCTAGTAATTTTCGATTTTCCAAAAATAATTGGTCCTAACATATATAATTAACCGCCCTGAAACCGAAAATCGCTTTTATTAAATTTTTGTTTGTATGTCTGTCTGTCTGTCTATCTATCTGTCTGTCTGTCTATCTATCTGTCTGTCTGTCTGTCTGTATGTTTGTTACCTTTTCAAGTGATAATGGCTGAACCGATTTATATGAAAATTGGAATATAAATTAAGTTCGTTGTAACTTAGAATTTAGGCTATATGGCATTCAAAATATTTTATTTAAAATTGGAGTTATAAAGGGGCCTGAATTAAATAAATCGAAATATCTCGCTTATTATTGGTTTTCATGAAAAATGTTACATAACAAAAGTTTCTTCAACAATAATTTCCGATAAGTTTTATTCCATACAAATTTTTGATAGGACTGATATTTAATGAGATAAATGAGTTTCAAAATTACGATAACAACGCCATATAAGGCGGTGTAATGAAATAAAAAACAAATGACTTCGTCTATAAGGGGCCTTGGACAACAACAATCAAAAGCTATAAACATAGCCTACAGAGAGCGTTTCTGTGTTTGTATGAAGTAATATCGGAAGCTAAATTAACCGATTTGTATAATTAATTATTATTTCACCATTGGAAAGTGTAGTTTCTCCAGATGGACATAATGCTATAATGTTATTACAGTAACTTCTGAGTGAATCCAGGACAGATAGGATTAAAATAGCTTGTTATGCACAGAAAACTTGATAGACATTCGTTTCCTGTATTTCCTGAAATAATATTGAAACGACCAACTGAGTGGTCTCTGGGTCAAAATGATCGCATTTTAATTTTTTAATACAATTTAAATTAAGTAACATATTAAACGATTTAACCTTCTATCAAACACGAATGTTCCCTGGATCAAATGTCCTATTTTAATTATGTAATTACTTTATATTTATTTCTAACGGGTGCAGCGGAGCGCACGGGCACGGCTAGTTCTAAATAAGGCAGTAGAGAAAGTGGACAGCTTCAAATACTTGGGGTGTACTATAAGGAGTAACATGAGCTGCTGCCAGGAAGTCAAAAGGAGGATAGCAAATACTCGAACTTAAAATTAGTGTATTATTTGTATTGTGTGATGTGTTTTAATAAAGATAGCAATAGGTTAAAACTATGGACTTATTATCAGTATTACTACACAGGGTGAACAATAAGTTTGGAACATAGCTAATAAACATCTTAAATTTTAATTTTATAAAAAAAGTTTTATACGAAAGCTGTTGGAGATAAACCCATATGGTACCAGTATTCGAAAAAAAAGTTATTTATCCAGGTATACAGGGTGTGTTAGTAAACTAATTTTTTTTAATGTAAATGTAAATTTACATATTATTCCGAATCTCCAATAAATTTTACATAACAATGGGTAGAAATTTTACCCATTAACTCGTTTCAAGTCTTTTAATCTATTTTTTAAACATGTTTCTTGAACTTCAAACTTGAGAGAAATAAATATGTAAAATCATGTTGAGTATGTCATAAAAGTAAATAAAACAGTATCACTAACCAAATTTGACAACAGATGCTCAAAATGAGAACATTTCACAGCCAAACAATGCCCCAGTCTATCACAGAAACAGTCCATTGTCTTTCTCACAGTTACATGACACATCTTTTCCCATCTCATATCTACAATAAACTGTTTTCTTGGTAGATTTTGATTCCGAACTTTTTTTCTATGCTTCCTTAGACATTTATCTGTGAATCCTAAAAATTACAGTGCGATTGATAGACTATCATAAGAGCTACCATATGATAATGTTTAACGATACGGGAAATAGCGTCCTCGTCTGGTAGATCAGCAACGAAAGGACTAAAATGGCGGACAATAATAGGTACATAGTCTTTATAGAGTCTACACTTACTAAGGCGTAAGCAAAGAGGGAGAGCCACGCCGGAAATAATAAATAGTTGGCAACACTGACACAACATATCAAGGTTTGTAGATAACAATGCAAACGTTTCCGGACTTCGGTTACAACAGGCATGTCAATTGATGCCCACAGGAGCAAGCGCGCGCTTTAGAGCCCCGGGAGCCTGAGCGCTTTACAGCGGAAAGGAAAGAGACAGATGAAAGAGGTGGTATATGCCGCTTGGTCGAGCTATATACAGGGATGGCCAGCACTGATTCAATAGATAAAGGGAAGAGAACTTATTAAAACAACTCTATCCATGTTAATTTTTAGATTTGTCTGAGAAGTATAAGTGCATTATAAGAATGTAAGTTTTAATTGTAATGCTCATTTTTCACAAGTTTGATTTTTTTATTCAAAAGAAATATTTTCTCAACTTTTTAAATAGAAAAGTGAAATTTTCAGGTATAGGCCTATTTATTTAGTACCCTTAGAGAATGTTTTCGTAAATCTAATACACCGTATATAAGTATTACTGAAGATAGCGTATTGAAATTTTTTGAAAATATTTGCATGGAAATTGTTTGTAAGGAAATTAATTAACAAAGCAACTACTGTTACAGCATAAGCAAAAGATATGTGCCCATGTGTTGTAAAAATGTCAGCTCTATAGCTTCAGCAGATTTCCAGAAAATAATTTAATATTCTGATGATAGGAAGTTCCTCACAAATATCACCTAAAAGCATAATGCGATAAGAGTTTTGTTATGTAATATTAGTTACACTTAAAACAGATACAGTACCTAGGTAACTTTGCTTTGTACTGTAATATTGTTTTGATTAGTTTATTGATTACTTTTGTAAGGCTAAAGATACCATCAATACAAATTCCAACTTATCATGTCATACTCAATCTCTTTCCTTGGAATATCACTTAATACGGTATAATATTATACTACTATGGAATTTAAGTGAATATTCCCTCTTAACTCTCTATTATGTTATTAAGTTTTAAAACACAAGTGCAATATTAAGAAATCAGTGTTAGTACTTTTGTTTTACAGACAATATAGAAAATATTAAACAGAAAGAAGCCATATAAAAATAACTACATAAAATTTCACGTTCCGTTTGAAGTTTGTGCACCACTGTTTTTCTTAATCCAACAGGTTGCTTATTCATATACACAACCCTTCCTCTTTCCATACTTAGCGCTTGCTGCCCGCGCACGACGTCAAGGTCAGAAAAATGCGCTTGCTTTGACATCACTGGGTTACAATATGGAAATTGTTCATATTGACGATCTCTGTCATCCCTAAAGTTTGTCACAAAGTTTTGGGAACACCCGATGTAAGAAGCAGGTTGCTTGTAATATTTCGACACGGTAGTTTACCCGCTTCTTTCTGATGTGGTGGATGAAGCGTGTTTGTGAAGCACTCCATTCTGAATGCTGGAATGTCACGTGAGGGCTGCAAGACCATCATTCACATCCCGCTGACAGCCAACTACTTTCCGGTCACAGATTTTCCATTCAGACAGTTCAAGACTGAAGTTTACAGGAAATCTTTTTGCAAAAATGTGAGGAGAAAATACGTTGGAAAAAAACATGTTACTTTTATTAAGGCCATAGACAGAGTGTGATGCGAAACATAGGAAAAGATAGGCGGAAGAGATGAGAGTGTAATTATTAAAATAAGATTACTGAGAGTAACGGAAGAAAGAAGAAGGTGATGTGTAAAGTGGAAAGGACGGAATAAATAGCGATAAAGGTGAATTTGGGACAGTTTAGGAAAGGGGGAAAGAAAGAATGAGAAAGAAACGAGAGGAGATTAATTAGAGGAGAGAAGAGAAAGGAAATGAGAGGAGGGAAAAGAGGTGAGAAAAAGATAGGACGAGGAAAGAGGAAAAGGAATGAAGAAGAGATGTGAAGAAGAGAGGAAAGGAGGGCAGAACGCATAGGGGAGAAAAAATTAGAGGGTAGAAGTGGCGAGGAGTGAATCAGAAAGGAATAGAGATAGAATAGATGGAATAGGGGGAAAGGAGGAGGGATGGGGAGGGGAAACAGAGGAGAGGCGATGAGAAGGAAGAAAAATGTTAGGGAGGGAAGAAGGGAAGGGAAGAGGAGACGGGATGAACCAGAGGTCTGCATCGGACGTTTTCGCTCGAGCGCCAAGTAGTTCATAGCCTAATCCGATAGCTAGCGCACATGCATGATGGGTAAAATTGTCACGAGCGATAATTCCTCGAACGGTATAAGCCGAGCGTTAGACATTCGTTCTTGTTACAGTGATGAACTGTGTAGTAACATCATAGATGTTTATCATTTCAAAACTTTGCAGTGTTTAACTAACCTCTCCATAGTACAACTACAAAACTTGCTTTCAAATGTAATATAAATGTTGTAGGTAAATATTTTTTTTATCCACACAGGAGTGATTTTGTTTTTGCCACGTCTGATAGATGTTATTGAATGTAAATGTAATTATTATAAACGGAGAACAAAATCACGATAATGCAAGAACTGTATCAGGTTTTCTAGTAGTAATAATAATAATAATAATAATAATAATAATAATAATAATCTCTAATAATTAGTGTATCAATCTTTGCGTCTGTAACAGTTGTGCAGCATGATTATTCGTTTTATTATATTTTCTGTGACGTTATCTCTGTACTAATATTGTTATTAATCTACTGCTATATCAATAATATTTTGTAAAACGTTTCTACATTGTCGCAGTATATAGGCGGAACACTATGTATGGACCTATCATATTATACTGTGTATGTTGTAAATCAAATATTGAATAATTATTAATTAGCAATAATAACTGTATATCGAAGTTTTTCATAATATTTTATTTATAACTTCATGTTCCTGTTTTGGTACGTTCCATTGACTGTTCCATTAAACGTTTGTCATAAACGCAGAAAATAAAGCCTTATTTTTACCGTGTGAGCAAAACATATGTGTATCTTATCTGTCGCCTTCCATACAAGATAAGACATGTCGGTGAGATGACCTTGTACTGTGCTTCTATTTATTACGAGCGTATCACGACCGATCGTATCTCACTCGAGGGTGCGACACTCGACCGAGTTCAAGCGAGCGATTTAACTCCAATGCAGCACTCTGAGATGAACGAAAAGGATGGGATATATGGTGAAAAACGAAAGGGAAGAGGAGTAATGGTGAAAGGATATTGGAGGGAGAAGTGGTGAGGAAGGATAAAGCGGTGGTTAGAAGTGGCGGGAAAGGAGAGTGGAGGGGAGAATTGAAGGGAAGGGAGAAGTGTGGATGTGGAGGAAAAAGTGAAGGGTGGGTATGAGAGAGAAGAAGGAAAGGGAAAGCGAAGCGAAGAATACTAAAAGTAAAGGCAGAAAATGAAGAGAGAAGAGAGGGGAATAGAAAGAATACAGACGACAGGAGGAGAAATGAGCTGAGCTGGGGTGGAATGGACAAAAAGCAGGAAAGAAGGGGAAATTAGAGAAGAGAAGAGAAGAGAAGAGAAGAGAAGAGAAGAGAAGAGAAGAGAAGAGAAGAGAAGAGAAGAGAAGAGAAGAGAAGAGAAGAGAAGAGAAGAGAAGAGAAGAGAAGAGAAGAGAAGAGAAGAGAAGAGAAGAGAAGAGAAGAGAAGAGAAGAGGAGAGGAGAGGGAGAGGAGAGGAGAGGAGAGGAGAGGAGAGGAGAGGAGAGGAGTGACAGTGAAAGAGAATGGGGAAAAATAAGGTGTGTAGACAGGTTCATCATGGATATTGTACATGGACGTTGTTGCTAATACTAAATGCTGAAAATAGAAAATTGCTGTTTAGTTACAAATATTCACTTCTAAAGTGCCATTGTGATTCTTATGTCAGAAAAATACATCTCTCTTGTCAAACTGTATTAGTTGAAGCTTTTGGAACACCCTGTACCAATTAGTTAGCTTCGACCGTACTTGAGGTAATTAATCCCTGTTCTCCTGTTAGACGGGAGCGAAGTTGGCGATTAAAGCAGAAGGGAAAATAATGAACAGCTCGTGGGTTCATTACGGAGTGACCCGCCGCTAAGACGGCACAAAGCTGCTCGCAACAATGGGGAGCAAGAAATAGTAGAACGCAGGCATCTTACTCTTCGCATCGTCGTCCCCCATATTCCTTCTTGACATCTCACCTTTATTACTACATTTTTTTGTTTTTTTTTTATATTTGTTACTCGCTGTCACCCATTTTACTTCTTGACATTTCACCTATATTAGTACATACAGTAAAATCCCTCGTATCCGGCACCCAAACAACCGGCAATGCCAAAACAACGGCACTTTTGACATAGACAAAAAAAATGTTTAAATCTGTCACATTTCCACTGTCTGGGCCGTCAGTGTTGCCACATTAGGAAGTTCGTATGGACTTTATTTTCAGTGAATATTCGAAACTAAAATTAGTGTATTATTTGTGTTGTGTGATGTGTTTTAATAACGAAAATCCACACAGATTTTATGTTTTATGAGCAAGTGATACAGAAATAAGCCATTTGTAAGTAAGTACGTATTATTATTATTATTATTATTATTATTATTATTATTATTATTATTATTATTATTATTATTACTATTCTAACTAATAATAATAATAATAATGATAATGATAATAATAATAACTAACTACATGTTATAAGATATTTAGTAGGATTTTAAATGAAAAATTAAAAAAAAAAACATGCTGAAACGTTCCTTCTGGAGTGTCAAAATGGCTTTAGAAAAGGAAGATAATGTGTAGATCCATTATTTAGTATCAAACTATTGTTAGAAAAAGAAGAGAATTTAATTTAGAAACCCATATAGCTTTTATTGATTTTGTGAAAGCTTTTGATAAAGTCCGAAGAGACCTTTTATTCGACATATTACAAGATAAAATTATTTCAAATTTGCTATTACAAAATATAATAGAAATCTACACAGACAGCAAAATAAGTGTCAAAATAAATAACTGTATATCCGAAAGAAAATTTGTTAATAATGGAGTTCGACAAGGTTGTCCACTATCACCAACTTTACTTAATATCTATATAAATGAAATTATTTTAAAATGGAACCAAATCTACACATCAGGAATCAAAATAACCAGTGCTCTAACATTAAATACCTTACTCTATGCCGATGATCAAGTCATAATTTCCAATTCAGAGGATAATTTACAAAGAGGATTGTATACATTAAATAAAATATTAAAAGATTTTGGGATGGAAATTTCAGCACAAAAATCAAAAGTAATGGCATTTTTAGGACAAGACCCAATCAGAAGTAAGATAATACACAATAACCAATGCCTCGAACAAGTACAAAATTTCAATTATCTGGGTTGTAAAATATCTTATCAAAATGAAAAGATGTGAACAAGAAAATTACCAAATTTTCACAAATTCTAGGAATAATAAACAATACATTAAAAGCTAAATTGGTACAAAAATCTACAAGAATAAAAATATACAATACACTAGCATTACCCTCCCTTTTATACGGACGCGAGATTTGGACATTAAAGAAAAAAGACATGAACAGAATCAAAGCAACGGAAATGAAATTTTTCAAGGGGACAGCAGGATATACTCTTTTAGGCCGAAAAAGGAATGAAAAAATTTAGAACAATTAGAAGTAGAGTCAGTAGAAAAAAATCAGCAGATACAAATTCAATTGGCTAGATCATGTAAGAAGAATGGAAAATTCAAGAATCCCAAAAATTATGATGCAATATAAACCTAGAGGACATCGTCGACCAGGAAGACCTTTACGAAGACTGCTAGATGGGGCCGAAACAGGTCTACAGAGGCCTAATTCGTGAAGGATAATGATGATGATTATTATTATTCTAACTGTAGTAACTTTCGAGGAATATCACTTTTTTTTGACGTCGTACAAAATTTTGTCCAATATTCTTTTGAGAAGATTAAATCCATATGTACATGAAATTATTGGGGACCATCAGTGTGGCTTTAGGAGTAATAGATCGACTATTGATCAGATATTTTGTATTCGACAGAAATTGGAGAAAAAATGGGAGTATAAGGGTACAGTGCATCAGTTATTCATAGATTTCAAAAAGGTATATGGCAGGGCTAAGAGAGAAGTTCTATATGATATTCTTATTGAATTTGGTATTCCCAGGAAACTAGTTCGATTAATTAAAATGTGTCTCAGTGAAATGTAGAGCAGAGAACGTATAGGTCAGTTTCTGTCAGATGCTTTTCCAATTCACTGTGGGCTAAAGCAAGGAGATGCACTATCACCTTTACTTTTTAACTTTGCTCTAGAGTATGCCATTAGGAAAGTTCAGGATAACAGACAGGATTTGGAATTGAACGGGTTACATCAGCTTCTTGTTTATGCGGATGACGTGAATATATTAGGAGAAAATTCACAAACGATTAAGGAAAACACGGTAATTTTGCTTCAAGCAAGTAAAGAGATAGGTTTGGAAGTAAATCTGGAAAAACAACGTATATGATTATGTCTCGTGACCAGAATATTGTACGAAATGGAAATATAAAAATTGGAAATTTGTCCTTTGAGGAGGTGGAAAAGTTAAAATATCTTGGAGCAACAGTAACAAATATAAACGATACTCGGGAGGAAATTAAACGCAGAATAAATATGGGAAATGCCTGTTATTATTCGGTTGAGAGACTTTGTCATCTAGTCTGCTGTCAAAAAATCTGAAAGTTAGAAATTATAAAAAGTTATATTACCGGTTGTTCTGTATAGTTGTGAAACTTGGACTCTCACTTTGAGAGAAGAAGAGAGCTTAAGAATGTTTGAGAATAAGGTAGTTACGAAAATATTTGAGGCTAAGAGGGATGAAGTTACAGGAGAATGGAGAAAGTTACACAACACAGAACTGCACGCATTGTATTCTTCACCTGACATAATTAGGAACATTAAATCCAGACGTTTGAGATGGACAGGGCATGTAGCACGTATGGGCGAATCCAGAAATGCTTATAGAGTGTTAGTTGGGAGGCCAGAGGGGAAAAGACCTTTGGGGGAGGCCGAGACGTAGATGGGAAGATAATATTAAAATGAATTTGAGAGAGGTGGGATAGGATAGTAGAGACTGGATTGCTCTTGCTCAGGATAGGGACCGATGGCGGGCTTATGTGAGGGCGGCAATGAACCTGCGGGTTCCTTAAAAGCCAGCAAGTATTATTATTACTATTATTATTATTATTATTATTATTATTATTATTATTATTATTATTATTATTATCGGTATAAAATTTATGTAAGTCCTAACTTCTGCTCAAGTGGACTCTTTCCGATCACGAACTCATACCCATTTCGGTTAGAGTGCATCAAATCATATAAACGAATATTTTGAATTAAATATAATTTTGAATTTTAATATTCGAGTGACTTCATATAAGTCACTTCTTTATCAAAAGCTTCGTATACAATTATAAAGTGTGCGCAATGCAATTTGAACTGCTTCTTTAATAAACTGGATCGGCACGTAATGAAATGGGCCAAGGATTAACTGATATCACAGCAATCCAAGTGTTAATCTCATAATGTCATCAAATAGTAGTCCACTTTCATAACAGAATGACCTTATGTCAAGCAGATGTGGGGATGTTTTGTCTTCATTTGGATGGGTTATTAAAACCTAGGGATGACAGCCACCGGCGTTGTTGCCAGATTATGTCGTTTCTCGCTGACAAATGAACAGCTGCACTGCGAGATACTCTTTATCAGAGAGAAACTCCGGACAAGGAGTCTGAACAAGACGATAGAGATCCAGTTAAAATGCTGTAATGGATTAAAAGCTGTGTGTGAGCTATTCCATCTCAAATCGACCGAAATATAGACAAAGTTGACCTTGCAATTTTTAAATACAATGAAACTTTTTCTGTCCGTTGACAACTGTGATACAATGCTTTGTGCAAAGTTTGAGGCATCAGAACTTCTTAGTGTTTATATTTTAGTAGGTTATTTTACGACGCTCTATCAACAGCTTAGGTTATTTAGCGTCTGAATGAGATGAAAGTGATAATGCCGGTGAAATGAGTCCGGGGTCCAGCACCGAAAGTTACCCAGCATTTGCTCATATTGGGTTGAGGGAAAACCCCGGAAAAAACCTCAACCAAGTAACTTGCCCCGACCGGGAATCGAACCCGGGCCACCTGGTTTCGCAGCCAGACGCGCTGACCGTTACTCCACAGGTGTGGACTAGTGTTTATATTAAAAATATTTAAATTTATCGTATTTTCATAAAATTAGCAACTTTAAACTGTTCTGGCTCCGAAACCCTTTCACCCAATGATCAAAATCATGGTTTATTTTGATGCTGAGAAATTAAAGTTTATATTGACATATAAACAGGTTTTCTCACTTTTTATGGAAATGGAGAAATTTAGATTTTTCTTCATTAAGACACCTTTGGCCACGAAAAAATATTTTTAAAATATATGGTTAGATTCCGCATTGAAAGTACACTGGTGCACCGTTGATAAGAAAGTATTGAAATATCAAATAAAGAAAATAGTATGCGCGTGAACTAACCAGCTGACTGTCAGGCGGGAGCTAGCCGAGACGAGCAAGATCAGGAGACATAAACACGTGATGTGTCGTCTAGCAGCGCATGGCTATGCTAGTTTTATCACAGGTTTTCATAAACACAGGAGTAAAATGACGCCCGACGCTCGCTTATCTTCAGCTCTCGGCCAGTGCGTGCGGTACTGCGCCGTTTAAGTCTAGGCGTGTGAAAATAATTTATTTAATACCCTCGAAACTTATTGTCGAGCCACTAAGCAAAACAATGCCGAATCCCTCTTAATAATGCAAGGTTTTTCTCAATATTTTTTTACATTTTTACAAATGATAAAAAGCCTAAAAGTAAGTAAAATCAGATTATCTGTCTCTCTGTATACAATAAAAATAAGGATTACTTCTTATCATAACCTACCAAAGTCAGCTTCAAAATGAGCTCCCGTTCAATGTTCTGCAGTAAATGGTTCCAGAGTTCTGAGCGCTGAAAGAGGCTTGTTTTTATAAAATATGCTAAATTTGTCGCTCAGTTGTACGAAAACCGTTTGACTTTCGATAGTATATTTTTGAAAATGCACTCTCCTTAGCACCTTTTGTAAATAGGGAAAAATTAGAGTGTAAAAAATGCGAGGTTTTTTACTGATCGATTTCATATGGAATAGCCCGTGTGGTTCTTGGGTCGGGTTGGGTTGATTTTTATATTAGGCCCCGCAATTTAGGAATGTTTTAATCAGAAAGATATAGAACTTAAATGACGTACTAAGACACCAACAATTATTTCTTCATAATTCTACTATTAACAGAGTGCGGAAGGGAGTGCAAGAAATGTTATCTGTCAGTACCGAGACTTGCCTCCTCATTGCTATCACAAAAGATTAAACTAACTGCGAACCCGTCCCTTCTGGAAAGTGTTTGGATTTAAAAGAAGGAAGAAATAGAGAAAGAAAATAACAATTGCACGAAAAAGTTAGGACTATACAAATTGTGCGAAATACTTTGCCATAACCTGACAAACCTAGAAACAAGCAAAGAAACAGATAAACAAAAGAGGCGGACGGGCAAACAAACAAACAAATGAAGAAGCTAATAAAATAAAATAAAAAAACACAAAACATGGTATTTATTTTCGCAACACTATAATTCTTTTTCGTTTAACCCTAGAATAGTGTCATTAATGACAGTGCGGATTTAGGCCTAGGCAACCTAGACAGTTACCTAGGACGGCAATTTCCAGAGGGGCGGCATTTTCTCTCTCTTTTTCTCTTCCTTTCTTTATTTTCATTTTACAGTGAAATTTGTTTTAAAACACTAGTTAGTAAATCTTTTTCTGAAGTGTGTTCTTGAACACTTTGTGGAAGTTGGATATTGTTTTGTTATCGCATTCCAGGGGCGGCATTTTCTCTCTTTTTTCTCTTCCTTTTTTATTTTCATTTTATAGTGAAATTTGTTTTTAAAACACTAGTTAGTAAATCTTTTCTAAAGTTTGTTCTTGAACACTTTGTGGAAGTTGGATATTGTTTTGTTATCGCATTGTTGTGCTCGTGGCGAGAGTAAAAGGAAAGTGTACAGCTGCATAGTTATATTGTAATGTCGCTATCACGTTATTGTACTACGAAACTGCTTAAATTTAACTGCTTGTATAAGCAAGAATGCATTGTTGAAAATCGAATTGGATGTGTGTTAGTTATGGTTCCTTGAAAGCCAGTAAGTAAGTAAGTATTTAATTAATTAATTTATTTATTAATGAAGTTAATGAGGTTAAATATTTAGGTATAATTATTGATAATCATTTAAAATGGAATAATCATATTCATTATTTTTGTAATAAATTACGTAAAACATTAAATTACTTTGTTGTTCTAAGAAATATTTTGTCAATTAACTGTTTACTTGTAATTTATTTAGCATTACTTCAATCTATGGTATTATAGGCTGGGGTGGAACTTATAAATCCAGCCTCTATCCGTTAATTTTACTACGGAAAAAGGTATTGAAAATTTGTTTAAAAAGGCAGAAAAATTACTGAACTGAACTGTTGTTTAAACATTTCAAAGTGTTCAACATTAAATAAATTTATTATTTTATTTTATTAAAATATTTTCACAGATATCTTAATAACTTTGAAAGTCATATACATAAATATAGAACTAAAAATATTAATTCTTTGCGTTTGTCTGAACCTAAATGTAAAACCAATGAGTCAAGATCACAGATTATTAAACCAATTTTATTCTAATATTATTTTAACCACGAATCATCTCCAAATTAATAAAAAAATTGTATTGAATTTATAGTTTGGGTTTAAACATATTAAACACTTTCATTCTGTATTCACTCGACTGCAGAGATTCATGCTTAACATGTCGGCATCATACAATAACGTGCGGTGTGCTTTTAAAACACAATTTTGCCGACCGATTGTTGCTCTGTAGATTTCACTCTAAGCGTCACGTTGTCACGTCTACTTCCTCGATAAGAATAAGCACTAGTTTGTTATATTGTTAAATGGCTATAATAATAATAATAATAATAATAATAATAATAATAATAATAATAATAATAATAATAATAATGGTTTATTTTAATTGGCAGAGTTAAGGCCATTCGGCCTTCTCTTCCACTCAACCAGTATGATAGAAAATTACTACAATGCTATGAATATAACATAATTAATACAATACAATACAATACAATACTACAAATCCAAGACAATATAATACATCTATACTAATAATAAATCTGTAGCCGAAATCTTTCTGGTAATTTTCGATTTTCCAAAAATAATTGGTCCTAACATATACAATTAACCACCCTGAAACCGAAAATCGCTTTTTTGAAATTTTTGTTTGTATGTCTGTCTGTCTGTCTCTCTGTCTGTCTGTCTGTATGTTTGTTACCTTTTCACGCGATAATGGCTGAACGGATTTCGATGAAAATTGGAATGTAAATTAAGTTCGTTGTAACTTAGATTTTAGGCTATATGGCATTCAAAATACATTATTTAAAGGGGGGCTATAAGGGGGCCTGAAATAAATAAATCGAAATATCTCGCTTATTATTGATTTTTGTGAAAAATGTTACATGACAAACGTTTCTTTAAAAATAATTTCCGATAAGTGTTATTCCTTGCAAAAGTTTGATAGGACTGATATTTAATGAGATGAATGAGTTTTATTATTAAAATAACTGCCATCTAAGGCCGTGTAATGAATTAAAAAACAAATGACTTCGTCTATAAGGGGCCTTGGACACAACAATCGAAAGCTATGAAACATAGCCTACAGACAATGTTTCTGTGTTTGTATGAAGTAATATCGGAAGGTAAATTAACCGATTCGTATAATTAATTATTATTTCATCATTGGAAAGTGTAGTTTCTCTAGATGGACATAATGCTATAATGTTATTACAGTAACTTGTGAGTGAATCGAGGACAGATAAGATTAAAATAGCTTCTTATGCACAGAAAACTTGATAGGCTATTCTGTATATTCATTTCCTGTATTTCTTAAAATAATGTTTATGAACATATTCATTTTTATCTCAGAGAATTAACGAACAACGAGAGTGTATTGATTTAGTATGCAGTAATAGTACGTTAGCTTAGCAATCCATTATTTTATAATTCAAATTTTAACTATGCTCAATTGAATCGTGTTAAAATACATAAAATACATATGCAATAAATGCAATGCAAAAAAATTGGGTAATGAGCCAAGCAGATTATGTTGCGCTGTTGTAAAAGTTGTTCCTCCTGAGATTCAAGAGCTCCCACAACAAATTAAAATCTTTCTAATTCGAGTACATCCGTTATCAAGACACTTTTTACATAATATAATATAATATATAATATAATATAAACATAATAATAAATCTGTTGCCAAAATTTTTCTGTTAATTTTCGCTTTCCCAAAAATAATTGGTAATAACAATTAAGAAACATGTTAAAGGAATTGTCATTGCACCAAATGAGTGTCTCTGGATCAAAATGATCCCATTTTAATATTTTAAATACAATTTAAATTAAGTAACATATTAAACGATTTATCCTTCTATCAAACACGAATGTTCCCTGGATCAAATGTCCTATTTTAATTATGTAATTACTTTATATTTATTTCTAACGGGTGCAGCGGAGCGCACGGGTATGGCTAGTAATTAATATAATACATAATTAATATAATACAATGACAATTCTTTTCGTCTTCACAACACCATTAAAATAATTATGTAATAATAATAATAATAATAATAATAATAATAATAATAATAGTAATGATAGTCATATGTAAATTAAATTAAATTATTAAACTCGATCACAAGTATAACTTCAATTTGACTGCGCCCGTAAGAAATCGTTTAGCCTTTTCTTGAAAGTGGTTATTGTCTGGCAGCCCCTAATCTTCTGAGGTAGAGAATTCCATTCACGGTGAACTGAGACAGTAAAAGAGGATGAATAGTGGGATGTTCTATGGGCAGGAATTGCTAGGATTTGGCTCTCCTTTGACCTGGTGTTTAGATTGTGACTGGAGGATAAGTAGTTAAACCGGGAACGAAGGTAATTTGGAGTAGAAGTGTGGAGAACTCGAAACAGAAGAGACAGCGAATGAAGTGTTCTACGGTTACTAAGTTGCAGCCAGGATAAAGATTTGAACGAGGGTGTGATGTGGTCAAATTTGTGAGCATTGCTGATGAATCTGACACTCATATTGTGCACACGCTGCAGCTTGTTCGAAAGGTCAGTTGTCAAGTCTGTAAATATTACGTCGCAATAGTCAAACAGTGGTAGTACGAGGGTTTGCACTATTATTTCAAATACGAGTACGTTGACATTCTTAACTCTTAATAATAACTCTTTAATAATAATTTTTAATCACATGCCTTAATCTTCGTCCTCAGCAGAAGACATTGCAACCTCAGTTTTAGTCCACGTGGATTAGACAAGTAGGTGTCATTTAATAATGGAAGCAGCTTATTGGTTGCAATATTGAAATTGAGGCGAGTGATTGGAGCGGCGACATAAGAAATTGAAAACAATAATGCAATTAAATTTCAAAGATTTGCCGAATGTTAACCATGAGATCGCGGCGAAAAGAGCAATTTATCGCTATGAATAGTAACCACAACCTCAGTTACATTTCCAATATAATATATTGTAAACAATACTATAATCACTTTGTAATTCGTTGTGAAAGGTTTATTCATAAAAAAATGGAGTTTATTTTTCAATTTAATTTATACTTTCTATCGAAGTAAGAAATATTCGTAATAATTATACCACCAACAAAACCATTGCTTAAAAATAAACCACAGCCTGCCTTTCACAAATCAATTTCGAATAAGTTTGAAAATGTTTATTTGTGCGAGATCGTGCGTATTTGCTTGTTTTCCGCACAGAACCAATACGCGGTAAGTGTGAAATACCACATTCAGTATTCCCAACGGAACACACATAACAATTTCCCTCTTCTTACCGCTTAAGCGCGACATTCATTTTACTGCTTTAGGCTTTTAACATATAATTTTTAGAGACGTTTGACATAGTAATAATTATAAATTGAAACTTACCACTGCAATTTCACCTAAATTGCAATGTTAATTATTGTTTTTAAATATTTGCAAAAATTAAGTAAAGTCTACTACTCCACGAAACTTATTGCATTCCTGATACAAGTAACATTAAGGAAGCCGTGAAAAAATCAACGAGATTCCAGATGCCGATGTTATTACTGCAATATGTTATATAAATAATATTGTTAAAATATTAAAATGAAAAATAAATCATTACATAACCTTACCGTTTGTTTTAAGTTCGCATTTATAGACTGGGGGAAAAAAAGACAGACCTATATCACGGCCTGCTGGAGTATAGTAAACACAGAAAACATTTTACAGCAACAATGTTGAAGAAAGATATTTTTGTGTTCCGAAGTTGCCGTCATTAAACAGGAACCAACATGGAGATTTCATTGCAACTAATTAGAAATTCGTCTTTCAGTTATGTAATAAACGATCTTCGCACAAAATAATGTACGATACGCGAGCGGTATGTTTGTTTTCATGTTCTCGGAAATTAAAAAAACTCAACTACGTTTCGCTTTTTCAATCTTTTCCTCGACCATGAAAACGTCAACATACCGCTCTTGTGACGTATATTACTATTGCATGAGTCTGATGTACTTGGTCAGATCGACTTTGATGACATCACCAATGCTTTCTCTGTGAAGAAAGTGAAGGAAATCTGTATAATTCACAATTAACATTCATGTATTTTGATTCCAGTGATTTATTTATTTCTGATTAATGTAACATTTCATTTAAAACTAATTTAAACTAAACATGACCTGTATAATAGCTGCTCATAAACTGTTTGTGGGAGTTGGGGGCGGTAAATTTTGGCACTGTCTAGGGGCGGCACTATACCTAAATTCGGCCCTGGTAATTGAGTAGCAGTGTACGGTATTGCTATTGCTATCGATACGTAAGTATTACGTAATAGGCGAAAAGAGTGGTTTTGGACTCTACTTTCGTTTTGGAATATTATTATTTCTTTCTTTGCAGTTTTATTTGTATAGGTATTTTATTTGTTACTAATTTTTATTTTCATGAAAATATACTTACATGAAATATAAAATCATATAGACCTGAGTACAAGAAAATATTTATGAATATAATTTTTATTTCGTTTCCTTAGTTTCATTTGTTTTTGTTTCTAATTTCTGCTTATATCAAAATAACTTTACAGGAAACCAAAACCCGTATAAATCTAACTACAATAAAATATTTCAGAATACAATTTTCTTTCTTTTCTTTTTCCTTTTCTTTTTCCTTTTCTTTTCTTTCCTTTTCTTTTTCTTCTCTTTTGCTTTTCTTTTCTTTTTCCCTTTTCATTTCTCTTTCCTTTTCTTTTCTTTCCTTTCCTTTTTCTTTCCTTTCCTTTCCTTTTTCTTTCCTTTCCTTTCTCTTTTTTTTTCCTTTCCTTTTCTTTTTCCTTTTCCTTTTTTTTTCTTTTCTTTCCTTTCCTTTTCTTTCATTTCGTTTTCTTGTCCTTTTCTTTCCTTTCGTTTTCTTTTTCTTTTCTTTCCTTTCTTTTCTTTTCTTTCCTTTCTTTTTCTTTTCTTTCCTTTTCTTTTCCTTTTTCTTTTCTTTTCTTTCCTTTCATTTCCTTTTTCTTTTCTTTTTCATTTCTTTTCTTTCATTTCCTTTCCTTTTTTCTTTTTCTCTTCTTTCCTTTCCTTTCTTTTTCTTTTCTTTCCTTTCATTTTTCTTTCCTTTCTTTTCCTTTTTCTTTTCTTTCCTTTCCTTTTTTCTTTTTCTTTTCTCTTTCCGTTCCTTTTCTTTTTCTTTTTCTTTTCTTTCCTTTTCTTTTTCCTTTTTCTTTTCTTTTCTTTCCTTTCCTTTTTCTCTTCTTTCCTTTTTCTTTTCTTTCTTTTCCTTTTTCTTTTCCTTCTTTTCCTTTTTCTTTTCTTTCCTTTCCTTTTTCTTTTATTTCCTTTCCTTTTTCTTTTATTTCCTTTCCTTTTATTTTCTTTCCTTTCCTTTTTCTTTTCTTTCCTTTCCTTTTGTTTTCTTTCCTTTCCTTTTTGTTTTCTTTCCTTTCCTTTTTCTTTTCTTTCCTTTCCTTTTTCTTTTATTTCTTTTCCTCTTTCTTTTTTCCTTTCCTTTTTCTTTTCTTTCCTTTTCTTTTCTTTTCTTTCCTTTCCTTTTTCTTTTCTTTTTCTTTTCTTTCCCTTTCCCTTTTCTTTCTGACTTAGCATCGAGGATGGCAGATATTTTCTCCGGATATGTTCCGTTTCGTCACACTGGGATAAAATGTGTCTCCAGGAGTCTTTTTTTTCCACACGAAGGACAAAGACGCTCCCATTCTTCGTTGACAATTTTATTACCCTTCCATGCCCCCAATCTTAGCCACGCTAAACCTGCTCTACTGTCTTTGTTACAAGAATTTATGTAATCACACCTCCCCCAATTAAGCATGCGATCGGCTGTAAATGTGATTATGATTTTTCCGAACATTGGAACTCAATCTCTCGCCTCTAAATGTCAATCAAACGCATCTTTACATTACGCCATACATTTTTTCTATTATTTTCTCCTTTTTCCCACACCCATCACATTCCTACATGATGCAGCCCTCTCTGCAGTTTATAAACCCATCATTTTTCCCATCCCTCTCTTTGATGAATACCCTTTCAGACTACGAATGTATGGAGAAAGAACCAGGAGTACATTCTATTCTGCGAGTCTGTCCCTTCTGTTACGTAATGGTAGCTTAAATGGCGTCATTAAACAAATCAGTGCTGAGAATCTCCCAGCATGTCGTAATGCAGGTGGTATGTCGTAGACACGTCGTAAACATCCCTCCCGTTTACTGCCGAGAACGTTTAGTTGTGGGGTGCCTCGTTCTAGCCGGTTATAGCTTCACAACCCTATCTCCCAGAGCGTCTGTCTGTATTCACGTAACATCCTTCCATTTGCAGTACACAACTCAAAGACAGTTCTGTTTATGTTCCTTATGCAGTGACTATTGATTTATCTTAAGAAATGCAGACAGCAGATAGATCTGTACCGGCTGTAATGTAGCTGTATTATTGCTGTTCGAAAGCTAGTTGCTTGGTTTGAATCCCGGCTCAGGCATGAATGCCTACAATAAATATTCAAGCCCCTTGTTTTTTTAACGGGAGTTAGAAAACGTTTTCGTATAACTTTATGGCATAAGTAATTATAATTTTGTATTGAATTTAATTGAATTGAAGGAGGGAGGGCACTATGACCGAGGACTGTCGTCTTTCATGAAACTTTTGCGCTGACCATCAAGTTAGGCGCATTAGCATTTCCAAACCTACTCCGGTTGACTACACTAAGTTTCGCTACGTAGTCAGTTATATATTTATTGTATTCATTTATTTATTTCTTTAATCATTTACTTACTGATTTATTTATTTATTTATTTATTTATTTATTTACCTATTAATTACTTACTGATTTACTTATTTATTTATGCACTTATTTACTTAATTACTTCTTTACTTATTTATTTATTTATTTATTTTCTGACTGATTTAGTTATTTATTTATTCACTTATTTATTTATTTATTTACTCATTTACCTATTTACTTAATTACTTACTGATTTATATATATATATATATGTATTTATTTACTCATTTACCTATTTATTTATTTATTTATTCATTTATTGGCCATTTGCTTAATTACGTACTAATTTACTTAGTTATTTATTTATTTACTTATTTATTTATTTACTTAGTTACTTATTTACTTATTTATTTCTTATTTATTTAATTCCTTACTCATTTACTTATTTACTGATTTCGTACGTTATTTATTTACTTATTTATTTCTTATTTATTTATTTCTTTACTCATTTACTTATTTATTTAATTACTTACTGGTTACTTATTTATTTATTTACTTATTTATTTACATAGTTACTTATTTAATTATTTATTTCTTATTTATTTAATTACTTACTCATTTACTTAGTTCTTTATTAATTTACTTAGTTACTTATTTACTTATTTATTTCTTATTTATTTATTTATTTATTTATTTATTTATTTATTTATTTATTTACGTATTTACGTAAATTGCTTACTGATTGACTTATTTATTTATTTACTTAGTTACTTATTTACTTATTTATTTCTTATTTATTTATTTCTTTACTCATTTACTTATTTACTTAATTACTTACTGATTTACTCAGTTATTTATTTACTTAAATTTTCTCATCAGAAGTAATTGCTAAATTACTATAATTTGGTTTACGAGACCATTACTTGCTTTCAGTCGTCTGATGATTCATTTATTTTTAGGATTCAGTAAATAAAACCATTTGTTGAAGTTTGTTACTTATTTACTTATTTATTTCTTATTTATTTATTTCTTTACTCATTTATTTATTTATTTTATTAGCTTTTGATTTAGGTCTGTTAATTATTTTTATTCTTTACGTTTTATACATTATTTATTCTTTATTTGTCTATATTTATTTATGTATTTATTTATTAATTAGTAGCCTGTTTCATCGTATTTATTTTTTTAACAATTTAACCTCCATTTTTATAATTTTAATATAGCTAACGTTTTTTCTCCGAATTGTGAAACTGTTTGCAAACTTTGACAAATATCGGTCAAAGCGTCTAGATATTTTGTATAGAGAATATGCATGCATACGTGCATACATACAGTCGCCCTCGGTAGCGTAGTTGGTATAGCGCTGGCCTTCTATGCTCGAGGTTGCGGGTTCGATCCCGGCCGAGGTCGATGGCATTTAAGTGTGTTTAAATGTGACAGGCTCATGTCAGTAGATTTACTGGCATGTAAAAGAACTCCTGCGGGACAAAATTCGGACACAACGGCGATGCTGATATAACCTCTGCAGTTGCGAGCGTCGTTAAATAAAGCTTAACTTTCTTTCTTTCTGCATACATACATACATACACACAACATATTTTCACTTTTATATATTGGATTTATTCCTTTACTTACTTTTTTATTATAAGTATACATATATCTTTACGACAAATCTGAATTCTTACATAGAATATACTTATTTTACTGTGTGTAGCGAAAGAAATGACTATAGTCATATTTTGAGAGAAGTGCTCAGTTACATACATTATAAGGTTACATCGCAATGATTGTTCCCCCTAACACCTATTGGGTTAAATTAGACGAGATCTAAGAAGCCTAGACTTGTAACTTGGCAGGCAAACCACTCCCACCTCCAAGACATTCTGTGAGCTTTGCAACTCAGACGAGAAAATGTGATTTGAAGGCGGCAAAACAAATCCACCAGCCCTGCCGGAGGGATTGAATTTGAAATTACGTCAATCAATAAGAACACCCCGCTTATAAATCGCGGTTCGATATTTGAATTTAAAAGAGGGTTGTGGTGCCACAAGCCGAGGAAAAGTTCCCCCGCGTTTGGCTCGATACGTCAGAGCACCCGGCTTCGACGGTAATCCCTAAAGAACTGACTTCGAATCCTACTCCCACAAAGTATTCGCAGACTTTCCTCCTGCAGTTAGAGATACAGTTTTTCCCTAACTCAGGATAAAAGTGTTTTATGTACAGTACACACTTACTGGCTTTTAAGGAACCCGGAGGTTCATTGCCCGCCCTCACATAAGCCCGCCATTGTTCCCTATCCTGAGCAAGATTAATCCATTCTCTATCATCATATCCCACCTCCCTCAAATCC
Organism: Periplaneta americana; assembly: GCA_025594305.2. Taxonomy (NCBI): domain Eukaryota; kingdom Metazoa; phylum Arthropoda; class Insecta; order Blattodea; family Blattidae; genus Periplaneta; species Periplaneta americana. The sequence continues at coordinate 163,196,143 of JAJSOF020000011.1, forward strand.
ATTTTAATATTATCTTCCCGTCTACGTCTCGGCTTCTCCAATGGTCTTTTTCCTCCAGCCTCCCAACTAACACTCTATATAAATTTCTGTATTCACCCATGCGTGCTACAAGCCCTGCCCACCTCAAACGTCTGGATTTAATGTTCCTAATTATGTCAGGTGAAGAATGCAATGCGTGCAGTTCTGTGTTGTGTAACTTTCTCCATTCTCCTGTAACTTCATCCCTCTTAGCCCCAAATATTTTCCCAAGCACCTTATTCTCAAACACCCTTAACCTTTGTTCCTCTCTCAAAGTGAGAGTCCAAGTTTCACAACCATACAGAACAAGCGGTAATATAACTGTGTTATAAATTCTAACTTTAGATTTTTTGACAGCAGACTGGATGGTAAAGCTTTTCAACCGAATAATAACAGGCATTTTCCATATTTATTCTGTGTTTAATTTCCTCTCGAGTATCATTTATGCTTGTTACTGTTGCTCCCAGGTATTTGAATTTTTCCACCTCTTCAAAGCATAAATTTCCAATTTTTATATCTCCATTTCGTACAATATTCTCGTCACGAGACATGATCATATACTTTGTCTTTTCGGGTTTTACTTCCAAACCTATAATAATGCTAAATAAATTATACGTAAACAGTTAATTGACAAAATATTTCTTGTAACAACAAAGTAATATAATGTTTACGTAATTTATTATAAATATAATGAATATGATTATTCCACTTTAAATCATTATCAATAATTATAACCTAAGTATTTAACCTCATTAACTTCATTAATGATAAATAAATTAATAAATAATAAAAACTAACCGTGATATTGGTATGTAACGTTGATTTTGGATATGACAGTGGGAGACGATGACAATAACGTTCGTGGCAGTCAAATCTTTATAGTCTCTGCTCTCAGTATTTGGAACACCCTGTACGTGTGCGTGTTGTGAATAGCGGACGTGATGCAGCCTCTCAATTATGCGTCCTGAATTAACTCACACAAAGCGGCGACTCTGAAAGAATGGCTGCACACAATGGGTACGATCCTTTATTCCAGCGTTGGCTGCCCTGCTCCGTGATGAAGTCGCAGGTTATGTTAATTTCATTTAGCCAGCTTTTTACACGACCATCCCATCTGCCTCTGTAGCCTGGAAAACTTTTAGACCAGCCAGTGAATTTCAATGTAGCCTCGTACGAACAAGAAACATTTGAAGGACGCCGTTTTACCAATACTTCAGCAAGTTGCATACAATATCATGTAAGATTAGATAATGTTGTAGTATACACTGCATCCAGGTATCATCTGTAGGAAACGATTAAAGAGATATGCGTTCATCTAAAGCTAACAAATTCGTTTTACCGGTAGATTAATTTGCCAGCAACTTATATGGGATCTGTCTGTCTGTCTGTCTGTCTGTCTGTCGGTCCGTCCGCCCACCTAGCTGTCTATATATTTATATATCCCCCTGTTCGCTTGCTTGCTGATGTATTTATGTATTTATTTGTTTATTTACTTATTTATTAATTTATGTTTTTATTTACTTATTAGTTTGTTTAAAATTTTAAATTATGGTTTATTTAACGACACTCGCAACTTCCGAGGTTATATCAGCGTCGCCGGTGTGCCGGAATTTTGTACAGCAACACTTCTTTTTACATGCCAGTAAATCTACTGACATGAGCCTGTCGCATTTAAGCACACTTAAATGACATCGACCTGAGCCGGGATTGAACCCGCAAGCTCGAGCAAAGAAATCTAGCGCTATACCGACTATACTACCCAGGTCGACTTATTTATTTATTTATTTGTTTATTTATTTATTTATTTATTTATTTATTTATTTATTTATTTATTTATTTATTTAAAATTATGATTTTTTCACGACGCTCGCAACTGCAGAGGTTATATCAGCGTCGCCGATGTGCCGGAATTTTGTCCCGCAGGAGATCTTTACATGCCAGTAAATATACTGACATGAGTCTCTTGCATTTAAGCACACTTAAATGACATCGACCTGAGCCGGGATCGAACCCGCAACCTCGAGCACAGAAGGCCTGCGCTATACCGACTAAGCTACCCAGACTGACTTGTTTATTTATTTATTTTTTAATGATTTAATTATTCAGTTACTATTTACTTATTTAATTATGTATTTGTGTATTTAATTAAATATTTATTTACTTTATTTATTCACTTATTTATTTAGTATTTCTTTACTTATCTATGAGTTTATTTATTTACTTTTATACATTTATTTACTTGTGTATATATTTATATATGTATTTAATTATTTATTTATATATTTAATTTATTTACTTAGTTATTATTTTATTTATTTACTTATTTGCCTATTTATTTATTTGCTTACTTATTTAATTATTTATTTACCTATTTATTTGTTTATTTACTTATTTATCTGTGTATTTATATATTTATCAGTGTATTTATTTGTTTATCTCTGTATTTATTTACTTAATAATTTATTTGTTTATTTATATATTTATTTATTTACCTATGTACTTGTTTATTTACTGATATATCTGTGTATTTATTTATTTATCTGTGTTTTTATTTAATTACTTATTTATTTGTTTATTTATATATTTATTTACCTATTTATTTGTTTATTTACCTATTTATCTGTGTATTTCTTTGTTTATCTGTGTATTTATTTATTTACTTACTTATTTATTTATTTGTTTATTTATATATTTATTTATTTACCTATTTATTTGTTTATTTAACTATTTATCTGTGTATTTCTTTGTTTATCTGTGTATTTATTTATTTCTCACTTATTTATTTGTTTATTTATATTTATTTATTTACCTATTTATTTGTTTATTTACCTATTTGTCTGTGTATTTATTTATTTATCTGTGTATTTATTTATTTATCTGTGTATTTATTTACTTACTTATTTGTTTATATATATATTTACCTATTTATTTGTTTATATACTTATTTATCTGTGCATTTATTTACTTATTTATTTGTTTATTTATATATATATTTACCTATTTATTTGTTTATTTACTTATTTATCTCTGTATTTATCTATTTATCTGTGTAATTATTTATTTATTTGTTTACTTATATATTTATTTATTTACCTATTTATTTGTTTATATACTTATTTATCTGTGTATTTATTTACTTATTTATTTGTTTATTTATATATATATTTACCTATTTATTTGTTTATTTACTTATTTATCTCTGTATTTATCTATTTATCTGTGTATTTATTTATTTATTTATTTGTTTACTTATATATTTATTTATTTACCTATTTATTTGTTTATATACTTATTTATCTGTGTATTTATTTACTTATTTATTTGTTTATTTATACATATATATTTACCTATTTATTTGTTTATTTACTTATTTATCTCTGTATTTATCTATTTATTTGTGTGTTTATTTATTTATTTGTTTACTTATATATTGATTTATTTACCTATTTATTTGTTTATATACTTATTTATCTGTGTATTTATTCATTTATCTGTGTATTTATTTACTTACTTATTTATTTGTTTATATATATATATATATATATTTACCTATTTATTTGTTTATTTACTTATTTATCTGTGTATTTATTTATTTATCTGTGCATTTATTTACTTACTTTTTTATTTGTTTATATATATATATCTAGCTATTTATTTGTTTATTTATATATTTATTTATTTACCTATTTATTTGTTTATTTACTTATTTATCTGTACATTTATTTATTTATCTGTGTATTTATTTGTTTATTTATATATTTATTTATTTACCTATTTATTTGTTTATTTACTTATTTATCTGTGCATTTATTTATTTATCTGTGTATTTATTTATTTATTTATTTGTTTTTATATATATATTTACCTATTTATTTGTTTATTTACTTATTTATCTCTGTATTTATCTATTTATCTGTGTGTTTATTTATTTATTTGTTTACTTATATATTGATTTATTTACCTATTTATTTGTTTATATACTTATTTATCTGTATATTTATTCATTTATCTGTGTATTTATTTACTTGCTTATTTATTTGTTTATATATATTTATTTACCTATTTATTTGTTTATTTACTTCTTTATCTGTGTATTTATTTATTTATCTGTGCATTTATTTACTTATTTATTTGTTTATATATATATAGCTATTTATTTGTTTATTTATATATTTATTTATTTACCTATTTATTTGTTTATTTACTTATTTATCTGTGCATTTATTTATTTATCTGTGTATTTATTTGTTTATTTATATATTTATTTATTTACCTATTTATTTGTTTATCTACTTATTTATCTGTGCATTTATTTATTTATCTGTGTATTTATTTGTTTATCTGTGTATTTATTTATTTACTTACTTATTTTTTTATTTATTTATATATTTCGCCAAATGACATGGCACCGTCATAATTATTAAAAAGAAACATCACCACATAATGGTTTATTTTAAGTGGAAATTTTATTTATTTATTTAACTAGCTAACTAGCTACTGAGTCCAAATTAAAAGTATAAAAAAATGTTTCCAGCCACTACAGTAAGAGCCAGGCTCGTGTACGGTGTGGTCAAGATTGGGATTTAACCTTCCTTTAATTGTGCTTGTATTTATTTAAGAAAAATGAAACTCTCGAGTGCTGTTAGTTCGAATTATTTCATGAATACAGTAAAAAACTCCTTATTCATGAACTTCATCGTATGTAAAAGAAAAGTCACTAAAGTAATTGGGTGTTCCTTTTTTCTTTCATCAGCTGCTAAACGTTCCTCTATTCTGAGATATTACTCCTTCTAGAAGGAAGTAATTGGCAAATACAGTAAGACCGACCTCGGTTGTACATACGTACTACCGAGGTCTAACGCCTCATCTCGCCAAATAGCATCTCGCTATGACCAATTCCATCGACGCTAAATAATCTAGTATTTGATACATTGTCGTTAAATAACCAAGTTAAAAGTATAACAAAATAGTAATATGCGTTACAAGAGCGGTATGTTGAAGTTCGAGGAAAAGTTTGAAAAAGCGAAACGTAGTTGATTTTTTTATTTCCGAGAATTGAAAGAAAACATATCGCTCGTATATCGTACATTATTTTGTGCGAAGATGGTTTATTACATACCTGAAAGTGGAATTTCTAATTAGTTGCAATGAAATCTCCATCTTGGTTTCTGTTCAATGACGGCAAATTTGGAAAACAAAATATCTCTCTTCAACATTATTGCTTTAAAATGTTTTCTGTGTTTACTATATTCCAGCAGGCCGTGATATACGTCTTTTTCCCCAGTCTATGGAATCTTATTGATTTTTTTCACGCCTTCCTTAATGTTACTTGCATCACGAATGCAGTAACTTTAGTGGAGTTGTAGAGTTTACTTAATTTTTGCAAATATTTAAAAACAATAATTAACAGTGCAATTTAGGTGAAATTGCAGTGGTAAGTTTCAATTTATAATTATTACTATATTGAACGTCTCTAAAAATAATATGTTAAAAGCCTAAAGCAGTAAAATCAATATGTCACTTAAGCGGTAAGAAGAGGGAAATTGTTGTGTGTTAGGTTGGGAATACTGAATGTGGAATTTTAGACTTTCCGCGGATTGGTTTTGTGCGGAAACGAAGCAAATACGCACGATCTCGCACAAAATAATTCGTTATGCATGAATAATTACATTGTACGTAAAACAAAAGTCAATAATAACAACCCTGTTTCCCCAACCTTGGAATCGAACTGACGCGCCTGTAGCCCGTAGTGATTTCATTCACTTGCCAAGAGAGGTTATGAAAATTCTGTACGTTGGTGTTTCGTTATTTTGAACGCTAATTTACTTATAACAAAAGAGAGCGCTCCGTACTCCATTCATTAATTTCCTTGCTTTCATGGATAACTCAGCTTCCTCATATATTTTCGCAGAAAGGAACAGAAGTGAAAGGTGGGGGCGTACAGTATCTCATTGTTGAGGTGCTAGAAGCACGTAATAAAAGGAATTGTCTACTAGAGCTCCACTTTAAGGCGTGGAGTTTCAAGCTTTTAATTAATTTTTATGTAGGCAGCAATAGAACACACACGACAAATTGACGCCATTAAATGCGACAAATACAAAATTAATTGATTCAATTTGCAAACTCTAGCTGTGGTCGTTACAGAGTTAACTACAAGTATTTGAACACCCCAATATCGTATGTGCAACCCAGCTCAGTTCTATGTAATTACTAGGCATAAATATGTTTCCTAACAAATTTAGAACTTACAGATTCGTCGGTTTAGAACATCACCTTCAAGTTTTTACCCCTTCATTACTACCTTAAGTATATACACGTGGCCAACGACGAAGTTCAGGAGGTATTGCGTTTGCCTACTGATAAGGAGTTGCTCTCGAGCGCGAGTTCGAATCCCGCTTGAGCTAATTACCTGATTAGGTTCTTTCCGAGGTTTTCCCCAACCGTAAGGAGAATGTCAGGTAATCTATGATGGATCCTCGGTCTCATCTCGCCAAATACCATCTCTCTATCACTGATTCCATCGACGCTAAATGACAGAGTAGTTGAAACAGTGTCGTTAAATAACTAAGTAAAAATGATATGCAGTTATTTTTTAATATTTTGTGGATACCTTTGTCGGAGGCTAGAACCCCGCATATGGAATTGATATTTGTTGTTAATCTGACAGTCTGCATTCTTTTATTGGTTAATCTTCCGTCGTGTACATTCCATGTAACAGGAGATTCGACATGTGACGAAAAAATAACATACCCTACATTGCTATAGACATTATGCTTTCAGTGTCGAGATTAACAAAGATAGGTAGCTGTACCTTCACACCTTCTGCGCCCCTCTATGGTTATCACGAAGATATCATTACTTACAAATGGCTTTTAAGGAAACCGCAGGTTCATTGCCGCCCTCACATAAGCCCGCCATCGGTCCCTATCCTGTGCAAGATTAATTCAGTCTCTATCATCATATCCCACCTCCCAAATCCATTTTAATATTATCCTCCCATCTACGTTTTGGCCTCCCTAAAGGTCTTTTTCCCTCCGGTCTCCCAACTAATACTCTATATGCATTTCTGGATTTGCCCATACGTGCCACATGCCCTGCCCATCTCAAACCTCTGGATTTAATGTTACTAATTATGTCAGGTGAAGAATACAATGCGTACAGTTCTGTGTTGTGTAACTTTCTCCATTCTCCTGTAACTTCATCCCTTTTACCCCATATATTTTCCTAAGAACCTTGTTCCCAAACCCCTTAATCTCTGTTTCTCTCTCAAAGTGAGAGTCCAAGTTTCACAGCCAAAAGAACAACCGGTAATATAACTGTTTCATAAATTCTAACTTTCAGATTTTTTGACAGCAGACTGGATGACAAAAGCTTCTCAACCGAATAATAACAGGCATTTTCCATATTTATTCTGCGTTTAATTTCCTTCTGAGTGTCATTTATATTTGTTATTGTTCCTCCGAGATATCTGAATTTGCCATCTAATTGTAGAAATTTAAATAAATATCGTTTTTAGTACTTGAGATTATCTTCAATAATATCAGTGTGTGTTTGTTTGTGTGTGTGTCTAATGCATACTCATTTCATTTGTGTGATTCTGGTTCCGTATAGTGCGGATAGATGGCAGGACTGTTACCCGTTTTCAAGTTGCATACTGCTTCGGCGGGCCATGCTATGCATGATGTGCATCTGTGGATAGTTTTGTAGTGTACTAGGGTGAGTGTATGTGTAGTGTAGGGAATGGGTGTATACAAGTACCAATTTAAAATGATTTTCTGGATGACTGCTGTTTATAACTAGACCCCGGACTGTCTTTTACAAGGAACCACCAATAGTCTGCAAGAATGCTGGATGATGATTTCCTTTAAATCGCCTTTCCATTTCAGATCTTCTTGATGAAATCTTTCCCCATGCTCGTCGCTTACCTCTCCAAGGTTAGGACGAAATGAGACTGTAAAAAGTGCTTTTTGAGAGACATATTACACCCCATTTCCTCATAAGCACTTAACATGGTGTCCACAAGTTCTATGTAGTTGTCTGCCCTAGAATTTCCGAGGAAATTTCAGCAAACATTTTTGAAAGTACGCCATGCCATTATTTTCTGTAAGGGAAAGTGTTTCCTCAGACACAGAGTCAGCCATTACTTTGCGAATTTATGGACCGATGAAAATGCCCTCTTTTAATTTGCCTTCACTCAAACTGGTAAATTTTTCTTTCAAATACTGAAAACCACACCCTTGTTTGTTCATTGTGTAGACCTCACTTTGAACTGTAATGAAATTTACTGATTAGGAGGTACCAATATCTGTTTATTTATTATAAGTACAAAAGCACATGCCAACAACCATAAGAAACTGGAAGTAGGTCATAAACTTATAAAATGCATTAGCTTTTGATTTTGGTTCACAACCCTCAACTCGCGCCAGATCTTTCCTGGGGGAGCGCTTATCGAAAAGTGATATCATAGTATATTTTAAAAACCTTGCGTGTTACGAAGAAAAGAGACACATTTTCGGATTCAGCGCACATCAAAACATAAGGGACACATAGTTTTAAGTCTGAGAAAAATTCTTGTTGTAGGGTTATCATTAACTAAACTACAATGATTATTATCATTATTATTATTATTATTATTATTATTATTATTATTATTATTAATTATTATTATTATTATTATTATTATCAATAATTGTCTTATTTTTATACTTTGTATGTCTCATTTATTTTGACCTGCTGTTCACATTCTATTTTGCTTTTTTCTTTCTTTCTGTATGTTATATATTATGTCTGATTTCTTCTTACTTGTTGTTTACATTTTATTATTATTATCTTATTCAGCTTTGTGTATAAAATGTAGCGTACTTTGTAAATTTTTAGTGTTCTTTGTAACGCAGTTTTACTCCTGGTTCAGTGTTAGAGAAGGCCGTATGTCCTTAACTCTGCCAGGTTAAATAAATTATTATTATTATTATTATTATTATTATTATTATTATTATTATTATTATTATTATTATTATTATTATGTAGGCTTATTTAAGGTCCAGTAAAAGAGTAGATAAGTTGTTAAATATAACGAATTAATCGCTGAATTCCTTTCTAATTCGCTTTGAGAGGTGAAGTTTTGAGAGACGTCTTAGGAACAGGATATTGCCTTTCAGTGAAGAATAGATCTGCTTGTGGCGGGGTGAAGCGAGTTGTTTTCTCCTTGCCTCTGGCACCTTCCATAGGCCGGAGATTGCCTTGTTTGTACTACCACTGACTTGTAGACAGAAACAGAATTTCGAGTAGAACGATGATCATTATCACCACAAGAAGCGCCACTATCAGATCTTACCTGGGGCATTTTGTTTCAAAGTTTAATGACTCTTTTATTTACTATATACCTAACAGAAGAATTCCACTATATTTTTAGTTAGTTGCGCATCTTAGATTCTTGACAGATAGATTTCGCTCAATTTCTATACCTATTGTAATGTATACTCTCGATTAAGGGAAGTAATCAGCAGGAATATATACTCGGGTAATGTGAAAAGCAAATAATACGAAAATGTATTATTTTTAAGTAATTGATTAACTAGCGGACTTACGTTAATTATGTTTGACAATCAAACGCATCCACATAACAGGCAAAGAAGTTCCAGATGACGCCGAGATCTAGTAGGCTCTGAGGATGGTATATTAAAAGTATTTATGCTCGACCATGCCGAAATATAGTAATTATACACCTGGTAGCAGACCTTTAATGCATGTCATTAAAGTACACCTACTCATTAAAGGTCAGGTCTTTCAGCCAATGACGACTCAGGTTACAACTGTTCAGCCAATGACAGGTCGGCTTTCTACCGATAAAACCGCAAGTATCGATTATTCTCGGATATGCAATCGAAAGAGAATTAGAGAAAAGTCACGGAGGCTGGAAATCCAATACTGTTGCAGAAGGTTATGTTCTGTTACTATAATAATTAGCGTTAATTGTAAATAATATTCAAATAAATTCAATTTGTCATCTCGTTTTTCAATGTCTAATTTAATTTCAATGTTATCTCTGTAGGTTCTTATGGCCTAGCAAGGTCAATGTGAACATCTGTTCCTCGGAAAAAATCAATACTTTCGCGTCTGTGCACACCTCACAACAAACGGGACATTGCTCCAGGTCAGATACAATAAAATTAATAATATCAAGTTAGAAATATGGTCGAGCATAAAAAGTCGTATGAAACTCGTCTATAATGGTAATTAAGAAGCTCGTATTAAAATTATGAAACGAGCGCAAGCGAGTTTCATAAAAATCCATACTCACTTCTTAATTACCTTCATTATAGACTCGTTGCATAATGTACTATTATTTCAGTAATTGACTTCACAGCATATGTTTAAGGTGTTAAACCTTTACATTACATGTTTAAAAGACGTATGAACGTTTTTGTTGGACTACGCCAACATCGTCAGACACGACGTACATTTCAGCAATATTAATAATCTCTACATAATCTCTACAAATACGAAACATATTTAGTGGCATGCAAAATAAAACGTACTAAGAACCAACATGGTTATGATACGCATTGACATTCTTGTATGACTGCCCTTATTGTCAATGAATTAAAATACACGTGTAAGTTGCAAAATATGTATGTTTGCAAGTCTTCACACATGGAATAATGAAGTAACATGATATAAAAGGAATATCCTTTTAACTGTTACAAAAATGCCTAAACGTCCAGGCTCTACTTTTCACTTTATATTAATCAGCAAATCGGATAAACCGCTCACGGATAATCGAGAGTAGGGAAGGTGTTGTACCTTGGGTCATTCATCATTTCTCTGCCATCTGTGTTTTGAAAAATTAAATATTACAATCAAGTTGCATATTTGTACACAAGAGTCCTCTCACAAAGGTTGGTGATCTTCAGATACAGTGGTTTACTTTCTTTGTGAAGAAATTTGTTTTTGATCTCAGAAAGTATTTTATTTGCAGTATGTTCTTAATTTTTTTACGGGGCTGTGTTATAATTCAAGACATTTCCAACAGTAAGGTAAAATCTTTGTTTCTTTCTTGTTCGAATGGTATATTAGGTTATTGTTAGAATATAACCTAACTTTTGAAACATGATGTTCAGTTCGCAATGAGCAGTAGTTGTACCTCGGTCCACTTGAAGCGCTGTACCTTGGGTCGACCCAAGGTACAACATTGAACTGATGATGAGCAGAGGTGTACAAATCATTATAAATTAATAGTTAATTTAATACTAACGGACACACCAGAAAAAGAAGAAATTGAAAGAAGTAGACTAAAAAAGAAAAACCCAGTACCGGTAAAGAAAACAAAGAGGCAGCTTTCAGAGAAGAAACTTCAGAAGAAGAACAAGACATTGATGAATTAATATTACAGGATTCCAGTGATGATGACCTAACTACTTTGCTGGAAAAAGCGAATGCTGATTACGATGATGACGGAAACTCTGAAGAAGGCATAAGAGAAGGAAATTATACACTTGTCCGTTTTGCTGGAAAGAAGAAAGTTTCACATTACATAGCAAAAGTGTTGAGTGTTGATGAAGAACAGTGTGAAGTCGAATTTCTGAAAAAACTTCCTGACTCCAACAAGTTTGTTATGGCGAAAGATGATGAATATATTGTGCCTTTAAATGACATAGTCATGAAGCTACCACCTCCCTACCAACAAGGTTAATCTAAGAGACAAACTTCCCAACTACAATTCGCAGTTGATTTCAGTAGTTATGATGTTAAGTAGGTCGATTTTGTGTTTGTTATCTGCTTAAAATGCATTATTGCATGGACATGTTGCAAAGGAATTGTGTCTTTCATTTGTTTCCTGTTATATTCCAGAAGTTTCGTGATTTTTAGAAACTTTGCATTCATATTTATGTTTATCCACAATTTGTAGTCTTGTTCCTTTTCTTGTAGGCTAAATTTATAATGTGACCCAAGGTACAACATCGGGTGACCCAAGGTACAACCTCATGTTGTACCTTGGTCCATTATACTTGTATACATTTAATTGAATATAAAAATTATCAGAGTAATTAAATTCGTAAATAAAGATTACCAATGATATCTCAAAGAGTAGCTTCATCTTATTTTATAATTTGGACAACCTAATAATCATAATATGGTAAAAATAGAAACTAAATGAAAAAATGACCCAAGGTACAACACCTTCCCCTATACTGTATCTGTGGTAATAGTATAGGATTCTTGAAAAAGTGAAAGGTAAATTTTATTTTATTCATCATACTTACTTATTTTTTTTCTTTTGTATGATTTTAAATCTTCACCTAATACCTGTATTTGATGTCTATTCAACTGAGTTATTTCTGTTATTTATTGGATATGTGTTTTTCTGAAATTATGCAAACCCTAGCATGTTTTGTTGCTGTCATTTTATTTGACTCACTGGAGAATAAACTGAATCGCAGCATATTTTCGGGTCCGTGAATATTCAAAATGCAGTGCTTGCATGGAGGGAAACCAACCATGTTATAGGCCTTCAGGGCCCACTCTGAGTGGAAACCCTGACATTGCACTATAACAAACAAACAGATATTAACATCACTTCTGCATACAAACAGTTACATCTGTTGTTCCTGGATGACGAAGAATAACAGCAAAATTATAACGGTATAATATGATTCAGTGTTAGAGTCCACAGCTGTGGAGTAACGGTTGGCATATCTGGCCATGAAACTAGCAGAACTGGATAATTTCGAAGGAAAAAATGTTCCGGGGCCGGGTTTCGAACCCGGAACCTTTGGTTAAACATACCAACGCTCTACCAACTGCGCTACCCGGGAACTCTACCAGACATCGATCCAATTTTTCCCTCTGTATCCACAGACATCAAAGTCGGCTGACAACCGTCAAGCAACCAACATTCGAAATTATTCAAATCAACTTTACAAGGAGTTATACCTGAAAGCTTGATTAGCATAATACACTTCACTGTTCGTTAACAGAAAGGCACAACTCAATGTTGGTTGCTTGACGGTTGTCAGCCCACTTTGAGGTCTGTGGATATAGAGGGGAAAATTGGATCGGTGTCTGATAGTGTTCCCGGGTAGCTTAGTTGGTAGAGCGTTGGTACGTTTAACCAAAGGTCCCGAGTTCGATACCCGGCCCCGGAACAATTTTTCGTCCACACCTGTGGAGTAACGATCAGCGCGTCTGGCTGCGAAACCAGGTGGCCCGGGTTCGAATCCCGGTCGGGGCAAGTTACCTGGTTGAGGTTTTTTCCGGGGTTTTCCCTCAACCCAATACGAGCAAATGCTGGGTAACTTTCGGTGCTGGACCCCGGACTCATTTCACCGGCATTATCACCTTCATCTCATTCAGGCGCTAAATAACTTAGATGTTGATACAGCGTCGTAAAATAACCCAATTAAAAAAACAATTTTTGCTTCGAAATTATTCAAATCAACTTTACAGGGAGTTATACCTGAAAGCTTGATTTGCAAGCAGAACTGGGTTCAAATCCTGGTTCGAATAAGTTATCTGGTTGAGATTTTTCCCGAGGTTTTCTCATAACCCATTAAGAGCAAATACTGGGTAACTTTCGGTGCTGGACCCTTGACTCATTTAACTGGCATAATCATCTTCATCTCACTTAGACGCTAGATAGCCTAATTATAGCAGTTGATAACGCGTCGTAAAATAACAAATTAAAAATTCATTGTTATATAAGTGGTGTAAATAATCACCTGACAATATTAGGAACATTAAATCCAGACGTTTGAAATGGGCAGGGCATGTAGCACGTATGGTGAAATCCAGAAATGCATATAGAGTGTTGACTGGGAGATCAGAGAGAAAAAGACCTCTAGGGATGCCGCGACGTAGATGGCAGGATATTGAAATGTATGTGAGGGACGTGGGATATGATGGTGGGGACTGGATTACTACTTACTGCTGTTGAGACTAGTAGTGAATGTTTTCCGTGCCCCTCTGTGTGTTTACATGTGTGCGTGTGTATGTGCTGTTGTTTAGTCAACTGTTCGAAGACAGGTCTGATCACACAGATCACAAGTGATACCAAGAATGCACTACTTGTGAGGCAACTAGGCTAGGAGGTAATGGGATAGGGTGGCCAGTTCCTTTCCCCTTCCATTGCATACATTGCCGAGTAGCTACATATTACACTAGTCAGACTGTGTATCTGTGTATTTATTTGTTTGTCTGTCTGTTTGTTCGTTTATTTATTTATATTGTGACGGCCATGTGAGATTCGGTCTCACGACCAACGGAGGAAGGGCTAAGTCGGCCGTGTTTGGGCGGGTTGCGCGCGCATCTGCTTCCTGGGGCATGTGCTATAGTAGAGTGGAGAAAGGGAAAGAGCGACCGCGGCAGAGAGGAGAGATATCCGGATGATTCGAGAATGGACACACGCGTGGAAATCTCTAGATCGCGAACTTTCTCGCAACTATGGTTTAGTTATAAATACAAGACGCGAGTGAACTTGAGTCAGTCAGTCAGTCAGTAAGCCAGCGCTGACACAAGCAGATTTGGACAGTAAGCGAGTTAGTCTTGTGTAGCAGTGAAGCCAGCTTCGAGACCAGAGCGCGACTTGAGTTGTGTCCGTAACTGTGGAGCCTGAAGCCCGGAGTTCGAGTGCAGTGGACCGCAGTTGGGGGACCTGAGTTCGAAGTTCAGCGGATCGTCTCTGAAGGTCTGGGGTTCGAGATTCTGTGAACGCGAGTGACTGAGCTAGAAGAACTAGCCAAGACAAACGAGCTGTGAACTGAGAACTGACAGTTCTGATTTGTAAATAGTGCTTTGTGAATATTAGTTAAGATTAACAGTTCATTGTTGTTCGTAATAGTCCAAGTAAATTGACATTGTCGTCTGTGGATTGCACTAACTAATATTGTGTTACTGTGTAGGGAGCAAATCCTATTGTTGAGATAATAAAATTACATTGTTGTTCATTATAAAATTTACAATATATTTATTTGTTTATTTATTTGTTTGCTCATTTGTTTATTTCATTATTTATTTATGTATCTGTTTGTTTTTGTTTATTTATTTATTTGTTTATTTATTTATTCGTTCGTTCGTTTATTTGTTTATTTATTTGTTTGTTTATTTAATTAGTTGTTTATTTATTTGTTTGTTTGTTTATTTGTTTATTTATTTATTTGCTTTTTGTTTACTTGTTTGTTTCTTTATTTGTTTGTTTATTTCTGTGTTTATTTGTCTATTTGTTTGTTTGTTTATTTGTTTATTTATTTATGCATTTATTTATATATTTATTTATGCATTTATTTATATATATATTTATTTATTTACCTATTTATTTATTTATTTATTTATCTATTTATATATATATATATATTTATTTTTTATCTATTTATCTATTTATTTATTTATATTTATTTATTTATTTATTTATTTATTTATTTATTTATTTATTTATTTATTTATTTATTTATACGTTACATTGTGTGGCTTGAAGAATGTTTGTATGTATGTATGTATTTATTCACACTGCAATGGGTATATACTCGGTGGCAGTGGTAACTAATTACACTCAATAATGACAATAATAAACTTATTAATTAAAAATACAATTAATGATAATACTAATAATTAATAATAATAATAATAATAATAATAACAACAACAACAGGGAATATACTAAATTAAATGAAACGATCACTTAAGATAACATTTGAAATATTCTAATTTGTATCTTAAAACTAAGATCGAACTAAAACCCACGAGTATATGTTCATATCTGCACAAGTACCTTTCAACATTACACTCATTTCGCTGTCAACTCACTCACTGCACTGGAACTACGACACATTTCACTGATTCTATCCTGATTTCACTAACACTTCAAAATATTTCACTGTTCAAATACTTTGCACTGCCACTATAAACTATAAAGCTTCCCTGACAGGAACACGTTTCACTTACACAGCACACTTCACTGACACGACATACTTCTTCACTGATACAACACTTCACTAACAACATATCATTTACACCTTTTAAATACTGTGTATAATTATCGTCTATTAGTAAGGTCCTTAAGCCTATTTTTAAATGCATTTTTGGTTGTTGGTAAAGCCTTTAGTAAGTCTGCAGGTAAAGCATTCCAGTCCCTGATGGTACGATTGAGAAAAGAAAACTTTCCAGTGTCCGTCCTCTGCCTTCTTTCCCTCAATTTATATGAGTGGTCGTTCCTTGAAGAGTAATTTGGCGGCTGCAACCTATTTTTATTTCTTTCCAGGCAGGCTCACCTCTGTATGTTTTGAACAGTACACAGATGAGTACACAGTATTACTTTAACATAATTCTACCTGTAATTCACGAACTTCATATAAATGTTCTTTGTGTGTAAAACTTGTGCACTAAAAAATGTCCTGTTCACATCAGTTTTTTCTTTATTTTCAACGTTTTCTGTTGAGTGGAGGCATAGTATTAGATTTCGTACTTGTACACAAACAGATTGGCAGCATAAAAACTATGTTAAAGTGATATTGAAGTATAGTCACTTTGTAGAAGTCTCCAATTTTTCTACCAATGCTTTTCTTTATTTTTGCAATTATGAAATGTGTCCAGTAATATTCCCGCTTTGAATAAAAGTCTGTACAATATTTACACACAAAAAAAAAAACATTTTTGTAAAGTAACACGTTTGAAGTGTACAGAAACAAAAATACTAGACTCTTACAAAAGCTTAGCTGTATGTACTTTATGTCTATACAAAATATACGTTGCAAAGCCTGTTCATTGGGGTGAATGGAGCGGTATGTTCTTCCCTACCCTTATCTGGGGGTTCTATTGAGCAGGTGACAGGTCTGAGTATGTCTAGATTGTACACTTCACTTAATACCAGCGTGTTCACTGTCGACATCCATCATTGTCACTCGAACACAGGCCTCCAGGCTATACCATATGCACCAACGTCATATGAATGCAAGTATAGAACCGTCAGACATTGATACTCTCATCTGTTTTCAGAGTCTGAATCAAATTAGCCTACAATCTCTTATTGCAGAATTATGCACCGCAGTTGTAGACAGTTATCAGTACATACAGGGTGTTTCAAAAGTGACGCATAGCCCTAATTTTAATTAAAATTGAATAAGAGAATTTGGACCGAAAACTTCAGGTACCACAAATCTTTCATTTACTGAAAATAATGACAAAATAATGAAAATTTTCCAAAATATTTTCATTGACTACTTCATGCATACTTTCATACGCCAACTGGATTTAGTTCATTTCTGATTACAAATATGTTTATTTTTAAAATTAAGGTTATACTCTTCAAGGAACAGCCACTCACATAAATTGAGGCAAAGAAGACAGAGGACGGACACTGGAAAGTTGTCTTTTCTCAATCGTACTATCAGGGACTGGAATGCTTTACCTGCAGATTTACTAAAGGATTTACCAACAACCAAAAATGTATTTAAAATAGGCTTACAAACTTTACTAATAGACGATAGTATATTATACACAATATTTGAAAGGTGTAATTGATGTTTTGTTATTTGTAGTGTAGTATCAGTGAAGAAGAGTATTGTGTCAGTGAAGTGTGTTGTGTCAGTGAGATTTATAGTTTACAGTGGTAGAGCGAAGCATTTGAACAGTGAAATGTTTTTGAAGTGTTAGTGAAATCAGGATAGAATCAGTGAAATGTGTCGTAGTTCCAATGCAGTGAGTGAGTTGACAACGAAATGAGTGTAGTGCTGAAAGGTACTTGTGCAGATATGAACATATCATACTCGTGGGTTTTAGTTCGAACTTAGGGTTAAGATACAAATTAGATTTACTTTAAATGTTATTTTAAGTGATCGTGCTTCATTTAATTTAGGATGCTCCTTGTTAATGTTATTATACTATTGTTATTATTATTAACTTATTTATTATTATTATTAATTATCATTATTAAGTATAATTAGTTACCCATTTGCAGTGTGAATAAATACATACATAGAATAGAATAGAATGATTTTCTTTTTCCCTGTCAGAGTTAAGGCCATAAGGCCTTCTCTTCCACTCAACCAGCCTTAATCAATACAATACATATTTAAATTACGAATATTTATACGACACTTAAAAGATTTTCCAGCAATATTCTTCAATTAAGTTTTAACGACTAGTACATATATTTATTTATTTATTTACTTTATCTATCTATCTATCTATCTATCTATCTATCTATCTATCTATCTATCTATCTATCTATCTATCTATCTATCTATCTATCTATCTATCTATCCATATCCATATCCATATCCATATCCATATCCATATCCATATCCATATCCATATCCATATCCATATCCATATCCATATCCATATCCTAATCCATATCCATATCCATATCCATATCCATATCCATATCCATATCCATATCCATATCCATATCCATATCCATATCCATGTCTATCTATCTATCTATCTATCTATCTATCTATCTATCTATCTATCTATCTATCTATCTATCTATCTATCTATCTATCTATCTATCTATCTATCTATCTATCTATCTCTATCTATCTATCTATCTATCTATCTATCTATCTATCTATCTATCTATCTATCTATCTATCTATCTATCTATCTATCTATCTATCTATCTATCTATCTATCTATCTATCTATCTATCTATCTATCTATCTATCTATCTATCTATCTATTTATTTATTTATTTATTTACCTTCGTGTGATATTGTTTATTGTAGTGTGTTTGTGTTTTATTTTGTTTTATTCTGAAAGGGCCATTACCTATTTCTCTCAAAACTGACCACAGATGGATTTTGGAAAATGGGAAAGTGATGTAGGAAAATTGACACTTCACTAAAAATTACTATTTTTCTGAAAAACTTTAGGTTCCAAGCTTCAAAATGAGGGGTAATTTATTAAAATCCGTTTAACCGTTATCCCGTAATTTCCATTACCAGTTCAAATTATATATATATATATATATATATATATATATATATATATATATATATATATATTAATCTATACAAGTTGTGAATAAAAATGTATAAAATCTTTAATTGAAAAAATTAATACGTCGTTTTGAATATATGCATCGCATCGTTTATCAATTTCTTAAACAGTTGAAATTGGTTTATTTTAACAGGCCTTGTATCGTTTGTCAACTCTGCGAACACTTGAAAGTTGTTTACTTTTAACAGGCCTTGTGTCGTTTGTCGTTTGTCGTATGTCAGCTTCTGTGAGAAGTTGAAAGTTGTTTACTTTTAACAGGCCTTCCATCGTTTGTCAACTTTCTGAACAGTTGAAAACTGTTTACTTTCAGCACTAGTATTAGATGTAGTTACTTTTAACATGTTTTTAACATGATCGCGTGAAATACGTTAAAAGACCTTCTTATAGCAACGACATTATCCTTGGCAACAAGACATAAGAATGGAATTGTTGCCAAATGCGTAGAGATATAAAAAGAGAAAGTATATACCATTCTTGTGACCCCAATTTTTCATTCAAGACGTGCTTAAGTTCTAGTAGATTCTTATCCTATGAAATGCACTAAAATCCTTGTGTATATACGATGGCATTCCTGCTGTGTATATCTTTACGAATATAAAGCCGTGACATCTTGTACTTATGACACTGCTTAAGATAATTGCCACCTCAGGGCATTATTTTGCTCGCCAGAGACAATTATATGCCTGCAGACAAAAAGGCTGGACGGGTTTATACGTATCATGACCACTGCAGTAGTAACAATGCGTCATCATCCATCACCCACACACAAAGAGGCTGCAGTCTTCGCTGCCCGCTGCTTCTCTGTTTTGTTTCTTACGTCACTGCCAGATGTTGCTTAGGAACCCCAGATCCATGTACCGTATAAGCATCTATTCTGTTTTCTAATATATTTTTGCTGAGTTACTTTCTGTAGCGTTTTCAGTGTACATGACGTTTAATCAAGTTGAAAAGAAAGTGTAATGTTAGAAAAAATACCTCGAATGTGATAAAAATATCTTTGCTCTGGTTTGGGATACCTTGTGTGAGTTTGAAAAATCAGGTTTCACCGAAAAGGGCTAAGTACCTCAATAAGGGAATGATATGGAAATCATTGTAGGGGAGAAGTGGGTACAGTGAGACAGGGAGAACAGTGAGACATTTTTTATTAGATGGTAAATTTTGATGTTCGGATGTTGGTAAGATTGGAGTTGTATGTTGCATGAGTAAAGTAACAGTATTTTCATACTCGATTTGATTCTAGTTATAAAGGTGAGTGATAAAAAAATAATTCGTAATTTTTCACTCTAGAAGTAAAATTTTGTTTAATGAAGGTTATATTGGATATACAAATGAAATAGAAATATGAATTCTTTGTTACCTAATACTATGGTATTTGAGGTTATGTTTGGCAAAGTTTCGTCTTTCTTGTTTTGATTTTGAAGTGATGGCGCCATTTTTAAACGAACTATGCGTAAAGGGAACAGTGAGACATGCCATTGAAGGGTACACTGAGACGTCTCACTGTTCCCATTTAGCAATGATTTGCAAAAACAAACTGTAATTATATTACATTTACCGGTAACTAACATTAAAAATGAACATAATAGTAACCAATTTAGGAACTATAGCTTAAAATAATGGATACATTACATTTTAATGGTTTCTTAAATAAAACAAATATTAACAAAATTTAATAAAATACTAAAAATAATAAAGAATTAAATTAAATTCTTATAATTATAAGCTTTGGTGTTACCAAAAATTCATTTTATTTTTCGCAAAAGTTTTAAAAGTAATGGAAAATTCACTTTTCCAAAAGTTCCAGATGTTTCAATGGTTTCGAAGTCAGACATCAAAATGATTCTAAATAAGCCTACAGAACATGGCAAGATAAAGAGACAACAAGCTATCCTTTATTTTGAAATAAATGTAAATCATTTCAATGTCCGTTAATAGCCACTGTGGTGTCTCACTGTAGCCTCCTGAATGGGAACAGTGAGACATTTGCATTTTTTTGACAAACACGCATTGTATATTATGTCCTTTATCTATTAACATTTCTGCTTATGTATTATTGTACTCCATGTTTTAATGTATATTTCTATTGCACTTGATTTTAAAAATGCTTGAAATTTCACTTGCATACATATGTCTTAATATTTTGTGTCTCACTGTACCCACCACTCCCCTACTCCTAGAAGCTATGTTTATAATAAACGTAAAGTTTGAAATAGTAGCAACATGCATTTTTTCTTCAACTAATTCGAACTAGGTACCTTTCGGTGTTGGACCTCCGATTTATATCACTGTAATTTATTCTTATGTCTTTGTCGTCATTACCATTGGCGGGTTAAGTTCACAGAACAGTGGGCTGTGTTCGTACAAGAGCGCGATCGTTCGGCGATAAATATCCTTCGTAAGCATTTCTCTAACGCCGACTGGCGACGCCCGGCGAGGCTGACCTAGGAACGAGTGGCTTTGCCTTCTTGAAACTTTGCTTCGTAGCGAACCTTAGAGTAGTCGGCCGGTGTGAGTTGGGCATGCGCCTAGTTCGATGATTGGCGCAATAGATCTTCTGCTGGATCGTAGCGTCCTCTCCTGTAATTTTATTCAATTAAAAGGTGATATCTGTAATAATAATAATAATAATAATAATAATAATAATAATAATAATAATAATGGTAATACTGGAATGTTGACACAAATTTTTGACATTAGCAGGAGAGATAGATATTAAGAAAATAACAAAACTTCCAATTTTTTCAGACACTTTTCTGTTCGCAGATTACCGTAGAAGAGGGTAAAGTCGGTCAAAATTTTGCAATTTTTAATGATTTGAGGTTATGCAATGGAGCGAAGTTCCTCAGAAAATAGTATTTTGTCGTCATATCCTTCACTTATGAAATCACATTACAAGAAGTGAATTACAATTTACCAAAGTCTGATTTTTTTATTTTATTTGTGATCGAAGTTACCTGTTTAAATAGGGTAAAGTCGATCACCATTGAATTTTCAGTTTAAGATCGATTTTAAAATATTGCGAAGTAAAGTCGATCACTGTTTATGTTTTTTTACAAATTAAGTGTATTACATGTATTTTATTTGTTATAACGTCTGTAGAAAGCAATAATAATCTATTATATAAGTTTATAGGATTATATCTATATATATAATTTGAACTGGTAATGGAAATTACGGGAAAACGGCTGAACGGATTTTAATAAATGACCCCTCATTTTGAAGCTTGGAACCCAACGTTTTTCGGAAAAGTAGTAGTTTTCAGTGAAATGTTAATTTTCCTACATCATTTTCCTTTTTTCCAAAATCCATCTTTCGTCCGTTTTGAGAAATAATTAATTGCATTCACGGCCGACTTGATTGAATTTCAGAACAAAACACACATTACAATAAACAATAGGCTATTACACGAAGGCCATGACCTGCAGGATTGCCGACATATTTAGAGCTCAATTCAATTTGTTATTAAAAACTGATTCTGCCGTGTATAATTTTCTGAGTACAGCTGTATATTGGATATTCAAATCTACGAAACTTGAGGTGGTTTGATGACATTATTATCATTAGAAATTAAATATTATTGTAGTTAATATCATGATGCGTCTATTTTTCATTAATTGTACATAATATTGGTGCTATATTGATGACATGAAAGTGAAGGTTTTGTGGTTATGTAAGTAAATGTAGACAATATCTTAATTTAGATCTTCATTTCTATAATTTACTGAGTGGCTACTATATATAACTACAAAACTTAAGTAAGATAATAATATTGTTATTAAAAATCAAATATTTTTATACTTATTAACCCAGTGGGGTTGGGTCTTTTCATATACTTAATGGCGGTGTAGTGTAGATATTGATATGTGTCATTGTCTTCAGTATTGGCTCGAGAGAGCGCAAAATTACAGTTCCTAAGGAAAGATAAAAAGGTCTTACTGATAAAATAAGAGGCCTAGAAATTTTTGTAGTCTCCAGATCATTTCAGCAAGATCTCTTAGTAGGATAAAATGATTTTACCGTCTACATTTCAAGTACTACATGCAGCAGCTATACGAAAATGCTATTGTTCGAAAGTTTAGCAAACCTGACATTTTTTTAACTTTTGCCTACAATCCACAATGACCTGAAATAGCTACTTCTATCGTCCTGACAATGATACTTGCGTTTTCGCGTTGAAACTCAAAAACTGAAGTTGGATAGGTTCAAGAAAAAGTATTTGGCCTAAAAAATACATTCAGAGGGAGTATGTTTCATTATTATGGAAGCAAATAACTATCAAAAAGAACAAGTATTCTTCATTGAAAATAAATCTGAAAAATATTTATTTGAACGTCTAACGAACTTAGTTTGCAGCAGTATTTGCTGCACAAGCCACTAGTAGTGTATATTTTGTTACTGTGATAATACAATTCGATAAAATTAGGCCTATAGGTCTCCACTGTACAAACGTGACTATGATTGCCAATATATGAAACATAAACAAATTAATACTTCACATATCAACCAGGTTAAATAAATAAATAAATATCAACAAAGATTTAAGAATTCAAAATTTACATTGAAATACCACACTTCAATTATAATCTAAAATGCTATTCAACATTGCTTAGGTTTATGTCAGATGTTATTTGAAATCTTCCCCTCCTCATGTCACTTTAGAAACTACGTTGTTCCCATCGTCAGGTAAAAATCGCAAATGATCGATTATACACCCACTGATCGACTTTAATCATTTCTACGGTATTCTAGAAAGATATATCTCTCTCATAATGTGGTGTTGAATGTCGAAATGAACAATTACAACAGGGTCGTTGTCTAAGGTATCAATGTCTAGGACTCGCGTCACGTACAGAAAGAATTCTTTCGTGAAATTTCGACCAGTGTATGGAACCGATACCACCCAGCATAGTACTGGATTTAGCTGTAATGCATGCTTTTTTGTTGGCTTCCTTGTATGTTCATATCGATGGCGTCCTCAGACCTACTGTGTATGTTCCGTTTCTTAGCTTCCTTACAAGTTACTCTTCTTAATGTCTGTATATGTTTCTTTTGTTGGCTTCCTTCAATGTTCGTTTGCTGGCGTCCTTATAATTATGTTACTTTTCTTAGCTTCCTTATATGTTACTTTTCTTACCTTACTTATATGTTACTCTTCTTAGCTTTCTTATTTATTTCTATTGTTGCCTTCCTTGTATGTTCTTTCGTTGAGTTGCTTACATGTTACTTTTCTTAGCTTCTATAAATATTTCTTTAGTTGACTTCCTTGTAATTTCGTTTCGTTGGCTTATATGTTTTTTGTTGGATTTCTATTTGATAGGGTCCTTTTATGTTACTTTTTTTTAGCTTCCTTATGTGCTTCCTTTCTTAGCCTCCATGTATGTTTCTTTGTTGGCTTTCTTGTAGGTTAGTTGTTTTAGCTTCCTTAAAATATGTTACTTTTCTTACCTTTCTTATAATGTATGTCATTTTTCTTACCTTATAAGTTACTTGTTTTTCTTTACTTGTATGATTCTTTTGTTAGATTCCTTGTATGTTCGCTTTGTTGGCGTCTTCACATGTTGTTTCTCTTAGCTTCTCTAAATACTTCTTTAGTTGACTCCTTGTAATTTCGTTTTGTTGACTTATTTATTATGTGTTGTCTTTCTTGTATGTTCGTTTTGATAGGGTCCTTTTATGTTACTTTTCGTAGCTTCCTTTTGTTATATGCTTCTTTTCTTAGCCTCCATGTATGTTTCTTTGTTGTCTTTTTTGTAGGTTAGTTGTGTTGGCTTCCTTAAAATATGTTACTTTTCTTAGCTTTCTTATAATGTATGTCATTTTTCTTACCTTACAAGTTACTTGTTGTTCTTTACTTACAGGATTCTTTTGTTAGATTCTGTGTATGTTCGCTTTGTTGACATATTCACATGTTGTTTCTCTTAGCTTCTCTAAATATTTGTTTAGTGGACTCCCTTGTAATTTCGTTTTGTTGACTTATTTATTATGTGTTGTCTTCCTTGTATGTTCGATTTGATAGGGTCCTTTTATGTTACTTTTCTTAGCTTCCTTATATGTTTCCTTTCTTAGCCTCCATGTATGTTTCTTTGTTGGCTTTCTTGTAGGTTAGTTGTGTTGGCTTCCTTAAAATATGTTACTTTTCTTAGCTTTCTTATAATGTATGTCATTTTTTTTTGTTACCTTACAAGTTACTTGTTGTTCTTTACTTACAGGTTTCTCTTATTCTTTTTGTTAGATTCTGTGTTATTTATTATGTTCGCTTTGTTGACATATTCACATGTTGTTTCTCTTAGCTTCTCTAAATTATTTGTTTAGTGGACTCCTTGTAATTTCGTTTTGTTGACTTATTTATTATGTTAGTTGTCTTCCTTGTATGTTCGATTTTGTTTAGATAGGGTCCTTTTATGTTACTTTCGTAGCTTCCTTATATGCTTCTTTTCTTAGCCTCCATGTATGTTTCTTTGTTGGTTTTTTTCTCTTAGTAGGTTAGTTGTGTTGGCTTCCTTAAAATATGTTACTTTTCTTACCTTTCTTATAATGTATGTCATTTTTCTTACCTTATAAGTTACTTGTTTTTCTTTACTTGTATGATTCTTTTGTTAGATTCCTTGTATGTTCGCTTTGTTGGCGTCTTCACATGTTGTTTTTCTTAGCTTCTCTAAATGTTTCTTTTGTTGACTCCTTGTAATTTAGTTTTGTTGGCTTCCTTCTATATTTTTGTTGTCCTTGTATGTTCGATTTGATAGGGTCCTCTTATGTTACTTTTCTTATGCTTCCTTTCTTAGCCTCAATGTACGTTTCTTTTGTTGGCTTTCTTGTAGGTTAGTTGCGTTGACTTCCTTAAAATATGTTACTTTTTTTAGCTTATAATGCATGTTATTTTTCTTACCTTCATTATAAGGTACTTGTTTTTCTTCACTTATATGATTCTTTTGTTAAATTCCTTGTATGTTAGCTTTGTTGGCGTCTTCACATGAAGAGTTCGAGGGAAAAACGATGAATGTCACAGTTTTGTTAAGGTTGATGTCATTATCTAATTCATGGATCACTACCAAATTTAATGTTGTTCTTATGAAAAATGGTAAAAACGAGAATTATCACCATGTATACAGTAATCCTTTCCTTTATTGTTTATAGAAACAGCACCACATCTTGCAGTTAAAGACTCAATTATATCATTATCTAATCCTTAACAGAAATGTGACATTCATCGTTTTTCCCGTGAACTCTTCACGTGTTACTTTTCTTAGCTTCTCTAAATGTTTCTTTTGTTGACTCCCTTGTAATTCCGTTTTGTTGGCTTCCTTGTATATTTTTTTTGCCTTTCTTGTATGTTCGGTTTGATAGTGTCCTTTTATGTTACTTTTCTTAACTCCCTTATATGTTTCCTTTCTTATCCACCATGCATGTTTCTTTTGTTGGCTTTATTTTAGGATGTATTGGCTTACTTTTCTTAGCTTTCTTATAATGTATGTTATTTGTATTACATTCCTTATAAGTTACTTGTCTTTCTTTACTCATATGATTCTTTTGTTAGGTTCCTTGTATCTTTATGTGTTACTTTTCCTAGCTTCTTTATGTGTTTCTGTTGACTTTCTTGTATATTCTATTTGTTGGTATCCGTATAATATGTTAATTCTTTTAGATTCCTTATACCCTTCTTTTGTTAATTTCTTTATAAAATGTTTCTTTCGTTATCTCCCTTGTGCGTTTCTTTTATTACCTTCCTTGTAACTTCTATAGCTTCCTTCCATGTACCTTTCGTTAGCTTCCTTGTATGTTTCTTTTGTTAGCTTTCTTCTATGTTTCTTTTCTTAGTCTCCTTCTCTATTTCGTTTATTATGTTCGATCACTTAATGTTGTCTTTTCAATGCAGTGAGTCATTACATTTTATGAGGCCTCATTTAGAAAACTTTTTATCTCGAAATAAATTTGATTTATGAACAGTAATCTCACTAGACGTTTTTGATTTATCTAGAGAAAATCAAAACTCGAGTGGGATTTAATTGACTATTACACGATTAGAAGAAAGTATATAAAGACTAGAAGTAACGAAGTTCTCAATACAATAAAATATTATTGTACGATCTCAACATTACAAATATTACGCTAGATGGCATTAGTGTGTTATGATTAACTGTTTTCTTGTTATCAGTTGTGCCAACTATGGAATCTTCATTGAACTCTGTGGACGGTTACTAGTCAAGGAGGCTTTGTTGATTCAGTTTCATGTTTATTAAAACAGTTGCATTCCACTTCAATTATCCGGATCCCAGTAATGAACGTCACTTGACAGATGATCTCCAATAAATCTTAGTATATTAAACAATCTCTGATACGTGACTATCCATAATATCATATAGCAGAAGCTATGGCATAACCTAAATAATATAAACGAGTTTTAGAAAAGTTCTAATTAGGGCTGATGAAATAAACAAGAAAAGTTTTAATTAACGATAATGAATAAAAAAATAAACATTAATAATTTTAAAACGAACAATTATTGAAAGTACAATTTTCAAATTTGAATGTTTTAGTGGTTGGTGGTTCAGTTGATGTTATATTGGACGTGAGCGTAAAAGAAGTGGAACTCGATTTACATGGTGTATCCTTCAACTTATTCAGGGTTTCCGAATGGTGCTCTTCATTTATTTGTAAATAGAGTTTCAGGGAAGATGCTATGATCAGTGATCTTTATTAATTCTTGTTCTTCAATGCCAATACGAGTAATATTTGAAACTGCTGTGCATCGACTGGAATGGTTCGTTTTTTTTTTTTTTTTTTTGACGTCCAGACCAGTGCAGTTCAAAATGCCGGCAAACAAAGAAACAAATCCTAGGGTAGTGATAAAAATAAACAAATGCTAGGGAAGCGATAAAATTAAACAAATGCTAGGGACGCGATAAAATTGTGCGATAAGCAGCCATGATTGGTTGAAAGACGTCCTTTCGTACCGTTTTATTGGTCAAAAGTAGTATGACGTAGTAAAAGTGTAATAGTCAATATAATAACATTTTAATTCAATACAAATAGCATAACAGTCATAGAGTAATTTTACTCTTAAAATAATTGCGAAATTTAGCGAAATCAGGTTTGCTAGACCAGCTATAACGGCTGGAAAATCGTCGTGCTAACCACACGATATCCTTTACTGGTTGGATTGGCCCTTCATGGGCTGCCGCGCCACATTACTATTATTATTATTATTATTATTATTATTAGTAGTAGTAGTATTATTATTATTATTATTATTATTATTATTATTCTACTTACTTATTGACTTTTAAGGAACCCGGAGGTTCATTGCCGCCCTCACATAAGCCCGCCATCGGTCCCTATCCTGAGCAAGATTAATCCAGTCTCTATCATCATATCTCACCTCCCTCAAATCCATTTTAATATTATCTTCCCATATACGTCTCGGCCTCCCTAAAGGTCTTTTTCTCTCCGGCCTCCCAACTAACACTCTATATGCATTTCTGGATTCGCCCATACGTGCTACATGCCCTGCCCATCTCAAACGTCTGGATTTAATGTTCCTAATTATGTCAGGTGAAGAATACAATGCGTGCAGTTCTGTGTTGTGTAACTTTCTCCATTCTCCTGTAACTTCATCCCTCTTAGCCCCAAATATTTTCCTAAGCACCTTATTCTCAAACCCCTTAACCTATGTTTCTCTCTCAAAGTGAGAGTCCAAGTTTCACAACCATACAGAACAACCGGTAATATAATTGTTTTATAAATTATAACTTACAGATTTTTTGACAGCAGAATGGATGATAAAAGCTTCTCAACCGTATAATAACACGCATTTCCCATATTTATTCTGTGTTTAATTTCCTCCCGAGTTTTATTTATATTTTTACTGTTGCTCCAAGATATTTGAACTTTTCCACCTCTTCAAAAACTATTATTATTATTATTATTATTATTATTATTATTATTATTGTTATTATTATTATTATTATTATTATTATTATTATTATTATTATTATTATTATTATTATTATTATATTAATTTATAACTGATGTCTTTCGCCGGGTTTTGAACCCGCGAATTGTGTATTGTACGGCTAACAATAACCATTGTACCACTGAGGAGGCTTCAGATATATTTCACTGCTTTCAAAATTCTAGTCTGTCCAACTCCCGGGGCTTTGAATCAGATTTCAGTTTTCAATACGTTTTCACCCATGCGTGAGAGAATCTCACTTTATGACACAGATCACCCACAATCTGTAAATTGATCAGATAAATTAAACATCAGTATTGACACTGCTGCTCTCTCTATTAATTGCTTTCCACTGCCATTAGTCCAAATCACTGCCAGTATTATTGCAGACAGTAAGTAATTAAGCAAACCGGTTTGTTTCCTGGTTAATTATCATGGCTTCAGCCCTCTTACCGCCAAGGGGAGGTGTTTTGAATCTGATAACGCTAATTCCTATCCCTGGGAGTGAGGACAATGCTGCGTGTATCAAAGGCCGGACCATTCATCTGACGTACCGCGATTACCCGACTGGTAATGCCATTTCCAGGCCAGCTGAACCGCCCAATCCGATTTCAGGGTGATTAAAAAGTTTCATGACACAGTTTGACCTCATTTCAGCTCCAGATTTCACTGTGACCTGGCAGGACAAGGACTTAGCTCGCTAATGTACAGTCAGGTGCTCCGCTGTTGTACCTCTTCTCATTTATACTCACTAAAATGCAGTTAGTGAAACATATGCTGTTATTAAGTGAGTTTAAAGAATTCTTGTACACACTGTAGAATTCTTTAGTTTGTTTTATCTTACTACTAGTCTCTTGAAAATATTAACTCTGTCCAAAATTTAACTAGTATAACACCAAATCAACAATAAGGACGAAAATATAATAAAACAATCATACAATTCTCTTGTTGAAATTATGTATGTATGTATGTATGTATGTATGTATGTAGTATGTATGTATGTATGTATGTATGTATGTATGTATGTATGTATGTATGTATTAACACTACAATTGGGCATACATCCGGTGGCAGTGGTATATAATATACAATAATACATATCATCTTAATTAATTACATATCACCTTAATTTA
The DNA here is from genome assembly GCA_025594305.2 of Periplaneta americana. Classification (NCBI taxonomy): domain Eukaryota; kingdom Metazoa; phylum Arthropoda; class Insecta; order Blattodea; family Blattidae; genus Periplaneta; species Periplaneta americana. Next base: position 163,226,236 of record JAJSOF020000011.1, read on the forward strand.
TTTACATATCAACTTAATTACATATCATCTTAATTACATATCACCTTAATTTATTTACATATCAACTAAATTACATATCATCTTAATTACATGCCACCTTAATTTATTTACATATCAACTTAATTACATATCACCTTAATTTAAATACATATCAACTTAATTACATACCATCTTAATTAATTACATATCAACTTAATTACATATCACCTTAATTTATTTACATATCAACTTAATTACATATCATCTTAATTACATATCACCTTAATTTATTTACATATCAACTTAATTACATATCTTAATTACATATCACCTTAATTTATTTAAATATCAACAAATTACATATCACCTTAATTTAATTTCCATATCAACTTAATTACATATCATCTTAATCAATTACATACCACCTTAATTTATTTATATCAACTAAATGACATATCAATTTAGTTAATTACATATCAACTTAATTACATATCTTAATTAATTACATATCACCTTAATTTATTTACATATCATCTTAATTACATATCACCTTAATTTATTTACATATCAACTAAATTACATATCACCTTAATTACATGCCACCTTAATTTATTTACATATCAACTTAATTACATATCACCTTAATTTAAATACATATCAACTTAATTAATATCGTCTTAATTAGTTACATATCAACTTAATTACATATCACCTTAATTTATTTACATATCAACTTAATTACATATCACCTTAATTTATTTACATATCAACTAAATTACATATCATCTTAATTACATATTACCTTAATTTAAATACATATCAACTTAATTACATATCATCTTAATTAATTACATGTCACCTTAATTTATTTATACATCAACTAAATGACATATCAATTTAATTAATTACATATCAACTTAATTATATATCATCTTAATTACATATCGCCTCAATTTATTTACATATCACCTTAATTTAAATACATATCAACTTAATTACATATCATCTTAATTACTTACATATCACCTTAATTTACTTACATATCAACTAAATTACATATCATCTTAATTAATTACATATCAACTTAATTACATATCATTTTAATTAATTACATATCACCTTGATTTATTTACATATAAACTAAATTACTTATCATCTTAATTACATATCCTCAATTTATTTACATATCAATTTAATTACATATCACCTTAATTTAAATACATATCAACTTAATTACATATCATCTTAATTAATTACATATCACCTTAATTTATTTACATATAAACTTAATTACATATCACCTTAATTTATTTACATATCAACTAAATCACATGTCATCTTAATTAATTATATATCAACTTAATTAATTACATGACACAACTTAAATAATAACACTGCGCCTACAATTAAATTTTCAGTCTAATCTTCTCAACCTTTCCTTAAATGTATTGATTTTAAGAGGACCACCCTGAAAGATTGCCGCAGGTAAGCTGTTCCAGTCTAATAAAGAAAAATTTTGCCACGTCCGTTCTTTGTTTTCTACATTTAAACTTCCTAATGTGATTTGCCCTACCTAAGTATGATGGTGTTACTAATCTAGCATTGATGTCGGTCCATGCTTTGTGTCCCATTCGTGCCTTAAACAATGCGGTGAGTCTGGTTTCTCGTCGCCTTTATTTGAGAAATTCCCACCCTAAGTTTTTTACTATCTCTTCACCATGTCCCTTTCCCAGTTCGACATATTTTGCTGCCTTGCGTTGGACCTTTTCTATTTAATCGACTTGGGTTTGTCTGTACGGATCCCAATCTATTGCTCCATATTCTATAATTGGGCGAACAAGGGTTTTGAACGCTAATTCTTTTGACCTTCGGTTAGATATGAAACAATATGGATTTAATATCAGCATTTTCTATTAATTTTGTCAGAAATACTCACTTTAAGGCAACGTGTTAATTGCGATATTTTTTTTTCGAAAATTTAACAAATTTTATTACTTACAAAAAGCTATAAATTTAATTACATCGCTCATTAAACTTACAGAGGTGCCTTAAATAAACGCAGAGACATTTGAGGAGCATAGAGTCAAAGTCAGACAACTCCATTTTTTGCGATTTCAAATATTGATTTCTCATAGAATTTTGTATGATGATTGTGTTTCTGGAACTGTTTAGGTTCAAAAACGGAGAGAACAAAGCGAAAATAGCGCTTTAGAATCAAAATGTAAACAACTCCACTGTGGCTTTGTTTCAAATTAGGACAGTTCCTTCAGTAGCCAATGAGAAGCCCACATTCGTAACACCTTTTCCCATCACCCATCGCGAATCCAACATGGCGGATTGTTTATGTAATCGGTTTGTGGATGAATAAATACTATTTTTTTTTTACGTAAATTTGCTTTGAAACCGAATTAGAAGAGACTAATGGCCGGTTTTTCCAAGTATTGCTAGAAAATTTAACGACTGTTAAACTCTAAACTGTTTGTTAATTAATAAAATTATATGTTTTCAACACCAGTTTGGTTTAACAGATTGTTAACAGTTTGTTATTTTTAAATGTACGATTTCGGGCAGTTAACTGTTTAACAGTTAGTTAAATATGGCCGATGTCTCCACAGCTGTTCGAACAGAAGTTGCGAAATTAATATTTTGTGTCTCTCTGTAGGGAATGTTTAGCATATGACTGGTAATATAACATTTAAAAATACTTTGGACTGTTTAAATACATCAGTGTTATTTTATTTCTTTCGTATTTCTTATCCATAATAGCAATGAGGAAATATAACCTTACTTTGTAATTATTATTCCGCACGTCACCTGCAACTTTCATTTGTCAACTGTTTGTTTATGGAGCGTGGCCTACTATAACAGGTTGTCATTTTATGCAAGTTTCATGACTCACTCTATAATATAGAATTTAAAGATTAATTTTAACCAATCAAAAATTGTCTTACATGTGTAGAATCAGTACCAACTGCTGTTGAGTAGTTAAAATAGTGCTAACAGAAGTTTTAGTTAAGTGTTGGTTATCTTAAACAAAATTATGTTGAACAAATGGAAAATAAATTAACAAAGCGTTAAAAATAAACAAACTGTTAATTTAATATTCTTTAAGCAAAATTAAACATTACTTGGACAAACTGGCCATTAGATTCAAACGTGGACAATTTCACTTTAAATACCGTCATTACACAATATTTGGTAAATTAAATATAATAATAATAATAATAATGATTTAACCTGGCACTTATTCACATTTTTCACGTATTCACATTGTTTTTATGTTCTAGTGATATTTAACTTATCTTATATTTTTGTTTTCATATTTTCCGATAATGGTATATCTATAATGTGATAAGTTGAGCTATATATAAACATACTTTTTCTTACTGAGTATACTTAAAAATATTGTATTTATTGTATGCTTTGTACTGCACTATTTTATTACTACTATTAGTATTATTATTACTATTAGGCCTATTATTATTATTTTATTATTATTATTTATTATTATTATTATCAATAATTGTCTTATTTTTATACTTTGTAGGCCTCATTTATTTTGACCTGCTGTTCACATTTTATTATGCTTTTTTCTTTCTTTCTGTATGTTATATATTATGTCTGATTTCTTCTTACTTGTTGTTTACATTTTATTATTATTATCTTATTCAGTTTTGTGTGTACTTTGTAAATTTGTATTGTTTCTGTAACGCAGTTTTTACTCCTGGTTGAGTGTTAGAGAAGGCCGTATGGCCTTAACTCTGCCAGGTTAAATAAATATAGTATTGATTTGTTTTTTATTTCCAAGTGTTCACGAATTTTGGGACACTCTGTAGAATATCGTGTGTTTGTTTTATGCCATGTTTACTCAGTGTAGAGCAATTTCTCTGTGACGTCACGGTCATAAATAAATAGGATGCAGCAAATGAAGAAAATATCACTGACGTTTCTGAACGATGAATAATTTGTGGTGAGCTCTATGCTGTGCTCCGGGTTGCTTTGTTCTGTTTATTCAGTGTACAGGAACTCCAGAAACGCTCGCGGATATGGTGGGGATGTTACAAATTATGGAAATATTCGTATATCTTTATTTCTTAGCAATTAATTACATTTCGTATTATCTGTATTACATAACACTTTTTCATTAAACAAAGTATAGGAAAAGTATTGTGGTGTTGAATTATTTTTTTCGAGATTTTTCCGAAAATATGTTCGCAGTATCTTTGATAACTAGGGCCCGGATGTTTGGCAAAATGCCTTTTTTACTGGGTGGAAGTAAATCATTATTTACATAGATATAAATGTGATTTGGGGTAAATCAAAGTGATAGGTCCAATTTTTATTTTGCCTATTTTACCTCTTTAAGCCGTTTCTTAGTAATAAATGCCTTTTGTTTTGACATTTTAAAGCAATATTTTTTGTTTATTTGCAGTCTTATAATTAATTTTAATGTAATGTAGAGGTGGGGAAAAATAACGTAACAGTTATTTTGGAACTGTTCCTTGTTTGGAACTGTTCCAAAAAGTAACAGCACCTTGGAACACTATGTTCCAAAATAACAGTGTTGCTCTGAGCTAGTACGAAATATTTGCGGTTACAAATACTCGTTTCACTTTGGAACTACATTATGACAACGCCTGTTCCACAAAACGGAACATGTTTGGTACTATTGAAAGCACTGACGCCAACTTTTGGAAAACAGTGGGTGGGCTCAAACATTTGACGAGCCGTAATCTCGTAAGCAACGAATAAATCTCACAACATGACGAGCCCATATAAGTTGGCGCTACTGTTTGAAAGCAGAATTGGGAATCCTTTCGTCGTACTGAAATAAATGTTGGAAACTAAAGTAAAAGATAAATAGTAAAGATACGAAGATAGTCTTTAAAAAATGTACACATTATCTTGGAACTGATGTTAATTGAGAATAGGATTCTATCAAATAACATAATGCCTGTATTATAGTAACTGCATTGTGAATTTTATCAAGGGAGATGAAAATATGTAGGTTATATTTTATTTCCAAATACTTTACAGTTTTAGTTTCATTACCAATTCTTGAAATTAAATAAAAGTCTGTTGAAACATCAGTGTATTATTGAAGTTCTTTTGTTTATAAACAAGTACAACGGTAAATTTTCATATTTCATTACAATGAGATTATTATTCTTCATGACGGTACATTATTAATATGAATTTTAGCACGGCCGAAATGATTATAGCTTTTATATGCATTTTTGGAGACATTGAACACTATTGTGACCTCCAGCTAAGCAGAAGAGGAAGAATAGGTTAGGTTTCATTTACCACTGGGATCCATTTCGATTTCGTGACCAATTTACAAGTAATTTAAAATTACATTACATTTCCTGCTTCGAACAAACCTGATCTACGAATTCAATTTAGCATTAGGAAAGATTTCATTTCCAGGAATTCACATCTCGACTCGTTATGACATCGTACTGCATCACATGGCATACAGGGAAGTGAGCTCTATGCTCGCTGGCCTGTTCCAAAATAACACTGTTACATTAAATACTCCTGTTATACAAAATACTTGCTGTTACAAAAAATACTCGATGTTATGGAACTACATTATGAGTTATGACTATAAAATAACGTAACGGCCTGTTCCAAACCATCACTGTTATATTACATACTAGTAGTACTGTACCTGTTATACAAAATACTTGCTGTTACATGTTACAATATACTCGATGTTATGGGACACGGCCGACTTGATGGTCCCTTCGCGAAGCGAAGCTAGCATCAAGTCGGCCGTGTATGGAACTACATTATGACAACCGTTGCTGCAGTGTTGTCAATTTAGCGACTTTGTCACTATATCTGGCTACTTTTAACAATTTTCAGGGACAAAATCAATACCAACTTTTAATTCTGAACTGGCGTCGTGCATAAATATAACGTAACTGGTTTCGTGGTGTCAATACTGTCAGTATGACTTCTGAACTTTCTCATGGCCCTCGACTTATACTTTTGCCTTTTTTACCCAAATGTTTGCATAAACTACTTTGACTAAAGGGTTTTAACATAAATAAGTTGTCACACGCTTCACAGAATGACAGAACTGAATTTAGGGACTTGACTCTGGAGGAGTTTCGTTCATTCCTGGTGTGTTTTATTTTGGTGCAGTTTCCAAATTAAATTACATTATATATATATATATATATATATATATATATATATATATAAATGTAAAAATTAATTTCTGATCCTACAGAATTTATCTGTTATGGTAACAACACGGAGTCAGGCCTCTGGGGGAGAGGGATTCGATCCAATGCTGTGGAGCGAACTTCGGCGTAAGTTATATAGTATATTCAATTGTGGTACTGTTATTTTGGAACTGTTATTTGAAACCTAGTATTTTCGTGGAACTGGAACAGTTGGAACTGTTATGAGAAAATAACAACTTTTCCCATCTCTAATGTAATGTGTATAAAATTTAAATATTTGAAACAGTGACTGACTTTACTAATAATAGTAAATAAAAGTAATTTATTTCGGTGCTTAATCTGCTAATAATCGTGCTTTAATACTATTGGTGTAATATGAATAATGATCGACAATCCACAGTTACAAATATAATATTGTCATGTCTTCACGATACCAACAATCAGCTTTATAATTTTAAATATTCAGCTCGTTTTCATAGAAGTTGTCACGTGGCATTTCCAATTGTTTGCTTTCATATTTTCAAATCTTACCGTTACAATTTTGTGCTACACGTGTTTATTATTGTAGGAGGAAGAAATTTGAGAGAGGAACAGTCAGTTATTGTCGAGTGACAGAAGGTATAAGATCGGTTAGCTAGAATGCCTAAATTCAGTAAACCATTGCAAAGTAAACTTCATGCTTACGTTAGTGAATTTGGTGCCCATGTGTTTTCAACCGATGGAACAGTTTTGTTATGTAAGGTTTGTGAAAAGACAATTAATCACGAAAAAAACGGTATTTTATAAGTCAACATGTGTCTCCTACGAAATAAATATATGAGTTATGTTGATATAATTTAAATTTATTGCTAAAATATATTATGCCTTTTAAAATTTATAATGCCTTTTTCAAATGTTATTGTGCCTTTTTTAGGTTTTATTGCCTTTTTGCCTGCCTATTTTAACTGTTATAAATGCCCAAAAATCCGGGTACTATTGATAACGAAAATATGTTTTCGGCCTTTCCATCTGGCTGTGTATAACGAATTATTCCAGATTATTGTATGGACTTCATTTATATTTTGTAGCCAGTCTGATAGTCCATTTACTCTAGAAAGACGCGAATGAAATGTAGAGGAAATGTAAAAAAACATGAAATAGAGATAAAAATATGAAATATTATGATATACGACGATTTGAGACGTGTTGTATTCTAGCGGAAACCTTCAATATTACTACGCATTGATACACTCTTTCGTGGGAATGTGTTAGTTTGCAGTTAGAAGCTGAACTGTTAAAACGTTTATCGTTATTGCGTTTTCGAGGAAAGAGAACATTTTGGCGGTAAGTTATTTTCTTGAATATGCATTGCTATTCCTCAGTATTAGAAATATTAATGATATATATTCTTAAAGAGAAATAATCTACGTTTATAGTAATGTATATTTAATTGATTTCGTTTTTAAATTGTGATATGTTTTGAGATTATGACTTGAAACATCAGTGTCATCAGTGAGGGTGGCAATGAACCTGCGGGTTCTTTAAAAGCCATTTGTAAGTAAGTAAGTATGAAAGTTATTTTAGAAAAAATGGTTTAAGAAAAAGGCCGGGAACGCCTCTTTAATATTGATAATTCGGAGTTGATTTCGTTGATCAGAGGCGAATTTCCATTATCTTGTACATTTCCTATTTTAACATAGATTGCAGTAAATGGAACAGACATGTTGTTGTTTTCTAATGCCAGGCGTTTGACAATAAAGTCATTTGACCTCTTGCACTCCAATATTTTTCAAAGATATTATCATGGTCAGCCACTGAAGCACAGATTTTGAGATGTTCCGAATCCATTTCTTGGTTTGAGTTGCACAATGGGCAGTTAGGAGACTGATATATTCCAATTCTACGCAGGTGTTTGGCCAAACAATCATGGCCTGTTGTCAATCTAAATGCAGCTACAGACGATTTTCGTGGTAAATCGGGAATTAACTGTGGATTTTGATGCAGAGAGTTCCATTTTTTTCCCTTGGGATTGAGTTATCAAATTTTGTTTGTTGTAGTCTAAGTATGTAGATTTAATAAATCTCTTCACAGAGTAATACGTAGATTTAGTAACAGGTCTGTAAGTAGCAGTGCTGCCCTTCTTTGCTAAAGCATCCGCATTCTCGTTTCCCAGGATTCCACAATGGGATGGTATCCATTGGAATACAATTCTTTTATTGATTGATAATAATTGAGAGAGCATTTTAGTTATTTCAGACAGACATAGCTGAGGTATTTGATACGCAGTGTGCTAGATTATGATTTTTTTGTTATATTTACTCGGTTCAGAAGAGAGTTCCTTTGACCTCGTGCTCTAAACACAAGCGATTCAAAGGGACGGCACTCGGCCCTGGGCATCTTTCTTGCACAAGGTGCGGAGAGTCCGCAGGCGCCGCCATACTGCACCGCGTTGCCAAGGTGACCAGACTGCGCGGCAACAGCCGCTGGAGCTCTCCCCCCCTCAACCCCCACAGAAAAAAAAAAAGAGAACCGTTCATCTCACACGCCACTCCAAGAAACCAATATATTTCTCGTTCTTCCATTTCCCTTCTCTCTCTTCTTTTAATGTAACTGGCCTTACCGCAGCTTCGTCTCCGACCTCGTTCATATGTCCATTTCTCCGGAATTTCTCTGGAGACTTCGCCATCGCGGTGTTTCTAGATATGAATCCCTTATGTGATTACGGTATAGACTAGAGTCCCCCCATTTTTTCTTCTTCATGTCATTTTACCTGCATTTATTCACTTGCTCTTCTTGTAATTCACTCACTGATTTATTCGATTATTAAATTTTTATTTCGTATTCTCTATTTCTTTCTCTAATTCCTATATTTATGCTTGATTACTACTTTTGTTTGCGTTCTTTTGTCATACTTGTCTTTCTTCTCTGTCATACACAATTATTTTTTTTCCTTCTCTCTTTCTTTTTTTGATTTTCTTATTTCATGTCAGTATTTCTTTCGTGTTTCTATTTGTTGACAGAACCTTTAAATATCAGGTTTCGTATCTTTCAGTATTTCTTACGTCAGTGTTTTCTACTTGTTAACAGAACCTTTAAATTTCAAGTTTTATATCTCTCAGAATTTCTTACGTCAATAATTCTATTTGTTGACAGAACCTTTAAATATCAGGTTTCGTATCTTTCAGTATTTCTTACGTCAGTGTTTTCTACTTGTTAACAGAACCTTTAAATTTCAAATTTTATATCTCTCAGAATCTCTTACGTCAATAATTCTATTTGTTGACAGAACCTTTAAATATCAGGTTTCGTATCTTTCAGTATTTCTTACGTCAGTGTTTTCTACTTGTTAACAGAACCTTTAAATTTCAAGTTTTATATCTCTCAGAATTTCTTACGTCAATAATTCTATTTGTTGACAGAACCTTTAAATTTCAAGTTTTATATCTCTCAGAATTTCTTACGTCAATAATTCTATTTGTTGACAGAACCTTTAAATTTCAGGTTTTGTATCTTTCAGTATTTCTTACATCAGTGTTTTCTACTTGTTAACAGAACCTTTAAATTTCAAGTTTTATATCTCTCAGAATTTCTTACGTCAATAATTCTATTTGTTGACAGAACCTTTAAATTTCAAGTTTTATATCTCTCAGAATTTCTTACGTCAATAATTCTATTTGTTGACAGAACCTTTAAATTTCAGGTTTTGTATCTTTCAGTATTTCTTTCGCGTTTCTATTTGTTGACAGAACCTTTAAATTTCAAGTTTTATATCTTTCAGTATTTCTTATGTATTTCTATTTGTTGACAGAACCTTTAAATTTCAAGTTTTATATCTTTCAGTATTTCTTACGTCAATGTTTCTATTTGTTGACAGAACCTTTAAATTTCAAGTTTTATATCTTTCAGTATTTCTTACGTGTTTCTATTTGTTAATAGAACCTTTAAATTTCATGTTTTGTATCGTTCAGTATTTGTTTCGCGTTTCTATTTGTTGACAGAACCTTTAAATTTCAGTTTTGTATCTTTCAGTATTTCTTATGTATTTCTATTTGTTGACAGAACCTTTAATTTTCAGGTTTTGTACCTTTCAATATCTCTTACGTCAGTGTTTCTATTTGTTGAAAGAACCTTTGAATTTCAGGTTTTGTATCATTCAGCATTTGTTTCGTGTTTCTGTTTGTTGACAGAACCTTTAAATTTCAGGTTTTGTATCTTTCAGTATCTCTTACGTCAGTGTTTCTATTTGTTGACAGAACCTTTAAATTTCAGGTTTTATATATTTCAGTATTTCTTACGTCAGTGTTTCTATTTAGTGGCAGAACCTTCAAATTTTAGGTTTTGTACCTTTCAGTATTCCTTACGACACTGTTTCTGTTTGTTGACAGAACCTTTAAATTTCAGGATTTGTATTTTTCAGTATTTCTTAGGTCAGTGTTTCTATTTGTTGACAGAACCCTTAAATTTTAGGTTTTGTATTATTCAGTATTTCTTACGTCAGTGTCTTAATTTGTTGACAGAACCTTTAAATATCAGGTTTTGTATCTTTCAGCATTTGTTACGTCAGTGTTTCTATTTGTTGACAGAACCTTTAAATTTCAGGTTTTGTATCTATGGTAGTTTTCTCCTCCTTTTTCTTTTGTTAGTTTATATTTCTATGAATTCACTTTAACTTTCATTGTTTCTTTCTTAGGTTCCTTATTTTTTTATACCTCCCTTGTTCGTTTCTTTTATTATCTTTCTTGTACGTGTTTTCTGTTAACTCCTTTGTATGTTTTAACTCTAGCTTCCATGTATATTTCATTTGTTAGCTTTCTTGCATGTATCGTACGTTCGTTTCACGCTATGTTTATGTTAGCTTCATTGTGTGTTTCTTCTGTTTTATTTATTTATGTTTCTTATGTTACATTACTTGTATACTTCTGTTAGATTCCATGTATATTTCTTACCTGCGTTTCTTTGTATGTTTCTTTTAACTTGTATTTTTTTCTTTTGTTAGATTAATTCTGTTTCTTCTGTTATCTTCATTTTGTATTTCTTTCGACAGCTTCCTTCTATCCTTCTTTTCTTACATTCCTTCAGTGTTTCTATTGATAGCTTCCTTGTATTTTTTGTTAAGTTTCTTGTATGTTCCTTTTTTAACTTCCTTGTAAGTTTATTTTGTTGGCTTTCTTGTATGTATCTTTGTTAAGTTCCTTCAATGTGAGTTTTGTTAGCTTCCTTGTAGCCTATGTTACTTTTGTTAACTTTTTTGTGTGTGTCTTTTGTTAACATTCTTGTATCTTTTGTTAACTTCCTTTGTATGTGTCTTTCGTTAGCTTCTTTGTATTGTAATTCGTTGGCTTCAAAAAAGTATGCGAGAAACTTTCCTGCCAATTCTTTAAGGCAAGAGGATGTATTTTTTGGTGAAAAATGAGTAAATTAAAAAAAAAATTCTTTAAAATACTTTGTGATATGTGTGGAATGCATAGCATAACATTTTGTGGCTATTTGTGCCCTTATCGGATGTTGAGTCGCCATTTTTAAACTTCCTGCGTTATGGATTTTTAAATCACTCGCCCACTTTTATTGTTGTTTCCGGTAAATTAAATTTTCAAAAAAAGAAAAACTGTAAAATACCCTTTGATATGCGCGTGGAATGCATTGCATAACATTTTGTGGGTATTTGTGCCCTTATCGGATGTTGAGTCGTCATTTTTAAACTCCCTGCGCTATGGATTTTTAAATCACACGCCCGCTTTTATCGGTTTCCGGTAACTTAATTCTTTTTTTTTTTTTGCTGCATTGCCAGACAAAAATAAATATAATTTCTGAACTATTAAAGATGTATGCATGAAATTTAGAACACACGTTCTTTAGACTATTAGGAAACTTGTCTCTGTAACAGAAGTTTGTTAATTGATTTCATTTTAAAAATACGTCCGTTTGTTTGCAAGGAAGGAAATCAGAAAATTGTTATTAAATTTTAATTGTTTATTTTACAAACGTAGGGACTAATATCAAAATTCTGTTACAGACAGTTTATAGAACATGCTTTTGCAAATATATTGCAAAAAACCGTTTGAATCTATCTTTAAAAACTGTTTAGATATATCGGTTTTGGTGCAATCCTGCATTGGGAATATATATATATTTTTTTCAAATTTGGCCCCCCATGTAATTTATTTTGAAAATATTTTTATTTGGTTGAGTTGCCACAGCTATGAGCTCTCTACATACAAAAAATTAATATTTTACATCAAATAGGAAAAAAGTTTAAAAAATACCATCCTCTCCCCTTAACGCGAAGTTTATTTGCGCGTGTAAAACCAGTGATTTTCCATTGTTTTTTTGTTCCTTTGCTTTTGGATTGTAACGATGGACTCATGTTTCGTTAGATTATTGTAAACCGATTGAGAAATTAAAAAGAATTCTCTTCAAAACGCCTGAAAAGCAATTTGGAAATTGCGACTGATTTTGATTAATGCTCAATCATTTAGAGATCCATTTAGAATAGAATCTTCTCGTACCCAAACCATGATATAATATGATGTGAAAGAAGACAGAAGAAAACAATATTTGCATGCTTCCTTTTCTTGAATTTCCTAATTCTATTTTTAAATATTCTTTTCGTCGATACTACAATTTAACACCTCCGCCTCGCCTCTAATTCATCACGTGACACGTTGAAGCAACTTGATATTATTCGTACGTCTTTTGTTTCGTGCGTCCAGCTCTTGTTACCACGGCAACAACAGGCATATCAACTTGTGACAATGTACCACCCGTGTTGCTATCTAGCAGACTGTCTCACATTACATGACGTCGTCTTTTGTTTATGGAAATGGCTCGTAATTTGAAAGCAATTCTGTAAAACACACCCCCTTACAATCTCTGTCTGTAGGGAAATCATAACAACGCTTGAGCACTCATCAATCTACAATTTCGTACCTCCGGGGTATAAACGTGGAATTAATGTGAAAAGGGGAGACGGAGATTTGCAGGTAGTTTCAGAATGTTGGCAGTCCTGTCTGTTTGTTTCAGATTTGTGGTATTTCAGGTTGAGGCTTTTATCGGTAAAACAAACATTTATGACTTTTTTTAGACACTTAAAATGCTCCTGTGATATTTGTTAACATTTATGTTTTCATACGTAGGCCTATGTCATTTATAATGTACACTAGTGGCTTGTGCAGCAAATACTGCAAACTAAGTTCATTAGACGTCCAAATAAAAATTTTTCAGATTTATTTTCAATGAAGAATACCAGATATTCTGAAAGTTATTTTCTTCCATAATAATGGAATATACTCCCTCTGAATGTTTTTTTAATTCCAAATACTTTTTCTTGAACCTATACACCTTCAGTTTTTTAGTTTGAAAGCGAAAACGCAAGTAACAATGTCAGGACGATCAGTCGGTTTATCATGTGGGAGTAAAGCAATAGCTATTTCAGGTCATTGTGGATTGTAGGGGAAAGTTAAAAGAAAATAGTCAGGTTTGCTATGCTTTCGAACAATAGACATAGCATCTTGGTATAGCTGATGCATGTTTCGTAAACTACCTTGAAAAGTAGAGGGTAAAATCATTTTATCCTGCTAAGAGATCTTGCTGAAATGATCGGAGACTACAAAATCTTGTAGGCCTCTTATATTATCAGTAAGTAATACCTTTTCGTCTTTTCTTAGGATCTCTAGTTTTTGCGCTCTCTCGAGCCAATACTGAAGAGAATCACGCATATAGATATATACACCACACCACCATTAAATATATGAAAAAGACCCAACCCCACTTGATTAATAACTATAAAATTATTTGATTTTTAATAACAATATTATTATCTTACGTAAGTTTTAATAGTTTTCAGTAACATATACTGCTATATATAATACATAGCCGCCACTCAGTAAATTATATAAATCAAGATCTAATTTAAGATATTCTCTACATCTACTTATAAAACCCCAAAACGTTTCTATTTCATATTATTAATTTAGCATTAATATGTATAATTCATGAAAAATAGTTACATCACGGCATTAACTACAATAATATTTCATTTCTAATGGTAATAACGTCATGAAAGCACCTTAAGTTTTGTAGTTTTTAATATCCAATACACAGCTATACTCAGAAAATTACACACCTCAGAATCAGACCTATAAATTAGTTTTAGCAAGTCTTGAAGTTTTTAATAACCAATTGAATTTGAGCTCTAAATATGTCAGCATTCTTGCAGATCATGGCCTTCGTGTAATATTGTTTACTGTAATGTGTGTTTTGTTTTATTCTGAAATGCAATTAATAGTGACGACAGATGGATTTTAGAAAATAGGAAAATTATGTTGAAAAATTGACATTTCACAGAAAACTACTATTTTTCTGAAAAACTTTGGGTTCCAAGCTTCAAAATGAAGAGTCATTTATTAAAATCCTTTCAGCCGTTTTCCTGTAATTTCCATTACTAGTTCAAATTATATATATATATATATATATATATATATATATATATATATAATGGCGCCGTGTTTTTTTCTGTGTATAGACAATAGGGATTTAACATTTCCATATGAAACCTATAGTGTATAAAACAGTGAAGAAATAGCTTAATCAGTGGCCCATGTTTAGAAATAAGTAGGCTTTGAAAATTTATAAAATAAGATATCATCGTTGCTATGGTTTCTAAGTCAAAGCCTGCTGTTCTCGATAGTGTACAGAAATGGTAATGGACTTTATTTCTGAATAAATGCCCACTTAAATGTTCAATGTTATAAATTAATAATTATTCATTTATTCTTAGTTTTTTTTACCAGAGGGCAGGTCTTTCACTGCAAACCCAGTATACTCCAATCTTTCCTATTTTCCACCTTCCTCTCAGGCCGGGTGCACACAGCATCAGACTCTTCGCGACGCAAAGTTTTGCTTTTTGGTGTCTCACAACGCCTCTGGACAGCTTAAAAGATCTGCTCGCGACAACTGATTTGCTGGTTGTGTGGGTTTAGAAAACTGGCCTAGGCTAGAAAATGGCGTCCATTAATGAGGACTGTCTATATCAGAAAAATGCTATTGTATTTTGTTATTATTTCGTAAGGACGCCTAATACACCTGAAAGTCTATACAACTAAAAGCGTCTTAAAATTAAATACTACTAATGTAGTGAAAAATACTAATATACGTTACAAGAGCGGTATGTTGACGTTTTCATGTTCGAGGAAAAGATTGAAAAAGCGAAACGTAGTTGAGCTTTTTTAATTTCCGAGAACATGAAAACAAACATACCGCTCTTGTATCGTACATTATTTTGTGCGAAGATCGTTTATTACATACCTGAAAGACGAATTTCTAATTAGTTGCAATGAAATCTCCATGTTGGTTTCTGTTTAATGACGCCAACTTCGGAAAACCAAAATATCTTTCTTCAACATTGTTGCTATAAAATGTTTTCTGTGTTTACTATACTCCAGCAGGCCGTGATATATGTCTGTCTTTTTGTTCCCCCCCCAGTCTATAAATGCGAACTTAAAACAAACGGTAAGGTTATGTAATGATTTATTTTTCATTTTAATATTTTAACAATAATATTTATATATCATATTGCAGTAATAACACCGGCATCTGGAATCTTGTTGATTTTTTCACGGCTTCCTTAATGTTACTTGTATCAGGAATGCAATAAGTTTCGTGGAGTAGTAGACTTTACTTAATTTTTGCAAACAACAATAATTAACATTGCAATTTAGGTGAAATTGCAGTGGTAAGTTTCCAATTTATAATTATTACTGTGTTAAACATCTCTAAAAATAATATGTTAAAAGCCTAAAGCAGTAAAATGAATGTCGCGCTTAAGCGGTAAGAGGAGGGAAATTGTTATGTGTGTTACGTTGGGAATACTGAATGTGGTATTTCACACTTACCGCGTATTGGTTCTGTGCGGAAAACAAGCAAATACACACGATCTCGCACAAACGTTATTTTATATGTTTATGACTAGACTTCGTGGAATTCCCACGAGAATCGTAAGGTTTACTACGCACACGGTATAGACTGTATGAGAAGGGGGCGTGCAACGGATGGAGTATGCCTCTAATGTAAACACTGAGCAGTATACTGCGGTTACAATAAAATCTGTACCCTGCATTCAAGAAATGTAATGAATGATCATTGAAGTAGGAAATGTCTAAACATGTAAATACACAATTATTTTGTAGTGAGATACATTAACTCTTAAAATTTAATGTAAGATACTCACATCATTATTGAATATGTGCATTGCAGTAAAGAGTTACGTACATTTTGAGCGACTGCAAAGTGAACTTCCTCCGATGGTCACTTAAACAGTTTTTATTTTGGGAAAATGTACGTTCAACATCACACGATGTAATAGGTGCATATTTGAAGAACGGAAAGTCACTACTTTTTAGTACACCAACTTCAGACGTCTTATCGTGACCTGATAGTACATAATTTATAATACGAAGTTGTGAATAGGCAGAATTTTTAGCAATAATGTTTCTCAACTTAATTTCATTTTTTCTGAAATTAGTGAATTGTTATTTTGGATAACGGTTTGTGATACTTTATCCACTATATTAAAGGCTTCTGAGAGTTGTAGTTCAGACGATTCTAACAGGGTGATGCTTTTGGATACGATTTTAAAATTAGAATCAATGAACAGAATATCTTCCAATAGTTGTTCAGAAGGCAATGATTTTACAGCTGCAACAGCAGAACTGTCTGTGCTATCCAATGCATCAATTACCTCCATTATTTTGCCGTAATATTCTGCATAATAATTAACAGCATCCAACCACGTTTCCCAACGGGTCAAGACTGGCTGTGGGGGTAAGGGTATTCCAGGGGCAATTGTTTGGAACAGCAACACTCTCATTGTAGTATGTTTGATTGAATTATTGTCTGCACTGAACAAATGTCAAGCTTTGACTATTCCAACCACAGTAATGCAAAAATAAGTGCTTACGTAGGCATACATTAGCTGTAGCTGCTCTATCTAGTTTGACCGGTCACAACTCTTAACATGAACTGCTTATACCACGAGACCGGGAGGTCGCTCACCTCCTCTATACTACCGTACATCGGCAACCTGATTGCATGCTGCGTGTGGAAATTCAACGAAGTCTATTTATGACTATTTCACGAGCCACAATAATGAAAAATATATGAAATCAACAATGAGTGATGGTAGGCTATAGAGCAGAGATGACGTCTACAAATTATTATTATTATTATTATTATTATTATTATTATTATTATTATTATTATTATTATTATTATTATTATTATTATTATTAGTCTACAGTGATTTTGCTACTGTACCAACCCTAATTTGAATGTTTTTAGTAGGTTATTTTACGACGCTTTATCAACATCTAAGGTTATTTAGCGTCTGAATGAGATGAAGGTGATAATGCCGGTGAAATGAGTCCGGGGTCCAACACCGAAAGTTACCCAGCATTTGCTCGTATTGGGTTGAGGGAAAACCCCAGAAAAACCTCAACCAGATAACTTGCCCCGATCGGGATTCGAACCCGGGCCACATGGTTTCTCGACCAGACGCGCTGACCGTTACTCCACAGGTGTGGACATTTGAATGAAAGAAGAAGAAGAAGAAGACATTTCAGATCCATTTTTATCTATTTTAATGTGATTTTGCTAGTGAACAAAAACAAGTGTACCAAGTACTGATTACAGAATTGAAATACGTTTTTTTCTATCACGTCACAATTTTAAAATAAACTGATGTATATTTATCTGCCAATTCTTTTCTTCCAAACGAACTCGAGTCTCCTGTAATGAAAGTCTATCATATAAGACACTACGCTACGATTATGGTCACAGAGAAGTGTGTAAAAGATGTTATTTGCAGTTAAGACAGAAAATGTAGTGTAAAGAACGATCAGCTTCGAACTAGTGAACTCAGGACGGAAAGGCGGGATTAAATGGCGTGGAAGTCGGTAAAGGACTCAGCCTTTTTTCCTTCTTGCTCCGTCCCTTGCATTCTAATTGTGTCGAAGGAAATTAAGTGATGCTGTTTTTTCTACCCTACTTTTTTTTTTTTGTCCATTGCCTGCCACCCAACCATTCTCCTCTTTTCTTCTGTCCCTTTTCTCGTTAATTCCTTTCATCCAACCCTTCTGGCATTCTCCCCTCGTCTGGGAATAGTGGATTACTCACAAAAGTTTAGCAGGGGAAGCAAAAACAGAAGAAAGTCAAAGCTCCTTCATGGAACGCCCTCTGGAGCGACAGCGTAGAAATAATTCCAAGAAACAGCAAGACAAGAATTTCAGATGGAATCGAAGTTTTCACAGCCAAGCTGTACTGTGAGTGTAACCCATCTACAGAGATTTGACAAGTTGTCATAGCAACGTAAAAACAAATGAAATCATTTTCCGTTATATGAGTAGGTTCTTCATCTGTTACAGCTACGACGAGTTGTCATGGAATTTTAAGAAACAAATGCAGTTCACTTTAAATATGAAACGTTACCTTTACTGTTAGTTTTTTAAAGGCATAAGTAGGCTATTATTTCATTAAAATAATTTTTGCATCTTCCTACGATTCCTAATCCGAAACTGTCTTCGAGCGTGAGGAGGAATCTCGCTGAATTCGCGTTAAGGAATGAGCGTTGGTTCGAGTCCTTATGGATAAGGCCCCGTTCTCAAATGTAACTTTTCGCTCATCAAAGGAATTTTACAGTGTTACATTTCTTCGGATCAAATTTTTGCATATAACACCTTCAGACCTGAGTTCTTATTTTAAGATAAATTGAAAAAAAAAAAAAAACCTAGTCCTATAATCATTCTGGTGATCCAAAATTCCCAAATCAAATCTTCACAGAAAATCAAAATTTGGGGACAATTTTGACCCCTGGGACCCCAAAATTTTAAATTTTATTTTTAATTCAGGTATAGAAATGTTTAAAAAATAATATTGTCCATTTCTATCACACTGAATTTTTCAAAATATTTAAAAGTATCGAAGACATTTCAAAAAAAAAAACAATGTACACTATAATGTACACCAGGCCTGAAGGGGTTAAGAGGTTAGGTACAGCTTACAGCAGTAAAATTTTGAAAATATGCAACACTTTTTTCCTCAATTATTTAACTTGTACAATAATGAAAATTAGTATGTGTAAAACACTGTCCTTCTGCTGTATGAAATAAAAAATTACGATTTAAAAAATTATTTATATTTGTGTGTGTGTGTGTGTATATATATGTATATATATATATATATATATATATATATATATGTGTGTTTTTTTTTTCAAAATTCAAAATGGTGGCAGTTCACTGTGCAGTGATGAAGCGTTTCCTTGATAACTGAAAAACTGTCCAACGTTCTATAATGAATTTTTTGTATGTATTTATTCATGTCATATCTACAATATGATGCAATGGTAGATTGTCTGATAAAAAAGAAATCCATTTAAAAAAATTGGCCAAATATCAGTATTCTCTTCTAACACAAAATTAAAAAGAATATATTATTTATTAAGGAATGTAGTTGAAAGAGCATGATATTGTAATCATGAGTTTCAACAATAAAATAAAAGAGAGAGAACATGAAAAATTTAATAAGTTTTTGAGTTTTGAGGCAAACCTTCATCACTGCACAGTGAACTGTCACCCATCATTTTGAATATAGAAATAAATATTTTTTTAATCGTAAAAGTATTTTTTATATAGCGAAAGGACAGTGTTTTACATATACCAATTTTCATTATTGTACAAGATACAGTAATGGAGGAAAAAAACAGTTGAATATTTCCAAAAATTTTACTTCTGTAAGCTGTACATTAACCCCTCAAAGGACAAAACTAAAATTATTTCAATCATTCATTAGCATAAAACACTACTGTCTTAAATTGATTGAGCATATTGTGAATTTTTTGTAGGTTATTTTACGACGCTTTATCAACATCTTAGGTTATTTAGCGTCTGAATTAGATGAAGGTGATAATGCCGGTGAAATGAGTCCGGGGTCCAGCACCGAAAGTTACCTAGCATTTGTTCATATTGGGTTGGAGGAAAAACCCCCGGAAAAAACCTCAACCAGGTAACTTGCCCCGACAGGGAATCGAACCCGGGCCACATGATTTCGCGGCCAGATGCGCTAACCGTTACTCCACAGGTGTTCACTGTTGTGAAATAAATCAATGACTTTCCCAAAACGCACTAGGGAATGATTCATATATAAAACTTTTTTTATCTCGAAAAGGAACCAAAAATGAGTAAAATTGTATTAAACTTTTTTGTTTGAAATATCCCAAAGAATAACCCCCTGATATTAAAGACATTATTTACGGTTTAGCTTGAATGTAGGCAGTTTTTCAATAGATCCTTATGCATCTGATAAGGTTATGTTCATTTCCCTTATTTGTGATAAAGTGTTTAAATCACTTTGGAAAAATTATTGTTTCTAAAAATATTTTTCTCAATTATTTTGTATTATTTTGAAATGTATAACCTTTTTTACAGATTAGTGTGAGAATAGTTTTTCTTGAAGTACTGCTAGTTTCTGACTCCCCATGAATTGTAGTAGTACCAACTGCAGTCAACAAATTACGCTAGCAACAATCTTCCGTGCTTCCACCTCTATAGCACCTAGCCTAAACGTTCCACCATATGTGCCTGTTGTACTACAGGATAACAGAAGTAGACTTTCTGGGCTAATAAGTTGGTTTTGCCCAGATGTAAAGCGAATATCAGCTAATCCATGGCGGATTCTAAGCCTCATTTTACCAAAATAACGATTTTATTGGCACCAATTTCACTGAATTAACCAGGCAGTTAATACAAACTCGTTAAACATCTATTAAGAAAAGCAAGTAAAGGCTGGTTCACAATAAACCGGAAACGAGAATCGGAACGAAAACGAAAACGGTAAAATTGTTAAAATATATACATTTAAATGTAAGCATTCACAATTAATGAAAAGCTTGCCGGAGCCCGGGATCGGGAACGGAGAGTTGGCCAAGTTTCAACTTTGGCCTTCACGTTTCCGATCACAGCCCACTAGATTCATTCTATTACCATCTAAAAGCTATTTTGTCGTCGTATATTTTGTAGCAAGAAGACCGTGACATAACCTATGCATTATTTTGTTCTGTGCTGTGCATCATGGAGCAAGTTTTATTTGATGAGATTCTAATATTGAATGTTGAGGAAAATCCTCACGTTTACGATAAGCGGCGTGCCTCGTATAAAGATGAGAAAATGAAGGAGAATACGTGGCTTTCAATAGCTGCATCTTTGAACACCGATCGTAAGTGAATCATATTTTATTACAGTATTGGTTGTATTACACACTACATATTCATGCTCCAATTCAACAACTACTGTTGTGTTCATTTTTGTTCTATTACAAATGTTTCTTCTCTAATTATTTTACGTTATGGTAGACTTAAAATAGGTTGTGATAATAAAGATGCATGGACATATTTATAGTACCGTACCTAATGAAATGTTTCAGTTGAAATTTCGAAGTTGGTTAACCTGTGTTTATGTTGGCTGTCTTGTACTCACGAGAGAACGCCATTGGTCAATTATACACAAATAACATCAGAATGCGTAATATCGACTTTACATATCGTTATTGAAATGCATATCGATATGAATAACGAGTTTTAGCTGAAGGAGTGGAGTTTGGACAGCGTATAGAGGCACTGACCTACCAACGAGTGATAGAGTGGAAGGTACATTAGAAACTGGAAAAAGTGCTACAACGAGAAGTGATAAAGAAGGGGAGAAATGAAGCTAGGAATGGAGGACTACAAATGCAGAACTGTACAGGAAACTTGAATAATCAAGTGGATATAACTTCAGGAAGCTTGATGTGCAGAATAAATAACATCTGTGCGAAGATTGATTATCTGGTACGGGATAATGAGCAAATGAAAGAGAAAATCAAATATTAGTATTTAGTATTTAGTATTTATTTATTTAACCTGGTAGAGATAAGGCCGTCAGGCCTTCTCTGCCCCTCTACCAGGAGATTCCAACTACAATATCAACAATAAAATTACAATTAGTATTAGTTTTACAATTACAATTACAAATAACATTACAATTAGTATTAAATTTACAATTAGAATAAAATCAAAGTACGAAAAGATTACCTGAATAATTAAAGCTAGATAATTTATCATAGAGAAACAAAGAAAATTTTATATTTACTGAATTACAAATTAAATCTAGAATAACAAAATTTTATAGTGATGAAATTACTGAATATTGAAATATTTTGTGATAGATTAAAGAAACTATTTACAAGAAATCAATTACTGACCAAGTGCCTAGTAAGTTTTCGTTTGAATTCAATTTTATTTCGACAGTCCCTGATGCTAGCAGGTAGCGAATTCCAGAGTCATGGCAGGGCTATTGTGAAAGAAGATGAGTATGAGGAGGTGCGATGGGATGGTATTGTTAGTATTGTTTCATGACGAGAGCGTGTGTTCAGATAAGCAAAGAAAGAAGAATTTAATATTCTTCGGGGTGAAAGAAGAGGGTCATGAATATGAAATGGATACATATGAGACTGTATGTAACGTGTGCGATAAGATTTTTGGTATCGATGTGAGAGTGGGCCACATTGAACAGACTTATAGAATTGGGAAAGGAAGATTTAGACCTATTTTAATTTCTTTCGTAAGCATGAGAACAAGAGAAATTATTTTAAGGAACTTAAGAAAATTAAGAATGACGAAAATAAGGGTTGAAAAAGACGTAAACTATGAAACAAGAAGAAGACGCAAAGCGCTTATACCGTTCATGATAGCTGCTAGAAATAAGGGAAATTTTGCTAAGATATACCAGATATTAGTGATTGTGAGGACAGAATGAATAGGGCTTTGGAGAGGTTATTAGCGAAGAAGAAGAGTGCTAAAAAGTGAGTGCAAGAAAGTTAGGGGTGGCAAAAGTGTAAGAAAAGGAACAGAGAAGAAAGTGTTAAGTGTAAGAAGATAGTGTAATAGTGTAATAAGATAAGACTGTCAAACAGTGAATACAAGAGAATTAAAGTGAAAAAAAATCTGAACAAATGAGAAGTGAAGTGAGAGAGAAATTGCAAGTGTAATTAAGTGAATTAGATATTTAATGTTTTTCAATGTTATGGGTTGGGAGTAGTATAAGGGGTACTATAACTGTAGGAGTATTATAGAAATAAATATATGGAAAGAGATAATAAAATAGGAAATTAAGGAGTGAAGCGAAGAGAATGGGATCAATACATAAATAAACAGAGGATAGAAAAAAATAAGTGATGTAAGTGTTGTAAAATAGAGTAAACGGAAAAGTTAGTAAGTAATGTAGGAGAAAATAGCTGGAAAATAATGATTAAGAGTAGGTAGGATTTGAGGGTAGAGAAGAAAATAAATAAATAACGCAAATTATTAAGGAAGGAATATGCAATATTTAATAGGTGAGCGATAAATGGAAGGGAGACAGCCTAGGTAGGAGGGAGAGAATAGAAGAGGGTAGAGAGGGAAGGACATAGAGAAATTCAGTCATAACAGAACATTAGAAAGTAATCAAGAAATACTCGGCAAAGAATACATTAATAGAAAAGAGTTGTATGTATTAAAGGGATGGTGGATCGAAAAACAGAAATGTGAAGGTCCACAATAACTGTGAATTGTAAAGTTGACTGAGAAATAAATATAGGGGAGAGTCGGGTAGTATCGGACATCGGGTAATATCGGACAGTGCGTTTCTTTCATCTACCACCATATGGTAGTACCTGAATGATATGGTTACGTTTCTCTATGCGACATCACAGGAACGTAACCATGTCAATCAGGTACTATCATCGTGCGGTAGATGAAAGAAACTCACTGTCCGATATTACCCGATGTCCGATACTACCCGACTCTCCCCTATATCATATCATATATATCGATATGAATAGTCGTCTACGTTCTCGGTTTATTGTGACTCAAAAATTTTCATATTCACGTCCTCTGCTTCTCGTTTTCAATCTGGTTCTCGTTCACGGTTTATTGTGAACCAGCCTTAAGAAGCAGTTCGTAATAGGGATTCAAATCCGGACTCTGAAATACAAAGTCAATACAGTATATCGATAAGGTGTTCTTTAACTGTACGTTTTTAAACTGGAGTATGTTTCCAAATAAATATTTGGTGCAGTTGATGAAAATTGTTGTTACTACAGACGGATCGAAAGAATGTTTACTGTTCCCGTCATATGGGCAACCCGCAGAAACAAACAGTCGCTACGTGATCAGCCTGCGACCCTAGGGACGTGGTGATGGCTGAACAGATGGGAATATAGATGAGGGTTGATCTGTGACGGAGCAAGATGTAGGAAGCGAAAGGAAATCGATGAAAAAGGAAAGAACTGTAAATAGGGGAAAGGATAAGAAAAAAACAATAAAAATGAAAATATAGAAAGAAAAGATAAAGCACTGAGAGAGAAAAAGAGGCGACATTTGAGGAAAAATAAAAAATTTCAGAAAGGATTCTACAAAGCGATCCATAATATCAATCTTAAATATTTTAATAGTAATAAAAATAATACATAGTTAATTACTTACGTACAATATTAATCCAGTCTCTATCATATCCCACCTCCCTCAAATCCATTTTAATATTATCTTCCCATCTACGTCTCGGCCTCACCAAAGGTCTTTTTCCTTCCTGCCTCCCAACTAACACTCTATATGCATTTCTGGATTCGCCCATACGTGCTACATGCCCTGTCCATCTCAAACGTCTGGATTTAATGTTCCTAATTATGTCAGGTGAAGAATACAATGCGTGCAGTTCTGTGTTGTGTAACTTTCTCCATTCTCCTGTAACTTCATCCCTTTTAGCCCCAAAATTTTCCTAAGCACCTTATGACGACAAAATCGAAAAATTTAACGACCTAGTAATTCAGTTATACGATAAACACGCACCCTTGAAAACCAGACGAGTTGGTAGACACCCTGCGCCTTGGATGTGCGATGCCATAAAATTACTCATGACAGACAGAGACACTGCTTATCGTAAATACAGACGGAGCAAGGACGAATTAGATTTTAATACTTACAAAGTTTTAAGAAATAAATGTAATCAAGCAGTAAGAAATGCTAAATTACGCCATGCACATTCCCTTATTCTACCTTCGGTCAGTGCGAAAGAATTGTGGCGTAACCTTAATAACCTGGGTCTAACAAAAGCAAAGCCTCGGGTAGATAACATCAACTTGTCACTCAATAGTCTAAATGAACATTTTGTCACTGCTCCACCTGAACCATTACATAAGCAAGAGACTCTTGAATTTCTCAGATCTTACCCCAACCTGTGTGGGATAAATTCTTCTTTAAATACATTAACCCGACTGACGTAATGAAGACGCTGCGACGTATGAAATCTAAAGCCCAAGGTATAGACAATATAAATATCACTCTCCTGTATAAAATAATAGATGTGATCCTGCCGACCGTCACCCATATATTCAATGCATCTATTATGACTGGGTCCTACCCCTCTCTCTGGAAAATGGCATTAGTGAAACCTTTACCTAAATCTAACACACCTTCTACAGTAAACCAATACAGACCGATATCAATTCTTCCCACTCTTTCAAAAGCATTAGAACATATTGTACACGGACAACTTATGAACTATCTCGACGAACACAAACTCCTTGATGACTATCAATCGGGTTTTAGACATGGACACAGCACTTCTACAGCCCTACTTAAAGTGACTGAGGACATCCGTGAAGCTATGGATAGGGGTGAAGTAACGGCACTAACTCTTCTCGATTTCAGCAATGCCTTTGGTTCTGTTGATATCGACTTGCTTCTTGCAAAGATGAAGGCTTTGCACCTGTCAGACAATACCTTGAGCTGGATGGACTCCTACCTACGTGACCGCCAACAGTGTGTTTCACTTGATAATCAATTCTCCCAATGGAGAAGCACAAAGGCGGGAGTGCCGCAGGGCTCCGTATTAGGACCACTACTTTTCTCTATCTACATTAATGACGTATCAAAGAACTTACAGTATTGCCGATATCACCTCTATGCCGACGACCTACAACTTTACATACATTCCAGACCCAATACGATCAATGAATCGATTGACAAGTTAAATTGTGACCTAGCCACTGTCTCCACTTGGGCGGCCAATTTCGGACTCGCACTTAATCCAAGTAAGACTCAAGCCATAATTATTGGACATAAGCGTTTAGTTAACTCCCTTAATAACAGTAATCTTTCAGTTGTTATCCTTAACAACACGCTAATCCCTTATTCATCTGTCGTAAAAAATCTTGGCTTCTTTTTTGATAATAATCTAAGTTGGAATTTTCAAGTTAAAGAAACGATAAAAAAATCTGTTCCTCCATTCACTGTTTGAGTCGCTTGAGAAACTTCTTGCCCCAGCAACTAAAACTTACCCTAGTGCAAACCCTAGTAACGCCGCACTTCGATTATTGTGACGTTTTGTTAAGTGACCTAAGTTCTGAATTGTCAGTCAAGTTACAGCGAGCTCAGAATATGTGCGTCAGATACGTGTGCAACATCCGACGGTATGATCACATATCACCATCCTTCGCAAGTCTCTCGTGGCTCCGACTTAAAGAACGTAGAACTTTACACTCTTTGTCTTTACTCTTTCGAATTCTGCACACTTCAACACCAAATTACCTTTCGTCTCGTTTCTCTTATCTATACTCTAACCACGACGTAATTACCAGATCACTTATCTGTGGCACGCTAAGTATACCTCTTCATAGAACATCTTGTTATTCATCATCTTTTACAATATCCACCTCGCGTCAATGGAATTCCTTGTCACAAAGTATTAGGGGCTGCAAGACAATAAACACCTTTAAGAACAGCTTAAAAGATAACCTTATTAGCATTTCACTCCAATCATACTGATTTAAACTATCACTGACTACATTGTTACTTTTTTCTTTAGACATCATCCTGATTGTGCTGTATTTTAATTGTCTCGTAATAATCTCTTTCTATTACCTAATATTATTTGAAATATATTAACATTCTATGTATTTTAGTTTAATTCTGCTACACAGTTTATTTCAGTGTTTAATTAATAGTTCATAGTATTTTGTTGTTTAATTTGTAAATAACTTTTGTATACATGTAACTCTCATCTAAATCAAATTGTTGGATTCTTTGTAAGTTCATGCATATGTATATACACTTTTGCTGGTTGAGTGGAAGAGAAGGCCTTACGGCCTTAACTCTGCCAGCTAAAATAAATCATCATTATTATTATTATTATTATTATTATTATTATTATTATTCTCAAACACCCTTAACTTATGTTCCTTTCTCAAAGTGAGAGTCCAAGCTTCACAACCATAAAGAACAACCGGTAATATAACTGTTTTATAAATTCTAACTTTCAGATTTTTTGACAGCAGACTAGATAACATAAGCTTCTAAACCGAATAATAACAGGCATATCCCATATTTATTCTGTGTTTAATTTCCTCCCGAGTGTCATTTATATTTGTTACTGTTGCTCCAAGATATTTGAATTTTTCCACCTCTTCCAAAGATAAATCTCCAATTTTTATATTTCCATTTCGTACAATATTCTGGTCACGAGACATAATCATATACTTTGTCTTTTCGGGATTTACTTCTAAACCTATCTCTTTACATGCTTCCAGTAAAATTCCCGTGTTTTCCCTAATTGTTTGTGGATTTTCTCCTAACATATTCACGTCATCCGCATAGACAAGCAGCTGATGTAACCCGTTCAATTCCAAACCCTCTCTGTTATCCTGAATTAAAACCTAAACTATTAATATAAATGAACAATATTCTTTGAACTATTCAGACTGTACACAGCTTCACAGAATGATACTATGCGTTGTTTATGTGAACTGCGTATCGTCTGTAGCGAGCGGGAGCAGGGCGACACGCGGGTGACATCTATACTCCACGCTGTACTCAGCTGAAATCTACTGTTTTGACACGAACTTCCTACCTATGGTTATAATTCATTAAAGTCGTAAAGGTTTAAATGGATGGTTCTGTATAATCGAATGAAATTTTTAATCAGCACATAAAAGTGCCTTACAATTCAATCCACATTTTTTAAATGTGTGTACGAGTAAATGTACTAATATGGTAATTAATGTTTAAATAACTCAATTAAATAAAGCTTGTGTAAGAAATTGGAGTGTAATGTGTATTAATTTTTAGTTTATACATTAGTGAATTATATCATTACTAGTGGCTTGTGCAGCAAATGCTGCAAACTAAGTTCATTAGACGTTCAAATAAACATTTTCAGATCTATTTTCATTGAATAACACCAGACATTTTGAAAGTTATTTGCTTCCATAATAATGAAAGATACTCTCTCTCGAGCCAGTACTGAAGAAAACCACGCATATAAATATCTACACCACACCGCCATTAAATATATGAAAAAGACCCAACTCCACTTGATTAATAATTATAAAATATTTGATTTTTAATAATATTATTATCTTACGTAAGTTTTATAGCTTTCAGTATATATATACTACACTGGTCAAAAAAGTTAAGCATAATTAGGCATATAACTGTTTTTATTAATTAAAATAAAATAGATAAATTATAATTGGGTTTCTTGGTTCCACAGAATAAACTTAAAAGTAGAAATACACTATTTGTTAACAATGGACTCAATATGAAATGAAAAAGTTGCATTGTTTGGAAACAACGGAAAAGATAGGAAAGTTGAAATTCGTACATCATCAAAGAAAAGGAAATGGTGCGAGGCACTCTTGTATGTGACGGGCATACTCAGTACCAACACATCTAAGCTCTCCTGAGGCAAATTGTCCCATTCTTCCAAGGCAGCATTCCTGAGTTCTTGAATCGTTAATGGGTGATGTGGACGATTGGAAATGGCTCTCCTGAGAAAGCTCCATGCAGGCTCTATGCAGTTCATATCCGGTGAGCATGCTGGCCAATCCATTCTTCGGATCCCATGTTCTACCAGATACCGCTGCACACTATGAGCATGATGAGGCCGAGCATTATCGTCCTGTAGAGTGAACCCTTCTCCTACAGTCTCTGCAAAACCACTTACTATGGGTTGGAGGATGTTGTTCTCATACACGGCAGCAGTCCTGTTTCCCTCTATTGAAACCAGTGGTGTGCGGCGGCCAAACATGACACCTGCCCAAAACAAGATTGAACCACCAAACTGTTGGTGACGTTCCACGGTCATTGAGGGATGATTTCGTTCCCCTGTTCGTCTCCATACGCGAATAGAGTTGTTGTCAGGGTGTAGGCCCATTCTCACTTCGTCTGAGAATAAAGTTCTGGTCCATTGGTCTCGTGTCTAATTCTCATGTGCTCTAGCCCATCTTGCACGAGCACCCTGTGATGTGGACGGAGTGCTGGAGTCTTGAGTGGTCTTCGAACATACAACCCTATGTCATGAAGTCTATTGCGCACAGTTCGGCTACTTACAACACCAGTGGCTTCGCGCAGGTCATGGCGCAGAGTTGTAGCTGAGGCTATAGGGTTCCTACGTGCAGATAACCTTACATACCGGTCCTGACCTGGTGTTGTTTTGCGTGGACGGCCTTCGCGAGGTCGATCTGCTATTGACTGGGTTTCCTGGAACTTTCTCCACAGTCTGGAGACAATACTTTGATTCAAATGAAAGATGATAGCAACATCAACTTGTCTCATGTTTTGTTCCATCAAAGTGATGATTTTGATGCGGTCTGCCATTGTAAGGGTGTTCCGAGCCATTGTACTGCACTATGAAGCACTATGAAGCAAAACGACACTGATTGAACTTTGCTCGAATTACAGGCTTTGTTCACTAGCCGTGATTTGGACTTTACCTAGTGATGCAGAATAAAACATATGAAAGAGTTTGAATTGGTAAACATAATACGTGTCACATAAAACCAAAAGAAACATAAATATCAGATATTATTGGGTAAAATGGAAATATGCTTAACTTTTTTGACCAGTGTATATATACTATATAGCCGCCACTCAGTAAAATATAGAAATCAAAATCTAATTTAAGTTATTCACTACATCTACTTATATAACCCCAAAATGTTTCACTTTCATATCATCAATATAGCATTAATATGTATAATTAATGAAAAAAGTCACATCATGGCATTAACTACAATAATATTTCATTTGTAATGGTAATGATATCATGAAACCACCTCACGTTTTGTAGTTTTTAATATCCAATACACAGCTGTACCCAGAAAATTACACACCACAGAATCGAACCTATAAATTATTTTTACTAAGTTAATTTTTTAATTACCAATTTAATTTGAGCTCTAAATTTGTCAGCATTCTTGCAGATCATGGCCTTCGTGTAATATTGTTTACTGTAGTGTGTGTTTTGTTTTATTCTGGACTGCAACACGGCCGACTTGATGCTCGCTTCGCTTCTCTACAAAAAAGCGAAGGGAATATGAAGTCGGCCGTGAATGCTATTAGCTAGTTCTCAAAACTGACGACAGATGGAATTTGGAAAACAGGAAAATTATGTTTAAAAATTGACATTTCACTGAAAACTACTATTTTTCCGAAAAACGTCGAGTTCTAAGCTTCAAAATGAGTGGTCATTTATTAAAATCCGTCCAGCAATTTTCCCGTAATTTCCATTACCGGTTCAAATTATATATATAGATATCATAATACAATCCAAATAAATGTTATTTACACTTAAAGTATAATGAAATAAGATAAAACAATTGAGCGTTATTAATCATAAGAATGTGAAGTCAACGGACTCCTTGCAGTAGTGAGTGGCATTGAAAAATGTATGGCCGGTTGCTATGCTACTGCATAGAAAGTTGAGGATCGTATTCCAAAGCCGCACATGTAATTGTATCGTCGGGCGTACGGAATTAGTCTGGCAATAAATTGCGAATTAAACAAATTTGAACATTACGTCCGCCTTGATAGACTGAGCAGCGACTCAAATTAAATTCCAGTGTTGCCAATTACACAATTGTTGTGCCAGTTTAAATACAGGTGTGCCAGAAAGTACGTAAAGTTTTCATAAAAGAGTTTAAAGTTCAGATGTTTTACTTATTACAGCGTTCATCACTGGTATTATTATTATTACTATTATTATTATTATTATTATTATTATTATTATTATTATTATTATTATTATTATTACTATTATTGAACGGGATACATCAGCTTCTTGTCTATGCGGATGACGTGAATATATTAGGAGAAAATCCACAAACGGTAAAGGAAAACGCGGAAATTCTACTTGAAGCAAGTAAAGAGACAGCGTTGGAAGTAAATCCCGAAAAGACAAAGTATATGATTATGTCGCGTGATCAGAATATTGTACGAAATGGAACTATAAAAGTTGGAGGTTTATCCTTCGAAGAGGTGGAAAAATTGAAATATTTTGGAGCAACAGTAACAAATATAAATGATACTCTGGAGGAAATTAAACACAGAATAAATATGGGAAATGCCTGTTATTATTCGGTTGAGAAGCTTTTATCATCTAGTCTGCTGTCAAAAAATCTGAAAGTCAGAATTTATAAAACAGTTATATTACCGGTTGTTCTGTATGGCTGTGAAACTTGGACTCTCACTTTCAGAGAGGAACAGAGATTAAAGACGTTTGAGAATAAGGTTCTTAGGAAAATATCTGGGGCTAAAAGGGATGAAGTTACAGGAGAATGGAGAAAGTTACACAACACAGAACTGCACGCATTGTATTCTTCACATGACATAATTAGGAACATTAAATCCAGACGTTTGAGATGGGCAGGGCATGTAGCACGTATGGGCGAATCAAGAAATGCATATAGAGTATTAGTTGGGAGGCCGGAGGAAAAAGACCTTTGGGGAGGCCGAGACGTAGATGGGAGGATAATATTAAAATGGATTTGAGGGAGGTGGGATATGATGATAGAGACTGGATTAATCTTGCTCAGGATAGTGACCAATGGCGAGCTTATGTGAGGGCGGCAATGAACCTCCGGGTTCCTTAAAAGCCAGTAAGTAAGTATTATTATTATTATTATTATTATTATTATTATTATTATATATCTCATAATTCTTACATTTTAATTCCATATAAATTATAAGAACAATTAAAAGACAATGATAACAATGACATAACTGTGCAACCTCCAACTCATGAGCTAAAAATTGTGACAATCATATTGTTTGAACTAATAAATCAATTAAAAATTGGTCATAGATTGTCCATTATCCCATAGCACTAATGACAAATATTGAAGACAATGAACTGTTATAATTTTTGTCAAAATGATAAAAAAATGCTAGTTACAGTACATCTCTATAGTCCCGTCGCTCTAATTTCCGGCAGCCAATCGCGTTGCAGGTCGGCTACATTTAAACGTGTGCGTCTTGTGATTCGCTGATGAAGACGTCATTCATTTCTTAAGGCTCGATAAATACTTAATATAATCGCCCGCCATTTTGGCTCTTTCGTTGGCGTTCGCAGAAAGCACACGAAGACGTTATTTGCCGCTCAATTATTTTCTGAATTACAGTGAGTTTGATTTATTATCATAGGAGCTACGACATGATAATGTTTAACGGTGTGGCATATAGATTCCTCGTATGGTAGCTCGGCAACGAAAGGACAAAAATGGCGAACGATATTACCTACCTAGACTTTATAGAGCTTTCACTTCCTAAGACGTAAGCAAAGAGGAGGAGTCACGCCGGGAATAACAGCGTGGCGACTATAGTATTTTATGATGCATATTAAAATTAACTCCTCAAAACAATGACTCGTATTTAATTGTATAAGTTTAAATTGTTCTGGTCGTCGTTATTTTTATTGTATTATAATAATACTTCGAACCTTTGTTGCCACTAGCAGATCTAATATCATGTTTCGACGATATCAACTCAGAAGCATTGATATTAATATGGGAACCATGAACACACAAACTGATGCTACAAAACGTGTGTACTTCACAGAAGCTTGTCCTTAAATTGTTTAAATTGCCGAAATGCAGCCATCAGAAGGTTTATCAGCTACACATGAGTTAGCTAAATACTAGTTTAGTAACAAATCGCTAGTGTTTTGTCTGCGAGACTCTTCATTTCTATTGAAAGCGTCTGGACTGTAGTTGTCATAGAAACGAGACTGAGCATTGCTTTGTTTGAGCGGATTGAGTGTCATTTGTTAGAGTACGTTTGTGTTATGGTTGGCCGGTTACAGGACTCCTAGGATTTGCACTGACAAGCCTAGACTCTTAGTCTGAGTAGCTGACGTTTGTCTTGTTAAATATCACGAGAAAGGAAGGTATTATATGCTCAAGTGTGTTGTATTAACTGGTGCACTACCAGTGTAACGGATAGGATGTTTATTTTAGAAATAAATTCTAGATTGAATCATTTCCAGAACAAGTGGAATATATTGAGGTAAAACTATTGTTTCAGTAATCCTAGAGATTTGATTTGATATCTTAGACCAATGATGTCAAAGCAAGCGCATTTTTCTGACCTTGACGTCGTGCGCGGGCAGCAAGCGCTAAGTATGGAAAGGGGAAGGGTTGTGTATATGAATAAGCAACCTGTTGGATTAAGAAAAGTGGTGCATAAACTTCAAACAGAATGTGAAATTTTATGTCGTTATTTTTATATGGCTTCTTTCTGTTTAATATTATCTATACTGTCTGTAAAACATAAGTACTAACACTGATTTCTTAATATTGCACTTGTGTTTTAAATCTTAATAACATAATATAGAGTTAAGAAGGAATATTCACTTAAATTCCATAGTAGTATAATATTATACTGTATTAAGTGGATGAAACACATCATTCATAAAGAAAGTGATATTCCAAAGAAAGAGATTGAGTA
Organism: Periplaneta americana; assembly: GCA_025594305.2. Classification (NCBI taxonomy): domain Eukaryota; kingdom Metazoa; phylum Arthropoda; class Insecta; order Blattodea; family Blattidae; genus Periplaneta; species Periplaneta americana. The sequence continues at coordinate 163,260,232 of JAJSOF020000011.1, forward strand.
TGACATGTTAAGTTGGAATTTATATTGATGGTATCTTTAGCCTTACAAAAGTAATCAATAAACTAATCAAAACAATATTACAGTACAAAGCAAAGTTACCTAGGTACTGTATCTGTTTTAAGTGTAACTAATATTACATAACAAAACTCTTATCGCATTATGCTTTTAAGGTGATATTTGTGAGCAACTTCCTATCATCAGAATATTAAATTATTTTCTCGAAATCTGCTGAAGCTATAGAGCTGACATTTTTACAACACATGGGCACGTATCTTTTGCTTATGATGTAACAGTAGTTGCTTTGTTAATTCATTTTCTTACAAACATTTTCCATGCGAATATTTTCAAAATTTTCAATACACTATCTTCAGTAATACGTATATACGGTATATTAGATTTACGAAAACATTCTGTAAGGCTAGTAAATAAATAAGCCTGTACGTGAAAACTTCACTTTTCTATACGAAAAGTTGAGAAAATACTCATTTTGAATAAAAAGAATCAAACTTGTGAAAATGAGCATTAAAATTAAAACTTACATTTTTATAATGCAATTATACTTCTCAGGCAAATCTAAAAATTAACATGGATACAGTTTTAATAAGTTCTCTTCCCTTTATCCATTGAATCAGTGCTGGCCATCCTTGAATATAGCTCGACCAAGCGGCATATACCACCTCTTTCGTCTGTCTTTCCTTTCCGCTATAAAGCGCTCAGGCTCTCCTGGGCTCTAAAGCGCGCGCTTGCTCCTGTGGGCATCAATTGACATGCCTGTCTTAGACTGACGGAGTTAAACGAATTTCTTTCGGCAGTATGTTTCATTGCACCAGCTTCTTTTTATCGGCCTGGGTAAAATTGTCATATTTATTACATAAATCTCACTACAAACAGTAAATTTAATTTTTTTCAAATCTTTGAATGCATATTATTTTATAGAATTAAAGATACCTTTTATTAAAGTGCATTATTTATTGGTTTGAGCTGAATGAATCTATTGCATCTAATTCATTAGATACTATTATTTAATCTGAATTAATTGAACTGACTTTGATTGAATTGAATCGATTTTTGTAGGTGTTATTATATTGGATTTGACCAATTTAATTTTTAATTAATTCTGATTGAATCCATCGAATTTAATTAATATATTTCTATTAGAGAGATTTAATTCAACATAATTGATTTAGGCTGAATTGAATAGTACCAACGGTTTGGATTAATTTCATTGTATGTAAGCGGATTCGACTGAGTGGATTGAATATGAGCGGAATGGCGTTATTCGACAATACAAACAATCTTCATTGAAAGACAATAATCTTCATCAGAAATAACACAATCATGTCCATCGATAGTAAGAATGAACATCTTCAAAGACAGTAACACAATCATTTCCATCGCCAGTGGATGTAAACTTAATCGATAGTAACAATAATTTCTGTTCGCAGAACACAGTCGTCTTTATCAACAATAGAAACAATCTTTAATGATAGTAACAACAATTATCTTCAACAGCAGTAATAGACCCATCTTCATCGGCAATAGAAATTATCTTCGACTGTGACAGTAATCTTAATCAACTGTAACACAGTCAACTTTATCAACAATAGAAACAATCTTTAATGATAGTAACAACAATTATCTTCATCAGCAGTAATAGACCCATCTTCATCGGCAATAGAAATTATCTCCGACTGTAACAGTAATCTTAATCAACTGTAACACAGTCATCTTTATCAACAATAGAAACAATCTTTAATGATAGTAACAACAATTATCTTCATCAGCAGTAATAGACCCATCTTCATCGGCAATAGAAATTATCTCCGACTGTAACAGTAATCTTAATCAACTGTAACACAGTCGTCTTTATCAACAATAGAAACAATCTTTAATGATAGTAACAACAATCATCTTCATCAACAGTAATAGGACCATCTTCATCGGCAATAGAAATTATCTTCGACTGTAACAGTAATCTTAATCAACTGTAACAAAGTCATCTTTATCGACAATAGAAACAATCTTTAATGATAGTAACAACAATTATCTTCATCAGCAGTAATAGACCCATCTTCATCGGCAATAGAAATTATCTTCGACTGTGACAGTAATCTTAATCAACTGTAACACAGTCATCTTTATCAACAATAGAAACAATCTTTAATGATAGTAACAACAATTATCTTCATCAGCAGTAATAGACCCATCTTCATCGGCAATAGAAATTATCTTCGACTGTAACAGTAATCTTAATCAACTGTAACACAGTCATCTTTATCAACAATAGAAACAATCTTTAATGATAGTAACAACAATCATCTTCATCAACAGTAATAGGACCATCTTCATCGGCAATAGAAATTATCTCCGACTGTAACAGTAATCTTAATCAACTGTAACACAGTCGTCTTTATCAACAATAGAAACAATCTTTAATGATAGTAACAACAATCATCTTCATCAACAGTAATAGGACGATCTTCATCGGCAATAGAAATTATTTTCGACTGTAACAGTAATCTTAATCAACTGTAACACAGTCATCTTTATCAACAATAGAAACAATCTTTAATGATAGTAACAACAATCATCTTCATCAACAGTAATAGGACCATCTTCATCGGCAATAGAAATTATCTCCGACTGTAACAGTAATCTTAATCAACTGTAACACAGTCTTCTTTATCAACAATAGAAACAATCTTTAATGATAGTAACAACAATCATCTTCATCAACAGTAATAGGACCATCTTCATCGGCAATAGAAATTATCTTCGACTGTAACAGTAATCTTAATCAACTGTAACACAGTCATCTTTATCGACAGCAACAGTAATCTTTACTGACAATAGGAATAATATTTATCGACAGTAACAAGAATCTTCATAAAACTAACACAATCATCTTCGTCGACAATAGAAATAATGTTCATTGACATTATCAATTAATCTTCTTCAACTGTAATTAATCATGTTCATCGACAATAGGAATAATTTCCAACAACAATGATATCAATCGTCTCAATAAAAAGGAAAACAATCATCTTTATGGACAATATAATCTTTATCGACAGAGCAAGAATCTTCATTAACATTATAGGACCGCACTCGGTGAAGATTCTCTTACGAATACTGAATAGACGTTTATATTCTAAGATAGAAGAACAGTTGGAAGAAGAGTAGTTTGATTTCAGGAAGGAAAAAAATATACGAGATATGGAATTGTACTGCTATTAACAATCGACGAAAGATACCTAGAGAGGAATAAAGAATTTATGTAGTATTTTTCGAACTAGAAAAGGCTTTTGACAGAGTGTATTGGAATAAACTGATTGGAATCCAAAAGAAAATTGGTGTGGATTGGAAAAAGAGAAGACTGTTCAGTAACCTTTATATGAAACAACGAGTCAAAGTCAGGATAGGAGAAGAAATGTCAGAAGAAAGTGAAATTGGGAAAGGAATACAACAAGGATGTCCTTTACCATCTACTCTTTTCAACATCTACTTATAGGATTTAATAAAGAACTGTCTTCAGGACATAAGAGGAGTGATAGTAGGAGGAAGAAGAATAAAATGCATAAGATTATGCTGGTGATATGGCGTTGTTAGCAGAAGAGGAGATGATACTAAGGGATATGCTACTGGAACTAAATGACAGCTGTGAGCAGTATGGACTGAAGATAAATGCCAACAAGACGAAGAGCATGGGCATAGGAAGAAAAATACAGAAGATAGACTTGCGAATTCTAAATGAGGCAGTAGAGCAAGTGGACAGCTTCAAATACTTGGGGTGTACTATAAGCAGTAACATGAGCTGCTGCCAGGTAGTCAAAAGGAGGATAGCAATGGCAAAGGAAGCTTTTAATAGAAAAAGGAGCATCTTCTGCGGATCTTTGGAAGAGACTAGTGAAGTGCTTTTTATGAAGTGTGGCATTGTATGAGGCAGAAATATGGACATTGCGACAAAGAGAAGAGAAGCGAATAGAAGCATTTGAAATTTGGATATGGAGAAGAATGGAACGTGTGAAATGGACTGACAGAATAAGAAATGAAGTTGTGTTGGAAAGAGTGAGTGAAGAAAGAATGATGCTGAAACTGATCAGGAAGAGGAAAAGGAATTGGTTGGTCACTGGCTGAGAAGAAACTGCCTACTGAAGGATGCACTGGTGAACGGGAGAATAGTTCGGGGCCTAAGAAGATATCAGATGATGGACAGCATTAAGATATATGGATGATATGAGGAAACAAAGAGGAAGGCAGAAAATAAGAAAGACTCAAGAAAGCTGGGTTTGCAGTGAAAGATCTGCCCTTGGGTACATCATTAAATGAATCTTCATAATAACAATAATTTATTATTATTATTATTATTATTATTATTATTATTATTATTATTATTATTATTATTATCATTATTATTATTATTTTTATTATTATTATTATTATTATTATTATTATTATTATTATTATTATTATTATTATTATTACACTAACAAATATAAATGATACTGGGAGGAAATTAAACACAGAATAAATATGGGAAATGCCTGTTATTATTCGGTTGAGAAGCTTTTATCATCCAGTCTGCTGTCAAAAATCTGAAAGTCAGAATTTATAAAACAGTTATATTACCGGTTGTTCTGTATTGTTGTGAAACTTGGACTCTCACTCTGAGAGAGGAACATAGGTGAAGGGTGTTTGAGAATAAGGTGCTTAGGAAAATATTTTGGGCTAAGAGGGATGAAGTTACAGGAGAATGGAGAAAGTTACACAACACAGAACTGCACGCATTGTATTCTTCACCTGACATAATTAGGAGCATTAAATCCAGACGTTTGGGATGGGCAGGGCATGTAGCAGAAATGCATATAGAGTGTTAGTTGGGAGACCGGAGGGAAAAATACCTTTAGGGAGGCCGAGACGTAGATGGGAAGATAATATTAAAATGGATTTGACGGAGGTGGGATATGATGATAGAGACAGGATTAATCTTGCTCAGGATAGGGACCAATGGCGGGCTTATGTGAGGGCGGCAATGAACCTTCGGGTTCCTTAAAAGCCAGTAAGTAAGTATTATTATGACACTATTATTAAGCATTATTTAATTTGAAAAGGTACTCCATTTTGGAAGTATTTTGTTCTATTTGAGGTGGACAAAATTGGTGTGAGATAGGTTTTCTGCTAGATCTTCAATTTTTTCAAACATATTTTCATTATTATTTTACTACCAAAAAATTGTCACCTATGAATTGCCTTTGTAGTTACATCAGGATGCCTTCAAATAACAGAAAATAACCATTGCGAAATAACACCTTTGTTTTCCCTTAGACCATTGTTGCTCGAAGTCGGAGTTGAAGCGTCCGTGGAAGGAGAGAAGCGCGAGCTACCAAGTAAAGAGAAATGAAGATTAGGACTGTAACAGTCAAATAACAGTAACGTTTTATGAGGCACTATCCGCTACATGTGTTCATACATCAGACGAGGTACATGCGTCAACTTCTGGCTTATTCGCTTGCAGAAACAGAGACTCTTAAAGACGATATTACGGCCAAAGAGAATACTTCCATTTGTGACTCACGTTAATACTTGTAGAACTTCACAGGACCCCAAATGAGGACGTTAACTAAAATTCAAGGTTGTCGAATTTAAAACCTGGGGACATAGGTGCCGATTTTGGGGGGGGGGCAAAGGAATTTATAAATATAGAGGCGTCCCCCCCCCCATGATAAAATTAATAGAAGTGTCTTGCCCCTCCAAATAATATCAAGACAGATCTCTCATAAAAAATAGTTCATATTTTGAGAGACGAATTAGGACATAATC
>JAJSOF020000011.1:163266151-163319864 GCA_025594305.2 Periplaneta americana
GGGGAGTAAACTTTCAAAATGTTGCATGTCCATTTTCAGAAAAATATACAGATATTTATGTCTCTGGAATAAAGTACGATTTTTCTATAGTGAATTTTTTTATTTATTTATTTATTTATTTACTTACTTACTTGTTTGTTTCTTTATTTGTTTATCTATCTATCTATCTATCTATCTATCTATCTATCTATCTATCTATCTATCTATCTATCTATCTATCTATCTATCTATCTATCTATCTATCTATCTATCTATCTATCTATCTATCTATCTATCTATCTATCTATCTATCTATCTATCTATCTATCTATCTATCTATCTATCTATCTATCTATCTATCTATCTATCTATCTATCTATCTATCTATCTATCTATCTATCTATCTATCTATCTATCTATCTATCTATCTATCTATCTATCTATCTATCTATCTATCTATCTATCTATCTATCTATCTATCTATCTATCTATCTATCTATCTATCTCTCTATCTCTACCTCTGTCCCTCTCTGTCTGTCTGTCTGTCTATCTATCTATCTATCTATCTATCTATCTATCTATCTATCTATCTATCTATCTATCTATCTATCTATCTATCTATCTATCTATCTATCTATCTATCTATCTATCTATCTATCTATCTATCTATCTATCTATCTATCTATCTATCTATCTATCTATCTATCTATCTATCTATCTATCTATCTATCTATCTATCTATCTATCTATCTCTCTCTCTCTCTGTCTGTCATCATCTATCTATCTATCTATCTATCTATCTATCTATCTATCTATCTATCTATCTATCTATCTATCTATCTATCTATCTATCTATCTATCTATCTATCTATCTATCTATCTATCTATCTATCTATCTATCTATCTATCTATCTATCTATCTATCTATCTATCTATCTATCTATCTATCTATCTATCTATCTATCTATCTATCTATCTATCTATCTATCTATCTCTGTCTGTCTGTCTGTCTGTCTGTCTGTCTGTCTGTCTGTCTGTCTGTCTGTCTGTCTGTCTGTCTGTCTGTCTGTCTGTCTGTCTGTCTGTCTATCTATCTATCTCTATCTCTGTCTCTCTCTGTCTATCTATCTATCTATCTATCTCTATCTCTGTCTCTCTCTGTCTGTCTATCTATCTATCTATCTGTCTGTCTGTCTATCTATCTATCTATCTATCTATCTATCTATCTATCTATCTATCTATCTATCTATCTATCTATCTATCTATCTATCTATGTATCTATCTATCTATCTATCTATCTATCTATCTATCTATCTATCTATCTATCTATCTATCTATCTATCATCTATCTATCTATCTATCTATCTATCTATCTATCTATCTATCTATCTATCTATCTATCTATCTATCTATCTATCTATCTATCTATCTATCTATCTATCTATCTATCTATCTATCTATCTATCTATCTATCTATCTATCTATCTATCTATCGATCTATCTATCTCTATCTCTGTCCCTCTCTATCTATCTATCTGTCTGTCTGTCTGTCTGTCTGTCTGTCTGTCTGTCTGTCTATCTATCTATCTATCTATCTATCTATCTATCTATCTATCTATCTATCTATCCATCCATCCATCTATCCATCCATCCATCCATCCATCCATCCATCCATCGACCCATCCACCCACCCACTCGTGTTTTGAGCGCTGTGTCCTGAAACTCAAACGTAATATTGAAAATTATTGTGTTAAACTTTGTTACATTATCACCCTTTCCTACTGAGCTACCAAGCGACGTGACATAGCACTGTAACCATGGAAGGACTGATAACATTAATGTGTTGTGCAACAGGGCCAGATATACGGACGGTTGGACGGACAGACAGAGGATTACAAAAGGAGTGGCTGCATGGACTAGTGGGGAATCAAACGGACCGGATAGGCGAAACTGCTGGGTGTGTGCATATGAGGAAGTCAGCCGTGAACGTGGTCCGCTGTGTATATGGCGATGAGATTAATGCCTTTGTATGAAATGACAAGGACTACTTTCAAATGTAGTTGAATTCCCACACTGCATTCAACATCTTCATCTTCCTTTGGCTTTTCGAGGACCGAACCCGGATCGGAATAATGTACCTGGGTACTTTGAGTCCATTGTTCACCCTATTTCATAAATTATTTATTGTTGTTGTTATTATTATTTGATTGATTGATTGATGTTTTGAAAGTGTGCATGTAATGAAAGAGGGTGTTGTATTTTTATGCTCGACCATGCCGAAATGTAGTAATTATACACCTGGTAGCAGTCCTTTAATGCATGTCATTAAAGTATACGTACTCATTACAGTACAGGTGTTCAGCCAATGATAACTCAGCTTACAGGTGTTCAGCCAATGACAAGTCAGCTTTGTACCGTTATAAAACCGCAAGTATGGATTATTCTCGGATATGCAATCGAAAGAGAATTAGCGAAAATTCACGGAGGCTGGAAATCCAATACTGTCGCAGAAGGTTATGTTCTGTTACTATAATATTAGCGTTAATTGTAAATAATATTCAAATAAATTCAATTTGTCATCTCGTTTTTCAATGTCGAATTCAATAATCAAGGTTATATCAAGTTTAACGGGATTACACAAGGTCAATGACATTATTGTTCCTCGGAAAAAATCAATACTTTCGCGTCTGCGCACATCTCACAATTCACGACCTAGAACAACGTCACTTCCGATCTCGTCAGATACATATAAAATGTATACATCTGAATAATTTCAAGTTAGAAATATGGTCGAGCATAAAAAGTCGTATGAAACTTGCCTATAATGGTAATTAAGACGCTCGTATGAATATTATGAAACTCGCTTGCGCTCGTTTCATAAATATCCATACTTGCGTCTTAATTACTATCATTATAGGCTCGTTGCGTAATGTACTATTACGTGAGGAGGACAAGTTAGAGGATGTTCTATTTTTACGTGATAAAAAGGACAAGATAGAGGGTGTTGTATTTTTACGTGAGAAGGGGAAGGTAGAGGATGTTGTATTTTTATGTTAGGAGGACAGGAGAGAGGTTGCTGTATTTTTATATGAGAAAGAGGGAAAAGGAGAGGGTGTTATATTTATACGTGTGGGTCAATTTCCAAGCTACCTTCTTCAGTACATAATGAGAAGATGGATGTACTTCTATATCAAAATTGGCTGGAGTAAAGTTTTGAGGGAGGTGTGGGTTTCTGTTACTATAAGAAGAAGGGCTTGGTGTTGGTGTTATCAGGCCAATTGCTCGACGATGGGTCTTGGGTCAATCAGAGCTGAGCAGGATGGCCCACCCGTCAGCATCGGATTAACGATTACATCCAGACCACCCGTTCTGGATCTATCCTTCGAAAATTCAAGTGAAGGAAAACCAGTTAATCGATCAGTGTTATACTGGGTGTTCAGTTCAAAATGTGTCTTGGCTCGCTGTATGCCGTCATGTGGCTAGCTGATGAGCCTAGAGAATTCAATCTTCCTACACTTCCGCAGCTCAGGTGTATAATCTAAGAGGCAGAGAAGTTGGCTAGCAAGTACGGCGTTCATTCTGAAGAGTACGTGCCGATACGTACGGTAACGCCAGTAGTGGCAGGAATGTGAACTGTTTGGAAATACGTACTGTCGGGATATGGGGAGAGGGTTAAGACGATTACTTACGTATTTGTTTACATTAACGTCGACGGTCAACATGGACACGGAGCATTTGATTTGTGTTGTGGAATGTTACCGTACGCAACCGATCATAACAAATACCCTGCGTACGACTTGCCAGCGCAAAACACAGTTCGAAAGAGGTTATGGTAGCACACAGACCGTACAGACCGCCATCTGTTGCTATGACGTTCAAGTTATACCGTACACGTTCTCAAGTTCAGATTGAAGAACGCCTTAAATAATAGGCAACTTCTCTAACATTTAAGCTGAAACTCGCTTCAAATCGGTGACCCAACAACAGTGACGTCATGACACACTTTGAAATGAACACCCAGTATACTATTGTGTCAGACAGTGCAGACAAAACTCTTAAGTCACTTTTGCACTAGACCGTAGAACCGTTTATATACGTGACGTATGGTGCAACTGTAAACCTTTCACAATACTCTCCGTTTACTTGGTGTAAAGGAGGGAAAAAAGAACAGGTCTTTACTGCAGAACGTACAGCGTTCCACTTCCAATGTAATCAGACCACAACCGACCTTCACAATAGCGCCTGCAAGCTACTGCTTAGACTATCAGCCACACAAGCATGTCGGAGATGTTGCCGCATGATCACGGCGACTGAACTTGACCGTGCAAAAGAATCTCATTTTGACCTTTACGAAATGAGAGCAATCTCTGCACAGTGTTTATTAAAGACAGTTGGCAGTACTGGCATGCGATGAGTGATTTCGCTTTAGTAGTCTACAGTCTTCTCTTTATTTGCGTGATATGCTTGTTAGATGGATAAAATAATGTTTTCGAGATTTAGACCAGGTATTTACGAATTCTTGAACTGTTAAATAATAATTCTCTAAAAATTATTCTCGTCTCTCTGAAGTAATCTGTTTTTAAAATAAAAATAGTTTCTTCATGGATTTATTCAGCTTTATTCCATGATTTCGAAGTAAATACTTCTCGATTTCGAACTTACCTTAGCTTTTCTTTCAGATATTACCTCCTCAAAGAATCTGTAATTTCTGTTATGATGAAATGCTCGTTTTCAATTACTTACTTACTTACTGGCTTTTAAGGAAACCGAGGTTCATTGCCGCCCTCACATAAGCCCGCCATTGGTCCCTATCCTGAGCAAGATTAATCCATTCTCTATCATCATATCCCACATCCCTCAAATCCATTTTAATATTATCTTCCCATTTACGTCTCGGCCTCCCTAAAGGTCTTTTTCCCTCTGGCCTCCCAACTAACACTCTATATGCATTTCTGGATTCGCCCATACGTGCTACATGCCCTGCCCATCTCAAACGTCTGAATTTAATGTTCCTAATTATGTCAGGTGAAGAATACAATGCGTGCAGTTATGTGTTGCGTAACTTTCTCCATTCTCCTGTAACTTCATCCCTCTTAGCCCCAAATATTTTCCTAAACACCTTATTCTCAAACACCCTTAACCTATGTTCTTCTCTCCAAGTGAGAGTCCAAGTTTCACAACCATAAAGAACAACCGGTAATATAACTGTTTTATAAATTCCAACTTTCAGATTTTTTGACAGCAGACTGGATGATAGAAGCTTCTCGACCGAATAGTAACAGGAATTTCCCATACTTATTCTGCGTTTAATTTCCTCCCGAGTATCATTTATATTTGTTACTGTTGCTGCAAGATATTTGAACTTCTTCACCTCTTCAAAAGATAAATTTCCAATTTTTATATTTCCATTTCGTACAATATTATTGTCACGAGACATAATCATATACTTTATCTTTTCGGGATTTACTTCCAAACCTATCTCTTTACTTGCTTCAAGTAAAATTCCCGTGCTTCCCCTAATCGTTTGTGGGTTTTCTCCTAACATATTCACGTCATCCGCATAGACAAGCAGCTGATGTAACCCGTTCAATTCCAAACCCTCTCCGTTATCGTGGACTTTCCTAATGGCATATTCTAGAGCAAAGTTAAAAAGTAAAGGTGATAGTGCATCTCCTTGCTTTAGCCCGCAGTGAATTGGAAACGCATCTGACAGAAACTGACCTATACGGATTCTGCTGTATGTTTCACTGAGACACATTTTAATTAATCGAACTAGTTTTATTGGGAATACCAAATTCAATAAGAATATCATATAAAACTTCTCTCTTAACCGAGTTATATGCCTTTTTGAAATCTATGAAGAATTGATGTACTGTACCCTTATACTCCCATTTTTCTCCATTATCTGTCGAATGCAAAATATCTGGTCAATAGTTCATCTATTACGCCTAAAACCACACTTTTCAATTAATATTGTATATTGGTGTCCCTTGAGACGACGCCACTTTTAGTGACGCAGCGAACGCGCGTTAGTAGCGCTACTAACGGACGACTGTTGGACTACCAATTTCCTATACCGTCACGACAGTGTATAGCAGCGGTGACCAAAACTCGAGCTGCTCTGATTACATGCGACAGACAGCCTATGAAGTAAGAAGGCGGAGGAAAGGTACTTGGCATGAAAACTACAACCAGTGGCGGTTCCTGTACTAACATCTTGATCAATCTCGCGGATAAAAATCTCAAGCTTTGCTGTATCAGTAATGTCACTGCTGTCATCACGAGCCAGTGAATAATATACGATTTTTCTTGCTTCTTTTTTTAACCTTCCTCTTGAATATAATCAGGAATTTTCTCAGTTCTTCTCTCGATACTTGGTCGAGAAATTCGTAGTTTTTCAAAATTAAAAACTTGTTATAGACAAGTTATTTAAACTATTTTATTCATTACTGGTTTTAGAAATTAATTCTATTAAAAGGCTTTAGAGCACGAGATATTTCATACCCCATTAGATAGCTGGCTTTCTTAAATTTATTTATCTCACATTTCTCTTCCTGGCTATGTATGTATTCATTTACACTGCAATTGGGCAAGCACCCGGTGGCAGTGGTATACACTATATAAACAATACACAATAAAATGATAAGCAATACACAATACAATTATAAACAATACACAATAAAATGTTCAATACACAATACAATTATATACACAATACAATAAGAATACACATACAATTTAACACAATAATCACAATTAATAATAAAACATAAAATACATAATTTTACAATACAACCTACATACAGAGGTGTGAAAATTATTAGAATAATCTTAATTTTAAACGTTTTTTAATAGTTCCTTCACAAATATTAATTGAATTGATGAATATTGGTATATAATATTACTATACTGATGTAGGATATATTTACTACTAACAATGCCGGAAAGCATTGTTGTACATTGGTATTTTTCTTATTTTACAATTGTTATGGGAATTCAGAAATTATTATATGTTGGCGGAATTGGAAACATAAAAAATTATTTAAGAAATGCTTTAAACAAATTGTTCTTTGCGTTTACATTGTTGTGAAGGTTCAAATGAACCTATACATCTCTTTTGTGCATATAATTTTTTATGTTTCCAATTCCGCCAACATTTATGAATTCCCATAACAATTGTAAAATAAGAAAAATACCAATGTACAACAATGCTTTCCGGCATTGTTAGTAGTAAATATATCCTACATCAGTATAGTAATATATACCAATATTCATCAATTCAATTAATATTTGTGAAGGAACTATTAAAAAAACCTTTAAAATTAAGATTATTCTAATAATTTTCACACCTCTGGTATAGGCCATACATAAGTTTCAATAGTCTTTCACTCTACTCTCATCTCACTCACTGTAGTGGCACTATGACGCATTTCACTGACACTTTAGGACACATTTCATTGACGCTATAAATTATCACTGATCGGAACTGTTCACTGCACTGTAAAACCATAACTTCACTGACTCACCTCGTTTCACTGATACAACAGTTCAAATAAGTCAAATAATTACACCCTTATGCACACTTATAAACAGAATTATATTTAAGCTAAACATTTCTAGTCTAAGGCTCTCTTACACGCTATTTTTAAATAATTTACAATTCAAGCCAAGGGAGTAACTCGTCAGGCTAGATAAATACATGTCACCTTAAAAATTAAATGTTAAATGTCACCTTAATTTTAATTTGCACTTTATACATAACTTTTTAAGTTATTCTTGACTTAAAATATGTCAATTTCTGGCGTTTAACAGTTCGTTGGCTCATAATATTGAATCAGTTTTTCTACAATATTATTATTAAATTAATAACTAATAAATAATTACCCTTATTAAGAAGATTAAAATTGAGATAAGACCTAATAATGTTATCCTTCTAGGGAGAAGATTTAAAAATATCAATATTCATGCATATACAGAAGAATTATAGAAACACACACTTAGTGGTCAGTAATAATAATAAAAATAATAATAATAATATTTTTATTATCTTTTATTTTATAGGGTTATTTTACGACGCTGTATCAACATCTAGGTTATTTAGAGTCTGAATGAAGTGAAGGTGATAATGCCGGTGAAATGAGTCCGGGGTCCAGCACCGAAAGTTACCCAGCATTTGCTCGTATTGGGTTGAGGAAAACCCCGGAAAAACCTCAACTAGATAACTTGTCCCGACCGGGATTCGAACCCGAGCCACCTGGTTTTGCGGCCAGACGCGCTGACCGTTACTGCACAGGTGTGGACTAATAATAATAATAATAATAATAATAATAATAATAATAACACTCTATGCATTTCTGGCATCCGTACGTGCTACATGCTCTGCCCATCTCAGAGCATGTAGCACGTACGGATGGCAGAAATGCATATAGCGTGTTAGTTGAAAGACCTGAATGAAAAAGATCTTTGGGGAGACCGAGACCTAGCTAGAAGGATACTATTAAAATGGATATGAGGGATGTGGGATATGATGCTAGGAACTGAATTAATCTTGCACAGGATAGGGACCGATGGTGGGCTTATGTGAGGGCGGCAATGAACCTCCGCGTTCTCTAAAAAGCCATGTGTAAGTAAGTAGGCCTACTATAAAATTACGCTCATCACAAACTATACATTTCCTGCGTTTTGATTTCCAGTGGAAAGTTGTAAGACACCCGGTATTGCCTCAGTGTTAAAACTATCCATGCAAAATGGTCACAAAGCATTCAGTCAGCCGATTACCAGATTACGAACGGCTCCTGATTCTGGCAGTCCATCCGATGATAATGCAGTGCCCCCATCTTCCCTTTGTGCCACTAGCCCGAAGGGGGTTCTAATTTGTCCCCCCACGTTTATTTGATAAGTAGGAGCTTATGCAGAGACATCTAGGAGCCTGTGTCTGAACTTGCTTTAGCTTGCTTCTTGTGCTGTTCCAGTGTAAACCGTGTCTCTTGTAGATGCATCAAGATTAGAAAGAGCAAGGAGGTAGAAATACTTAGGTCCATCCCACCGTCCTATAATATTCTATATCTATTTCAGTTTGTCTAACTCGTATGTCTAATTTTTTTTTTTCATTTATGTGCCTACCGTCTCTGTCTATATCTATCTTTATCCTACACTAACTTTTTTCAATTCCGCTATAATCTATCCTAATCTTATCTATCCAAATTTAAACTAATATGTCTGAATGTAAGCTAGTCTAGCTTAATCTAATCCACGTTAACGTAATCTGTCCTGTTCCAGTCTAATTTAATCTGTTCTAGTCTAATTTACCTTAATTTCATGTAATCTTATTTAATTACCTAATCTAATCTGTCTCAATCCAATCGAATCTAGAATAATCTATTGTAAATCAATCGATGATAATCTAATCATAATCTAACCTATGTTAATCTAATATATCCTAATCTAATTTAATCTAGAATAATATAATTTATCTTAATATAATTTATTCCCATATAACCTAATCTAGAATCAAATTTACCCTAATTCAATCTAATTGACTCTGGAATAATATAATCTATTTTATGCTCGACCATGCCGAAATGTAGTAATTATACACCTGGTAGCAGACCTTTAATGCATGTCATTAAAGTACACCTACTCATTGAAGGTCAGGTCTTTCAGCCAATGACGACTCAGATTACAACTGTTCAGCCAATGACAGGTCAGCTTTCTACCGTTATAAAACCGCAAGTATCGATTATTCTCGGATATGCAATCGAAAGAGAATTAGCAAAAAGTCACGGAGGCTGGAAATCCAATACTATCGCAGAAGGTTATGTTCTGTTATTATAATAATTAGAGTTAATTGTAAATAATATTCAAATAAATTCAATTTGTCATCTCGTTTTTCAATGTCTAATTTATTTTCAATGTTATCTCTGTAGGTTCTTATGGCCTAGCAAGGTCAATGTGGACATCTGTTCCTCGGAAAAAATCAATTCTTTCGCGTCTGCGCACATCTCACAACATACGGGACATTGCTCAAAAATTAATAATATCAAGTTAGAAACATGGTCGAGCATAAAAGTCGTATGAAACTCGCCTATAATGGTAATTAAGAAGCTCGTATGAAAATTATGAAACTCGCTTGCGCTCGTTTCATAAATATCCATACTCACTTCTTAATTACCTTTATTATAGGCTCGTTGCATAATGTACTATTAATCCAATCTAATCTATCCCAATGCAATCGAATATAGAATGATATGATATATTCTAATTCAATTGATAATAATCATATCTATCATAATCTAGATTAATCTAATCTATCCTAGTATAATCACATCTATGAAAATCTTATCTAATCTATCCTAGTATAATGACATCTATCAAAATCTTGTCTAACCTATTCTTGTATAATTACATCTACCAAAATCTTATCCAATCTATCCTAGTATAATCACATCTATCAAAATCTTGTCTAACCTATCCTAGTATAATCACATCTATCAAACTCTTGTCTAACCTATCCTAGTATAATGACATCTATCAAAATCTTGTCTAATCTATCCTAGTATAATATCTATCAAAATCTTATCTAATCTATCCTAGTATAATCACATCTATCAAAATCTTGTCTAACTTATCCTAGTATAATGACATCTATCAAAATATTAACTAATCTATCCTTGTATAATCACATCTATCAAAATCCTATCTATTCTAGTATAATCACATCTATCAAAATCTTGAATAAACCTATCCTAGTATAATGACATCTATCAAAATGTTAACTAACCTATCCTTGTATAATCACATCTATCAAAATCTTATCTATTTTATCCCAGTATAATCACATCTATCAAAATCTTGTCTAACCTATTCCGGTATGACATCTATCAAAATGTTAACTAATCTATCCTTGTATAATCACTTCTATCATCTATTCTATCCTTGTATAATCACTTCTATCAAAATCTTATCTAATCTATCCTAGTATAATGACATCTATCAAAATGCTAACTAATCTATCCTTGTATAATCACATCTATCAAAATCTTATTTATTCTATCCTAGTATAATCACATCTATCAAAATCTTGTCTGACCTATCCTAGTATGGCATCTATCAAAATGTTATCTGATCTATCCTTTTACGATGAAAGAATAATGGAACGGAGAAAAATTCTCTCCGGCACCGGGATTTGAACCCGGGTTTTCAGCTCTACGTGCTGATGCTTTATCCACTAAGCCACACCGGATACCCATCCCGGTGTCGGACAGAATCGTCTCAGTTTAAGTTCCAACACTTGGGTTCTCTCTAGTGGTCGCCCTCTGCACTACGTCATAGATGTCTATGAACGTAGGACCGAAGTCCACACATGTGCTGAGGTGCACTCGTTATAAGTGACTAGTTGGCCGGGATCCGACGGAATAGGCCTAAGCACCGTCTTAAATCACGAAGTGATTTACGCATATCATATATATTATTTTAATGTACCGAAGTACATATATATGATATGCAGATAATCTGCGTTATCATACGATGAAAGTGGATGAAGTATCAGTACGTAGAGCTGAAAATCCGGGTTCAAATCCCGGTGCCGGAGAGAATTTTTCTCCGTTCCATTACTCTTTCATCGTATGATGACGCAGAATATCTGCATGGAAATATCATATGTACTTCGGTACATTAAAATAATATTATATAATCTATCCTTGTATAATCACATCTATCAAAATCTTATCTATTCTATCCTATAATTAATCACATTAACAAAATCTCATCTATCCCATCCTAGTATAATGACATCTATCAAAATGTTAACTAATCTATCCTTGTATAATCACATCTATCAAAGTCTTATCTAATCTATCGTAGTGCAACATATACTAATTTAATATATCATAATCTCATCTATCACAATAAAATCTAGTGCACCTAATCTATCGAAAATTAATAATGTAGTTCATAATCTAATTCAAATCTAATCGCACCTGATCTATTTAATGTCTTTCTGTCTTCCTCTTTCTCCGAGTGACAGTTTTTCCCTTTATCCATCCATCTACCCACCCATTTTTTGCATGTATTTCAACCATGTATAAGACTGTGCCTTTCTCTTTTTAAGTTCGTAACCCAACATTGATTTCTCGAAATCCGTCACTGAAATCGTAATATCGATGTGTTTTTTTTCTTAGTATAATAATGTATATTTTACTCTCCGTGATCTTATATATATCGGAAGACAGATTTCATGGCCCTACTGACATATTTCAAACCATTTCTTCGATAATTGGAATTTTATTGTGGGGCTGGGGTTCGAAGAGTTCTGCCCGCTTGTCATACTTAGATATTGGACTTGGATCGGTGGAGGAATTGTGGTCAGAAGTTTAATCTAGCCGACTGGGTCTTCGATTTTATTTCCTCGTCTTTTTTTACTGCTACTTCCTGTAGTTCAATTCTGTCTCCATCAATGATAACGCTCAAATACGCCTGCCCGGAGCATCTCTTGGGATTCTACCAATTCAGGGCATCACTGAGGGATTTTTGTGACTGTACTATCAATCCCATCTGTCTGTCTGTTTGCCAGTCTGTCTTGGCTGTGAATTCAATAGACCCGTGTCGGTAAGAAAAAAAAATCGGCTGGAATTTGATTTGTTCTTTGTTTCACGTAACCTATGTAACAGTGATATCCTTTTTTATGTGGAACAGAATGTCATAATATCCATGAATGTACGGTTTGAAAATCTTCTACGTTATTAGTACAAGAGTGAATAATTATCATCTTCTTATAGAAGAATGGTAATATGCGTTACAAGAGCGGTATGTTGAAGTTTTCATGTTCGAGGAAAAGTTTGAAAAAGCGAAACGTAGTTGAGCCTTTTTAATTCCTGAGAACATGAAAACACACATACCGCTCGTGTATCGTACATTATTTTGTGCGAGGATCATTTATTACATACCTGAAAGACGAATTTCTAATTAGTTGCAATGAAATCTCCATCTTAGTTTCTGTTCAATGACGGCAAATTTGCAAAACAAAAATATCTATCTTCAACATTGTTGCTTAAAAATTTTTGTGTGTTTACTATACTCCAGCAAGCCGTGATATACGTCTGTCTTTTCCCCCAGTCTATAAATGCGAACTTAAAACAAACGGTAAGGTTATGTAATGATTTATTTTTCATTTTAATATTTTAACAATATTATTTATATAACATATTGCAGTAATAACATCGGCAAGTTTGTTGATTTTTTTCACGGCTTCCTTAATGTTACTTGCATTACAAATGCAGTAACTTTTATGGTGTTGTAGAGTTTACTTAATTTTTGCAAATATTTAACAACAATAATTAACAGTGCAATTTAGGTGAAATTGCAGTGGTAAGTTTCCAATTTATAATTATTACTATATCGAACGTCTCTAAAAATAATATGTTAAAAGCCTAGAGCAGTAAAATCAATATGTCACTTAAGCGGTAAGAAGAGGGAAATTGTTATGTGTGTTAGATTGGGAATACTGAATGTGGAATTTTAGACTTTCCGCGGATTGGTTTTGTGCGGAAACCAAGCAAATACGCACGATCTCGCACAAAAGTTACATTTCTTCTACAAGAAGATACGCGCATTCGGAACTAATTTTTAACACTATTTGCGATTCCACTTTTTACCTACCGCAGACATCAGTTGCTAAGCAACATGAGAAGTTTCCAAAGATGATATCATAGCAATAGTTAATAGTTATACAAAAATGTATTCTCAATACAGGGAAGTTAACAAACACTTGATTTAGTTAATCAGCTTCAAGTAGTGTTCAACATGAATTGCTAACAAGGGTACTACACAAAGTTAACGAGAACTTCCCTCCGTGGAAACAACAATTAAATTTCTGTAACGTGTTGCCAAGGATACTGCTGTTTATAGCTTAACTTCTTGGTGTGTTTTTCAAAGGCACACAAAAGTGGAATTATTTACTACCCAATGGTTTGGGGATAACGAATGGCAATTACGTCTCTTGGCTGCGCTCCTGTATGGGTTCGAATCCCGATTGTACTAATTAAATAAGTGAATTTTATCCTAGGTTTCTTCGACCGGAAAGGGACTTAGGTAGATACATGAAGAATTTTCAGACACATATCGACAAAATATGTTCTAGCTGATGTGAATTTCAAGAATTCTGATGCGCAACATTGTCAAATAGAGAATTGTTTTCCAAGGCACATATCTAAGATTTTACTTTTCCTTTTCTGGATTGCAGATAAAGTGACATTCTTTTCACTGGCAACAGAAAGATACCTCACTACGTTTTACTGCGATATATACAGTCACTAGCATACATTAGGCGGAATGCACGTTTGCCTACTGATCTGTGCTAGAGCGTGGGTTCGATTCCAGCTTGAGTTGATTACATGGTTTGTTTTTTTCCGAGGTTTCCTCCATCCGTGAGGCAAATTCCACGTAATCTAAGGCTCATTTCACAAATACCATCCCGCTATCACCAATTACATCAACGTTTAATAATATAGTAGTTGATACATAATCATTATATAACCAACTTATAAAAATTCTGCGCTATATCAGGGCTAAATCTGCACGTAGAATACGTCACCTAGTTTCAGGATTGAAACTACAGTTGTGTTGGTTTCAACGTTCTATTTTTTTCTTGTTTATAAATGCAAAGTTTGGCTCTGTGAGAAGTAATGAAACAAGGGAACCTAATATACAGGGTGTAAGTAAGATAAGCGTGCAGAATTCAACAGCGTATTCTTTGGTTACAGTAAAACAAAAAAATTCTAATACAATATTAGTCCCAGATGCATACATTTCTCAGAGAATTGTACATTATGCAACGAGCATATAATGGTAGTAATTAAGACGCGAGTATGTTTATGAAACGAGCGCAAGCGAGTTTCGTAATTTTCATACGAGCGTCTTAATTACCATTATAGGCAAGTTTCATACGACTTTTTATGCTAGACCATATTTCTAACTTGAAATTATTCATAAGTATTCGTATTATTCTTGTCTGACTGGGGAGCGGAACTGACCTTGTGCAATGTCTCGTAAATTGTGAGATGTGTGTCATTGACCTTGATATAATCTAGAGAGTAAAATGAAGATTAATCTTGATATAACATTGAAATTTATTTAGACATTGAAAAACGACATGACAAATTGAATTTATTTGAGTATTATTTACAACTAACGCTAATTATTATAGTAACAGAACATAACCTTCTGCGACAGTATTGGATTTCCAGCCTCCGTGACGTTTCGCTAGTTGTCTTTCGATTGCATATTCGAGAATAATCGATACTTGCGCTTTCATATTGCTACAATGGTGCTTTCTGATTGGTGGAAAACCTGAACTTTAATGAATAAGTGTACTTTAATGAGGTCTATTAAAGGGCTGCTACCAGGTGTATAATTACTACATTTCGACATGGTCGAGCATAATAGTACATTGTGCAACGAGCCTATAATGATAGTAATTAAGACGCAAGTATGGATATTTATGAAACGAGCGCAAGCGAGTTTCATAATATTCATACGAGCGTCTTCATTACCATTATAGGCGAGTTTCATACGACTTTTTATGCTCGACCATATTTCTAACTTGAAATTATTCAGATGTATACATTTTATTTGTATCTGGCAAGATCGGAAGTGACCTTGTTCTAGGTCGTGAATTGTGAGATGTGCGCAGGCGCGAAAGTATTGATTTTTTCCGAGGAACAATAATGTCATTGACCTTGATGTAATCCCGTTAAACTTTGTATAACCTTGATTATTGAATTCGACATTGAAAAACGAGATGACAAATTGAATTTATTTGAATATTATTTACAATTAACGCTAATTATTATAGTAACAGAACATAACCTTCTGCGACAGTATTGGATTTCCAGCCTCCGTGACTTTTCGCTAGTTGTCTTTCGATTGCATATCCGAGAATAATCGATACTTGCGGTTTTATAACGGTACAAAGCTGACTTGTTATTGGCTGAACACCTGTAAGCTGAGTTGTCATTGGCTGAACACCTGAACTTTAATTAGTAGGTGTACTTTAATGACATGCATTAAAGGACTGCTACCAGGTGTATAATTACTACATTTCGGCATGGTCGAGCATAAAAATAATTTTCCCCTAAATGTTAATATTATTTTACTCGATAAATATTATATGTACGATTCTGATATTTATTATCATTAGAAGAACTATAATAATAAATTATTTTACAATTTCAGTCGATAACTTACCAATTAAAACAGAATCACATTTTTTGTGAACTTGGCGATTTCTCGGAGCTGTGATTTTCGAACTGTACTCGCACTCCGAACCAAGGGACAAAATCACAGGTCTTAAAATCACCCCCGCAACTAGCAAAAATTAAATAATTCCAATCAAGTTTATCTTTAAATAAACCCCTTATAATTCCTGCCGCCTTTAGAGTGTTCCTATATTTTTGCCTTGAAAGAAACTGTCTAGTTACTATGGCAACAATAGAAATAAAATATAAATTACTATATCGCAGTCGAAGAGAGGACCCTAGCAAGACAAAACTGAGCCTCTTCCTCCACGTAATCCCTTGCAATGGGACACCAGGCACAGCTCGTCCGCGTGGGAGAGTTGTGTGGGTGGCGAGCTTATAGGGGTACATATATCGGTTACCATGGTGAGGGCTCAAACCTACCCACCGCCCTCCAAACACGATGCGACAGAGCTGCGCGCCTGCAGAGAGAAAGTGAATCTTCAGGTCAAACACATCTGTGAACCACGCTGTGATTACGAACCTCATCATTAATTAATAGTGCAAATTATTTTAACTTAACAAAATAGATTTTTTTTTTCAATCTTAGTACTTTAGTATTAGCACTATTATTATCTGTAATAATGTTACGAGAAGTCTCAGATTTGCCGATAAATCCACGACTATTTCGTGAATAAAATAAAAATGTAAATAATATATCCCTAAAATTCGATCACAAAATGTTAATAATTGTATATTTACGAATACTTAACCTATTCAGACATTCTGAAGTTTAAATAGATGAATATCGATTACTGCAATAAAGAAATTCGATGTTATTATTCAGTAATGCCAATTGCGAAAAGCGAAATACAGGTTTAACAATGTTAATTACATGTACTGCACTTTTCTCTTATTATTATAACATAAATACATTTTCATTATCTGCTGAAATCACAGTCTAATTTACAATTTTATAATATAACTAGCCGTACCCATGCGCTCCGCTGCACCTGTTAGAAATAAATATGAAGTAATTACATAATTAAAATAGGACATCTGGTCCAGGGAACATTCGTGTTTGATAGAAGGATAAATCGTTTAATATGTTACTTAATTTAAATTGTATTTAAATAATTAAAATTCGATCATTTTCGTCCAGAAAGCAATCATTTGGTGCAATGACAATTCCTTTAACATGTTTCTTAATTGTTATTACATGCAACCACAGTTTAATGAAGATTGACATATCATTTAGTTTTAATGTGTATACTTTATATTACTTGCTATATGTTTCAGAAGTTACTGTAATAACATTGTAGAATTATGTCCATCTAGAGAAACTACACTTTCCAATGGTGAGATAATAATTAAACAATTAATTAGCTTCCGATATTACTTCATACAAACACAGAAATATTCTCTTAGGCTATGTTTAATAGCTTTCGATTGTTGTTGTCCAAGGCCCCTTATAGACGAAGTCATTTGTTTTTATTTCAGTACAGCGTCTTAGATGGCGTTGTTATTGCAATTTTAAAACTCATTTATCTCATTAAATATCAGTCCTATCAAAATTTTGTATAGAATAAACCTTATCGAAAATTATTTTTAAAGGAACTCTTGTTATGTAATATTTTTCATGAAAATCAATAATAAGAGAGATATTTCGATTTATTTAATTCAGGCCCCCTTATAACCCCCTTCTAAATAAAGTAATTTGAATGCCATATAGCCTAAAATCTAAGTTACAACGAACTTAATTTCTATCCCGATTTTCATATAAATCGGTTCAGCCATTATCGCGTGAAAAGGTAACAAACATCCAGACAGACAGACATACAAACAAAAATTTCAAAAAAGCGATTTCGGTTTCAGGGCGGTTAATTATATGTTAGGACCAATTATTTTTGGAAAATCGAAAATTACCAGAAAAATTTCGGCTACAGATTTATTATTAGTATAGATTACAGTAACCTGATTAATACATTAATTAAATGAAGAATTGTTGAAAACGCAGTTATCAAATCTGAATGAAGGAATATATTTTTTTCAGATAGCCTACAATAGACATGAAATTAGAAGATGAAGATGTAGATGTTTGGGTTTGATATGCGATGATGTTACATAAATTTGAACATCTGACTTTCTATTAATTGTTTAATTGCATTCACAAAATACAAAATTTATAGACTACAATTATAGGTTAAGTTACCTGTGGGAGCAGGACCAATATCAGCTGTGCCTTATTTCGACCGTTACTCGTGCTACAGGAAAGCATTTTTATAGCTCGACAAACGCATTCTCGCTGTAGTGTGTAACGGAACTAAAGCTGCATCTACACAGTTCAATATTCCAATCGCGTATGCGTGCAATCTGGGAAGAATATTGAAAGAATCAAGTTTAAAAAGTACGTTCAATTCAGATGCATGAAGATTTTGTGTCTATATGGTGCGCCGTTTTGAATGTCGTCTTCACTGCGTAAATATATTAATTAATATTAAATATCAATCTTGCATTCATAGCTTTAAAGTTGAAAGAACAGTTTAACCGTGTAGTTGCATCTTAATGTATTCATGATCATCAATTTACGGGGAAACATTTGGCGACAACGAGTAAACAAAAGAACGACAGTGCGATAAATTGATAGCGATAAATCTAGCTGCAACAATTATCGCAAAGTGTGACTGTGATTGGTTGGAATTCAAAATTCCATTACACTTCATTGGTCGAAAATGGAATGACGTCATATAAACTAAATAGTCCTAGAAATCACATATACTTAACATAAACTAACCCGATATCGTAAAAGAATGATGTAACTGGATTAATATACGTTCCTATATGAAATGAATTTATCAGCGATTTTTTGTCAGTTTTGATCTTTTCACAATTTCGTATCCTATCAACCACATATACAATACTTAACATAGATTGTATGTCCGCCGAGTTAGCTCTGTGGTAACTTGTCTGTCTCCAGACTATCCGACCTCCAGGGTTCGATTCCCGGCGGTTCAGAAATTTTCTTGTAAAATTTCTACCTCGGGACTAGGAGAGATGGCGGTGCGCAACTTCTAATCACTAGATTGTGCACCAATATGCCTGGGTTAAATCCCAAATCTCTGCGCAGTACATATGAAGAGAAGGCATATGTCACTGATGATAGTGATTCGTCCGTCGGATGGGGACGTTAAGCCTGGCGGCCCTCTTAATGCTATTCCACAGGAGTAGGTTACGTGCAGGCACCGGGTTTCCCCTCCTCCCCTACTCACCATCATCATTCTCATCCATTCTCTACACTACACTTACACGAACACTTAACATACACTCACCCTAGTACACGACATAACTCTTCACATATACACATCATGGATAACGTGGCCCCCGAAGTGGTGGGCAATTTGAAAATGGGTCACAGTCCTGCCATCTATCTGTAGTATTGTATTAACGCCACATAACAAGACTGACTCTAAAGTTCAATTGTAGTTATTAATATTGCATATAAAGTAAAATTAGCAGCGATTTGCTTATGTCAGTTTTAGTACCATAACGATTTCGTATCCTAGCAACCACATATTAATATTAACGCCACATAATAAGACTGACTATAAGGTTCATTTGTAATTAATAATGCACATAAAATGAACTTAACAGCGATTTGCTTATGTCAGTTTCAGTATTATTACGATTTCGTATCCTAGCAATCACATATTAATATTAACGCCACATAATAAGACTGACTATAAGGTTCATTTGTAATTAATAATGCACATAAAATGAACTTAACAGCGATTTGCTTATGTCAGTTTTAGTATTATCACGATTTCGTATCCTAGCAACCACACATTAATATTAACGCCACATAATAAGACTGACTATAAGGTTCATTTGTAATTAATAATGCACATAAAATGAACTTAACAGCGATTTGCTTATGTCAGTTTTAGTATTATCACGATTTCGTATCCTAGCAACCACACATTAATATTAACGCCACATAATAAGACTGACTATAAGGTTCATTTGTAATTAATAATGCACATAAAATGAACTTAACAGCGATTTGCTTATGTCAGTTTTAGTATTATCACGATTTCGTATCCTAGCAACCACACATTAATATTAACGCCATATAACAAGACTGACTATAAGGTTCATTTGTAATTAATAATGCACATAAAATTAATTTAACAGCGATTTGCTTATGTCAGTTTTAGTATTGTGACTTTTTCGTATCCTAGCAACCACTTGTAAATTATAATCCTTCTGATAGCCTATATTATCTTAATTTTATAGAAATAAGGGCGCTGTTATTTCTTTATAATATCTATGTGTAGACTCGAAAGTGACATTACTTGGCAAGGTTAAATGCATTTAATTTGAGAAACAAAGCGCTTTTAAAATCTGTTGCAGACGTAAACCACGGAACAAATGTCCACACCTCTGGAGTAACGGTTAGCGCGTCTGGCCGCGAAACCAGGTGGCCTGCATTCGATTCCCGGTTGGGACAAGTTACTTGGTTGAGGTTTTTACAGGGGTTTTCCTCAACCCAATCTGAGCAAATGCTGGGTAACTTTCGGTGTTGGATCACGGACTCATTTCACCGTTCACCGGTATTATCACCATCTCATTCAGACGCTAAATAACCTAGATGTTGATAAAGCGTCGTAAAATAACCTACTAAAAACGAAATACGTACATATAGTTTCATAGTACGATCATTCTAAAAAATCAAACCGCAAAATACGTGGCAAATTTATGAAAAAACGTATGGGACATAATCGTCTACGAACCACTCTTGATAGTAGTACTATACCACATATAATATTGAATGGGATTATTGTTAAATACAGTGAAACAGTTAAAAATCGTAAATTTGACCATATAACACCTTCTCTTCAGTTACTTTCAAGGGTGCGTCTGAAGGAACGATGAACAATACATTCACTGTCTTTCAGTTTAGAATCATGCATACTTCTACTCCGAATTATCTGTTATCGCGCTTTCAGTTTCTTACAAATCTTCGAAACCCACTTCAAGCACTTCTTTCTATCCCTCATCATAGAACGTCTTTATACTCATCTTCCTATACTGTAGAAATACCTCGCCTCTGGAATTCGTTACCAAATGACGTCAGGGACTGCCGGGCTTTATCACAATTCAAAATTAAATTGGAAAATTTTGTCTTAGTTAATGTCTTTAGGTATTGCTAGAAGTATTGAATTGTGTTTTATTTTCTTTTTCTTCTTCACTCCAGATTAAAATTGCAAGTTTCTTGTTTATGTTAGTTAATTAGTTAGGATACAATTAATTAATTATTAAAGTTTGTGTGACTGCAACCTGTGTATATTTTTGTGTGGCTTTACTTTGTTTATAGTGTTTTTTTCTCTCTCTCCCTCTCTCGCTTTATTTCTCTTGTAGCTTTATTTTGTACAGGGACTTCATTTTATTTTTACTTCAATTTTTATTGTACCTATGTTTTTTAATGTACTTCACTCACACCCCTTCTACTAATGAAGTTCAACCGTCCTCCACACAGATCCAAGACCGCATATACAGTCATAGTAGCCTTACGGTCATAGTGAACAGTAAGTTCCAAAAATATGTTCGCGTTTTCCAGTGACGAAAGAGCTTTCAATATTGAATCATTTTCGTACAGGTACTGTCGTCCATTTGCCTGCGTCTTATCCCGGTTTCCCCCACCAGTTTTTATTCGCCAGCTAGTGGCTGGGCTGTCTTAGCTCTTTTTGAAAGCATTAATTTCTGTTAGGAATTGGACTCTACGTGATATTATACAACTGTTTAAAATAACTTAAATAAAAGGGCCTCGTTAAGTAATTAACTGTCACGTGATTTTCCCCCTTTCTACGACCCTACGACATAACCACTTGGACGGACAGTAGATAGCATGTCTGAGTAATTTTATCTTTTCGGATCGGGCGGAAGTGAAGATTGAATTTACAGTACGTAAGGTACTCTTTTATAGAGTAGGTACAGAATTATTTCAACATGAGTTACTAGTACAAAGGACGAAACTGGTAATTGGGATTACGTACAATAGTCCATAGTGCGATAATATGCACATTAGAACTGAAGCCTGTATCGAAATGAACGGCCACCATTTTAAAATATGTGTTTAAATATCCATATTATGATTATTTTTCAATTTAGCGTCATTCTTTATATTGTACGCTAATGTGCTGTAGACGGTATAATATACACTGCATAATGAATACGTTCGCATGGACAGCTCAGTTCGTGAGTAAAAACACTTATTGTTAATACTGTACTGTATTTTGATTAAAGAAAAACCTAATGAAAATTATCAAACTCAAAATCGCGATATTTCCTAGTTTATGTAAATGGATGAACTACTTTTCTTCCCTCCTATACCTAGTAAAGTGATTTGTTTGTACATTACGCCAGTATCATCGAACTCCAGTCGTGGAAGGTGGTAGCAAACGGCGTTGATCCAAAGGTATAGCCAGGTTAATATTAAAAATGTTAGTAAAAATAAAATGATGTCCCTGTATATAGTGTATTTTTTCTGTATATTTCTATTATTGTATTTGTATTCCTGGTGTTGTGGAAGAGAAGGCCTGATGGCCTTATCTACATCAGAATAAATATATATATATATATATATATATATATATATATATATATATATATATATATATATATATATCCAGGAGAAATAAACAATTTATGTTACATGCCTTTTTTTTCAAACATAATAATCTTGAAATATTTTCACATATTTTCGTCTCACCCTGTATTTGCGTTTAATTTATTGGGATTCAAGAGGGCACTGCTGATATTCTTCGTGTTATGTTCTCTATGTTACACATTGTGACATCTAACTTCAGAAATCAGCACAAAGAATTTCATTCCATTCATCTGCGTGTACAGTATTAAATGCTGTCTTCAAGTATGATGGAGGGGCGTTGACACAATTCTGCGCTCATTTTCTTCCTTATTTTCTCTTGCATGAGCAGAATGACGCGAATCAATTTGTAAGTCGCTTGTTAAGCTTCCTCCCTCCTTCACGATTTATTCAGCTTTGCTTCGTTAAATCTCTCCTGCTTCTTTTCATTTCTTCCTGCTGTACTGAATACTTTTCCGGCTTCAATTTCTGTAAATCTTAAAAGAAGATTTCTCCTTGACGCCTTGGCAATCATTCCCTCATTGTTGTCAAATAACAGTGCATTACTTCCAGCTACATGTGCAAGGAATGTAATAGAAGAGTTCTTTCTCTCTTACTGCAATGTCGTACATTTCAAGAGGCGCACATTAATAAGCGAGCGAAGACACTTAAAAAACACTACATGCCTAAGACTTATTTACTTATTTATTATTCTATTTATTTACCTATTTATTCATTTATTTATTTACCTATTTCTTCATTTATTTATTTACATATTTATTTGTTTATTTATTAATTCACTTATTTACTTATTTATTTAATTACTTATCAATTTACCTATTTATTTTTATTTACTTATTTATTATTCTATTTATTTACCTATTTATTCATTCATTTATTTACCTATTTATTCATTTATTTATTTACATATTTACTTGTTTATTTATTAATTCGATTATTTATTTATTTATTTAATTACTTATCAATTTACCTATTTATTTTTTATTTACTTATTTATTTAATTACTTATCAATTTACCTATTTATTTTTATTTACTTATTTATTTAATTACTTATCAATTTACCTATTTATTTTTTATTTACTTATTTATTTACTTACTTATCTATTCATTTATCTATTTATCTTTTTACTTATACATTTATTTATTTTTATCTATCTATTTATTTATTTATCTATTTATCCATTTACTTATTTATTTATTCATTTACTTATTTATTATTTATTTACTTATTTATTTATTTTATTTTTATTTTTTAATTTATTAATTAATTTATTTATTTACTCATTAATTATTTATTCATTTATTTGCTTGTTTACTTTCTTGCACATTTACTTATTTGTTTATTCATTTTCTTATTTATTTATGTAATTGTTTACTTATTTATTTACATATTAATTTACTTATTTATCTATATGTCAATTTATTTATTTGTTTATTAATTTCTTAGTCACTTTATTTATTTATTTCTTATGTACTTATTTATGTATTTATTTTTTGTTTATTTACGTATTTATTTATCTATTTATTTACCTATTTACTCATTTATTTATTTACATATTTACTTGTTTGTTTATGTATTTATTTATTAACTTATTTACTTATTCATTTACTTATCTATTTATTTATTTATGTACTTATCTATCTATTTATTTATTTACTTATTTATTTATTTATCTATTGATCTATTTACTTATTTATTTATTTTCTTATTTATTTATCTATTTTTCTATATATTTACTTATTTATTTATCTATCTATTTATTTATTCATTGATCTAGTTATTTACTTATTTATTTATTTATTTACTTATCTATTTACTTATGTATTTATTTTTATTTATTTATTTACTCATAAATTTATTTATTCATTTATTTACTTGTTTAATTTTTACACAATTACTTATTTGTTTATTCATTTAGTTATTTATTTATGTAATTATTTATTGATTTATTTACGTATTAATTTACTTTTTTATCTATGTGTCAATTTATTTATCGTATTTATCTGTTTATTAATTTCTTAGTCACTTTATTTATTTGTTTATTTATTTGTTTACTTTTTATTTATTTATTTATTTGTTCATTTATCCACTTATTCCATTGTGTAATTGTTTAATTATTTATTTAATTATTTATTATGATGCAGTTAAGGCCATCAGACTTTCTCTACCACAGCACCATAAAAAAATAGGAATATCAAAAAAAAAAAAACAAAGGCAGAGATAAGACGTAAATACCATACCATTCATAAATATTGTACATGAAACGTCCATGTTAGAGGTACAAAAGACAAAAATTGCAAGATTTTGATATCACTACTGTCACCATGGGAACAGAAATATAAAAGAAACTTCGAGCATCGTCGTTCTCTAAGCGGTCCGCCTCTTTATATCCTCTCTTTAATACGCCTAAATAATACACACCGTTCCCCACATTATGATCTCAGCAACGATCGGGCCATATTTTGTTAGAGACGTCCTACATCCAGTTGGCTAGTGTCCTGAATTGAGACAACTTATCCTGCCTAAGGCGCTAAGACAGTGTAGGGATGAGTCCTAAAAGAAATGGGTCAAGGATCTACATCTCCCTCACACAAATTTCGGGATTTTCCAAATTGAAGCCTTTTGAAATAGGAGCTTTCGCTTTCTAGTGTAGACTTCGAAATTCTATAGCGAGTTTACCCATGTGTCATTCGAACAGCGAAAGTGTTCGGATCCCTTCTTCTCTACTGCGGGATTTAGAGATGATGGCACAACTTCCGTGTTTAATGCTATGTTTTCGTCGAATTATTATTATTATTATTATTATTATTATTATTATTATTATTATTATTATTATTATTATTAAGTAGGAGATTTATCCTTCGAAGAGGTGGAAAAATTCAAATATCTTGGAGCAACAGTAACAAATATAAATGACACTCGGGAGGAAATTAAACGCAGAATAAATATGGGAAATGCCTGTTATTATTCGGTTGAGAAGCTTTTGTCATCCAGTCTGCTGTCAAAAAATCTGAAAGTTAGAATTTATAAAACAGTTATATTACCGGTTGTTCTGTATGGCTGTGAAACCTGGGCTCTCACTTTGAGAGAGGAACAGAGATTGAGGGTTTTTGAGAATAAGGTCCTTAGGAAAATATTTGGGGCTAAGAGGGATGAAGTTACAGGAGAATGGAGAAAGTTACACAACGCAGAACTGCATGCATTGTATTCTTCACCTGACATAATTATTATTAAATCCAGACGTTTGAGATGGGCAGGGCATGTAGCACGTATGAGCGAATCCAGAAATGCATATAGAGTGTTAGTTGGGAGGCCAGAGGGGAAAAGACCTTTGGGGAGGCCGAGACGTAGATGGGAAGATAATATTAAAAATGGATTTGAGGCAGGTGGGATATGATGGTAGAGACTGGATTAATCTTGCTCAGGATAGGGACCAATGGCGGGCTTATGTGAGGGCGGCAATGAAACTCCGGGTTCCTTAAAAGCCAGTAAGTAAGTATTATTATTATCATCATCATCATCATCATCATCATCATCATCATCTTCATCATAAACATTAAGGATATCTCCTACTAAAGTTCCATATCCCGCATTTCATCTCCCGTAAGTTGGCAGATCTGATGTTACATGCGCTCTGCAGATTTTCCAAGATAGACATAAGACATTTAGTTCATTATTTCTCCAATACGACGCCGATAGTCGCATGCTATGTTCAGTTTAACAAATAAACAATTCTATAAGCCATTAAAAGAAGGATAGCATACACCTGCTGTGCGAAATAACGAACTACAGTCTTATTTTTGAGAATTCGAAAATGACACGAGCGTTGAGGTCGGAAAAAACAATTCAATATCACATATCACTTGAAGCCTGGTGTTATAGTAACAACGGTTGTGTTTTGTTAGCGCTAGAGGCAGAAAAAAAAAACAGCTGAATGCCACATACTGCGGGAGGCCTGTTTCTATGGTGACAACGGTTGTGTTACCAATGTTATGTAAGCACAGAACTTGTGGATCTTTTTTCCACTTCAGTATTGCTCCATTCGCTAGTCTGTTTGACCTTTAAGGTGTGAATTCTAGTGTTACAGCTCGTTATATTGTGTCAGGTGTGAAGAAAATGCAATAATCAGTGATATCTTTTTCTTCGTTTTTGTGTTACAGTTCTGAATAAAACGTTAAATAATATATATTGTTTTCAAAATGTTGGTGGCCCTGTATTTGCGTTGTAATACTAGTCCATCACGTTTCAAATATTTCGTAGTTTCGAGCTCTTCCCTTATCCGTCATATTGGAATTCCCGGAAATTATATAGATGTAAAACTTTGCATACAGGTGAGAATAAAGTATACTTTTTCTGTTTTCAATTTCGTGAGGAAGCTATATACAAAAGAGGGTGAAAAACAAAATTTAGACGTATTTTAAAAACTATACTTTTAATTTTTAAAGTGTGTGGCACCATGTACTAATTTTTCCAAATTTGAATTCTCCAGGTCTCGAAACGTACAAAATACAAACATACTTTTCTCACGAATTACATTTAAAGTAACACATCCATTTAAATGTGTAATTTAAAATTGTTCCAATTGTGTCACCTGCTGATTTCAGTTTACAGAAAAGGTTCAAAATGGCCTCCTATTCACTGCCAAATAATGAATGTTTCTTTATAAATTGTTTGGTATTTTCATGAAACATCGCTTGGGCTTTGGTATTTAATTCGTAATTCTTCGTTTTAACTCTTCCAGGTCTCATGATCGGTCCTGGTAGACCCTCCATTCTACATAGCCCCACAAGAAAAAGTCTAATGAGTTGAAGTCAGGCGATCTTGGAGGCCATTCAATATTTCCTCTTCTACCTATCCATCGCCTTGGAAATTGTTATTAAATTATTTTTGAAGAGCTATTGTCCATGTGAACACATATACCTATTGAAATCATATATTCAAGGAAAATTTTAAAAATACCGTAAGAATTTAACAATTGTTTACAAAAATACAATTTTGCATGTTTCGAGACATGGAGAATCTAAAAGTCTCAAAAAGTACATGGTGCCATTCGAGAAAGAAACTCCGTGCCTAACCCTTTATAAATTAGAAACTTCTTTAAATAATTCTTTCTTTAACCTCACTTAGCTGTGAGCAGTATAACATGAAGATAAATGAAAATAAAACGAAGACTATGGTCATATGAAGACAAATGAAGAAGGTAAACTTGACAATTCTACATGAGGCCGTAGAGCAAGTGGACAGCTTCAAATACTTGGGGTGTACTATAAGCAGTAACATGAGCTGCTGCCAGGAAGTCAAAAGGAGGATAGCAATGGCAAAGGAAGTTTTCAATAGAAAAAGCAGTATCTTCTGTGGATCTCTGGGAAAAGAAGTAAGGAAGAGACTAGTGAAGTGCTTTGTATGGAATGTGGCATAGACATTGCAATGAAGTGAAGAGAAGCATTTGAAATATGGATATGGAGAAGAATGGAACGTGTGAAATGGACAGACAGAATAAGAAATGAAGCTGTGTTGGAAAGAGTGGATAAAGAAAGAATGATGCTGAAACTGATCAGGAAGGGGAAAAGGAATTGGCTGGGTCACTGCCTGAGAAGAAACTGCCTACTGAAGGATGCACTGGAAGGAATTGTGAACGGGAGAAGAGTTCGGGGTAGAAGAAGATATACATAGATGAAAGAGGACATTAAGATATGTGGATCATATGCGGAGACTAAGAGGAAGGCAGAAAATAGGAAATATTGGAGAATGCTGAGTTTGCAGTGAAAGATCTGCCCTTGGGCAGAACACTGAATGAATGAATGAATCAATCAATCAATCAATCGCTTTAGTATATAGAATTTCTTCATAAATTTAAAAATAGGAAAACTATAAGCAGTGTTGCAAACTTTTTATTTACCTAGTGTAAGGATACAGAGATGTTTTCTCTTATAATAGATTTTAAAATCTTAATTCCTTCCTATACTATAGCTGAACTTTGTTATAAGGACATCGGTTATAGGACAACTGGGATCTACTGTGAAATATTCTGTAGTAGGAGCTAATTCCTCGTAAGACATATTTATCTTCCTTGCTTCATACGAAATAGGCCTGTACAAATGCATCTATCTCGTATACAGCGTGATTCCGATTCTTCATTTTCAGTGTTCCAGGAACCAAACTATTTTATGATATCAACACACAATTTTCTTTGAGAATTAGTGACATCGTACCCAGATAAACTCTCTACTCTAACCCCCACACTTTAATCTTGTACTGTACTGTACACGTCAGTTACAGAAACAACAAGACTACAAAAAGAAGGTATTTAGCATCCAGGAAAAAGTGAAAGTGGAATGAGAAATATAAAATAGAAGAGAGAAAACTGGTATGTCATTAATTTGAACTGATTAATTCTATAGTCCAAACGACTCTAGGGCAAAAGTATTAGTGCTTTAAACTTACTGAATCGCGAATAAAGCTATTATGAAAGCCTGCCTTATTAAGTTTCAGACTGCTTTTGTTTTTGCGTTGTCATAGTGAGAGCTAATTATTTCTTTTGTTTCAACGTTTAATAATTACTAGTGACCACGTGTGTATTGTAATGCTAGATAAATTTTCAAGAGAAATTAGGAATTATTTTTTTTTTCATCGTCAAGGAAACGCTGTAATCGGCTAAAAGAAACCATATTATAGTAATATGCGTTACAAGAGCAGTATGTTGAAGTTTTCATGTTCGAGGAAAAGTTTGAAAAAGCGAAACGTAGTTGAGCTTTTTTAATTTCCGAGAATTGAAAGAAAACATACCGCTCGTGTATCGTACATTATTTTGTGCGAAGATCGTTTATTACATACCTGAAAGAGGAATTTCTAATTAGTTGCAATGAAATCTCCATGTTGGTTTCTGTTTAATGACGGCAATTTTGGAAAACAAAAATAACTATCTTCAACATTGTTGCTTTAAAATGTTTTCTGTGTTTACTATACTCCAGCAGGCCGTGATATACGTCTGTCTTTTTTTCCCCAGTCTATAAATCCGAACTTAAAACAAACGGCTTCCTTAATTTTGTGCGAGATCGTGCGTATTTCCTTGTTTTCCGCACAGAACCAATACGCGGTAAGTGTGAAATACCACATTCAGTATTCCCAACCGAACACACATAACAATTTCCGTCTTCTTACCGCTTAAGCGCGACATTCATTTTACTGCTTCAGGCTTTTAACATATTATTTTTAGAGACGTTTAACATATTAATAATTATAAATTGGAAGCTTACCACTGAAATTGCACCTAAATTGCAATGTTAATTATTGTTTTTAAATATTTGCAAAAATTAAGTAAAGTCCAGTTACTACTCCACGAGACTTATTGTATTCCTGATACAAGTAGCATTAAGGAAGCCGTGAAAAAATCAACGAGATTCTAGATGCCGATGTTATTACTGCAATATGTTATATAAATAATATTGTTAAAATATTAAAATGAAAAATAAATCATTACATAACCTTACCGTTTGTTTTAAGTTCGCATTTATAGACTGGGGAAAAAAAAGACAGACGTATATCACGGCCGGCTGGAGTATAGTAAACACAGAAAACATTTTACAGCAACAATGTTGAAAAAGATATTTTGGTGTTTCGAAGTTGGCGTCATTAAACAGAAACCAACATGGAGATTTCATTGCAACTAATTAGAAATAAGTCTTTCAGGTATGTAATAAACGATCTTCGCACAAAATAATGTACGATACACGAGCGGTATGTTTGTTTTCATGTTCTCGGAAATTAAAAAGCTCAACTACGTTTCGCTTTTTCAATCTTTTCCTCGACCATGAAAACGTCAACATACCGCTCTTGTAACGTATATTACTATTACATGCATCACGAAATGCAGTAACTTTAGTGGAGTTGTAGAGTTTACTTAATTCTTGCAAATATTTAAAAACAATAATTAACAGTGCAATTTAGGTGAAATTGCAGTGGTAAGTTTCAATTTATAATTATTACTATATTGAACGTGTCTAAAAATAATATGTTAAAAGCCTAAAGCAGTAAAATCAATATGTCACTTAAGCGGTAAGAAGAGGGAAATTGTTATGTGTGTTAGGTTGGGAATACTGAATGCGGAATTTTAGACTTTCCGCGGATTGGTTTTGTGCGCAAACCAAGCAAATACGCACGATCTCGCACAAAATATTTATAATTATGTTCTTCTTATTTTTGATGTATTCAAGAACTGTTTAAGCCCAGTTTTCTGTTTTCAAAGTCTTTAATAAAAGTAGCCCTAATAGCTAACATAATACATCACATTTTCATTTTGTATGAGGTCTCGCCCACCTCATTGAAATATTACACGGCTACTATGATGTAGCCAATATATATTATTACTATTTAATACGAGACTTGTATTGTCTCAAATGCAGGTAGTAAGGCCGTAAAAGCATTACGAGAGGGTTCGGCCGGCGCCATGGATCGTGTTCCGACATAGCTCAGTTGGTAAGAGCGCTCAGCGCTCAGAGCTGAGAGGTCGTGGGTTCGATTCCCGGTGCCGGTACGAATATTTCTCGTATTAAATAGTAATAAGCTAACATAATTTTCTTGTCTTAGAGTTGTCTGTACTTATGTGGTTAACAGATTTCTTGTACCAATTCGATGAGAAGAACTAACAACTTGTAATAAAATAATATTTCTTTTTTTTTTGCAGGTAAGGGCTGCTTCAATGTACCACTTTACGGCGGATTCAACTATCTGTAAGTCCCAAGTATTCTAGACTATGAGGTCTATAAAGTCAATAAATTCGTGATCTATGGCTACAGTCAAAATTTTAAGGATGATAAAATGCATAAAAATCATTTAAGATGACCCCAGACTAAAAGTTTTCTTAAACTTCTATTCAAAGCGTTTAATTTTTAATCCATTTGTATATAGGTTATGCATGTTCTGGCATTTTGGGGGACTTTATTGCTTTTAATGACGGTTGTGTAGGGTTACAGTAACGTTGGTATCTCTTTGAATGCTTATTTCTGTAAACTACGTTTTTAAGTTTCAAATACATGTCTTTCTTCAGAAAGTACTATGTAGCTGTTATTTTCAAGTTTTCTATAGTGATAAATAAGTTTATTATCAACAATATAGTACATTATGGACGTAAAACAACGGATAAAATAATTAAATAATTTGTGTCATCTCGTAGGGTGCAGCGACTTGAGACGGGGATGGATTTTCTTGCTTTTCCACTCTGGAATTAATCCCATCCGAGCTTTCCCAGCCTTATTAGCAGGCTTCGAGACTTTGGACCCGATACAATAAGTTTACTGTGCATGCACTATAGGTTGTTGACTCGCTGCAGGTAGGTAGAGATGTGTTGAGGTAACAATGTTGCTATTTAGAGTAGAGTACGGTAGTATGGGGGAACAGATATGTACATTCTGAAAGTAAATATACATTACACAATGATAATATCAAAAGAATGTGAAAAGCATTTATTCTCCTGTCTTTTATAAGCATTTGTGTTTAATTATACACAGTGTTAATGGTGGAAATAAGCATGTAGCAATTTTAATTTTTTCATTTATCCTATTGGTCGTCTTTAGCAAGTGCAGTTACAGTACCGAATTGCAATGTACTACAAGATACATTTTCAGTGTCTCAAACGTAAACCTTTTTCGGTTATCTCCCGAAGTTTGTACTGTAGAAAGCTGCGCTCTACATCGCATGACGTGATAGGAGCAAAACGAAAAAACCTAACATTATTGCAGTCTCTAAGAGACAGTCCTTTATTCTCGAGTGACTCTATGTCCACTAATTTGCTGTTTATGTTACACAATGTTCCATATCCGTTATTTTTACATAAAATTGATTTCCACTCCTGTTTCACACGTTCAGTAACCGGTGTACTTGATGTCTCATTAATTCTCTGTGTCATTTCCTCAACTAATTTGAGGGCTTCCGGCATCTCTTGCTCTGACTTTTCTAACCATGTAATAGTTTCAGACACAGTTTGAAAATAGGTTTGTATGAAAACCAAATTATTATTCGTCAGAACCTTCAAATCCAGAGCGTTTTCCTTTGCATATTTGTTGGCATTCATTCTACAGTATCCCCACCCACTGTACGCTTTACCACTATACTTAGTACGCCGTTATGCGGATTTACCACTGAACTATTCTATCGGGTCCGAAGTCTCGAAGCCTGCTTATTAGGTACACACAAGATGCCTTTCTTGGAAATAACGAAACCACGTTTTTGGCAGGCTCTTGTGATTTTCACGTAACTGTACTTGGCATCGGAAAGGGTTGTTATGTACCCCTTCCAAAAAGGCTCGATTTTTTTGGGCATTGCTACTGTGATACACCGTGCACTCTGATTATGAAATCACTCACTACTGGTCTGTTACCTCTCGCTGCAATTCAGCTGTCGGTGTGATTGCTGACGCGCATGACGTAATTCAAATCCGTTATCAGAGGTCGGAAACAACCGTGTAGCTTGTACAAATGCGCGGTAAATCAGTCATAAAGTATGGACAGTCAATTTTTTTTTTTTTCAAATTCAAATTTATTCATAATTTACATTTGATTAATTTTGTAGAATGATAAAATATGGTTAAACATTTCGCAAAATGTTATACGCTATTCTTCTGAGATAAGGTTAAATAAATATTTTAGCATTATTTATTAATCTAAAAATAAATGTAATATGTTCATAAAATAATAATAGTATGTAATATTAGCTATTTTCCAAATTTAACCTTTAAATTGGCAAAACTTCATTTCTCACACTAGTTTATTAAACCGTGTCGGACCGTAAAGAAAACAACTATCGCAATATTCAGATTTTATATTGTCGTACAATATTATAGTATTGTGAAATTTTAATTTTCCTACCAATTTTTTTTCTATTGTTCTATTAAAATTATAGCATATAGCCTATTAACCCCTTGTATCCTATAGGATACTTTGCGAATTTAAGGGTTGACATAGAGTTAATAGAATTTATTATTTACTAATCTATACTAATAATGAATCTGTAGCCAAAATTTTTCTGGTAAATTTCGATTTTCCAAAAATAATTGGTGTTAACATGTATAATTAACCATCCTGAAACCGAAAATAGCTTCTTTGAAACTTTTGTTTGTATGTCTGTCTGTCTGTATGTTTGTTACCTTTTCACGCGATAATGGCTGAACCGCTTTATATGAAAATTGGAATATAAATTAAGTTCGTTGTAACTTAGATTTTAGGGTATATGGCATTCAAAATACTTTATTTAAAAGGAGGGTTATAAGGGGGCCTGAAGTAAATACATCGAAATATCTCGCTTATTATTGATTTTCATGAAAAATATTACATAACAAAACTTTCTTTAAAAATAATTTCCGATAAGTTTTATTCCATGAAAAATGTTGATAGGACTGATATTTAATGAGATAAATGAGTTTTAAAATTAAAATAACAACGCCATCTAAGGCGCTGTACTGAAATAAAAACAAATGACTTCGTCTATAAAGGTCCTTGGACAACAACAATCGAAAGCTTTTAAACATATCCTAAGAGAATGGTTCTGTGTTTGTATGAAGTAATATCGGAAGCTAATTAATTGTTTAATTATTATTTCATCATTGGAAAGTGTAGTTTCTCTAGATGGACATAATTCTACAATGTTAATACAGTAACTTCTGAAACATATAGCAAGTAATATAAAGTATACACATTAAAACTAAATGATTTGTCAATCTTCATTAAACTATGGTTGCATGTAATAACAATTAAGAAACATGTTAAAGGAATTGTCATTGCACCAAATGATTGCTCTCTGGACCAAAATGACCGCATTTTAATTATTTAAATACACTTTAAATTAAGTAACATATTAAACGATTTATCCTTCTATCAAACACGAATGTTCCCTGGATCAAACGTCCTATTTTAATTATATAATTACTTTATATTTATTTCTAACAGGTGC
Organism: Periplaneta americana; assembly: GCA_025594305.2. Classification (NCBI taxonomy): domain Eukaryota; kingdom Metazoa; phylum Arthropoda; class Insecta; order Blattodea; family Blattidae; genus Periplaneta; species Periplaneta americana. The sequence goes on from JAJSOF020000011.1 coordinate 163,300,972, forward strand.
AGCGGAGCGCACGGGTACGGCTAGTGTATAATAAAAAAGAAAAATAAAATACATAAAAGCAATGAAATACTGCATTTGGATAATGTTATACTTTAATAATTATTACCTTCTAAAATATATTTAAGTAGCTAAGGTAGCTTTTAATGGAAAAAGAAGCATCTCCTATAGACTTCTGTGAAAATAACTAAGGAAGAGACTACTGAAGTGCTTTGTATGGAGTGTATCATTGAATGGGCAGAAACATGGACATTACGACGAAGTGAAGAGAAGCGACTAGAAGCATTTGAAATGTGGATATGGAGATGAATGGAGCGTGAGAAATGGACAGACAGAATAAGAAATTAAGCTGAGTTGGAAAGAGTGGATGAAGAAAGAATGATATGATGCTGAAACTGATCAGGAAGAGAAAAAGGAATTGGTTAGGTCACTGGCTAAGGAGAAACTGCCTACTGAAGGATGTACTGGAAGGAATGGTGAACGGGAGAAGAGTTCGGGGTAGAAGATATCAGATGATAGACGATATTAAGATATGTGGATCATATGCGGAAGGGAGGAAATAGGAAAGATTGGAGAATGTTGGGTTTGCAGTGAAAGACCTTCGCTTGGGCAGAACACTGATTGAATATGTGAATGAGTGATTACAGTACCTGTAAATGGTAGGAATTATTTTACCTTATTAAAGTAAACAAAATCAATATCGTTAGACAATACGAATATATTACTTATTTATACAGGGACATCATTTTATTTTTACTTGCATTTTTATTGTACCTGCATTTCTGAATGTACTTCACTCTCACCCCTTCACTAATGTCCTTGCTCCCGTCAGACACACAAACTTACGGCCGCTGTTGCATTCCAAGTCTTCAAGCAGTGAAGTAAACACTGCAGTGTATAGTGTGTTTCATAAATATGATTGCGTTTTCTATAGAAGAAAGAACCTATATTAATAATATCGTACTAAAAATTATATTGAAGAAACGATAAATTCAATTTCAGAGAATATGCTTCAAAATGTTTTTAATAATATGCGTAAAGAATTGAAGCCTGCATTGTAATGAACGGCAACCATTTTCAGCAACTTGTTTAAAAATTCAGATTAGCTTATTTTGAATTGAGATGGCTAGAAGCAAAGGAATGCTAGTGACATTTGTAATAACATGAGTTAAGTGCATCCAGTGTAAGCTAAAGTATCTAAAATTATAGTGGAAAAGGGATATTTTAATCGCATCACACATTAAAATTTAAATAAAAATTTCACCGATTTTACGAAAGCTTAAATATTTAAACCCCATTTTCTCAAAAGTAACTTAAGTGCACTTACAGCCCTTTACTTATGACCCCCTCAATTTAAATGCACTCTCTATATTGTATGATAACATCAATAATTAATATGCTAAATAAAGTAGACATTACATAACGAACATAGCCGCCTGAAAAGTTGAGTTTTTGAAAAAAAAATGTTACTACTCTACTGTATTTTGATAAATTCTGTAAAAGTGATGGTCAAACTAAAAATCGTAATATCGTATTTCCCTACAACATAAATGGATACACTACATTTCTCTCCTCCTATACCTAGTAAAATTATTTGTTTACATATTGCACTAGTGACATCAAACTCCTGTAATGGAAGGGGGCAACAGTGTTTCCGAGTATAGCCAGGTTAATGTTAAAAATGTTGGTAAATATAAAGTGATGTCCCTGTACAACTTGATTACACAACTTTTAACACTGTATCACTTCGAAATATGTATAGTAAAACTTTCCTGTGTTAAATTTCAACGTACCTCGTTTACATTGTTCGACCTATTTATGGGTCATCTTCAGAACTGGTCGTTGTTGGTCTTGGCGCCACTTATTCTGTTTCCTGTGAGGGTGTGTTCCTGTGGTATAGTGTAGAGTCAAAGAGTGTATGTGTTTTGAAATTGAGTTGTGTGTTGAGAATATCGTTGGGGTGTGTTTTTTTGTGTCTCTATATTTCATATTGTTATAGTGTGTTGAGTTTCTGGCTTTTTGGTTGGATGTGCAGTATTTCCATGCCTGTGTTGATGTCTCTGTGGGTGTGGTTGGCATTTATGATGTGTTCTGCATATGTGGAGGTGTTTTGTAATTTTGTTATGGCTGTGATGTGTTCTTTGTAACGTGTTTGAAACGATTTGCCTGTCTGTCCTATGTAGATGTTGTTGCAGGTGTTACATTTGAGTTTGTATACGCCTGTGTGGTTGTATTTGTTTGTTTGTGTTGTTTGTGTGTTGAGATGTTTTTGTAGAGTGTTATTTGTTCTGTATGCGATGTTGTAATTTAGTTTCTTGAATGAGGTTGCAATTTTTGTGTTTTGTTTTCGTATGTTAGTGTGATGTATTTTTTGTGTTCTTGTGTTTGTGTTGTATTCTTATGTTTTTTGTGATAATGTTTTGTCTTACGTATTATGTTGTCTATCATTTTAGGGTTGTATCCGTTTTCTCGTGCTATGTATTTGATTGTGTTTAGCTCTTCGTTGTAATCTTGTTGGTTCATTGGTATGTTGAGTAGTCTGTGTACCATTGTTCGGAATGCAGCTTGTTTGTGTTGTGTGGGGTGGTTGGATGTGTTGTTACTTATTGATTAAAATTTAAACAAATACTTCAGAAATACAGTCCCTGTTCTACACATAATAAAAGATATAAATATTATTTTGTGCGAGATCGTGCGTATTTGCTTGTTTTCCGCACAGAACCAATACGCGGTAAGTATGAAATACCACATTCAGTATTCCCAACGTAACACACATAACAATTTCCCTCTTCTTACCGCTTAAGCGCGACATTCATTTTACTGCTTTAGGCTTTTAACATATTATTTTTAGAGACGTTTAACATAGTAATAATTATAAATTGAAACTTACCACTGCAATTTTACCTAAATTGCAATGTTAATTATTGTTTTTAAATATTTGCAAAAATTAAGTAAAGCCTACTACTACACGAAACTTACTGCATTCCTGATACAAGTAACATTAAGGAAGCCGTGAAAAAATCAATAAGATTCCAGATGCCGATGTTATTACTGCAATATGTTATATAAATAATATTGTTAAAATATTAAAATGAAAAATAAATCATTACATAACCTTACCGTTTGTTTTAAGTTCGCATTTATACACTGGGGAAAAAAAGACAGACGTATATCACGACCTGCTGGAGTATAGTAAACACAGAAAATATTTTATAGCAACAATGTTGAAGAAAGATATTTTGGCTTTCCGAAGTTGCCGTCATTAAACAGAAACCAAGATGGAGATTTCATTGCACTTAATTAGAAATTCGTCTTTCAGGTATGTAATAAACGATCTTCGAACAAAATAATGTACGATACACGAGTGGTATGTTTGTTTTCATGTTCTCGGAAATTAAAAAAGCTCAACTACGTTTCGCTTTTTCAATCTTTTCCTCGAACATGAAAACGTCAACATACCGCTCTTGTAACGTATATTACTATTGTCCTACGTAGTAGCACAAAATCAATATTAATCAATATTCACACTCAATGTGAGGTTATGGTTGACAACATTCCTGCATTTTTCCATAGGGACCGTGTCATCGCAGGGAGATTTTTCTGTTCGGCATTGTTGATTGTACTCTCCCTGCAAACAGAAATTTAAATCTATTGTCGTGTTTACAGAGACATGCGTTGCGACCGTGTTAGCCTGATTTGTAAACAACCACCTGCCCCTTGTGTATCATCCCCTGTGAACAAATCGAATTTATGTTTGCTGCATATCGGCACGTAATGGCCTATGTCGGATGTGGAGGGCGCCATGTCGACAGTCTGTGTTGCTGGGGCAACGAAATAATGCAATAGTTAACAGTTGACGACGAATATATATTGTGTACGCTGTACAATGCCCAGTTCATTGCAGGGCAAAGTAGAGAAATTAAATTTTAAAACCATGACTGGACTCTCTTTTACTTTCACTGAACACAAAGTGTAGGCCTTACATACGAAGCATTGTTATACAGAAATTACATTTCGAAATATTCATGTGAAAACGCGTTTCCAGTATCCATGACAAACAAAGAGGTTATTTTAGTACCTCGTCTGTCCTGTCCATGTCTGCCAGTTTGTTTTATCTATCTATCTATCTGTCTATCTATCTATCTGTCTATCTATCTATCTATCTATCTATCTATCTATCTGTCTGTCTGTCTGTCTGTCTGTCTGTCTGTCTGTCCGTCCGACATTTCAATGTTTCTTGTATCTGTTTCTTTTCTTTGTTTCTTGTTCCTTTTTCTTTTCTTTGTTTCTTATTTATTTTTTCCTGTTTTTTCCTTTGTTCGTTTCTTGTTTTTTGTTTCTTTTTCTTTTTTCCTTGTGTATTTCTCGTTTCTTTTTTCTTAATTGTTTCTCTTTTTTTGTTCCTTTTTTCTTTTCTTTGTTTATTTTTAATTTTTTCTCGTTTTTTCTTTGTTTCTTGTTTCTTTTTCTCTTCTTTGTTTCTTTTTTATATTTTCTTGCTTTTTCTTGTTTTTTCTTTGTTTCTGTTTCTTTCCTCTGTTTCTTCTTTTTCTTTTCTATGTTTTTTTTATTTTTTTTTGTTTTTTCTTTGTTTGTTTCGTTTTCTTTTCTTTGTTTCTTGTTCCTTTTTCTTTCCTTTGTTTCTTTTTAATTTTTTCTTGTTTTTTCTTTGTTTCTTGTTTCTGTTTATTTTCTTTATTTCTTGTTTCTTTTCCTTTTCTTTGTTTCTTTTTTATTTATTTTTTGTTTTTTCTTGTTTTTTCTTTTTCTTTTTATTTTCTTTGTTTCTTGTTCCTTTTTCTTTTCTTTGTTACTTTATTATTTTTTCTTGTTTTTTTGTTTGTTTTTTCTTTTTTTTCTTCTTTCTTTGTGTGTTTCTTATTTCTTTTTTCCTTGCGTATTTCTCGTTTCTTTTTCTTTGTTTCTTTTTCTTTTTTTTTGTTTTTTTGTTCCTTTTTCTTTTCTTTGTTCCTTTTTTCAGCTTTCTTGTTTGTTTCTTGTTTTATTGTTTGTTTCTTTTTTCTCTGTGTGTTTCTTATTTATTTTTCCTTCCTACTCAGGCACCCTGCGGCCCCGATATAAGAAAAACGACCGGGAAGACTGCATCAAGTACTGCTGCAACACGATAATGCACGCCCGCACTCCGCTAACGTGACGAAAGCAGCTATCCAGGAGCTTTATTGGGAGGCGATTCCACATACTCCGTATTCTCCTAATCTTGCATCCTCAAATTTCCAACTTTTTCATTCTCTAGCCAACAATCTTCAAGGGAGCTCCTTTGATAACGAAGATGCTATACGAACTTGGGTTGACGACTTCTTTAACTCTAAACCAGCAGGTTTCTTGAGATGCGAAATGGAAAAATTACCGGCGTTGATTGAGAGTTATTAGATAATGGAGGAGAATATATTATTGATTAAGTTCTGTCTCCTAGCCATCTGAAATAAAACGAACGAAGTTTTTCATTAACCAAATAGAAAAAAATCAAAATCGGTATTCCATACTTTTTAGACACCCTGTATGGGGCTTTACTAGCCAGACGTATAAAGTGATTTATTTTCAAATGATATTTTAAAACAAATACACTATCAGATGAATAATATCTATAATAAAATAACGCAGTTCACAGTCAATAATCTATTACTTTATGTTTTTGATTATTTATGTAGATCTAAGCACAGCCAATAGCAGCATTGAATGTACGATGAAAACAGGTGAATAAACTTGATTGCTTCCCCCCTGTAAGTGGCATACATACTATAAACGAGGTTTGAACAGTAATTAGAAATGAGTCAACGTATCTACCGCAAACACCGCCATAAAACCAACTTTTATTAACTCCAAACGCGTGCTTCATTTGTCCAAGGTATGAATTACTCTTTTTGCGTAACCCGGCAACGATGAAACAGTTGAGGGTGGTTGTCACATGCAGCGACTGCGCGGCACCCACGGTCCGTAATGGCAGAGACCTGCTTTCAGCTTTGGAGGAAGCTGTTTGCAATGCATGACGGTTCGTGTAAGCATGTGAGGCTCGTAAACTGGTTTTCGTGAGTCTAGTCTATTATTGAAATGTATCAATCAAGTGGCTGGAGGGGCGAACAGGACTTATCAGTTCTGTAGTGTGTAAGATGCCAGAGGAAGGAAGAAAAAAAATGAAAAAAGAAAAGGGAGAAAGAAACAAAAGAACAAACAAAAAGAGAGAAACAAAGGAAAAAGAAACAAGAAATAAAGGAAAAAGAAATAGAAACAAAAAGAAAACAAACGAGAAACAAACAAATGAAGAAAAAAGAAACAAAAAATGAAATGAGAAACATAGAAAGAAAAATGAAACAAGAAAAAAGAAAAGAAACGAGAGACCAACAAATGAAAGAAAAAGAAACAAAAAATGAAATAAGAAACATAGAAAGAAAAATGAAACAAATAAATAAGAAAAAAGAAAAGAAACGAGAGACCAACAAATGAAGAAAAAAGAAACAAAAAATTAAATAAGGAACATAGAAAGAAAAATGAAACAAAGAAACAAGAAAAAAGAAAACAAACGAGAAACCAACAAATGAAGAAAAAGAAACAAAAAATGAAATAAGAAACATAGAAAGAAAAATGAAACAAGAAAAAGAAAACAAACGAGAAACCAACAAATGAAGAAAAAAAGAAACAAAAATTTAAATAAGGAACATAGAAAGAAAAATGAAGCAAAGAAACAAGAAAAAAGAAAACAAACGAGAAACCAACAAATGAAGAAAAAAGAAACAAAAATTTAAATAAGGAACATAGAAAGAAAAATGAAGCAAAGAAACAAGAAAAAGAAAACAAACGAGAAACCAAGAAATTAAGGAAAAAAAAACAAAAACTGAAATAAGAAACATAGAAAGAAAAATGAAGCAAAGAAACAAGAAAAAAGAAAACAAACGAGAAACCAACAAATGAAGAAAAACAAACAAAAAATGAAATAAGAAACATAGACAAAAATGAAGCAAAAAAAAACAAGAAAAAAGAAAACAAACGAGAAACCAACAAATGAAGAAAAAAGAAACAAAAAATGAAATAAGGAACATAGAAAAAAAATGAAACACAGAAACAATAAAACAAACGAGAAACCAACAAATGAAGAAAAAAGAAACAAAAATGAAATAACAAACATAGAAAGAAAAAGAAACAAGAAAAAAGAAAACAAACGAGAGACCAAGAAGTGAAGAAAAAAAAGAAACAAAAATTGAAATAAGGAACAAAGAAAGAAAAAAGAAACAAACACAGAAAGAAAAAAGAAACAAAGGAAAAATAAACAGAGAAAACAAACGAGAAATCAAAAAATGAAGAAGAAAGAAACAAAAAATAAACAGAAAATGAAATAAGAATCATAGAAGAAAAAAGAAACAAGAAAAAAATAAAACAAACGAGAAACCAACAATAAAGATGACGTGTTAGTTGATAAACGATTAATGAATATTGATGCTTCATTATTTCACTGATTTATATCTTTATACAGGGGGCCGGGTTCGAAACAAATATTGCTGTAGAACTGTTATTTCGACATCTGATGAAATTCCTTTGCGTCGAACTACGGCCCCTCTTCCACGAAGCCCCCTGCCAACTGAACTGAGTCATATGAGTGTCGCGGGGGATTGAACCAGCGGATACTCGTGTCTGGCAGAATTTACCGCTGCAGATCCCTGTCGATGGAACGGGTCCAATAAAGATGCAGGCATTGCGGTAGTTAACAAAGTGGTACAAGGACGAGCAAGGAAAAAACAGAGCTCCTGCTGGTATGCAACCCGAGGGACGCCGACTGCAACATATTACTTCTATCAGCAGATAACGTGGGAGAGGCTAAAGAGGACCACAGACTCACAACGTCTATGTTATGTAGCGACGCTTTTTGTGAGTTCCCTCGTTTCTTACAGGAAATTTTAGCTGAAGGGCTGGCAAAGGATGGTTCATTAGGTGAATATATTGCTGATGTGGCTATCCTCTTGACAGTCCGAGAGGCTGATTGATTGATTGATTGATTGATTGATTTATTTATTTATTTATTTATTTATTTATTTATTTATTTATTCATTTACTTATAATTCCACTTATTTACATATTTATTTATGTGCTTTTTATTTATATTGTAAGTATCTATGTATGTATTTATTTACTTATTAATTCACTTATTAACTTCCTTATTTATTTATATATTTATTTACTTACTGTTTATGTGTTTATACAATTATTTATTTATTGTTCATTCATTTATATTTTATTTATTTTTTATTTATTATTTATTAATTCATGGATTCATTTCCACATTTATTTAGTAATTTATTTCTCTTTCATTTAGTTACTAATTTATTTATTTATTTACATAGTTATTTACTTATGTTTTTATTTATTTATTTATGTTTTATGTATTTATGTATGCATTTATTTACTTGTTCATTAACTAATTAATTTACTTATTTAATTACGTATTTATTTACTTATTATTGATGTGTTTTAGTTATTTATTTACATATTTATTTATTGATGGTTTTTTAAATTTATTTATTTATTTATTTATTCCTTTATTCATTTCCACATTTATTTACTTTTATATGTATTATTTATTTACTTATTTATTGAAGTATTTATGTATTTCTTATTTTAGTTATTTACATTTTTATTTATGTAGCCTACATATATATTTGAATATTTATTCACATTTTATGTGGTCCTGTATGTATTTATTTATGTTTTATGTATTTACTTATATCTTTGTGTATGTATGTATTTCTTTATTATTTATTTATTATTTCATTTATTTATTTAAACGTTTATTCATTCAGTCGTTCATTCATTTAAACTTATTTATTTACATATGTATTTATGGATTTATTTACTCATTGATTCGTTTACTCATTTACTTATTTATTTTTTATTCTTTTATTCATTTTCTTTCACTTACATTACATTTATTTGGTTATTTTTTGACTAGTTAACTGACTGAATGGAATGACAGGAAATTTATACAGTCGTCGTCATCTAATGAAAGAATAAATGAAAGAATGACTCAATTAATCAGCGGCTGAATGGTGTATGAGTGACTAATTGGATGACTGGGTCACTCAGTGGGTTAATAATTGATCACCGGTTTATTTCATTAACTACCCTTATAATTACATTCGTTATTCTCAGTTAAAATTCAAATCAGGCGCGAAGTAAAAGACCCGTCTATTAGAGACAGGGTTCTTTACTTGTAATACAATGACAGGGACTAACAGCTTTATTTCCCACCCAAAAGAAGCCGTTATAAGAATTTTATGTTCAAATTATATTCCTTTCCGAAGATTGCCAGTCCATGGATTCAAAGGGAAGGCCCCACTAGATAGATGTGCTTCGATGCAATATAGTTAAATGAACGTCTAAAAATAAGCCATCAAATACGAACTCAAGACAATCGACACTCAATCATTTCCTATGCAAGGGAGATAAACGTTCTATTTCCTGCCGGGAGTCTACTAACAAGGAGAGGACACGCTCTGTATATCACCGAATGGAATAAGATTGTGTGAGATGAAAGTACAAGACGTACTGTTTAAAGTCATACCTGGTATGGGTGGCCAATGACCCCTCGTTTTGAAAATATTGGCTATTGTTTGTGACATACTTCTGTTAGGTGCCTAATAGGAAGCATTAGATTGTGTAACAGCATAGCCCATATGATTGGATGCTGAGTTGTTATCCAGGTAACCTGAGTTCGAATCTTAACTGGTCCTATATTTTTTTCTTTTAATAATGGTTAATATTGTGATCACAGTTATCTATTTACATACCTATATCATATTTCTCAGTTTATTGAATGCTTCATCATGTTTTAAACAAATTACTAATTAACTAACATTGCATTGTAAAGGATAAACAATGAAATACTGCTTACGTAGGAAGGTAAGATGTGTCACTGGCGTCTGTTCTATTTCTGTAGCAGCTATTCCATTTCATTTTGTACCCGATTCATTATGATGTCATAAAAACACACAAAACATACATATTTCCTGCACCATGCACAGCAAATGAAAGAAGGTTGTCCACAGTAACACATTTTTCCGCACTTCTGCTGCGAAACAGATATCCTTCACATTCACAAACACTTCCCGTTCGTTTATCAATGTTGATGCATACCACGCATATTTCAACATGGCTTTGAATGTAGGAACTGGCAACTGAAAGTGAATTAAAATAATAATAATAATAATAATAATAATAATAATAATAATAATAATAATAATAATAATAATAATAATATCAATCTTTAAAAAATGAGAAGGCATTAGGTTTCGAACTTGGGTTGCCTGGATGACAACTCAGCATCCAACCACATGAGCTACGCCCTTACACAGTCTAATGCTTCCCTATTAGGCACCTAACGGAAGTATGTCACAAATAATAGCCAATATTTCCAAAACGAGGGGTCATTGGCCACCCATACCAGGTATGACTTTAAACAGTGTGTCTTGTACTTTCATGTCACAAAATCTGATTTAATTCGGTGATATACAGAGCGTGTCCTCTCTTTGTAAGTTCCCCTGTACTCTTCTTGTAAGTTCCCCTGTACTCGTATTTTTGGGAAACGAAAAATGAAATTATCATATAAAATTCCATAACTGTCAGCAAATTTCGTGGTAATCCGTTACGAGATACACTAAGTCATCGTAAAAAAGGATATCTCACAGCTTGCGTTGTCAGGGTTACAGGTCTTGTGACGATCTGCTTTTGTTTTGGACGGCTCCTAGAGATAAACCAGCTTTCTTTTATGGCTTTCCAATAATTTAATAAAATATGTGAATACCCTACAATCTTCAGACTAGTGCTGCACCTATCGGAGATTTTATGAATGAACATGGTCCGCAAGACAAAAGACTGCGGAATCTGGTCGTTTAAGAAACAGTAAGTCATTGCATGTGTGAGGACTTATATAGCTTATATCGTTTGAAATATTCCAGCTCTTGTAAGTGCAAGAAAAGTATAAGAATCAAGAATTTCGAATGTGCAGTGAATCAACACCATGTTCAGATGTTGAAGAGGTGACAAAGAATTCTTCGAATCCCCATAAATTGCGTGAAAAATTTTTCCTGTTTGTGATTAAAATAGATCTAGCCACTGTATCAAATACAAAAATAAATAATACTACAATTACATATAGCAAGATAGTAAAAAATTTAGGGGTGAGGTAGGTGTCCCTGATATGGCCATGCTAAGGTTTGAGAATTTTTCTAGCCGCCATTTTGAAAAAAAAATGTGAATCACTTTTTTCTTACTCGTTCTCAGTCTAATGGACTTTCTTAAAACAATTTCCTTTCCCCATAAAAATAGCTTTAATTGTCCAAAAAGTCCCAAATTCCAAAAGTCCACCTAGTGGCCATATCAGGAACATGTGCACATGATATGGCCACCCTTGTTCCATGTTCTACAAATCGTGATTGTTTTCAGTTTGATAGCGCAGTTGTGTTAAAATTAAATAATTTTGGTGTAAAATGAATAAAAATGACACTTAATAATCTTTTTTATAATTCAAAAGTGTAGTCAAAACAGGTTTTTCCATAAAAATTAAGTTGCTTCTCTTAAAATTCAAAATTTTTGCGTAATCCCAGCTATAGGCATGTACATTTGTCAGGTCAAAAATAAAAGTGAAATGAACTTGATATGCCATGGTGCATTTGATATGGCCATATCAGGAGCAGGTAAGCTTTCACGAAAATCGTTTGATTATGAACAACTCGTAAAAAATACGCCATCAACTACAACGCCAATCAATAGAACATTAAAACCTGAATGGAGTACGATGGTTTTCATGGAACAAGTCTTTGAAAAACATGCATAAAACAAAGGAGACTTACCAGAGAAAAATAAGAAGAGGTCACATGAAAACCGCAAAACAGGCAACTGACGCCATATTGATCAACCTGACTGGATGGAAAACGATCAAGTGACATACCAGGATGCCCTTTCACTGGATGCTGCTGCAATTTAGCAGATTTTTTGGTTAACTAACTCACAATAGGGGGCATATCAGAAACATAGCCGTATCAGGAGCACCCACCTTATATTTAGATTCAAATTTAAATTTTCAAAGTCAAGAGACCTACATATGTAAGACAACGTTTTCCATAATTCATTCCCTCAAACACTTAACCAACGTTTTACCTGTCAGTCTTAAAAAGAACCTGATCCAAACTTTAGTGATGCCCCACTTCGATTATTGCGATTCTTTATTCACGACTCTAAATATTGATCTTGTCCATAGACTACAGTGTGTTCACAATATCTGCGTTCGTTTCGTTTGTAACATTAGAAAATTCGATCATGTAACACCGTCACTAGAATTGTTGTCTTGGAGTCCACTTAAAGAAAGAAGATTCTTCAACTCTCTCTTATTACTATTTAAAATCATCCACACCTCCACACCCTCTTACCTAGCATCTCGTTTTGTTTACCTTTCACTGCCTCGAACCCGGAACATGTATCTTTTCTCTATTCCTCTGCACAGAACATCCTTCTACTCATCATCTTTCAGCATATCTGTTCCACGCCTCTGGAACTCTCTCCCTGACCATGTCAGAGACTGTCGGACAATATCAAAATTCAAATTTAAATTAAAGAATCACATTCTAGTTCATGGACTTGCTTGTTAAACTCCTGTCAGGTTGCGCAACTTCGCCTTAACTCATGACATATAGTAAATATTGTAACTATGCTGTTGTAAAATTGACAATTAATATGTAATGTATTTTGTGCGAGATCGTGCGTATTTGCTTGGTTTCCGCACAAAACCAATCCGCGGTAAGTCTAAAATTCCACATTCAGTATTCCCAACCTAACACACATAACAATTTCCCTCTTCTTACCGCTTAAGTAACATATTGACTTTACTGCTTTAGGCTTTTAACATATTATTTTTAGAGACGTTCAATATAGTAATAATCATAAATTGCAAACTTACCACTGCAATGTCACCTAAATTGCACTGTTAATTATTGTTTTTAAATATTTGCAAAAATTAAGTAAACTTTAAATCATTACATAACCTTACTGTTTGTTTGAAGTTCGCATTTATAGACTGGGGGAAAGACAGACGTATATCACGGCCTGCTGGAGTATAGTAAACACAGAAAACATTTTAAAGCAACAATGTTGAAGATAGATTTTGTTTTGCAAATTTGCCGTCATTGAACAGAACCCAAGATGGAATTTCATTGCAACTAATTAGAAATTCCTCTTTCAGGTATGTAATAAACGATCTTCGCACAAAATAATGTACGATACACGAGCTGTATGTTTTGTTTCAATTCTCGGAAATTAAAAAAGCTCAACTACGTTTCGCTTTTTCAAACTCTTCCTCGAACATGAAAACTTCAACACACCGCTCTTGTAACGCATATTACTATATTATTATTATTATTATTATTATTATTATTATTATTATTATTATTATTATTATTATTATTATTATTATTATGAGGTTGGTTGAGACTAACATAAAAATATATGGTGTCTGTTCTGTACTAGATAAAGTTGTTAAGGCAGGAATTTTGATCTGATTTGATTATGATTAAGCATTTCTGAGAACCATCTAGCTGCCATTAACAATAAAATTTCAACTCACATTTTTTTTTTTCCGAGGAAAAAGCGCTCTACGCGTCCGCCTCGCTTTTCTTTTGTTTCTTGCAAGGTTACGGATGAGGAAGAAAGAAGTAGAAAACTATTTCGAGGAAAAAGAAGTTATATTTTTTAATTTCGCGATCCCCGAGTGACTTTGTGCTTTCCGTATATATTAACTCCACCGGTTCTTGAGGAGAATAAAAAGTCTTCCAGTCTACACCCCATCACCCCACCTTGTACTACAGAATGACCTGAAAAGTGGTGTTCTTTCTTATTTATTTACATAAGTAATTATCAGATTCTCTTTTTTTTTTAACTTTATATTTCTGCCTTTCTCAATATTTTCATTATTTTACGTAACGATTAATTTTTAGTCCTATATAATATATCTGTTATGATAACAATGGTTATTAGAGGAGAAAAACTCGCTCCGGCGCCGGGGATCGAACCCGGGTCCTTGGTTCTTCGTACCAAGTGCTCTAATCACTGAGCTACGCCGAAGTTCAATCCCTCTCCTCTAGTGTTTTTCCCTTTGTGGCCTGACTCCAAGTTCGACATATATGTTGACATTTATTAAGTCAACTGCCATTATACAAGGAGCGCACTCAATTGAGTGACTTGGTGGCCGAGATTCCACAGTATTATGCACTGTTGGGCGAAGAATCTACGTAACGATTAATTTTTGGTCCTATAGAATATATCTGTCATGGTAACAATGGTCACTTTTTCTTATTCTGTCTGTCCACTTCACACATTCCATTCTTCTCCATATCCACATTTCAAATGCTTCTATTCGCTTCGTCATAATGTCCATGTTTCTGCCCCATACAATGCCACACTTCACACAAAGCACTTCACCAATATCTTTCTTAGTAATTTTTCCAGAGGTCCGCAGAAGATGCTCCTTTCTCTATTAAAAGCTTCCTTGGCCATTGCTGTGCTCCTTTTGACTTCCTGGCAGCAGCTCATGTTACTGTTTATAGTACACCCCAAGTATTTGAAGCTGTCCACTTGCTCTACTGCCTCATTTAGAATTCGCACGTTTACCTTCTTTACTTTTCTTCCTATGACCATCGTCTTCGTCTTGTTTACATTTATCTTCATTCCATTCATTTCTAATACTTATTCAGAAAAGATTCATTAAAATATGCCTTAATAAACCAATTGATTACTCATCTGACCTTTTCTTTACTGATTTTAATGTTTTGAAAATTAAACAGATTTATTATATTGCCTTATTAATCATCATACATAAAAATCGTAATAAATTCAAATTGTATCATCATAAATATGGAAATAAAAGATCCGATTTTATACGACTAGAGGAACCAAAGTGTTTCCCAAGCACAGCTCTGAGCCATGGTACCTACTTTGGTCCAAGGTTATACAATAAAATAATTGATAAATACCCAAATTTGGAAAATTTTAGTATCAGAAATTTCAAAAATAGCGTTAGGAATTTAATTTTTAAAGAATATATATATATATATATATATATTAATTTAATATGTATATGTATTTGTATGACTTAAATTGTTAAAATTGAAATTGTATTTTTAAATTTAATTTATTCCTGTAATTTTTTTTTTGACCGAGTTTGTGTCAAAAATTATCTTTGTGTTTAGATATCTCCCTGAGCACGAGTTTTTTACTCCTTCAGGGAAGAACTAAGATTGTATTTCTGTCAATGTTATTTTATTAACAATGAACAATAAACAATATTGCTCACAGCTGTCATTTAGCTCCAGTAGCATATCCTTTAGTATCATCTCCTCTTGGAGTAAGGGAAAAAAGAAGAAAGTTTAAGGCAGGCATGTCAATTGATGCCCTCAGGAGCAAGCGCGCGCTTTAGAGCCCAGGAGAGCCTGAGCGCTTTACAGCGGAAAGGAAAGAGATGGTATATGCCGCTTGGTCGAGCTATATTCAGGGATGGCCAGCACTGATTCAATAGATAAAGGGAAGAGAACTTAATAAAACTGTATCCATGTTAACTTTTAGATTTGCCTGAGAAGTATAAGTGCATTATAAGAATGTAAGTTTTAATTTTAATGCTCATTTTTCACAAGTTTGATTTTTTTATTCAAAAGCAGTATTTTCTCAACTTTTTACAGAAAGATGAAATTTTCAGATGTGTTTACTACTGAAACAATGTTTTCGTAAATCTAATATATCGTAAATATGTATTACTGAAGATAGTGTATTTAAAATTTTGAAAATATTCGCATGGAAATTGTTTGTAAGGAAATGAATTAACAAAGCAACTACTGTTACATCATAAGCAAACGATACGTGCCCATGTGTTGTAAAAATGTCAGCTCTGTAGCTTCAGCAGATTTCAGAAAATAATTTAATATTCTGATGATAGGAAGTTGCTCACAAATATCACCTTAAAAGCATAATGCGATAAGAGTTTTGTTATGTAATATTAGTTACACTTAAAACAGATACAGTACCTAGGTAACTTTGCTTTGTACTGTAATATTGTTTTGATTAGTTTATTGATTACTTTTGTAAGGCTAAAGATACCATCAATATAAATTCCAACTTATCATGTCATACTCAATCTCTTTCTTTGGAATATCACTTTCTTTATGAATGATGTGTTTCATCCACTTAATACAGTATAATATTATACTACTATGGAATTTAAGTGAATATTCCTTCTTAACTCTCTATTATGTTATTAAGATTTAAAACACAAGTGCAATATTAAGAAATCAGTGTTAGTACTTTAGTTTTACAGACAATATAGATAATATTAAAAAGAAAAAAGCCATATAAAAATAACGACATAAAATTTCACGTTCCGTTTGAAGTTTATGCACCACTGTTTTCTTAATCCAACAGGTTGCTTATACATATACACAATCCTTCCTCTTTCCATACTTAGCGCTTGCTGCCCACACACGACGTCAAGGTCAGAAAAAATGCCCTTGCTTTGACATCACTGGTTTAAGGTAATGAAACATTTTAAAACTCCCTGTAGCAGCCCGACGCATCTCAGTTCCTGTCAGACACGAATTTGAAGTACACAGGCTTCTGTGGCTTCAATTCCCGGATGACACACATAATTAGACGCTCTTCGCTTGTTTATCTTCTCGGGCAGCCGTGCGGTGTTTGTCATGGTCGTTTATTACCTGCTGATCTGTACCTCCATTTCCTGGCAGCGACACTACAGCTGCACTTATCTGTGTACACGGCATTGTAAGAACAACTTTTGTTCCACAGATTTCAATACGAAACTCGCACGGTCGCCACATTTGACATCTCATTCGAGAAGAGAAGCGTTTCGATTGTTCATAATGCTTTTCATATTTTTAAACGTGCAAATATGTACAATGAAACAGATGTATCAACAAACAGAAAAAAACTACATGAACAGGAAGCAAACAACTGCTATTCAATTTATTTAGATTGAAGTACTCTCTTCTATATTAATAAACAGAAACTTTAGTGTAATACTGTTCTATGGTGCACTAAAAGCATAAATGTAAATGTAGTTTTAAAATCTGTATATAGGCGTAACATGATATTTTTTTATAAGAGTTGTATCAGCATTACAATATTAAATCTTAAAGTCAATCTTATATTGTGGTGTGGTGGTAGTCTTAAGTAAATATATACATATAAATTAATAGGCAAATAAATAAATAAATAAATATGTAAAGGAATAGATAAATAAGTAAGTAAATATATACATATAAATTAATAGGCAAATAAATAAATAAATAAATATGTAAAGGAATAGGTAAATAAGTAAGTAAATATATACATATAAATTAATAGGCAAATAAATAAATAAATAAATATGTAAAGGAATAGGTAAATAAAAGTAAATATATACATATAAATTAATAGGCAAATAAATAAATAAATAAATATAAATAAATAAGTAATAAATATATACATATAAATTAATAGGCAAATAAATAAATAAATAAATATGTAAAGGAATAGGTAAATAAGTAAGTAAATATATACATATAAATTAATAGGCAAATAAATAAATAAATAAATATGTAAAGGAATAGGTAAATAAGTAAGTAAATATATACATATAAATTAATAGGCAAATAAATAAATAAATAAATATGTAAAGGAATAGGTAAATAAGTAAGTAAATATATACATATAAATTAATAGGCAAATAAATAAATAAATAAATAAAAAGGAATAGGTAAATAAAATAGTAAATAATATATAAATAAATAAAAGGAATAAATAAATAAATAAATAAATATACATATAAATTAATAGGTAAATAAATAAATATGTAAACGAATAGGTAAATAAGTAATATAATATAAATATAAATTAATAGGCAAATAAATAAATATAAATAAATAAAGTAAATAAATAAATAAAAATATATACATAAAGGAATAGGTAAATAAGTAAGTAAATATATACATATAAATTAATAGGCAAATAAATAAATAAATAAATATGTAAAGGAATAGGTAAATAAGTAAGTAAATATATACATATAAATTAATAGGCAAATAAATAAATAAATAAATATGTAAAGGAATAGGTAAATAAATAAGTAAATATATACATATAAATTAATAGGCAAATAAATAAATAAATAAATATAAATAAGTAAATATATACAATAAATAAATAAATAAATAAATAAATATGTAAAGGAATAGGTAAATAAGTAAGTAAATATATACATATAAATTAATAAATAAATAAATAAATAAATATAAAAGAATAGGTAAATAAGTAAGTAAATATATAATATAAATTAAATAAATAAATAAATAAATATGTAAAGGAATAGGTAAATAAGTAAGTAAATATATACATATAAATTAATAGGCAAATAAATAAATAAATAAATATGTAAAGGAATAGGTAAATAAGTAAGTAAATATATACATATAAATTAATAGGCAAATAAATAAATAAATAAATATAAATAAGTAAAGGAATAGGTAAATAAATAAATATGTAAAATATATACATATAAATTAATAGGCAAATAAATAAATAAATAAATATGTAAAGGAATAGGTAAATAAGTAAGTAAATATATACATATAAATTAATAGGCAAATAAATAAATAAATAAATATGTAAAGGAATAGGTAAATAAGTAAGTAAATATATACATATAAATTAATAGGCAAATAAATAAATAAATAAATATGTAAAATAAGTAAGAATAGGTAAATAAATAAATAAATAAATATATAAATATAAATTAATAGGCAAATAAATAAATAAATAAATATGTAAAGGAATAGGTAAATAAGTAAGTAAATATATAC
>JAJSOF020000011.1:163319964-163372464 GCA_025594305.2 Periplaneta americana
GAAAGAAAGGAAAAAAAAAGCAAACAACACATAAATAAAACAAAAAAACAAACAAAAAAACAGAAAGAACAGGCAAACAAGCAAGCAAACACATACACAAACTAAATTAATAAAGCAAGAAACAAACAAACAACATGCAAAATGAATAGGTAAATACAAAGCAAACATATACATATAAACTAACAGGCAAACAAACAAATAAATATGCAAATGAACAGGTAACACTACAAATATATACATATAAATTAATAGGCAAGATGCAACAAACAAACAAATATGTAAAGGAACAGGTAAACAAGCAAGTAAATATATACATATAAATTAATAGGCAAATAAATAAATAAATAAACATGCAAAAGGAATAGGTAAAACAAGTAAGCAAAATATATACATATAAATTAATAGGCAGATAAATAAATAAATAAATACAGTAAACAGGTAAACAGGCAAAACACAAACATAAAACAAACAAACAAACATGCAAATGAACAGGTAAACAAGCAAGCAAACACATACACATAAACTAACAGGCAAACAAACAAACAAACAAACATGCAAAATGAACAGGTAAACAAGCAAGCAAATATACACACAAACTAACAGGCAGACAAACAAACAAACAAATAAAAATGAACAGGTAAACAAGCAAGCAACATATACACATAAAACTAACAGGCAATAAACAAAACAAAAAAATAAAATGAACAGGTAAACAAGCAAGCAAAACATACACATAAACTAACAGGCAACAAACAAACAAATATGCAAATGAACAGGTAAACAAGCAAGCAAAAATATACACATAAACTAACAGGCAAACAAACAAACAAACATGCAAAGGAACAGGCAACAAGCAAGCAAATATATACATAAACTAATAGGCAGATAAATAAACAAACAAAACAAATGAACAGGTACAAGCAAAACATAACATAAAACTAAACAGATAAACAAACAAACAAACATGCAGCTGAACAGGCAAAAGCAAGCAAAAACATAAACAAACAAATAAACAAACAAAAATGCAGCTGAACAGGCAAAACAAGTAAAAAACACATAAACTACAGGCAATAAACAAACAAAATGCAAATGAACAAAAAAACAAACAACACATAATGTAACAGGCAACAAAAAATAAAAGTAAAAACAGGTAAACAATAACATAATACAAATAAACAAACAAACAAATAAATGCAAATTGAACAGGTAAACAAGCAAGCAAACATATACATACAAACTAATAGGCAACAAATAAACAAATAAATATGCAAAGCTGAACAGGCAAACAAGCAAGCAAACATATACACATAAACTAATAGGCAAACAAACAAACAAAAAACATAAAGCTGAACAGGTAAATAACAAGCAAATATACACATAAACTAATAGGCAATAAACAAATAAACAAAATGTAAAGGAACAGGTAAATAAGCAAAACACATACACATAAACTAATAGGCAAACAAAAACAAACAAACAAATATGCAAATGAACAGGCAACAAGCAAGTAAAATATATACATAAACTAATACAAACAAACAAACAAACAAATAAATAAATGAACAGGTAAACAAGTAAAAAGCAAACATACATATAAACTAATAGGCAGATAAACAACAAACAAATATGTAAATGAACAGGTAAACAAGCAAGCAAACATATACATAAACTAATAGGCAAACAAACAACAAACAAACAAAATGAACAGGCAAAAAGCAAGCAAAATACACATACATAAACTAACAGGCAACAAACAAAAACAAATATGCAAATGAACAGGCAACAAGCAAGTAAAACATACATATAAAAAACAGGCAGAACAAACAAACAAATATGCAAATGAACAGGTAAATACAAAACAAATACACATACAAACTAATAGGCAACAAACAACAAACAAACATGCAAATGAACAGGCAAAAGCAAGCAAACATACATAAAAAATAACAAACAACAAAACAAACAAACATGCAAATGAACAGGCAAAATAAAGCAAAACATACACACAAACTAACAGGCAAACAAAAAACAAACATGCAAATGAACAGGTAAACAAGCAAGCAAACACATACAATAAACTAACAGAACAACAACAAACAAACATGCAAATGAACAGGAAAACAAGCAAACATATACATAAACTAATAGGCAACAAACAAACAAACAAACATGTAAATGAACAGGCAACAAGCAAGCAAACATATACACATAAACTAACAGGCAACAAACAAACAAAAAACATGCAAAGCTGAACAGGTAAACAAGAAAACACATACACATAAACTAATAGGAACAAATAAAACAAATGTAAAGCTGAACAGGTAAACAAAGTAAAAACACATAAAATGAACAGGCAGATAAACAAACAAACAAGAACAGGCAAATAAAACATAAACACATAAACTAAACAACAAACAAACAAACATGTAAATGAACAGGTAAATACAAGCAAAACATACATAAACTAACAGGCAAACAAAACAAACAAACATGCAAAGGAACAGGTAAATAAGCAAGCAAACATATACATACAAACTAAATAGGCAAACAAACAAACAAACAAACAAAAATGAACAGGTAAACAAGCAAACACATACACATAAACTAACAGGCAAACAAACAAACAAACAAACATGCAAATGAACAGGTAAACAAGAAAAAAACATACATATAAACTAATAGGCAACAACAAAAACAAACAAACATGCAAAATGAACAGGCAAATAAGCAAAAACATACACATAAACTAATAGGCAACAAACAAACAAACAAACATGCAAAATGAACAGGCAACAAGCAAGCAAACATACACATTAAACTAACAGGCAGACAAACAACAAACAAACATGCAAATGAACAGTAAATAAACAAGCATAAAACAAGCAAAACATACATAAACTAACAGGCAACAAACAAACAAACAAACATGTAAAAATGAACAAACAACAAGCAACATACATATAAAAAATAGGCAGAAACAAACAAACAAATATGCAAATGAACAGGTAAATAAGTAAGCAACATATAACATAAATTAATACAGGCAGAAAAAACAAACAAATATGTAATTGAACAGGTAAAGCAAGCAAACATACACATAAACTAACAGGCAACAAACAAAAAAACATGCAAATGAACAGGTAAACAAAAGTAAATACATACACAAACTAATAAAGCAAAACAAACAAACAAACATGCAAATGAACAGGTAAACAAGCAAGCAAAACATACACATAAACTAACAGGCAACAAACAAACAACAAACATGCAAAGGAACAGGTAAACAAGCAAGCAAACATATACATACAAACTAAACAGGCAAACAAACAAACAAACAAATGCAAATGAACAGGCAAAACAAGCAAACATACACATAAACTAATAGGCAAACAACCAAACAACAAACATGCAAAAATGAACAGGCAAATAAAACATACACATACACAAACTAACAGGCAAAACAAACAAACAAACAAAATGAACAGGCAAAAGCAAGTGAACATACAAACTAAATAAGCAAAAACAAACAAATAAACTAACAGGTAAATAAACAAACATATACACATAAAATAAACAGATAAAAACAAACATGTGAACAGGTAAAACAACAAATAAAAAAATAACAAATAAACAAACAACAAACATGCAAAATGAACAGGCAAATAAGCAAGCAAAAATACATACAATAAACTAAAGGCAGATAAACAAACAAACATGCAAATGAACAGGCAAACAAATAAGCAAAAATATACACATAAACTAATAGGCAGATAAACAAACAAACAAACACAAAAATGAACAGGCAACAAGCAAACATACACATAAACTAATAAGGCAGATAAACAAACAAACAAACATGCAAATGAACAGGCAAACAATAGGCAGATAAATAAATAAATATGTAAAGGAATAGGTAAATAAGTAAGTAAATAAATAAAGAAATAGATAAAGATGAACAGATGAATAGATGAATATATAATGTATATAACTAATACATAAATAAGTAAATAATTATGTAAATAAGTACGTAAATAAATAAAGTAACTAAATATGTAAGCAAATAGGTAAATAAATAAATAAATTATAAATTTTAAAATGTTGCTTAAAATATGATCCTCATAGTAAATAAGTATATATATATATATATATATGAATAGGTAAATAAGTAAATACATAAATAAATAAATAAGTAAACAAAACACAAATTTCAAAATGTTGCTTTAATTCGTTCCCATAATTTTCAAACTCTCTACAACACGTAACTTGGTACAGTATTTACTTTTTCAGATTATTCTTGGAAAAGGGAGAAAAGATTATTGTATACAGTCAAATAGAAAAACAAGTAGAAATTGCAATGCCTGGCAGGGAAAAATATTTCCTCGAAATTCTAATAACAAAATTGAGACAATAAACAATAAATAATAGTACCAGAATAGGCCTACATCAAAGTAAAATATAGATGTATGGATTGGAATACAACATAAGTAAGTCAAGTTCAGATTTGTAGAAAGATGAGTATGTTTTTCCAAAATACAAGTTACCATTACAACAACTTTAATAATTCATAAAATTTTGGGCCAAACGAGATGGAACTTTGTACAATAGTAATATGCGTTACAAGACCGGTATGTTGAAGTTTTCATGTTCGAGGAAAAGTTTGAAAAAGCGAAACGTAGTTGAACTTTTTAATTTCCGAGAATTGAAAGAAAACATACCGCTCGTGTATCGTACATTATTTTGTGCCAAGATCGTTTATTACATACCTGAAAGAGGAATTTCTAATTAGTTGCAATGAAATCTCCATTTTGGTTTCTGTTCAATGACGGCAAATTTGGAAAACAAAAATATCTATCTTCAACATTGTTGCTTTAAAATATTTTCTGTGTTTACTATACTCCAGCAGGCCGTGATATACGTCTGTCTTTTTTTCCCCAGTCTATAAATGCGAACTTAAAACAAACGGCTTCCTTAATGTTACAAAATATTTAAAAACAATAATTAACAGTGCAATTTAGGTGAAATTGCAGTGGTAAGTTTCAATTTATAATTATTACTATATTGAACGTCTCTAAAAATAATATGTTAAAAGCCTAAAGCAGTAAAATCAATATGTCACTTAAGCGGTAAGAAGAGGGAAATTGTTATGTGTGTTAGGTTGGGAATACTGAATGTGGAATTTCAGACTTACCGCGGATTGGTTTTGTGCGGAAACGAAGCAAATATGCACGATCTCGCACAAAGACTATTTGTCTATAGTATGATATGTGTATGCATTCTCTAAGGTCTAGCTCAAATGGTTAAGAAAATTTCAATTTTACGTCAGTGCATCCATAATTTTTTTACGTACAATAAGTTTTTCCCAGCACCCAGTATGGACGCGTGTTCCAGGATCCGCGGTTAAATGAAAATGGCGGAATTTAGAATGGTTACTATAACAACACTATGTGTTACAGCCAAATGCAAATGTCATTAGTAGTTAGGCCATGAAACAATGTAACTTATGCGACAATGCACAATGGCAACACTACCCCTCGTTACGAGCATGAGGACGGCGAATTTGCGTATAAAATTAACCGTGCAGCGTGGATTCTCTCAGTAATATCTCGGCATCGAGAGCAGCTACAGACTTGTGTGACCATTCATTTGATTTGTAATCGCGAGTTCTGCAATATGAAAGTGACAACAGACTGGTACTATACACTTTTGAGTGAACGATAGTGCATTTTTTAGATTGGGTTAATTTCGGAACGTCGTTTTACATGAAGAGAAAATAATTATATTTCATCCCTTCCTTTAATTGCTTCCCTTATCATAGACCCATAGGCCTGCTTTCCATTTATAAAGTGAAACAAAAATAAAACATTGAAATCAATACAACTATAGATTTATTTCCGAGAATGGGTCATATATTCTACGTGCTGGTATATCCCTGATATAGCGCTGGGATACGAAATAGTGACAGTACTGAAGCTGACAAGAGGAAAGCGGTCAATTGTGTTCGAATTATTATTATTAATTACAATTTGAAATTTAAAGCCCTTCTTGTTTCATGGTTTTAACACAGTCTAGTTTATACAGTCACGAAACTCAATACGTAGGGAATATGCATCCATAGATAGTCGCTAACTACTATCGCCTCACCACAGACAATGCGAAATAGCGCCGGCACAGTCTATTATTGTATCTAGTACTTACTTACCTACTTACTGGCTTTTAAGGAACCCGGAGGTTCATTGCCGCCCTCACATAAGCCCGCCATTGGTCCCTATCCTGAGCAAGATTAATCCAGTCCCTATCATATCCCACCTCCCTCAAATCCATTTTAATATTATCTTCTCATCTACGTCTCGGCCTCCCTAAAAGTCTTTTTCCCTCCAGCCTCCCAACTAACACTCTATATGCATTTCTGGATTCGCCCATACGTGCTACATGCCCTGCCCATCTCAAACGTCTGGATTTAATGTTCCTAATTATGTCAGGTGAAGAATACAATGTGTGCAGTTCTGTGTTGTGTAACTTTCTCCATTCTCCTGTTACTTCATCCCTCTTAGCCCCAAATTTTTCCTAAGCACCTTATTCTCAAACACCATTAATCTTTGTTCCTCTCTCAAAGTGAGAGTCAAAGTTTCACAACCATACAGAAGCACCGGTAATATAACTGTTTTGTAAATTCTAACTTTCAGATTTTTCGACAGCAGACTGGATGATAAAAGCTTCTCAACCGAATAATAACAGGCATTTCCCATATTTATTGTGTGTTTAATTTCCTCCCGAGTATCATTTATATTTGTTACTGTTACTCCCAGATATTTGAACTTCTCCATCTCTTCAAAAGATAAATTTCCAATCTTTATATTTCCATTTCGTACCTACCTACAATATTCTCGTCACGAGACATAATCATATACTTTGTCTTTTCGGGATTTACTTCCAAACATATCTCTTTACTTGCTTCTAGTAAAATTCCCGTGTTTTCCCTAATCGTTTGTGGATTTTCTCCTAACATATTCACGTCAACCGCATATACAAGCAGCTGATGTAACCCGTTCAATTCCAAACCCTCTCTGTTATTCTGGATTTTCCTAATGGCATACTCTAGAGCAAAGTTAAAAAGTAAAGGTGATAGTGCATCTCCTTTTTTTAACCCACAGTGAATTGGAAACGCATCTGACAGAAACTGACCTATACGGACTCTGCTGTACGTTTCACTGAGACATATTTTAATTAATCGAACTAGTTCCTTGGGAATACCAAATTCAATAAGAATATCATATAAAACTTCTCTCTTAACCGAATCATATTGTATATAGTACCCTCAACAACTGAAACATCGTGATTGTATATAGGTACTAGACTGTGGTTTAAATGCAATCTATGCTAACTTTTTGTGGTTGCTAAGATACGAGATCGTAATATACTTAAACTGACAAAAGCAAATCGCTGTTAAGTCAATTTTATTTGCATTATCAATTACAATATATATGAACCTTAAGAATCAATCTTGTTATGTAGCGTTAACACAATTTATGTTAACTATTTGTGGTTGCTATGATACGGAATAATACCAATACTAAAACTGACAAAAGCAAATCGTTTCTAGTATGTTTAATATAGCCTATGAGTTACACTGCAATAAAACGATTATGCCAGTATAAACTATAGGAATTTAGCTGCTGTGGCAACTGTACAAGTTTTACAACTTCAAACTGTCGTATATTACAAATTTTGAGCATTGCACACCAATGTATCCTTAACCCGAAGCAGTCGCCATGACAGAGACATCCAAAGGTCGCATTGCGAGAAGCCAAGTATAGCATTAAGTGGAGCGTATAGGTTTTTATGCTACAAGAGGTTCACATTAGACAACTTAGCGGGTTGCATGACAAGAAAGGGGAGAGCAGAGTAATTCTGGAAGCTTTCAGTGTCTCAGAGCGAGCGGCAGCCGCCATTAAGGTCGTCAATCAACAAGAATGATGGATTCTAGATTCCATGAGGTACACAGTTCTCATCCACATAAGTACGTTTGTTATGCACGGCGCGGGATGAGTGAAAACTACAGCTTTCTCCTCAAAAACATCTGATCAACTTGATATGCAGTCAGTTTAGAAATACACAGAAAGTGGGGAAGTGAAAAATACAAAGAAAGATGAAGGCTATAACAGAAATGAGTGGTGGCAAAATGTAAGTAATAACAGGGCAGAAGAATAGAAAGAGAAACCAAGATGAAATATGTTTCATCAAAACTAAGAGAAACCCTGAATAATTTCGAGGAAAAAAATTGTTCCGGGGCCGGGTATCGAACCCGGGACCTTTGGTTAAACGTACCAAAAAAATTGGATCGGTGTCGGGTAGAGTTCCCGGGTAGCTCAGTGGGAGAGCGTTTGTACGTTTAACCAAAGGTCCCGGGTTCGATACCCGGCCCCGGAACAATTTTTCCTCGAAATTATTCAAATTAACTTTACAGGGAGTTATTCCTGAAAGCTTAATTTGCAAGAGAAACCCTATTTATACAGTAGGGGAGTAGTGGGGTACAGTGAGACACAAAATATTAAGACATATGCATGCAAGTGAAATTTCAAGTAATTTTAAAATCAAGTGCAATAGAAATATACATTAAAACATGCAGTACAATAATACATAAACAGAAATGTCAATAGATAAAGGATATAATATACAATACGTGTTTGTCAAAAAATGCAAATGTCTCACTGTTCCCATTCAGGGGTACAGTGAGACACCACAGTGTCTATTAACGGACATTGAAATGATATTTCAAAAGAAAACAAAAACTTGCTGTCTCTCTATCTTGACATGTTCTGTAGGCTTATTAAGAATCATTTTGATGTCTGACTTCGAAACCGTTGAAACATCTGGAACATTTGGAAAAGTAAATTTTCCATGACATTTCAAACTTTTGCGAAAAAATAAAATGAATTTTTGGTGACAACAAAGCTTATAATTATAGGAATTTAATTTAATTCTTTATTATTTTTAACATTTTCTTAAATTTTGTGAATATTTTTTTTTATTTAAGAAACCATTTAAATGTAATGTATCCATTATTTCATAGTTCCTAAATTGGTTACTAGTATGTTCATTTTTAATATTAGTTACTGGTATATGTAATATAATTACAGTTTGTTTTTGCAAATCATTGGTAAATGGGAACAGTGAGACGTCTCAGTGTACCCTTCAATGGCATGTCTCACTGTTCCCTTTACGCATAGTTCGTTTAAAAATGACGCCATCACTTCAAAATCAAAACAAGAAAGACGAAACTTTGCCAAACATAACCTCAAATACCACAGTATTAGGTAACAAAACATTCATATTTCTATTTCATTTGTATATCCAATATAACCTTCATTAAACACAAGTCAAAATGTTACTTCTGGAGTGAAAAATTACGAATTATTTTTTCATCACTCACCTTCATAACTAGAATTAAATCGAGTATGAAAATATTGTTACTTTACTCATGCAACATACAACTCCACTGTTACAAACATTTCAACATCAAAATTTACCATCTAATAAAAAATGTCCCACTGTACCGACTTCTCCCCTATATGTAACATTTTAAAATTTACGTGCTATATGCCCTACCCATCTCAAATGCCTGGATTTAATGTTCCTAATTAAGTTAGGAGAAGATTGAAATGCATGCAATTCTGCTTTTGTGTAACTTTCTCCATTCTCCTGTAACTTCATCCCACTTAGCCCCAAATATTTTTCTAAGCCTTATTCTCGAATACCTTTAACCTCTGTTCTTCTCTCAAAGTGAGAGTCCAAGTTTCACAACCATACAGAACAACCGGTAATATAACTTTTATAAATTCTAATTTTCAGTTAAAAAAACTCAATACTTTAAAAAACCTGAAAATGTGGATTTATAAAGCACATAGGGTAGAGTAGCATAATCGTACCGCTTCCTAAATGGCACCACTGCTAGTTTAAAACAAGTTACTGTAGTGGCATCTAGTAGTATTGTTACAATCTACCATATGAACTACCACCATGTCACTTGATTTCTGTCACTTCTTTGTATCAGTAGCGTGGTGATAGTGTATCTAATATAATCGCTCAGGTGGATGTATATTTAGCTAACATTTTGTAACTAAATAACGGGTTTGTATGTAAAGGAATCCATAATCTTAAGATGTTATTCGTTTAAAGAAATATTAAAGAACATTTAACTTAGTGCGATTTTCGAACATGAGGTGATTATAGGCTACAATGAAGGAAATAATAACTTATGACCAGGGAACGGATTTATATGGACTAAAAATATATGAAATATGTAAATATATATGTAGTTATTTTTACCAAAATATGGAATTAAATATGGATTGTTACCAAAATATGGAATTAAATATGGACTTAAAATTATAAAAAAATGACTATGTACGTTAAATATTGGTACATTTTAATCAAACTAAACAAAAAATATAATGGACGTACCTTATCTTCCAATGTAGTTTCAACAAAACACAATTTTTATTGTCTGTTACCATAACAATAGGTTACAAACATTTCTTTCAAGTGCTGAAAAGTGAATCTTCTTCTATTGTCTCTGAGGATAGATTTATACTGACTAAAAGAGCGTTCGACGTCACAAGAAGTAACTGGTATATAATTCAATTTCACAATGTCTGCTGGGGATAAGTCCAAGTTAATCTTCACTGTTGATTCACCACTCATCACAGCAACAACCTTTTGTAGTTCTTCATATCCAGGGTTTTTGAAAGTACAGTGTCCACCTTAGCTCTTACTGCATCTGCAACTTTACCTCTACCACGATTCAGTTGTTCCACAGTACTATTTATAATTTCAAAACTTTCAGATAGTGAAAGGTGCCTATTTTGGAGACTTTTGAGCGTTTTTATGATGCATGAAAATGTATGCTGAATGTGAGCTAAGTCATTCTTCACACTTATGTCACAGGTAACTGTTTTCGCAGTATCAATTGAGACTGCATCTTCAGAGTCCAATGCAAGGAGAACATTGTTAATAGAGTCTATATGTTCGGCATAATATTCAACTGCTTCTAGCCATGTACCCCATCTAGTTAAAATTGGCTTTGGTGGCAATGGAATTTCAGGGTACATTTCTTTCAACACGTTAACTCTACTGGGAGCTTTGAGAAATACTTTTTCACTGATGAAATCAACAAATCTACTTTAGGGAAATTGTCTCTGACCACTTCTGCCACACGATGAAATGCATGCGCCACACAAGTAAAATGAGTCAATTTAGGATATACAACAGATAATGCTTGTCCAGCTTTGACCATATAAGGGGCAGCATCGCTAATAAAGAATAACACATTATCGTACATAATACCCTTTGGCCACAGGATACCCATAGCTTCGTTGAACAGTTTAACTATAGTTTTGTTATTGCACTTTTCTAGAACATCACAATGTAAAAGAATTCGTTCAGAATATTGTTCACTTAACAAACCGATAACTACATTACCAACAAGTCTACCTTCTTTGTCGGGAGTCTCATCAATGGAAACCCAAATTGAACTATCTTTAATTTCATCTCTTATCTTCTGTATTGTCTCATTGTAGATGGATGGAGCATACGTCTTCCTAAGTGTTGACTCATCCGGGATTGTATGTTGAGTATATTTTTCAAGGAATTCCCTGAAGACCTTATTCTTTAGTTTGTAGAGAGGAATATCAGCAGAGATGAGAGAACGGCACAGGTCGATGTTAAACTCAGATCTTACATTCGATGTTGTTGGTTGTGTTAAAAACAATTGTCTCTGCTTGGAATTTAGTTGTTTGTTGGCCTGATGTTTACTAGTTGTAATGTGTTGTTGCACCAGGAACTTTTGTGTAGATGATACTGCACACTGACACAAATTACAAAATAATATTTTATTGTCAGTTGATAAACCATCTTCTTTAAATTCTGAAATGTAACTTGTTAGTTTTGATTTTAAATTGACTGAATGACGTACTTTTGGCATATTTACCGTCTTTATAGTATGATTTACAAAACTGAACCTATGTGTACTCTGACTGGCATTTAACTGTTGAGCTGCACAACTGAAGTCTGTTAAAAATTTTAAATTAAATTAATACAGTTTTGTAACTTACTTTCCCATTGTTGATAGGACTGCTAATTTTCAAATAACTCTGATGTTAAAGGGATTACTGAACATGTGTTTAAATCTCTATTGTTGAAATGTATTTTTAAAAGTTAATGGAATTTTGTTTTGTTTTATTGTTAAACCTAATATAATATGGACTGTTTTATATGAAATATGGAAAATATATGGAAATTAACGAAAATATGTACTAAACTCTAAAATATGGAAAAATATGGAAAATAAAAGTAGGATTTTTCAACCCTACACATTGTGAAACATAAAGATAATGCAAAATATAAATTATATTAGCTTTATAAGTAAATATGTATTTACATATAAATCCTTTCCCTGCTTATGACGTAGTTTCTCAATTCGCACCACTTTGTAGGTGCCTAATTCGCACCGGTTGCGATATGAGCAACTGTAGCAATTCTAGACGTACAAAAGAAGGCCCCAAAATTTTAACTGAACTAGGAATGCATCAGGTGGGTGCAATATCAAGTGGTGAAGAGGGCGTTAATACAACAATTGTGTGTTGTACAAGCGTACCAGGTATTTTGTGCCACCTGTGATAATTTTTAAATGTCAAACAGTGCATCCTTCATTATCAGCTGGTGCTCCTCCAGGATCGTTATTTGTTTGCTCTGAGTCAGGTTACATCAACAGTGAACTATTTTTCGAATAGGCAAACATTTTATTTGCAACTCAAACCTGCCATAGAAAAAAGTGCTACTTCTGTAAGTCCACCTATACGACCAATTCCAAAAACTTAGAAGCTAGATTATCTCGGGAAAATGGTATGCTCCTGTTTCAGCTTCCTCGTCATAATACTCAGAGGCCCAGCCCTTAGATGTTCCCATCTTCAAATCATTTCAGACAGCTATATCACAAGCAGTTTTTAGGCGACTTCGAGATAATCGTGGAGAAAAGGTGACGCAGTTTACAGTCTGAACTGCCTGGTGAAGCACATGGCAAACGTGTAACAATGAAAAACGCATTCAGAAAGTTTAAATGTTACGTAATTTACGCTCTATTTTTTTCAATTTCATTTGAAGATGCGTTACTCTCTTTCATTAATTTCAATAAACTTGTAATTTGCATTTATTACATTATTAATATTAAATACTGTTCAATATGTTCAATATTAAAAGCTTTCCTTCATCCTGTTCCCTGCAGTTAAAGAGGTGCGATTTAAGAAACCGCAGGTGCTATTAGGAAACTAGTTGCCTAAATGGCACCACTGACATGTGTTTCGAAAATATCATTCTAATTAAAAATATTAAATCAAATTCAAGAATTCTTTTTCACATGAAAGGTAAATGTTCTGGGAATGTATCTCTGTAAAGGAATGTAGAAAATAAAAACTGTATTTTTCAATAAAAATTATAAATGCTAAAGTATGTATGTATGTATTTATTCACACTGCAATGGGTATATACCCGGTGGCAGTGGTAACTAATTACACTCAATAATGACAATAATAAACTCATTAATTAAAAATACAATTAATAATAATACTAATAATTAATAATAATAATAATTAATAATAACAACAACAACAACAGGGAATATACTAAATTAAATGAAACGAACACTTAAAATAACATTTGAAATAAATCTAATTTGTATCTTAAAACTAAGATCGAACTAAAACCCACGAGTATGGTATGTTCATATCTGCAAAAGTACCTTTCAACATTACACTCATTTCGCTGTCAACTTACTCACTGCAATGGAACTACGACACATTTCACTGATTCTATCCTGATTTCACTAACACTTCAAAACATTTCACTGTTCAAATACTTTGCACTGCCACTATAAACTATAAAGCTTCACTGACAGGAACACGTTTCACTTACACAACACACTTCACTGACACAACACACTTCACTGACACAACACTTCAATAACAACATATCATTTACACCCTTTAAATACTGTGTATAATTACCGTCTATTAGTAAGGTCCTTAAGCCTATTTTTAAATACATTTTTGGTTGTTGGTAAAGCCTTCAGTAAGTCTGCAGGTAAAGCATTCCAGTCCCTGATAGTACGATTGAGAAAAGAAAACTTTCCAGTGTCCGTCCTCTGTCTTCTTTCCCTCAATTTATATGAGTGGTCGTTCCTTGAAGAGTAATTTGGCGGCTGCAACCTATTTTTTATTTCTCTCCAGGCAGGCTCACCTCTGTATGTTTTGAACAGTGCGCATAATCGAATTCGCGTTCTCCTGTCAGTGAGTGTGTCTCATTTTAATGGTGAATCTTTCCGACAACACTTGAGAGCCCGTTTTTTAATCTTTTCCAGTGTCTTAATATGTTCTAATCTGTAAGGATCCCAACATGCAGCACCATATTCCATTACTGGACGTATATGGTGCGATATAGGCAACCTTACCCTACTTCTCTTTAACCTACTTGACTTTTTTAACCTAATTGTCTCCTATTTAATCTACTTGTCTCCTAACTAGTGTAATTTTCTTTTAAATCTACTTGCTTCCTTTTTAAATGATGAGTTTACTTATCCATTTTAAATGAACAATTTTTTTAATACGTCAGCAAGCTGCCCTTATCACATACTCCCTACAACTAGGGAAGATGACTCTTGCTCCATTCTGTACATAGCACGAGATCAGGACGTAACAAGGACTATCCTAGAAAACCAGCATCACCAGACACACATTCCTTTCTAACAGTCCATCGTAACATCTGTTTAACCCCTATTTGACAAGGAACGTAAGTTGATTTTGGACTCAGACATAAAATTCAGAGCGAGTTCAGACTCCGTCCCTGTCCCTTGAGGCAGACTAAAAATATAAAGTCTCCCATATCCGTAAATAGAGCATTTTTAAAGTTTGAACTGCATCCGGTCGCATTGTATTGATCCAGTTAAACTCTGAACCTCGAGTACAAGCAAGAGAGGCTTAAGTCGTGTTACAATTCTTTCAAAAATATTCCTTCTCACATAATGTCCTCAGGGTTTATGGGACTACATTTTATTATAATCATCTCATAAGCAACAACTCATATTGTCTATGATTTTTCGTGGTGAGAAGATAAATGTAGAAATGCACCATCTTGCCTCACATAAATTTCGATATTTTCTAAATTAAATCCTTACAAAATCGCAGCCTTGTTTTTCGGGTGTTACTTGCCCAGTGCAAATAATTTGATCCGTCGTCCAGCGAGGACTGCGACGCCCCTTCCCACCATTCGCTGTGCCCACACTTCTAAATTCTTCGGCAACTCTGCCCTGTTGCCATTCAGTCGTGTTTTCCGGCATTCCTCCCCTTCATTAGGTTATGTCAATTTTCAACACCTCCCGCTTTTAAAATTCTCTGTGTTCCTCGAATGGAACGGTGAAGATCGGAGTGAGACAAGTGGCCAACAGACTTGGAGCTTACATAAACACTTCCTTTCAGCCACAAATTTCCTTGTTAAGACGCTGGATTGCGTACCTTTTAAATTTTACCACAGTCTACTATATACAGTCACGAAGCTTGAGTTTTGAGGGTGCTAGAAACAATAGACTGTGCCGGTACTATTTTGCATTGCCTGTAATGAGCCGATATTAGCGATCCTAGTGGTGAGCAAATACCTAATGTTTGCATATTTACTACTAGCCGTAACCGTGCGCTCCGCTGCACCCGTTAGAAATAAATATAAAGTAATTACATAATTAAAATAGGACATTTGATCCAGGGAACATTCGTGTTTGATAGAAGGATAAATCGTTTAATACGTTACTTAATTTAAATTGTATTTAAAATATTAATATGCAATCATTTTGATCCAGAGACCGCTCATTTGGTGCAATGAAAATTCCTTTAGCCTGTTTCTTATTATTACCAATTATTTTTGGAAAAGCGAAAATTAACAGAAAAATTTTGGCTACAGATTTATTATTATATTATATTATATTATATTATATTATATTATATTATATTATATTATATTATATTATGAAAAAGTGTGTTGATAACGGATGTACTCGAACTGGAAAGTTTTTAATTTGTTGTGGGAGCTCTTGAATCTCAGGAGGAACAGCTTTTACAACAGCGCAACATAATCTGCTTGGCTCATTACCCATTTTTTTGCATTGCATTTATTGCATATGTATTTTATGTATTTTAACACGATTCAATTGAGCATAGTTAAAATTTGAATTATAAAATAATGGATTGCTAAGCTAACGTACTATTACTGCATACTAAATCAATACACTCTCGTTGTTCGTTAATTCTCTGAGATAAAAATGAATATGTTCATAAACATTATTATAAGAAATACAGGAAATGAATATACAGAATAACCTATCAATTTTTCTGTGCATAAGAAGCTATTTTAATCTTACTTGTCCTCAATTCACTCACAAGTCACTGTAATAACATTATAGCATTATGTCCATCCAGAGAAACTACACTTTCCAATGATGAAATAATAATTAATTATACAAATCGGTTAATTTAGCTTCCGATATTACCATACAAACACAGAAACATTGTCTGTAGGCTATGTTTCATAGCTTTCGATTGTTGTGTCCAAGGCCCCTTATAGACGAAGTCATTTGTTTTTTATTTCAATACACCGCCTTAGATGGCAGTTATTTTAATTTTAAAACTCATTTATCTCATTAAATATCAGTCCTACCAAAATTTTTGAGAGAATAAAACCTATCGGAAATCATTTTTAAAGAAACGTTTGTTATGTAACATATTTCACAAAAATCAATAATAAGCGAGATATTTCGATTTATTTAATTCAGGTCCCCTTATAACCCCCCTTTTAAATAACGTATTTTGAATGCCATATAGCCTAAAATCTAAGTTACAACGAACTTAATTTATATTCCAATTTTATCGAAATCGGTTCAGCCATTATCGCGTGAAAAGGTAACAAACACACAGATAGACAGACAGACATACAAACAAAAATTTCAAAAAAGCGATTTTCGGTTTCAGGGTGGTTAATTATATATGTTAGGACCAATTATTTTTGGAAAATCGAAAATTACCAGAAAAATTTCGGCTACAGATTTATTATTAGTATAGATAGATGCATTGAGCTTCGTGACTGTACATACTACACTGTGATATTACTCCTACATAACCTCTTCATTCATTGTCATTGTCAGTGTAGTTTCCTACGCGGTCCGTCCACGTAAGTTGTTATATAACATTTGATAATTAAATATGAGAAACTATTTAGAAGTTCTTTGATGTAAATAGCCCATGTCTATATACAAGTGTCGCTACGCCCATAAAGCAATATTCAAAGAAGACTTTTATGTAATAATTTTCGAATCAAAGGATTCATTTTCAATTTTTATGTCATACCATTAACTTAAATTTTTTCTTTTTTTTTCCGTTTCTTCTTCTTTTTTTATTAATTTGCATCTCGTTAGATTTTACATATTCATATTTTCAAAGTCTTTTTTTTTTTCTAATTTTATCAGAGCTCAGTTGGTAGAGCAGCTGGCTACGGACTGGAAGGTCCGGGGTTCGATCCCAGGTGGTGACAGGATTTTTTCTCGTTGCCAAACTTTCAGAACGGCCCCAAGGTTCACTCAGCCTTCTATAAAATTGAGTACCGGGGTAAAAGGCGGTCAGAGCGTGGTGCCGACCACACCACCTCATTCTAGTGCCGAGGTCAAGGAAAGCATGGGGCTCTACCTCCATGCCCCCCAAGTGCCTTCATGGCATGTTACGGGGATACCTTTACCTTTACCTTTTTACCAGTCTAAATAACTAATTATTTAAATTGAATTCAATTTAAACAAAAAACACGTCAATTTAGATATTGAGGGGGAAGTCTGAAACCAGGCTTAATTGCATTTTAGGTTTCACCCCCACCCCTTAGCCGCCCCCAATTTCAAATTTCAAATGGCACACCAATATTTTTATACTTAAATATGAAAGAGTATTGAACTGTTTATACACCTCATTCATTTGTTCTCGCATCTTTTGTTTTCTATCGTCGCCTGGCAACCTGGATTGTTGTTATTGTTGATTAGAGCTGAAGAGAATAAAGCTACAAAAACATATTGAGCATTTCTTGTAATAGTTGTGTTTGTGTATTAAATTATTTTGAAATGGTGTATACCCTTCAAGAGAGAACAGAAATCATCCTTATTGATTAAATGTAGGAAATTACACAAAATAAGCTGTGTTTTCATCCTACAATCAACTGATAATAACAAAAATACAGGTTACCAGGCGAGGATAGAGTAGGTTAGTAGGTTATTTTACGACGCTTTATCAACATCTTAGATTATTTAGCGTCTGAATGAGATGAAGGTGATAATGTCGGTAAAATGAGTCCAGGGTCTAGCACCGATAGTTACCCAGGATTTGCTCAAATTGGGTTGAAGGGAAACCCCGGAAAAAATCTCAACCAGATAACTTGCCACAACCGGGAATCGAAGCCGGGCCACGTGGTTTCGCGACCAGACGCGCTAACCGTTACTGTGGACGTGACGATAGCAAACAAAAGATGCGAAAACAATTGAATGCCGTGTATAAACAATTTAATGCTCTTTCATATTTAAGTATAAAAATATAGGCCTAAGGGCGCCGTTTGAAATTTCAAAGTGGGGAGGCTGGGTTGGAGGTGAAATCTAAAATTAAATTAAGCTTTGTTTCAGAATAGATTATTTTCTTGTCGCAAGTCACTTCACTTGAAATTTTGAACTAAAATCGACTTTATTTATTCGACAATATCTGTATATCTGGTGTCCGTTATTTAAGTTGGAATTTGTTTCAATCTCTCCAATAAATATTCCTCTTGTCTCCTACAGGAGTTTCAACTGCTTGCTAAAATTTGCATCATCTATCCCCGGTCCCCCTTAAAATGTTGCATAACTTATCGTCCCACTGTAAGCTGGATGTTTCAAGCAGTTCGATGTATAACAAAGCTCGAATTTAGCTTGCATTTGAGTAGCTAACAAGATCCACGCTACACTTTGCTTCTCCATAAATATATAAACATTCGTTGCCTTCCAAATCAAACAGAACAGCAGCGGAATAATCACATCGGTGTTATCACTTATTTATCGACGCTTTACCTAGGGACGGTTGGGGTAATTTGGGTATAACAAAAACAGTCTTTTTTAATTTTATAGACCCATAGACTATCACCATGACTACTACACTTTTACTACGTCACACTTCTTTTGACCAATAAAACGGTACGAAAGGACGTCTTTTAACCAATCATGGCTGCTTATCGCACAATTTTATCGCGTCCCTAGCATGTGTTTAATTTTATCGCGTCCCTAGCATTTGTTTATTTTTGTCAATACCCTAGCATTTGTTTCTTTGTTTGCCAACATTTCAAACTGTTCTGGTCTGGACGTCAAAAAACAGAAAATTACAAACCACTCCAGTCGATGCACAGCAGTTTCAAATATGACTCGCATTGGCATTCAAGAACAAGAATTAATAAAGATCACTGGTCATAGCTATGCATCTTCCCTGAAACCCTATTTACAAATAAATTAAGAGCACCATTCGGAAATCCTGAATAAGTTGAGAAATACACCATGCACATCACTGAAATGATTAAAGTTGCAACACTTGCTACCAAGCTGACAATATCTAACAGATGTTTCATTATGTTCTTTCATTAATAACTAAAAAAAACTAAGGATTTTCGGACATATGTTTATATTAACTTTTTTTTCCTTGTTTTGGTGTAAGGAACATGCCCCAAAGTGTGTCAAAGTATTTCTGAAACACCCTGTATATTAAATTGGCAAGCGTTTGAAGATTGGGTAAAGTTTTATTCAATGAATTGTAACATATCCAAGTTAGCCCAAGTTTGTAAATTGTAATTTACGAACAAACCATTAATGATGTACTTACTTACTTACGTACTTACTTACTTACTTACTTACTGGCTTTTAAGGAACCCGGAGGTTCATTGCCGCCCTCACATAAGCCCGCCATTAATCCCTATCCTGAGCAAGATTAATTCAGTCTCTACCATCATATCCCACCTCCCTCAAATCCATTTTAATATTATCTTCCCACCTACGTCTCGGCCTCCCAACTAACACTCTGTAAGCATTTCTGGATTCGCCCATACGTGCTATATGCCCTGCCCATCTCAAACGTCTGGATTTAATGTTCCTAATTATGTCAGGTGAAGAATACAATCCGTGCAGTTCTGCGTTGTGTAACTTTCTCCATTCTCCTGTAACTTCATCCCTCTTAGCCCCAAGTATATACCTAAGAACCTTATTCCCAAACACCCTTAATCTCTGTTCCTCTCTCAAAGTGAGAGTCCACGTTTCACAGACATACAAACAACCGGTAATATAACTGTTTTATAAATTCTAGCTTTCAGATTTTTTGACAGCAGACTAGATGACAGAAGCTTCTCAACCGAATAATAACAGGCATTTCCCATATTTATTCTGCGTTTAATTTCCTCTCAAGTGTCATTTATATTTGTTACTGTTGCTCCAAGATATTTGTATTCTTCCACCTCTCCAATCTTTATATTTCCATTTCTTACAATATTCTGGTCACGAGACATAATCATATACTTTATCTTTTCGGGATTTACTTCCAAACCTATCGCTTTACTTGCTTCAAGTAAAATTTCCGTTTTTTTTTAAGAATATATATATATATATCATTAATATTTCTAACATTGAGGAATACCAATGTATATTCAAGAAAAGAACTTACCGCGAAATTTTCAATTTCCTCGAAAGCGCAATAATGATCAACGTTTCAACAATTCAGCTTCTAACTGTAAACTAACACAGTCCCGCGAAATAGAGTGTCATTGCGTAGTAATTTGAAAAGCTTCCGCTAGAATACAAAACGTCTCAGGTCGTATATCACAATATTTCTTATTTTTACCCTTATTTCACATTTCTAACACTTCCTCTATAATCAGCAGCAAAGAATCTACATGACTTATAAAGCTTAATAAAAAGATAAACCCAAAAGAGTTACTTTCTTCTGCAAGGAAGCATTTATCCAGGTCATCTTTCAGTCTCCGCCCAACGTGGAGGAAGGCCACCACGCCGGCACTTGAACGCCTGTCCACTATGTCAGTGGAAGTCATTACTAATGCATTCGCTGGCCCTCAAGGGAACGACAGCGCTATATCCATAACGGCGGGCCATTAAAGACTCTCTGATAGCGCTAGAACCGTGAACTTGCTTGAATAAATTATAACAAGTTGTGAAATCCAGAGCAAGGGACTGGATAAAAAAAGAGTACGTGATTTAAGTTGGTTTTCTGTCTACAAACAAGGCGCGTTTGCTTTAGACTCCTACGGGGTGAGAGCATATATCTATTCTGCAGTATATGAGAGTAGATTTCGTTCCTGGCGTTGTACTCGTCCTGTGATGTCTACAGAAGTCTTGCATCGTGTTAACCACATTATCGTAGAGTTCCTCTACCCTTCAGTGACTAATGATGGTTCACTTTCTTATTTTGCTCTTCAATATTCTTCAGAACTCTAACTCTAGCTATTTACTTACTTACTGGCTTTTAAGGAACCCGGAGGTTCATTGCCGCCCTCACATAAGCTCACCATCGGTCCCTATCCTGAGCAAGATTAATCCATTCTCTTTCATCATATCCCACCTCCCTCAAATCCATTTTAATATTATCTTCCCATCTACGTCTCGGCCTCCCTAAAGGTCTTTTTCCCTCCGACCTCCCGACTAATACTCTATATGCATTTCTGGATTCGCCCATACGTGCTACATGCCCTGCCCATCTCAAACGTCTGGATTTAATGTTCCTAATTATGGCAGGTGAACAATACAATGCGTGCAGTTCTGTGTTGTGTAACTTTCTCCATTCTCCTGTAACTTCATCCCTCTTAGTCCCAGATATTTTCCTAAGCACCTTATTCTCAAACCCCCTTAATCTATGTTCCTCTCTCAAAGTGAGAGTCCAAGTTTCACAACCATAAAGAATATAATATAACTGTTTTATAAATTCTAACTTTCAGATTTTTTAACAGCAGACTGGATGATACAGTAAAAGCTTCTCAACCGAATAATAATAGGCATTTCTCACATTTATTCTGTGTTTAATTTGCTCCCGAGTATCATTTATATTCGTTATTGTTGCTCCAAGATATTTGAACTTCTCCACGTCTTCAAAAGATAAATTTCCAATTTTTATATTTCCATTTCGTACAATATTCTCGTCACGAGACATAATCATATACTTTGTCTTTTCGGGATTTCCTTCCAAACCCATCTCTTTACTTGCTTCCAGTAAAATTCCCGTGTTTTCCCCTAATCGTTTGTGGATTTTCTCCTAACATATTCACGTCATCCGTATAGACAAGCAGCTGATGTAACCCGTTCAATTCCAAACCCTCTCTGTTATCCTGGACTTTCCTAATGGCATACTCTAGAGCAAAGTTAAAAGTAAAGGTGATAGTGCATCTCCCTGCTTTAGCCCGCACTGAATTGAAACGCATCAGATAGAAACTGACCTATACGAACTTTGCCATACGTTTCATTGAGACACATTTTAGTTAATATAACTAGTTTCTTGGTAATACCAAATTCAATAAGAATATCTTATAAAACTTCTCTCTTAACAGAGTCGTATGCCTTTTTGAAGTCTATGAATAACTGATGCACTGTACCCTAGCTACTTAGCTTCTCGTGTTCAACATTTGTTCTCATATCACGAAATAGATGCTCGTTCACAACACTATATCACACACTCTATTCCTAAACACAGAACATCCTTCTACTCTTCATCTTTCACCGTCTCTGCAACTCATCTCTGGGACTCTCTACCACATGCCAGAGACTGTCGGAAATTTTCTAGTTTCAAAAATAAACTAAAATTTCACTTTTCCAATTCAGATTCCCTTTAATTAAAAGCCATTTTATCTGCGACACTTTTGTAAATAATATGAATGTGTGTATATATTATTTTCATCCTTTTGTACACCAACACTGAACTGTCTTGATCAGCACATGAATTTATTATCGTAGCCTTTTTATTGTGGG
Source organism: Periplaneta americana (assembly GCA_025594305.2). NCBI lineage: Eukaryota > Metazoa > Arthropoda > Insecta > Blattodea > Blattidae > Periplaneta > Periplaneta americana. The sequence continues at coordinate 163,343,069 of JAJSOF020000011.1, forward strand.
TTTTATTTATTTATTTTTGATTATTTTATTACATTCCATTTATTGTATCTTTCCTTAAGTTTTCCCTGTTAATTTCATTTTCATTTTCATTTAGTGTTCTACCCAAGGTCAGGTCTTCCACTGCAAACCCAGCTTTCTCCAATCTTTCCTATTTTCTGCCTTCCTCTTAGTTTCCTCATCTAATCCATGTATCTTAATGTCGTCAATCATCTGACATCTTTTATACCTCGAACTCTTCTCCCGTTCACCATTCCTTCCAGTGCATCCTTCAGTAGGCAGTTTCTCCTGAGCCAGTGACCCAACCAATTCCTTTTCCTCTTCCTGATCAGTTTCAGCATCATTCTTTCTTCACCCACTCTTTCCAAAACAGCTTCATTTCTTATTCTGTCTGTCCACTTCACACGCTCCATTCTTCTCCATATCCACATTTCAAATGCTTCTAGTCGTTTCTCTTCACTTCGTCGTAATGTCCATGTTTCTGCCCCATACATTGCCACACTCCATACAAGGCACTTCATAGTCTCTTCCTTAGTTCTTTTTATAGACGTCCGCAGAAAATGCTCTCTGTTAACTTGTTGTACTAATTGAGTTGCTTATGGTATATTCCAGTCTTTAGATCTGTATTTCACTTTTTTTCTATTAGCCTATGGTGTTATTTTTCATATTGTTTAGTGTCGATTTTGTTATGTTATTATTTTCTGTAATATGTTAGTATTTTGTTCTTTCACTTTTGTCAAATTTCAGTGCTTGTGTACTTCTGTGATCTGGTGAAATGTAAGAAAATGCCCCATGGGATTAACTTTGCCAATATGAGTAAATAAATAAATAAATAAACAAATAATAAATGTTTAAAATTTTCAACAGCTACTTTCAGAAACAACATTTTTCGATACTTTATAGAGCTTAATAAAAAGCAATATTTATTAATTTTCATATGAAAATATCTTATGTTATAGCATATAGGTTAAATTTTCAACGAAAATCCGTTACAGAATACGCGTTGCGGACCGCGAAGGCAACATCTGTTGAGTTGAACCTCAGACTCTGTTTTGTTATGTTGGTGTTCATAAAATCTGTGTTAACTATATGTGGTTGCTTGGATACGAAATCTTGATAATACTAAAATTGGATATAGAAAAATTGCTATTAAGTTCATATGATTTTTATTTTATTTTATTTTATTTATTTGTTTATTTATTTATTTTTTGTAATTCAGTTTTAGAGTCAATTTTGTTTGTTATATAGTTTTAGTGTTGGTTGCTAGGATACGAAATCGTGTTAATGCTAATATCGACATGAAGAAATCGTTGTTAATATGACGTTATATATACGTTTTAATTTACAGTTGAACCTTAAAGCAAATCCGCACTAATTTCATTGTTTTCCCAAAATAGTTACTGCTTGGTGTTCTCAAATTCTCATATAGGACGTAGTAATAGAGAAATAGAGTAAATTAGCATAGATGAATATCAACTTCCGTTCAATATAGAGTACGTTCAGTTTGCAATACACCGAGTTTTTTAATGAAATTTATACATCGTCTGAGGTGAAAGCTATGTGCAGCATGGGAGAAAGTTGGATATTATTTACGGAACAAACAATTAGCCGAGTGGAAAAGTATTCAACTATGAGAGTCCATTAGTCTGAACCGGGGAACGGTCCACTGAACAAGTTTTCGAGATATCTCGAACCGCTAATGATGGGTAATCTACACGAGGGCACTTCCGGTGAACAGCCTGCGCTCGTTTGAAGAAAAACTCTTCAGCAACAGTTGCACAGACTGACACAAAAATGGTTATCGATTCATTAAATTATCCCCTTTTGCACGCAACCATTTCGATTCAGTACTTTTCTGAAATGTACGCTATATTACATATCTCTTCATGCACCCGAATCACTGATTTCATGATTTTCTCACTTACAAAATCATTGACTGACTGATGACTTAGTCACGAATGAAATCAATGAATGACTTAGTGCTGATCGGGTAACTGATTAATTCACTGAGCTGCCGATTGAGTCACTGACTAAATCATTGAATGACTTGATTCACGACTGAATCACTAACCGAATTAATGATTGACAGTATGAGTGAATCATTAACCAATTCACTGATTTTACCAAATTCAATCAATAACTGTGCCAAATGTAAATCTTGTCACTAACCGAATCACTTTCCGTGTTCCAAACTGATTCACTGCCAGAATCATTGACTTACCAATTCAATCATTGAGTGAGTGAGTCTCTGACTATCTGTATGCCCGAATGAATTATTAAGCCATGGATGGAATTAGTTACTGTCCTACTGAATCTCAGACTTAATGAATGACTGATTGCATCAGGGATGGAATTACTGATGTATTAAATTGTAGATTAAATCAGAGATCAAGTAACTGATTCACTGGCTAACCGATTCAATTAGAAACTGGATTACTTATTTATACAATGGCTGAACGGATCAGGGAATAAATTATTGGTTTACTGAATGACAAATTTAGTCAGAGATTTGATTACTACTTTACAGAATGACTGGATGGATCACGGATAAACTCTCAGCGATGGGATCGTATGACGGAAGGTGCAGAAGCTGTTGCTGGTGATAATGATATATTATTATTATTATTATTATTATTATTATTTTTATTTATTTATTTATTTACTTATTTATTTATTTGCTTCTGTGTTTGTTTGTTAATTAATTAATTAATTTAACATTTAATTATTTATTTAATGTTATTTATTTATTTAATTTTATTTATTTATTCATTTATCTTTTACTTATTTATTTATTTTTGTATTTATTTATGTTTGTACCTATTTATTTATTTATTTTTGTACTTATTTATTTATTTTATTTATTTCCTTTTGTGCTTATTTATTTATTTAATTAATTATTTATTATTTATTTATTTCTGTACCGGTACTTATTTATTTATTTATTTTATATGTATTTATTTTTGTACTTTTTCATTTATTTGTTTTTGTACTTATTTATTTAATTATTTATTATTTATTTATTTATTTATTTATTTATTTATTTATTTATTTAATTCTGTACCGGTACTTATTTATTTATCTGTTTATTTTATTTAGTTATTTATTTTTGTTCTTATTTATTTAATTATTTATTTACTTATTTACTTATTTATTTGTTTCTGTGTTTGTTTTTGTTAATTAATTAATTAAATACTTTAATTATTTATGAAATTATATTTATTTATTTAATTATTTATTTTAGTGCTTATTCATTTATTTCTGTAATGATTTATTTATTTTGTACTTATTTCTTTTTGTGCTTATTTATTTATTTATTTATTTATTTATTTATTTATTTATTTATTTATTTATTTATTTATTTATTTACTAATTTATTGTTGTGCTTATTTATTTATTTATTTTTTACTTATTTCTTTATTTATTTTTGTGCTTATTTATTTATTTATTTATTCATTCATTTATTTATTTTGTATTTATTTATTTATTTATTTATTTCTGTTATGTTTATTTTTCTGTTTATTTGTTTGTTCCTTCATTCGTCAATTAGTTCATTCGTTCATATATTTATTTATTTCTCCAGTGATTACTTTATTTGTCCTTTTAATTCTTCGTATTTACAATGTTGCTACATATCTACTTGTTACTGTGTAGGAGTATTTATTTATTTTAATTTAATTTGTTCATTTGTATATATTTAGTTATTTTTTACATTTTATATTTTATTTTCTCTGTCTTGTATAATTTTATTTCCATTGCAATGTATGTTTATTCACTTACTCTAGCATCAAACAATTATAAATTAAGTTCCACTCTCTCTAATCCCATCATGTAAGTCACAAAAGATCTTGCCACTACTGTTTGTACAGCGGATTGTGATACTTGCGTTACTTTATTCCATGGAGCTCAACATTTAATATGCCCTGCTTTTTTTTCTTTTTTGTAAAATCCAATTAATACGCTAAAGTATAAAATTAATATGTGTAACATGTCCGCAAAATCTGTTGCAATTAAAAACGGTTTATATGTGCGGTAATTAACTCTTGCTAGTCTGTTTTATTATTGTTTAAACCTTTTATGAAATTATATGGCATTCAGTTAATTAGTATATGAAATAAGCAAAGTAGGTCTTTAGTATTGCTGTAAATGCAGCAAGTGCCAGCAAGTGTGTGACCGCATATAAAATCAGAATACAGTACTGTCCAGCTGTCGTCATTGACAACCGAACTTTAGCTTTGCTAGCAATGCGATCAATCCGTTAAAACTGTCAATATCACCTGCATTCTAAACCACAAAGACCTCAATCGCCATCATTCTTAAGACACCAGCAAAGCATTTACTATCAATTCCAGTCACTTATCTCGTCATTACCAACTACAAGCATCAATATTGCATTAAAATAATACCATTACCAACATTGGAATGGAAACATTACAATCATCAATATTACAGTAAAAACTATGTATTCATCAACATTGGAATAAACACTGTGCAATGATTAATATTGTAATAAAACAATGCAATTACTAATACTATAATAAAAACAATGGACTCATCAACATTGCAACAAGATAGTTCAATCATTGACACTACTGTATAATAAAAGCAATGCAATCATCAACATTGAAATCGAGACAATAAAACCATCAGTATTACAGTAACAACTATGCATCAACATTGCAATAAAATAATAAAATTACTGTTATGATAATAAAAGCGATGACGTCATCAACATTCCAATAAAACGGTGCACTCACTATTATTATAATAAAATCAATGCAAACATCAAAATTGCAATCGAAACAATAAAATAATTAATATTACAAGGAAACTGTGTAACCATCAACATTGCAATAAAACTATGTCATCATCAATATTGCAATAAAAATAATAGTCATCAAACTTTGCAATGGAAACATTAAAATCATCAGTATTACAATAAAAAATATGCAATCGTCAACATTTCAATAAAAACTATGCAATGATTAACATTGCAATAAATACATGCAATCGTCAAAATTGGAATAAAACTGTGCAATTATCAACATTTCAATAAAGCAATGCAATAATCAAAATTGGAATAAAAACTATGCAGTCCTCAACATTGCAGTAAAACAGTGCAATAACAAAAATGCAATAAAAACTGTGCAGTGATCAACATTGCAATAAAAGCTATGCAATCTTCAAAATTGCATTAAAAACTATGCAATCACTAACATTGTAAAAAAAAACAATGCAATCATAAAAATTCAAATAAAACAATGCAATCATGAAAATTCCAATAAAAACTATGCTATCGTTAATATAGCAATAAAGCAATGTAATAACCAACATTGCAATCAAAACTATCCATTCATCAACATTGCAATATAAACAATGCAAATCAATATCACAGAAAAAAAAAGAATGCAATCATGAACATTGTAATAAATAAAATGCAATTACCAACACTGTAATAAAAGCAACATTCCAATATAACAGTGTACTTATCAACCCTGCAATACAAATAATGCAATCACAGACATTTTAATAAAAACTATCCATTCATCAACATTGCAATATAAACAATGCAAATCAATATCACAGAAAAAAAAATGCAATCATGAACATTGTAATAAATAAAATGCAATTACCAACACTGTAATAAAAGCAACATTCCAATATAACAGTGTACTTATCAACCCTGCAATACAAATAACGTAATCACAAACATTTTAATAAAAACTAACCATTCATCAACATTACAATAAAAACATAAGCATTGCAGTAAAATCATTGCAAGTCAACATTACAATAAAAGTAATGAAATCATCAACATTGGAAGAAATACAGTAGAATGAAATCGCCAACAATATCAACATTATCAATATTGCAATGTAACAATTGAATTACCGTCCACGCAATAAACGCAATACAATCACTAACTTTGTAATAGAAACAATGCAATCACAAACATTGCTATATCAACATTGCTATTTAACAATGGAATTATCGTCCCTGTAATAGAATCACCAACATTGTAATAAAAACAATGCAATCACCAACATTGCAATAAAATATTGTCGAACGTTCTGTACTTTGCATTAAGGAAAAACCGAATTTATCATACGCACAGAAATTTAAAACTGAAAATTGTTTTTGGTGATGGTTAAGAACTAGACATTCTTTGAGTCAGTCTTTTGCATTGGACCGATTAACTTCGAAGATATTACAGATAATACAATATAATATTTATTTTTATTGAGTCTTATGACAAATCAATTATTAGAACAATGAGATATATTTCATAACATGTAGTCATTGAGTTTTATACAAAGTAAGTTACGAACGTTTTCGCCCATTCAGGCATCTTCAGGTTCTGAGTACAATATATCATTATTAATCTGTATGATAATTACAATGATAGTCGATGAGATGGACTGTTTAAAATTGATCATGATATATATAAAATGTACAAACATATGCATAATTAAAATGTAATCATGTTACAAGGTCATAAAATTGTGAACACGTAGTGTTTTACATTTCAAACTTCATACTATTCAGTGTAGATCTTGTTTTGTGGATTCCATTAAAATGATGAATTGTATCTGAAATATATAATTATGAAATAGAAAAGAGCAAACCTTCAAGCTTAAGAGTGTGATTGGATTGAATTATCAAATGTACTCACGTTATTAAAACGTGGCAACTGCACAGGCTGTGATATATCATTATGATCTGAAGTAGTGTTATCTGTAATGAAAACTTTAATGTCAATCATTTTGAAAATTTTAAAGTATTGAAATATACTAATTATGTGAACATACTTACGAAGACACGAGGCGACCTTGCTGCTTTAGATACTCAAATCCGGAATCCCTATACAACTCTTAACCCCATCACAACGTAATATCCTTCCGCTTCAGCTTTCTACACGAGCACATACAGTCGGACACTAAAGTCTACATACACCCTAAAAATAACACTTAAATTCAAAATCAATAAAGAAAATATTATGTATTCACTTTCTGTGACATAAACAGACATTTTAGGAAATGAAAAACAACATATATACTGCATTATTAATAACAATTCCATATAATAACATCTTAAGCACACAAAAGAAAAACCGTTCAGGTACAAAAGTCAACATACATTTTGATTATTTTTACTTTCAGGCACCATTTAATATTTTGTATTTCCACCTTTTGCTTCTATCACAGCTTCCAAACGTCGAGGCATAGATTCCACCAACATTTTTGTGTCCGCTGATGTAAATTTATTCCACTCTTTCACTAAGGCAGCTTTCAAATCCTTCTTGCTTTTTCTTTTGTATTTTTTATCCTCTGTTTTAGTTTTCCCCAAAGATGTTCAATTGGGTTGATGTCTGGTGACTGGGGAGGCGAATGCAACTGTTTTGGTACATTGTAAATTAGCCATTCTTTTACGACAATGGCCGTATGCTTGGGGTCATTGTCTTGCTGAAACACCCAGTCTGTTCCTAGTCCCAGTTTCTCAACAGATTGATTCAAATTCTCCTTTAATATCGTGAGATACTTCCATTTATCCATAATATCCTCAATAAATACTAAATTCCCAACCCCAGCTCCAGACATGCAACCCCATACAAGAATATTTCCACCACCATGCTTCACTGATGGGACAAGCTTTTTCTTTTTCAAATTTTCATTCCTTTTTCGCCACAGCTTTTGCTTTCCATCATACTGAATTTACTCTTATCCGTGAAGAACACTGTATTCCAGTATGTGGAATCTTTACTTGGATGCAGAGTTGCAAATTCTAGGCGCTTCTGTTCATTTACAATGCTTATGAACAGTTTTTTCCTTGCTGTTCTACTTTGAAACTCATGCTTTTTCAGAAGTCTTCGTACTGTGATGGGATGAGCAATATTTCCAATAGTATTTGCGACATCTACCGCCAACTCCGTAGCTGTAATTTTGGGATCTGAATTCACTTTTCTAGTGATGTGTCGTTGCTCCCTGTTAGATAATTTTGTTGGTCTTCCACATTTAGCTTTGTTTTCTACACTACCTCGATCATTGTAGTTTCTTATTACGGTTTGGACACTTGCATGGCTCCTTCTAAGAACTTCCCCAATTTTACGCAGTGGAAAGCCCTTTTATTGAGCTCAATTATATTTTTTCTCACTTCCACTGATATTTCAGTTCTTTTTGGATCCATGATACGCGATCAAATTATGTATTGTAATACACATCTACTGTATCAACAAACTGCACCAATTTTACTGTGTTCACTGTAACGTCTCTCCTACAACTGACGAAAGAATCGCAGTGTATGCTCGCTTCTGTACTTCAGTAAACACAAACAGTTGCATCTATCGAGCTTGCAGTGCAAGATACTGGTCTGAATACCTTGGTTTTTGTTGTTATGGAAGTGAACGCAGACATAGAGTTTCACGTTAACATCTGTGCATTCAGAGTTGTACAAAATATGCTAAAAATGGGGGTGTATGTAGACTTTAGTGTCCGACTGTACATCGCTCGCGTCACATTAGCCATAGTATCTAAAGCAGCAAGGTCGCCTCGTGTCTTCGTAAGTATGTTCACATAATTAGTATATTTCAATACTTTAAAATTTTCAAAATGATTGACATTAAAGTTTTCATTACAGATAACACTGCTTCAGATCATAATGATATATCACAGCGTCCACACCTTTGGAGTAACGGTCAGCGCGTCTGGCTGCGAAACCAGGTGGCCCGGGTTCGAATCCCGGTCGGGGCAAGTTACCTGGTTGAGGTTTTTTCCGGGGTTTTCCCTCAACCCAATACGTGCAAATGCTGGGTAACTTTCGGTGCTGGACCCCGGACTCATTTCACCGGCATTATCACCTTCATATCATTCAGACGCTAAATAACCTAGATGTTGATACAGCGTCGTAAAATAACCCAATAAAATAAATATATCACAGCCTGTACAGTTGCCACGTTTTAATAACGTGAGTTCATTTGATAATTCAATCCAATCACACTCTTAAGTTCGAAAGTTTGCTCTTTTATATTTCATAATTATATATTTCAGATACAATTCATCATTTCAACTGAAACTACAAAACAAGATCTACACTGAGTATTATGAAGTTTAAAATGTAAAACACTATAGTCCCGTCGCTTTAATTTCCGGCAGCCAATCGCGTTGCAGGTCGGCTACATTTAAACGTGTGCGTCTTTTGATTCGCTTATGAAGACGTTATTCATTTCTTAAGGCTCGATAAATACTTAATATAATCGCCCGCCATTTTGGCTCTTTCGTTGCCGTTCGCAGAAAGCACACGAAGACGTTATTTGCCGCTCAATTATTTGCTGAATTACAGTGCGTTTGATTTATTATCATAGGAGCTACGACATGATAATGTTTAACGATGTGCCAAATAGATTCCTCGTATGGTAGCTCGGGAATGAAAGAACATAAATGGCGAACGATACTACCTACCTAGACTTTATAGAGCCTTCACTTCCTAAGACGTAAGCAAAGAGGAGGAGTCACGCCGGAAATAACAGCGTCGCAACTTTACGTGTTCACAATTTTCACAATTTTATGACCTTGTAACATGATTACATTTTAATTATGCATATGTTTGTACATTTTATATATATATATATATATCATGATCACTTTTAAACAGTCCATCTCATCGACTATCATTGTAATTATCATACAGATTAATAATGAGATATTGTACACAGAACCTGAAGATCCCTGAATGGGCGAAAACGTTCGTAACTTACTTTGTATAAAACTCAATGACTACATGTTATGAAATATATCTCATTGTTTTAATAATTGATTTGTCATAAGACTGAATAAAAACAAATATTATATTGTATTATCTCTATTAACATTGACAATCTGAATATTTAAAACATGCTTTCTAAGTTCGAAGATATTGCCTATATCGTGTGGTTCTTTAATTACTACCAACACAAATGTCATCATCATCTGTCAGATAGTCTCTCTGTTCCTATCTGACTAATGAGGGCCCAGAGGAAGACCAGACGTTTACAAGTCGCTATCATTGTATGATTTATCATACTCTACCTTCTCAGTACGCAAAACCACTCATTTAGTGTCATTGCCATGGAAACATATAATGCAAATGGATCCGCGTGGTCTATTTAGCGTACACCCACTGTTTTGAAATTACCTGCAATTTATCCTGCAGCTGAAACACCAGTGCATGACCTTTTGCCACGTATGTCCTTTGTTTCTGTTTTCGATTGGCGATAGATTTCCGCGGGTTAAAACCATCAACATTACTGACAGAATCGAGGGATTTATTTAGATTAACTGTTGCAGTCTTTATGCAAGAAACAATGGAAAACAATTGGTCCATTGATGGAATGTTATTTTAAAACATTTAAATTAGGAAACTTGCAAGTATTGTTCACGTTAGTGAACCATTTGTAAGTCAACTATTATCAAGCAGAATTAATCTTTGTCCGTGCCTTTGTGGTTACGATACTGGATAGCCGTTTGATGCGAGGCTCTAAGGTTCAAACCCAGACGAGGGTGATTTATTTTAAATTAAAACAAAAGACAGCGAAACATTCAACAAAACATTTTTGAAGTCATAGCTGATTTAGGCCTACAATTAATGTAATAATAATAATAATAATAATAATAATAATAATAATAATAATAATAATAATAATAATAATTAGATAAATCCGCCGAGTTAGCTTTGTGGCAGCGCGTCTCCCTCCAGACTACCCGGCCTGGGTTCGATTCCCGGCGAGGTCAGAAATTTTCATGTAAAATTTCTACCTTAGGACTAGGAGAGATGACGTTGCACAACTTCTAATCACTAAATTCTGTACCAATATACCTGGGTTAAATCCCAAATCTCTTCGCAGTGCATATCCAATGGAATGGATGTCACATTGAGCACCTCCTATGAACAAGTGTTCAGATATCAGAAAGTATGTGTTGTAGCACCAATGTTTATTAGATTTATTAGACATTATTTTCTTGTTTCAATACATACTAGCACCTCCTAAAATATTGGATACTTTTTAACACCCTGTATAGAAAATGTACTTGTTAAAAGTTCATAACATTGAATTTCTTTCATCAAACTAGACAAAATAATAATTTTGCATTATAAAATTCTATAAAATGCTGAATGCTGAATTTAATTCTTAAAATAATATTTGTATATTAATTTGTTAAAGTATACCATCTTTAATAATATGCTTCACATCATATTGCTCGTGTCCTATAAGCAGTGTCTGTTGTTATTGTGGATCACAAGAGGTAAAAAAATAATGAATCATGTGGTATGCATATTCAAACTTTATGACTTGTTATTCGCAGTACCAAATTTGCAGTAAAGAAGGAAATTTTCTCAGAACCTATTTGTATGTATGTATGTATGTATGTATGTATGTACAGACGTGGACAAATTATTAGCAAAATTTAAGATTTTTATTATATATTTTTACAAAATATGATTCTTCAATTTAGACTATAGTTGACATTTTTGTGTATTTCCAAATTATTAGCAAAATTGAAGGTTTGTATTGTATATTTTTCAAAATTTAACTCCTCAATTTGGAATACAGTTGATATTTTTGCATATTTACAAATTATTAGCAAAACTGAAGGTTTTTGTTGTATATTTTTACAAAATTCGATTCTTCAATTTGTACTACAGTTGACATTTTGGATATTCCGAAATTATTAGCAAAACTGAAGATTTTTGTTTTATATTTTTACAAAATTTGACTCTTCAATACAGTTGACAATTTTGCTAATTTACCAATTGTTAGCAAAATTGAAGACTTTTATTATATATTTTTACAAAACTTGACTCTTCAATTTAAACTACAGTTGACATTTTTGCATATTTCTGTCTATTGTAATGATAGAAATATGCAAAATTGTCAACTGTAGTCTAAATTGAAAAATCAAATTTTGTAAACAGAATTATCATAAAAATCGTCCATTTTGTTAATAATTTGTCCACGTCTGTATGTATCTATATATGTTATTAATTAACACTACAATTGGGTATACACCCGGTAACAGTGGTATATAATATACAATAATACCATTACAATAATACAATAATTACAGCAGTAAAAAAATAAAATAAACGTAAATTTACTTCTAACTATAAATAAGTAGATGAAATAAACCTAGCACTATAAATAACGCCTACAATAAGCAAAAGTCAACCTAACTTATAAGTACTTCTATTTCAATTAATATTTGGGGAGAAAAATTCGCTCCGACGCCGGGGATCGAACCCAGGTCCTTCGTTCTACGTACCAAGCGCTCTGACCACTGAGCTACGCCGAATTCAATCCACAGCACCAGATCGAATCTTCCTCCTTCAATGTTTCCCTTTGTGGCCTCACTCCAAGTTAGGCATGTATGTTGACGTATATGTCCAATGTCAACTGCCATTATATTAGGAGCGCACTCAGTTGAGTAACTTATTTGGCCGGGATTCCGCAGTTATGACACACTGCTAGCTATGACAATATTATGGATTTATTAATTTGTCCTATAGAATAATCTCTGTAATGTCAGAGCGCTTGGTACGTAGAACTAAGGACCCGGGTTCGATTCCCGGCGCCGGAGCGAATTTTTCTCCTCAAATATTAATTGTCAACAATACAGAGTTTATTCTGTAGAACAAAGTAATAATTCCATAATAAACTTCTATTTCACCCAACTATTACCGATTTAAGTAATTACATATCACCTTAATTAATTACAAATCAACTTAATTACATACCATATTAATTAATTACATATCACCTTAATTTATTTACATATCATCTTAATTAATTACATATCACCTTAATTAATTACAAATCAACTTAATTACATACCATATTAATTAATTACATATCTCCTTAATTTATTTACATATCAACTTAATTACATATCATCTTAATTAATTACATATCAACTTAATTAATTACATGACACAACTTAGATAATTACACTGCACCTCCAATTAAATTTTCAGTTTAATCTTCTCAACCTTTCCTTAAATGTATTGATTTTGAGATGAAGTAACACATTTTTGTACACTCCTTTATTATTGCATAATGCAAATTTCCCTGCAGAAAATTTTTACGTAAATATTTAAAGAAATTTACTTTGGCAAAGGAATGATATATTTTTTAATACTACATTTTTTGAAAATTTATTTCGAAAAAAAAAAATCAATTGAAGTTTTAAAATTCCGTCTGCAGGGATCTGTTACGTATAATGTACAGTAAATGTGAACAAAAGTTTAGAACCATATCTTTAATTGACCATGAGAAAATGTTCCTTATATTTTGTGATATCAGTTTAGATTAGGTGAGTTCGTAATTAGGCTTCTTGACATGATAAGGTATTGTAGTTAAGTGTCATAATAAAGTCAGTCATTGCAAATACCTGTACCAAATTTCAGATGGATAGCTCAAAATTTTAGGATTAGTGATTAATTACATAATTATAACAGTGTATTTGAGCCAAATTCTCCTCTGAAAAGAGTTCAAATTATGAAGGAAATTGCTTACACATCAAAAATTGTTGAATCACTCTCTCTTTGTCTTTCTCTGTAACTGCTTACAGATCAAAAATTGTTGAATCACTCTCTGTCTTTCTCTGTAACTGCTTACAGATCAAAAATTGTTGAATCACTCTCTCTGTCTTTCTCTGTAACTGCTTACAGATCAAAAATTGTTGAATCACTCTCTCTTTGTCTTTCTCTGTAACTGCTTACAGATCAAAAATTGTTGAATCACTCTCTCTTTGTCTTTCTCTGTAACTGCTTACAGATCAAAAATTGTTGAATCACTCTCTCTTTGTCTTTCTCTGTAACTGCTTACAGATCAATAATTGTTGAATCACTCTCTCTTTGTCTTTCTCTGTAACTGCTCACAGATCAATAATTGTTGAATCACTCTATCTTTGTCTTTCTCTGTAACTGCTTACAGATCAAAAATTGTTGAATCACTCTCTCTTTGTCTTTCTCTGTAACTGCTTACAGATCAATAATTGTTGAATCACTCTCTCTTTGTCTTTCTCTGTAACTGCTTACAGATCAATAATTGTTGAATCACTCTCTCTTTGTCTTTCTCTGTAACTGCTTACAGATCAAAAATTGTTGAATCACTCTCTCTTTGTCTTTCTCTGTAACTGCTTACAGATCAAAAATTGTTGAATCACTCTCTCTTTGTCTTTCTCTATAACTGCTTACAGATCAAAAATTGTTGAATCACTCTCTCTTTGTCTTTCTCTGTAACTGCCTACAGATCAAAAATTGTTGACTCACTCTCTCTTTGTCTTTCTCTGTAACTGCCTACAGATCAAAAATTGTTGAATCACTCTCCTTGTCTTTCTCTGTAACTGCTTACAGATCAAAAATTGTTCAATCACTCTCCTTGTCTTTCTCTGTAACTGCTTACAGATCAAAAATTGTTGAATCACTCTCTTTGTCTTTCTCTGTAACTGCTTACAGATCAAAAATTGTTGAATGACTCTCTCTTTGTCTTTCTCCGTAACTGCTTACAGATCAAAAATTGTTGAATCACTCTCCTTTTCTTTCTCTGTAACTGCTTACAGATCAAAAATTGTTGAATCACTCTCCTTTTCTTTCTCTGTAACTGCTTACAGATCAAAAATTGTTGAATCACTCTCCTTTTCTTTCTCTGTAACTGCTTACAGATCAAAAATTTTGAATCACTCTCCTTGTCTTTCTCTGTAACTGCTTACAGATCAAAAATTGTTGAATCACTCTCTCTTTGTCTTTCTCTATAACTGCTTATAGATCAGAAATTGTTGAATCACTCTCTCTTTGTCTTTCTCTGTAACTGCTTACAGATCAAAAATTGTTGAATCACTCTTTCTTTGTCTTTCTCTGTAACTGCTTACAGATCAAAAATTGTTGAATCACTCTCCTTGTCTTTCTCTGTAACTGCTTACAGATAAAAAATTGTTGCATCACTCTCTGTCTTTCTCTGTAACTGCTTACAGATCAAAAATTGTTGAATCACTCTCTTTGTCTTTCTCTGTAACTGCTTACAGATCAAAAATTGTTGAATGACTCTCTCTTTGTCTTTCTCTGTAACTGCTTACAGATAAAAATTGTTGAATCACTCTCCTTTTCTTTCTCTGTAACTGCTTACAGATCAAAATTGTTGAATCACTCTCCTTTTCTTTCTCTGTAACTGCTTACAGATCAAAAATTGTTGAATCACTCTCCTTTTCTTTCTCTGTAACTGCTTACAGATCAAAAATTTTGAATCACTCTCCTTGTCTTTCTCTGTAACTGCTTACAGATCAAAAATTGTTGAATCACTCTCTTTGTGTTTGTATGTATCTGCTTACAGATCAAAAATTGTTGAATCACTCTCTCTTTGTCTTTCTCTGTAACTGCCTACAGATCAAAAATTGTTGACTCACTCTCTCCTTGTCTTTCTCTGTAACTGCTTACAGATAAAAAATTGTTGAATCACTCTCCTTTTCTTTCTCTGTAACTGCTTACAGGTCAAAAATTGTTGAATCACTCTCCTTTTCTTTCCCTGTAACTGCTTACAGATCAAAAATTGTTGAATCACTCTCCTTTTCTTTCTCTGTAACTGCTTACAGATCAAAAATTGTTGAATCATTCTCTCTTTGTCTTTCTCTGTAACTGCTTACAGATCACAAATTGTTGAATCACGGTTTGTCTTCTCTCTCGTTTTCTGTCCCCCCCCTCTCTCTCTCTCTCTCCCTCCCTCCCTCCCAGTCCATCACTCTCCCCTTCCCCACTTCCCACTCCCTCACTCCCACCCTCTCTCTCTCTCTGACGAGGTCTGTCTTTCTCCCCAACTGACAGATTCAACTCAACCATATTTAACATATCAGCTGATGCTGGTAGTTCCTAGGCCAGTCCAAAATCCTGTAAATGAATTCTGCATGCATTTCCTGGCCTTGCTGCTCAGATCTCAAATCAGTCGCTTGTGTTACCTCTGGGGCATGCTAGCCAATCACTGGAGTGCATGATTACACGTCACAACCCATCCGTCTCCGTACGCACAACTCTTCCATTACCTCCAAGTCTAGGAAGGTCGTTATTATGTAAATACCAACCCTCTTCGTTATGACGGTTCCTTGATTCAGAGGGAATATCCCCCTGTGTATTATTCTATGATTTACCTCCGACATAAAATGGTTCTGTTACATCATCACAATCATTATCATCATTTCAACATCGAATTAGATCGGACAGGATGTCCCATTTCTTGTGCACCTATTATAACTTTTTATTTGGCTAGGTATTGGATTTTTTTTAGCGTTATGTTAGAACGAGGGGCTAACATGAGTGTGGAGATTTGGTGCATGTAACTACAATATGGTACAAGGTACACGTGACGTCATCAATTTTTCAAATATTACTATTTAAGAGGACACTCAACTTAAAAATTGAACAAAAAGTGTCATAGAAATGAAAAATTAAATTTCTACACTAATTTACGTGACAGAACTAAATCAATATGCAGAATTCTTCCCCTATTCATTGAGAAGTCACAGTCAAATGCACAAAGCCAAAAAATAAAAATGATAATTAAAAGTGATACTTCAATTAATGATTGATTAAAAATTAAAATATTTTTTATTTTGAAAAGTATTGGATGTAATGAGCTGAGATTTTGCATGTTACTTTCCAATGTGTATATTAAACTTTTTCTCCAAATTTGAAAAAGATTGGTCAAATTGGAAAAAAGTTCCAAAATATAGTTGAGTGTCCCCTTAAATGGGAAACTTTGGAAAACAGACGTAGGAAAACTAGAATAACATCATTGTATAGAGCACATCTAGGTCAGAAAGCATGGGTAGACATAACGGCTCGGTTAGAAAAGCCAACGTACTATGGTAGGAACGATCATGATTTTAAAATCAAATGTAGGAAACAGAAAACGGATGTAGGTAAATTCTCATTTTTAAATAGAACTATAAATGATTGGAATGACCTACCTGCAGCGGTCTTTGAGGGATGTCCTTCCTTAAGGAGATTCAAGAATAACTTAAAAAGTTGTGTATAAAGTGCAAATTAAAATTAAGGTGACATATTTATAATCTAATTTTTTAAGGTGACATGTATTTATTTAGCCTGACGAGTTACTCCCTTGGTTTGAATTGTAAATTATTTAAAAATAGCGTGTAAGAGGGCCTTAGACTAGAAATGTTTAGTTTAAATGTAGTTCTGTTTATAAGTGTGCATAAGGGTGTAATTATTTGACTCATTTGAACTGTTGTATCAGTGAAGTTATGGTTTTACAGTGCAGTGAATAGTTCCGATCAGTGATAATTTATAGCGTCAATGAAATGTGTTCTATAGTGTCAGTGAAACGTGTTATAGTGTCAGTGAAATGTGTCCTAAAGTGTCAGTGAAATGCGTCATAGTGCCACTACAGTGAGTGAGATGAGAGTAAAGTGAAAGACTATTGAAACTTATGTAGGGCCTTTACATATGTAGGTTGTATTGTAAAATTAGTATTTTATGTTTTATTATTAATTGTAATTATTGTGTTAAATTGTATTGTATTTTCTAATTGTATTGTGTATATAATTGTATTGTGTATTGTAAAGTTTATTGTGTATTGTTTATCATTTTATTGTGTATTGCTTATATTGTGTATACCACTGCCACCGGGTGCTTGCCCACTTGCAGTGTAAATAAATACATACATACATACATACATACATACATACATACTTTAATCATGTTACATTGATTACACACATTAAGACGAGTTCAAAAATGTATCACAATATCGCCTTCCTAATCAATAACAACAACAAAACGAAACAAAAACGTACTTCCAATGTGATAACGTTATGCTTTGAGAGTCACAGAAGATGTTCGAAATGGTGATCATTCACATTAATGCATACTCGAAGGCGTTCCCCGAAAGACCGTATGACTACCCGGCATGTTGCTGGTTAAATGGACACACAAGCCTGTCGAATGTGTTGCTGCATGTCGTCCGGTGTTGTCAGAATATTCTGGTACACACTGTCCTTTACAGTTCCCCACAGGAAGAAGTCGAGTGGCGACAGATCCGGAGAACGTACAGGCCACTACGTGGATTGTGGCGTCGACACTTTTTGTGGTTTGTTTACATGTTAAGACATCAAACACACAACACACGACGTGTACGGACATCAGTCGTCTTTCGTTTTGAGTAAGTTGATGCAGAATATGAATGGGGCACCACAAGAAAGGGCACATTCTGATGGTATTCATTTTGAATTTTGTTGTTGTTATTGATTGGGAAGGTGACATTGTGATACATTGACTGCCTAATGTATTAGTGATTAAGGAAAATGACTAGATATCTAGAAATAAGTAAATTATTCTACAGATATCAAGCGAAACAAAACAATAAAATTTTCGAAACATTTGCAATAAGTTCGAATACTCAGTTTACTGCATTGCACTTTCTCCAGTAAGAAAATGCTTAAGAGGTTTGTTTTTGTGTACAATCAAATTCCGACAGTCTCTGATGTCACTGGATAGGGTAGTCCACAAGTGCGATACCGAGATTGTGTATGATGATGAATACGATGATGTCTTATGTGTTGTGAACAATTGGTTGCTGATCATTGATTTCCTATCTCTAAATGTTTAGATGACTGTACTCTACAACTTCAGGAAGTTTGTAGGTTGAGTTTATATTCACCCTGTATAATAACGTGCATACAATGTCTTGTGTGTTGTGAGGTTGCTGACCATTGGTTTCCTATCTCTAAATGTTTAGTTGACTATACTCTACAACTTCAGGATGTTTGTAGGTTCAGTATATATTCACCCTGTATAATAACGTACATACGATGGTGTCCTGTGTGTTGTGAACAATTGGTTGTTGACCATTGGTTTCCTATCCTAAGTGTTCAGCTGACTATACCCTACAACTTCAGGATGTTTGTAGGTTGAGTTTATATTCACCCTGTATAATAACGTACATACGATATCTTGTGTGTTGTGAACAATTGGTTGCTGATCATTGATATCCTATCTCTAAGTATATAGTTGACTGTACTCTACAACTTCAGGAAGTTTGTAGGTTGAGTTTATATTCACCCTGTATAATAACGTGCATACGATGATATCTTGTGTGTTGTGAACAATTGGTTGCTGATCATTGATATCCTCTCTCTAAGTATATAGTTAACTGTAC
Organism: Periplaneta americana; assembly: GCA_025594305.2. Taxonomy (NCBI): domain Eukaryota; kingdom Metazoa; phylum Arthropoda; class Insecta; order Blattodea; family Blattidae; genus Periplaneta; species Periplaneta americana. The sequence continues at coordinate 163,362,255 of JAJSOF020000011.1, forward strand.
TCTACAACTTCAGAAAGTTTGTAGGTTGAGTTTATATTCATCCTGTATAATAACGTGCATACGATGATGTCTTGTGTGTTGTGATCATTGTTTCCTATCTCTAAACGTTTAGTTAACTGTACTCTACAACTTCAGGAAGTTTGTAGGTTGAGTTTATAATCACCCTGTATAATAACGTATATACTCACACGCTGCTCTCTGATGTGTTGCAGGTGGAGGAAGTGGAGGGGGCCTCGCTGGGCACGCACCACCACCTCCACCACTCCCCGGACAGCGGGGGCGGGGGCGGCGCCTCGTCGTCTTCGTCCTCGCCGCTACCGCCCCTCGCTCTGCGCCGCCCCCACCGCCCCCAGATGGTGGACAGCACTGGCGTGGGGCCCGGCCCCTCCTCGGGGCCCCCAGGGCAGACCTCTACTTCCACGGCGGGGGACGACACCACCCCCAGTGGAGCCGCCGGCGGCACCCTGTCGGAGGGCAGCGCCAGCGAGTCCTCCCCGCGGCAGTCCGGGGTTCAGTCCTTGGTGACGTCGAGGGAGGAGGACGGAGAAGAAGACGGCCATGGAGGAGATGGCGATGACACCGGCAGCAAGCGGGACAGCATCGCCTCGTCGGACAAGAGTCCTGGACAAAGGTATCTGTTAACGCTCATTGGACAACCATGTCCATTGGACAAGTGAGGGACTTAGCCTATATGTAGCTGTAACTCATAGGTCGTAAATGTGTCGTAGTTATTTAGAAAAGTATATTTCAATTTGTTTGAAACAGCTATACAGGGTGATTCAATTACGTTGTAGTAGTATTTTTACAACTTTATTTTGTTGTGTGATAAATAGTATTATAAGCATGCAATTCTACGTAGTAAGTATTTAGAATGTTGTGGTAGACGAAATTTCAAGTTGGTATATTATATTCTGAGAGCTATAAAATGGTCCATGAGACGAATTTTTGGAATTACAAAAGAAACGTCATTTGACTAAGTAAGGGACTTACATCTATGTAACTATACATTACAGATCATAAGCGTCATTATAAAAATCTGCAAAAAAAATTGTAACAAAAATATTTGTTTGTATAATGCAGCTATACAGGGTGATTCAATTACGTAGTGGTAGTATTTATATTGTGTTTTGTGACAAATAGTATCATATGCATGAATTTCTACGTAATACAATTACTTAGAAAGTTGTAGTAGATGAAATTTCAAGTTGGTTTATATTCTGGGAGCTATAAAATATTTCATGAGAGGAACTTTTGTAAGTAAAAGGTACGTCATTTGAAAAAGTAAGGAATTTACATATTCGAAGCTATATATGAGAGGTCATAAACGTCTCGTATTAATCTATAAAATTTGTGTTTAAAAAAATTATTTTTCCGTTTGTTTCTGGAATAGCTATACAGGGTGATTCAATCACGTTGTGGAAGTATTTTCGAAACATATTTTTTTTGTGATAAATAGAACCATAACCATTCAATTCTATTTAGTAAGTATAGGTACTTAAAATGTCATATTAGGTGAAATTCCATGTTTGTATATATTCGAGAGCTATGAATTTTTCCATGAGACGAATTTTTGTAATTGTAAAAGAAACGTCATTTGACTAGGTAAGGAAATTACATCTATGAAACTATGCATTACAAGTCATAATCGTTTCGTACTAATCAAGAAAAATTTTATTGAAAAAATTGTATTTCAATTTGTTTGTATAAGAGAGCTATAGAGGGTTATTCAATTACGTAATGGTAGTATTTAAAAAAAAACTATATTTTGTTGTGTCATAAACAGTATCATAAGCATGCAGGTCTACATAGTACGAATACTGGTGCGAATGATGTGGATAAAATTTCAAGTAGGTATATATTCTGAGACCTATGAAATGTTCAGTGAGAGGAATACTTTATTTGACTAAGTAAGAAACTCATATCTATGAACCTATAGACTGAAGGTCATAAATGTCCCGTAGTGATCTACAAAATTTCTATTTAAAAAGTTATATTTCAGTTTGTTTGTATAAGACAGCTACACAGGGTGATTCAATTACGTATTGGTGTGTTTTCAAAATTATATTTTGTTGTGTGATAAATAGTATCATAAGCATGCAGTTCTACGTAGTATGAATACTTAGAATATTGTGATAGATGAAATTTCAAGCTGGTATATATTTTGAACGCTATGAAATGTTCCATGAAACGAATTTTTAAGCAAAAGGTACGTCATTTGAATAAGTAAGGAACTTAAATCTTTGAAGCAATAGATTACAGGTCATAAACGTCTCTTAGTGATCTAGAAAAATTTGTACTTTCTATAAGGTGCTCTACAGAGTGATTCTATTACGATTTGATAGCTTCTTTAATATTACTTTGTTATAATTTGAAAGATAACAAGCATATATATTATTGTAAGAAGAATGTAGTTTGGAAGATTATCGAAGGTAAATTTTTATATTGGTAAATATTTTGGAACTTGCGAAATTTTCCACGAAGGAATTTGTGTATTTGCACAATATACATCAATTTATTTCGCAAGTAGTTAGAATTTTATGATAAGTGTAGTTTTAAATACGTACTGGTACATATTCTGAAATGATACATAATAATAATAATTTGAGTAATTGTAGGAAATTCATAATTTCAATAAATGAGAATGTAACATGTATATAGCTGTAGATTAGAGGCAATAAACGTCTTGTAGTGATAAACAAATTGGCGTTCACATGTTTTATAAAGTATTCTACAGGGTGATTCAGTTACGTTACGACAGTTTTTAAATTTAGTTTGTTATTATAATATCTCAAAATAGATCATGAGGTCAAGTTTATAGAGCGCTGACATTAATCATAAAATAATCATTAAAAAATAAAATAGTTAAAACATACAACTTATTTGAACTCGTAATATATGAATGCAGTTGATCTTCAGTTGTTAGACAATATGTTTCGGGGCTATTGTTGCATTATCCTCAGCAACATTATGTACGACGTTCATGTCTGGAATGATGATGTGCTAAGTTGTTTCTTTTAAGATTTTCCCCAACTTGTAAGGTGAATGTCTGGTAGCCCCATGGTAACATCCGGGCTATACTTAACAAAATACTACCTTTATATTAGGAAATTATCTAACCTATAAAAATGACCTCGTAGTTGATACAATGTAGTGTAAAGTCAGCCTGGGGAGCGCAGTCGGTATAGCGCTGGCTTTCTGTGCTCGAGGTTGCAGGTTCGATCCCGGCCCAGGACGAGGGCATTTAAGTGTGCTTAAATGCGACAGGCTCATGTCAGTAAATTTACTGGCATGTAAAAGAACTCCTGAGGCACACCGGCGATGCTGATATAACCTCAGCAGTTTCGAGCGTCGTTAAATAAACCATAATTAAAAAAAAACAGTAAAAATTATTTCCAGGAGTAAGGATTTTGAAGCAACAGCAGTAGCAGAAAGAATTGTGTCGACTTGAGTTTTGCTGTATCACATTCTGTGAAGAAAATTTCATTTCTAGAAGGGAAGTTTATTTGTATAAAATTGAATACGTATACATACTATTGACATCTTCGATACCCATGTACCAATTTCATTACATAGCATAGGATTTACTACGTTGCACACTCAATTGTGTTACGTGATACTGTTTCAAGGAAAGACTGCCTTCGAAATAAAATGCATCGATAGAAACGCTTTATTCAATTTTAAATACATATCCTTTCGCTTTCTTCTTACATATAGAAGGAAATTTATAGTCTTTGGAATTTAGTGGCTTTCTAACTGAATCATGTTGCCCACAAAATGTTCTTTTTTTTTCAAGAAAGCACATAGCTACTAAAATTTCTCCACCGACAGAATGAAGTAGTAAACAGATTCTTTTGGTCTTGAGATCCCTGATTGGTTCTTGGACGCTTCACATGTTTTCTCTCAAAAAAACTCTCGCGAAATGTTTCTATTTTATTTTTTATTAAATTTTTTAGAATATTATTTGAAACAAATTCATAAAGAAGAAAGTTTTCCATTTATTGAGTGCCATGTGAACAGATCTACAGGGTGAGACAAATCTCAGGACACCGGTCATTTCGGAAACGTAAGAGAAAATTAAAGATCTGAGTACTCCATGAAAGAATGGGGAAGTGGGCCAACCTGGTATTTCCGAAATATGTACCCCATATTGGATGAAGATTATATTTTATCAAAAGAGAAGTGAGGTATGTGAAATATCAAATATTTCCATATTTAATATGCAGCAAGATTTTATCCTTCAAGCGGTAGCTATTAAATTACGTACATTTTGGGCATTTCCTCTTCAAAAATTATCTTAAAATACCTTCAGATCTATTGAACATTATACTGTACATCATTTTTTTTTGCACCATCTTGGATACTTACAAAAATTTTGAAAAATTCACTTTGATAGAAATGGATAGTATTACTTTTTCAACACTTGTATACCGGAATTAAAAATAAAATTTAAAATTTTGGGGCCCCATGAGTCAAAATCAGCCCCAAAACTGAATTTTATGTGAAGACTTTATTTGGGATTTTTGGACCCCCAGAATGATTATGTGATCAATTTTTTTTTAATGTATGCTAAATTCCGGATTGAAGGGGTGTCAGGTTCCTACAACAAAACTGTAAAAAACGGAGTGAGACAAGTGGACAAGAGGCTTGTAGCTCACACAAACTTCCTTCCTTTCCAAGGGCTGGCGATCTATCCTTCACCATATGGTAAAGCAGAATTACTGCACGGAAATATTATATGTACTTCGGTACATCATAGTGATTTTGCTGAAAAATTGAACGACACATTTCACATTTCATTTTGAAAATACCGGACCGAGCCTTGTAGCTGATTTTAGAGTCTTGTTCACTCCAGAGCACGATAGACTGGTAACTAAGACTTTCGTTGTTCAAATCCTGCCTGGGAAGGAAACTTTTTTTTTGTTCCTTATTCAAATTTATTCCCAATACTTTTCGATTGCTGGTAAAATTCATGTTCTGGGAGTAATAAGTTAATTAAGTAGTAAAATATCCCTGTAATCGAAAAGTATTGGAAATAAATTTGAATAACGAACAAAAAAAAGTTTTCTTCCATGGCAAGATTCGAACTACGATAGTCTTAGTTACCAGTCTTTCATGCTGTGGAGTGAACAAGGCTCTGAAATCAGCTACAAGGGTCGGTCCGGTTTTTTTTTTGCCACTGCTGTACAAAAAATCAAGGACGTGGCTCGAAAAATGTAGAAAATAGAAATTTCACGCATTTATGTATTTATTTATTTATTTATTTATTTATTTATTTATTTATTTATTTATTTATTTATTTATTTATTTATTTATTTATTTATTTATTTACTTATTTATTCTGGTGTAGTTAAGGCCACCAGGCCTTCTCTTCCACAACACCAGGAATACAAATACAATAATAGAAATAAACAGAAAAAAATACACTATATACAAAATAAAGCTACACAAGAAATAAAGCGAGAGATAAAAAAACACTATAAACAAAGTAAAGCCACACAACAATATACACAGGTTGCAGTCACACAAACTTTAAATGAGTGATTAAGTGCCATAATTAATTGTATCCTAACTAATTAACTAACATAAACAAGAAACTTGGAATTTTAATCTGGATTGAAAAAGAAAAAAAACACAAATCGATATTTCTAGCAATACCTAAAAACATTAACTAAGACAAAATTTTCCAATTTAATTTTGAATTGTGATAAAGTCCGGCAGTCCCTGACGTCATTAGGTAACGAATTCCAGAGGCGTGGCATTTCTACAGTACAGGAAGATGAGTATAAAGACGTTCTATGATGAGGGATAGAAAGAAGTGCTTGATGTCGGTTTCGAAGAGTTGTAAGAAATTGAAAGCGCGATAGCAGATAATTCGGAGTAGAAGTATGCATGATTCTAAACAGAAGAGACAGTGAATGTATTGTTCATCGTTCCTTCAGACGCACCCATGAAAGTAACTGGAGGGAAGGTGTTATATGGTCAAATTTACGAGTATTGCAGATGAATCGTATGCACACATTATGAACACGTTGTAGTCTCTCAGCTAAGAGTGAACTTACATTAGTTAGCAAGGAATCGCAATAATCAAAATGGGGCATTACAAGCGTCTGAATAAGATTCTTTTTTAGACTAAGTGGTAAAAATTTTATCATATGGAACAAGGAATGAAGTTGAGAATTCCCCCCCCCCCTTTAAGTACACACGATCTGTAAAACACACTGTATAGAGGATAATTACAAGAAACCGACCATGAGTGAACGCATAACTTACAAAATCTATTTTAAAATTATGCAATTCCGTCATCAAGTTCAACGAGGTTTGTAAAATATCTCTTAAGTGCACTTCTTCCATAAATTAAGAAAATAAGACGATGTCTTCTAAACATCCCGTGTAAGATAGATTTTATGCATTACATATTTTAACGCATGGGATCGCGTGCTCAGACATAAAAGCGTACGTGTTAGTTCCGTCATGCAGGAGCTCTCATCAAACAGTGCAGCCAACCGTATAACTGGATCACAGTTACTGCCGATGCTGTAATCCCGCTCTCATTTCTCCCTGCTGCCAATTGTCCCTTTGCTATGCATCCCGTATATCGACGTGTGTACAGTGAGTTGACTGGCTGGCTAGCTTTTCGAGAGTCAAACCGGGACAAATCCATGCCCTCAGGCTCTTTGAGTGCCCTATATATGCGGTTATTGTTCCAATGTGACGGGTCAGAAGCTGACAGGCGGGCCATCCTGTCAACGCTCTGACAGGGCCAATTGCTATCCCCAGATGGCTACAGTATTTAATATTTTCATCTTCAAACGTTTATACATTTAACATTAATTAAATCTTGTGGCACTTTCTATTAATTATTTTGCCAGATTGTATAATTTGAACTCAATATTTCTCGGAAATTAAGGCCTAGGCGCAATTTTCGGAAAAAAATAATTTGGACATATATTGCAGTGGTAATGTGCATAATTGTACGTATATGCTCGAATTATGGAACACTGTGTATGATTGCACATTAATATACTGGTTTTTTGTCTTTCTCTTAGTTTAACTAAAACACAGTGCAACTTACTATTAACTTTAAACAGAAATACATTTTATATAATACAGATGAAATTGCGGTACTTATTTCAAGGAGATTTCAACGCGAGAGTAGGAGTGAAATTTGTATACCTCTAGGATGGGTAATTTCTTAACCGAAAACAGGCAATTCTTTCTGCATTTTGTTTTGCTAGGTGTGAAATTTCTATACCTTCATGGTGGATAATTCCTTGTAATTGATAATATTCAAAATCTATATTTTATGTGGTTACCAAGGAAAGCTAGCTTCAATTCATTTAAGAATCTCTCTTTAACAGACAATAATTAAGTGAGCATCTGTAATATATTAGGTTATACTAACAAATCAAAAAATTATTATATCTGTCTATTTATGGGTAACTTCGTAACTATTTCAGATTTTAGTGCTCGAAGCAAACCAAATTTTATAGTACTTGCCAAACTGATGGCCTCGTTGTGCAGTAGAACCAAGGAATAGGAAATTTATTTATTTAGTTATATATTTATTCAATTATTACTTATTTAGTTGCTTATTTATTTAGTTATTTATTTATGTAGTTATTTATTTCTTTATTTATTTAGTTAGCAATTTATTTAGTTATTTATTTAATTATTTATTCATTCATTCAGTTATTTATTTGTTTAGTTATTTATTGATTTTTTATTTAGTTATTTATTTATTTAGTTATTTATTTACTTATTTATGTATTCATTTTATTTAATTTATTCAATTTATTTAATATATTTAATTCATTATATATATTTAAGTTTATTTATTTATTTGTTTATTTAATTTATTTAATCAATTTATTTATTTAGTTATTTATTTATTATATCATTTATTTAGTTGTTTATTTATTTAGTTACTTATTTATGTAGTTATTTATTTCTTTATTTATTTAGTTAGTAATTTATTTAATTACTTATTTAGTTATTTATTTAAATATTTATTTATTCAGTTATTTATCTGTTTAGTTATTTATTTATTTATTTTATTTTTTATTTAATTATTTATTTAATTACTTATTTACTCAGTTATTTATTCAGTTATTTATTTATCTATTTAATTATTTATTTAAGTAATTACTTATTTATTTATTTAGTTATTTACTTAGTTATGTATTTATTTATTTACTTAGTTACTTATTTAACTATTTGCTTGTTTACTTATTTATTTACGTATTTATTTATTTATTTATTCACTTATTTATTTATTCACTTATGTATTTATTTACTTATTTATATATTTACTTATTTACGTAGTTATTTATTTATTTATTTATTTATTTATCTATTTATTTATCTATTTACCTATTTACTCGGCTTCAGTCATTTCTATGTTTCTGGATGCAGCAGAGTGACTCCTCCAGGCAATTGTTTAAATTGATATTGAAACGTACTGTATCTCCCTCATTCGTAGGTCGAGAAAGCAAAAACAATATGCCTATTTTGAGTCAAATTTTGAGGTTGAATGTTTCTCTTGATTGTTGTGTCCCTCTTGCAGAGAATAGTATTCCATATAAATATTTCCTTGCTCAGCGACCCTGAAATAATATCCCTTCTTTGCATTATGTATACATATTACATCATTTCCACGTAATATGTATCTCCATTTATTTATTTACTTATTTATATATTTATTATTTTGCTATTAATTGTAACATAAAATATAAAATATACAGAGAAACTTTAGCTCGCCCCTGAAAGAGTAGAACTCGTGCTCAGGGGCGGATTCCTGAATTGAAATTAATAATTATACAATACAATTATAATTAATCATTATACAATACAATTTGCAATTATATTTGGTGATAGACTTGTATAATTACCAGTAAATCTTGAAGTTTTGCATTTAATTTCGTGTGATTGAAAGATTTAAATTCCGACAAGTTAAATACCGCTCACTAAACTGTATAACTCCGCTGCAAACGTTAGCACGTAATAAAATTGTTTCCCTATTGTGCACATTGCTGTAATAGTTAGCGAAAGTCATCCATCCAAAGTTGCGGATATACTGTGAGTTGATTATGTGTACAGAGTATATTATACACAGCAGTCAACTAGTGAGATCATCTATATGCGTGGCTGCACACAACTTGAAATTTATTTTCGGTACGAACTTCCTACTCCTGCGGATAATTAACTTAGAACCATTAAAACGCCTGGAATCTATGCTACATGCAGCACTTCAAAGGCAGAGAAGAAGTCTATACATAAAGCGTATATGGATAAATTCCAGGTCCTTCACATATTTGTACAAAATCACATGTAAAACCTCAGTTCTTAACCCTTAAATGCACAAAGTATCCTATAAGATACAACAGGTTAATAATTATCTATCTATCTATCTATCTATCTATCTATCTATCTATCTATCTATCTATCTATCTATCTATCTATCTATCTATCTATCTATCTATCTATCTATCTATCTATCTATCTATCTATCTATCTATCTATCTATATATATATATATATATATATATATATATATATATATATAATTTGAACTGGTAATGGAAATTACGGGAAAATGGATGAACGGATTTTAATAAATGACCCTCATTTTGAAGCTTCGAACCCAAAGTTTTTCAGAAAAATAGTAGTTTTCAGTGAAATGCCAATTTTCCTACATCATTTTCCTATTTTCCAAAATCCATCTTTCGTCAGTTTTGAGAACTAATTTATTACATTCACGGCCGATTTGATGCTCGCTTCCTTCTTTTATTTCAGAATAAACCAAAAACACATTACAATAAACAATAGGATATTACACGAAGGCCATGACCTGCACGATTGTTGACATATTTAGAGCTCAAATTTAGTTGGTTATTAAAAACTTCTAGGCTTACTAAAAATAATTTACAGGTCTGATTCTTCAGTGTGTATGCTAATTTTCTGAGTACAGCTGTGTATTGGACATTAAATCTACAGAACTTGAGAAGGTTTGATGACATTATTACGGTGCCATTAGAAATGAAATATTATTGTAGTTAATGCCATGATGTGATTATTTTCCATTAATTATACATATTAATGCTATGTTGATGATATGAAAGTGAAACTTTTGGGGTTATAAGTAGATGTAGAAAATATATGAAATTAGATCTTCATTTCTATAATTTACTGAGTGGCGGCTATATAATATATA
>JAJSOF020000011.1:163377464-163514964 GCA_025594305.2 Periplaneta americana
TCTAAACTGGGACCTGCAAATCACAGAACCTGCAGAAAAGTATATTCTATTATCCATGTGCTAAAAAGGATAAATGTTCATCTCCCGTCTTGCTTAAAAAGTCCCTTCTGCAGACGCTTGTATTTCCCTATTTTGACTATGCTGACATTTTACTGACTGACCTTTCCAGCGACAACAAAACGAAACTTCAACGTGCTCATAACTTGTGTGTACGTTTTGTAAGCAATGTTCGTAAATATGATCATATTACCCTATCCCTGGAAGCAATAGGTTGGCTTAAACTAGATAAGAAAAGAAATTTACATTCACTTCTCTTTCTCTTCGAAATCTTGAACTCTTCTATTCCTTCGTACCTGTCGTCTCGCTTCACTTACCTTTCTTCCCACCACAATCTGAACACACGCTCTCGCCATGAAACAATACTAACAATACCATCCCATCGCACCTCCTCATACTCATCCTCTTTCACAATAGCCCTGCCAAGACTCTGGAATTCGCTACCTGCTAGCATCAGGGACTGTCGAAATAAAATTGAATTCAAACGCAAACTTACTAGGCACTTGGTCAGTAATTGATTTCTTGTAAATAGTTTCTTTAATCTATCACAAAATATTTCAATATTCAGTAATTTCATCACTATACAATTTTGTTATTCTAGATTTAATTTGTAATTCAGTAAATATAAAATATTCTTTGTTTCTCTATGATAAATTATCTATCTTTAATTATTCAGGTAACCTTATCGTACTTTGATTTTTATTGTAATTGTAATTGCAAATGTAATACTAATAGTAATTTTATTTGTAATTGTAATTGTAAATTTAATAGTAATTGTAATTTTATTTGTAATTGTAAATTTAATACTAATTTTAATTTTATTCTTCATATTATAGTTGGAATATCCTGGTAGGGGGGCAGAGAAGGCCTGACGGCCTTATCTCTACCAGGTTAAATAAATAAATAGATAAATACTAAATACTAAATAAAGTTCTAAAACGTAGAAATACGTCTATGATGCCTTTCTACACTTAAAACTTCGCCCATCAATAACTTCCCAACCGTTACATTTCGTACATAAGTATATCAGTTTAAATTTGATATAGATTAACTTAACCCACATTGTCTCGAAGTATTGTACATTCTTCCTGAAACACCCTGTATATAGTCAGTATGTCTTATTGAAGTTAATTTTGGCTCAAAAAATACATTAGAATTGTTAAAAGTTATAAGTGGATTCAGAATTACATATAAAGGTCAGTGATTTATACAGGGTGTTTCAGAAATACTTTGACCAAATTTTATGGCATGTTCCTCACACAAAAGGAAGAAAAAAAGTTCATATAAACATATGTCCGAAAACTCATAGTGTTTTAGTTATTAATGAAAGAACATAATGAAACATGTTAGATAATATTGTCAGATTGGCAGCGAGTGTTGCAACTTTAATCAATTCAGAAATTCATAACAAATGTTCAAAATGTTCTCCTCTTGCAAGTCGAGCTTTCAGGTATAACTCCCTGTAAAGTTGATTTGAATAATTTCGAGGAAAAAAATGTTCCGAGGCCGGGCATCGAACCCGGGACCTTTGGTTAAACGTACCAACGCTCTACCAACTGAGCTACCCAGGAACTCTACCAGACACCGATCCAATTTTTCCCTCTATATCCACAGACCTCAAAGTCGGCTGACAATCGTCAAGCAACCAACACATTGAGTGCACACTAACTCTGCGTGACTTAAATTGTGGTTGTCTGTTAACGAACAGTGACGGATCCAATTTGATGTCTGGTAGAGTTCCCGGGTAGCTCAGTTGGTAGAGCGTTGGTACGTTTAACCAAAGGCCCCGGGTTCGATGCCCGGCCCGGAACAATTCTTCCCTGGAAATTATTCAAATCAACTTTACAGGGAGTTATACATGAAAGCTTGATTTGCATAATACACGTCACTGTTCGTTAACAGAAAACCACAATTTAAGTAGCACAGAGTTAGTGTGCACTCAATGTTGGTTGCTTGACGGTTGTCAGCCCAGTTTGAGGTCTGTGGATATAGAGGGAAAAATTGGATCGGTGTCTGGTAGAGTTCCCGGGTAGCTCAGCTAGTAGAGCGTTGGTACGTTTAACCAAAGGTCCCGGGTTCGATATCCGGCCCCGGAAAAATTTTTCTCTCGAAATTGTTGTCCTCTTGCTTCCACTTTCATTGTTATGAGTCTTTGAATTGATTAAAGTTGCAACACTTGCTACCAAGCTGACAATATCTAACAGATGTTTCATTATGTTCTTTCATTAATAACTAAGAAACTAAGGATTTTCGGACATATGTTTATATCTACAGGGACATCATTTTATTTTTACTTCAATTTTTATTGTACCTGCGTTTCTAAATGTACTTGACTCCCACCCCTTTCACTAATGTCCTAACTAACGTCAGTCACACAAACTTACGGCCGCTGTTGCTAGCAGTGAAATACAGTACAGAGTACAGTGTGTTTCAGAAATATGTTGCATTTTCTATAGAAGAAAAGCTTATATTATTGAAGTTTATTTTCACACAGGTATGGTGTGTAGCATAACTGAATTTATCTGTGTGGACTGAGCACAAGTGAAGATTAGAGTTACCGAAAGTACGGTACCCTACAATATGGTGCAGTACTTAACAACATTATTTAAACAAGAGTTTTGTTTCATTGTTTGTAGGTATGAAGGACGATGATGGAAACTGGAATTACAATATAACCGAATGTGAACAACAGTTCTTTTTTTTTTTCACAATTTCCTGATTATATCATTACGGAATATTTTCGTAGAAATGTCATTAATCTGGTAGATAAATTTAGAGCAACAGAGTGTACAGAAAGGAAGAAAAGTGTAAGATTGCCAACAAAGGTGACAGAAGATGCTAGAGATAGGATGCAGCGAGGTCCTAATAAGTCGGTCAAGGAGTTAGCTGTAGAAATTGGGGTTTCTTACGGAAGTGCTCACAAAATTCTCAGGAATAAATTAGGTTAGTAATATGCTGAATAAAGTAGACATTACATAATGAATATAACCGCCTGAAGACTTGAGTTCTTTGATAAAATACTGTAAAGTAATGACCAAACTGAAAATCGTAATACTATATTTCCCTGTAACATAAATGGATACACTACTTTTCTCTCCTCCTATAGCTAGTAAAATGATTTGTTTACATATTGCATCAGCAACTCCAAACTCCTGTAATGGAAGGGGGGTAACTTAGTTTTCGAGTATAGCCAGGTTAATGTTAAATATGTTAGTAAAAAATAAAGTGATGTCCCTGTACTTCTTGTATTGTTTTGGTGTGAGGAACATGCCCCCAAGGTTTGTCAAAGTTTTCTGAAACATCCTGTATATTATTGTCAATATATCTTAGCCAAGTTAATTTCGACTCAAAAAATACAGCTATCATATGAAAGCTATTACTGGTTTTAGGGTTTAATTTGAAGAACAGTGGTTTTTGTTCTAGGTTAATTAAACAGAAATCCATTGATTGAAAAACCTTCTTTTGATAGGAACGTAAGGTACAGGGCAAAATACGAACAATGTACGCCAGGCACATCTGAACCTGGGACAAAATAGCAAAGAGAATGAATGTTTTAGGCAGACGCGACGCTGATAAATCGTAGTGGGACGTTGGTCGACACTAATCGCACGACCAATTTACCCGGAATGTGTGCCCACGTAATTGCATTCAGAGAGGAATTTTCAGAGGAATGCAAACAAAAGCTGTAGAGCACATTGCCGCCAGAGAACACATCATCATCGTCTCTGGGTGGTGTCACCACTGACCATCCCTCAGGACAATCATCTGATGCATTGATTGCAACCATTAGGAGACTGATCAAACATGCACACAGTTCGATTCTCGTTGGATATGAAAGTTATCTGCTGGATAAACTGACTTCGAAACTGGTTTTCATCAAATACTTAAATTCCTCTGCTACTTTGTTTCACCAGCATTTCTTCATCTGAATCTCTGATTATACCATAAACCTAAATATATAGATAACCATCGTACATAACACATATAAAAATGTAACATCAGTGCGCGAGGGCCCATGAAGGGAAATGAACGACCAGCCGACTATTGCCCTCACATCCATATGCTTAAGCATAGGTGAACAATCATCCAATCAATGGGGCAGTAATATGTGGTTAGCACGATGTTAAACCCAACCGTATAGATAGTTTACTTATATTAATACGGATACTTTTTCCTCCATTGCTATTCATTATTTCATTCATTCATTTATTCACTCATTAATTGATTCACTTCATTCATTCTTTCCTTCTTTCTCTCTCCCTCTTTCTTTCTGTGTCTCTTTCTCGCTTTTTTTTCTCTCGCTATCTTTCTTTCTGCTCTCTTTTTTCTTCTCCCTTTATTTCTTTTTGTCTCTTTCTTTCTGTCTCTCTCTTTCTTTCTTTCTTTCTTTCTTTTTGTCTCTCTTTCTTTCTGTCTTTCTTTCTCCCTTTATTTCTTTCTGATCTCTTTTTTTCTTTCTTTCTTTCTTTCTCTCTATTTCTTTGTCTCTTTCTGTCTCTCTTGCTTTTTTCTTTTTTCTTCATCTCTTTATTTCTTTCTGTCTCTTTCTTTCTTTCTTTTTGTCTCTCTTTCTTTCTGTCTTTCTTTCTCCCTTTATTTCTTTCTGATCTCTTTTTTTCTTTCTCTCTTTCTTTCTTTCTTTCTCTATATTTCTTTGTCTCTTTGTGTCTCTTTTTTTTCTTTTTCCTTCATCTCTTTATTTCTTTCTGTCTCTCTCTTTCTTTCTTTCTTTTTGTCTCTCTTTCTTTCTGTCTTTCTTTCTCCATTTATTTCTTTCTGATCTCTTTTTTTCTTTCTTTCTTTCTTTCTTTCTTTCTCTCCATTTCTTTGTCTCTTTCTGTCTCTTTTTCTTTTTTTTTCTTTTTTCTTCCTCTCTTTATTTCTTTCTGTCTCTCTTTCTTTCTCTCTTTCTTTCTGTCTCTCTTTCTTTCTCTCTTTCTTTCTGTCTCTTACTTTTTCTCTCTTTATTTCGTTCTCTCTCTCTTTCTTTCTTTCTCCCGTTATTCCTTTCTGTCTCCTTATTTCTCTCTCTCTTTCTTTCCTTCTTTCTGTCTCTCTCTTTCTTTTTACTCTCTTTCTTCCTCTCTTTATTTCTTTCTGTCTCTCTCTCTCTTCCTTCAGTCATTCTGCACTCATTCAATCATCCGTTTACCTATCCATACAGTTCTTGATTGAAGGACAGACGATATCCAGTAAACGGCTTCGTAGCTTAATACAAGAGCGAAAATGTATTGTAGATCGTGTCCTGAAAGGGACAAATTGTCCCTTGTTAGCGATGCGTTAGTGAGCGCCCCATAGGCCGCTGCTTGGTTTGTTGCTCGAGGTCACGGGTCATATCCCGTCACCGGAACCTTATCACTAAGTGCCCCCACTCTATGCCCGAGTTCACTGTGCTAAGTGTTGGCATCGATCGCTGCAGTGGCATGGCGCTGTGATATGAGCGAATCGCGACAAAGGGACCGCTTACCAACCACAGTTTAGGCAGCAGCTTCTGTTGATCTGTGTTCCACGCTACAGAGTAAAGTCGAAATTAAGTACCATTAAGTCACATCAGAAATGAAAATTTCGTTTTTGTCCCTTATAATTATTTTGAATTTCCTATTTAATATAATTATCATATTTGTTGAAAAAGTTTACTGAATTATGTAATATGATGTATTTATTTATTATTTATTTAGCTGTTTAGTTACTTATTTACTTATCCCTTTATGTAATTATTTACTTATTTATTTAATTTATTTTTCATTTATTAAGTTACCTGTTTATTCACTAAATAACTTATTTACTTATTTATATACATATTTATTTATTCATCCATTTATTTATTATTTATTTATTTATGTATATATTTATTTATTCATTCATTTATTATTTATTTATTTATTTGTTTATTCAACTATATATCTACTTATCTATTTACTTATTTATTTGTTATTTACCTAATTATAGTTATTTATTTATTGTTATTATTGTTATTATTATTACTATTATTATTATTTTGCTTATTTACTATTTATCTCGTTATCTATTTATTTATGTAGTTATTTTTTATTGATTTATTTACCTCTTTATCCACTTAACTATTAATTAATTTACTTATTTATTTATTTATCCCTTTATCAATTTATTCACTTATTTATTTATCCACTTATCTTGGTATGCATTTAGTTCCTTGTTTATTTTTATTTATAATTATTTATTACTAGCCGTACCCGTGCGCTCCGCTGCACCCATTAGAAATAAATATAAAGTAATTACATAATTAAAATAGGACATTTGATCCAGGGGACATTCGTGTTTGATAGAAGGATAAATCGTTTAATATGTTACTTAATTTAAATTGCATCCAAATAATTAAAATGCGATCATTTTGCATTTGGTGCAATGACAATTCCTTTAACATGTTTCTTAATTTTTATTGCATGCAACCATAGTTTAATGAAGATTGACATTTAGATTTAATGTGTATACTTTATTTTACTTGTTATAGGTATCCATTGAATTATGGTAATAACTTAATTTTAACCCTTGTTTTCTACGTATTCAGTAAATGGCGCTTGACCCACTATGGTTCTGAACCCTTCAAATAACTTATATTATATTATATTATATTATATTATATTATATTATATTATATTATATTATATTATATTATATTATATTATTTTTATTTTATATTATATTATATTATATTATATTATATTATATTATATTATATTATATTATATTATATTATATTATATTATATTATATTATATTATATTATATTATATTATATTATATCAGAAATTACTGTAATAACATTATAGCATTATGTCCATCTAGAGAAACTACACTTTCCAATGGTGAAATAATAATTAATTATACAAATCGGTTAATTTAACTTCCGATATTACGTCATACAAACACAGAAACATTCTCTGTAGGCTATCTTTCATAGCTTTCGATGTTGCAGTCCAAGGCCCCTTATAGACGAAGTCATTTGTTTTTTAATTCATTACACGGCCTTAGATGGCAGTTATTTTAATTTTAAAACTCATTTATCTCATTAAATATCAGTCCTATCAAACTTTTTCAAGGAATAAAACTTATCGCAAATTATTTTTAAAGAAACTTTTGTTATATAACATTTTCACAAAAATCAATAATAAGCGAGATATTTCGATTCATTTAATTCAGGCCCCCTTATAACCCCCCTTTTAAATAATGTATTTTCAATGCCATATAGCCTAAAATCTAAGTTACAACGAACTTAATTTATATTCCAATTTTCATCGAAATCCGTTCAGCCATTATCGCGTGAAAAGGTAACAAACATACAGACAGACCGACAGACATACAGACATACAAACAAAAATGTCAAAAAAGCGATTTTCGGTTTCAGGTTGGTTAATTATATATGTTAGGACCAATTATTTTTGGAAAATCGATAATTACCAGAAAAATTTTGGCTACAGATTTATTATTAGTATAGATTTATTTACTTAGTTACATATTAATCTAGTTATTAATTTTTTACTTATTTATTTAGTTATTTATTTATTTGTCTGTCTGTCTCTCTGTCTACCTATGTATCTATCTAGTTATTTATTTATTTATTTATTTATTTATTTATTTATTTATTTATTTATTTATTTATTTATTTATTTATTTATTTATTTATTTATTTATTTATTTATTTATTTATTTTGATATATAATTATTACTTATTTATTTAATTCTTTCTTTATTATTATTATTATTATTATTAATTATTTCATATAAATAATGTGTGTCAATTTTTTTCTCTTCTTACACTCTGTATAAAAATATAAATTAGTATCTCTGAAAATATTTCTAGTTTTCCTTACCTAAACACATGATATGCTATGAACGAAACGAACACAAGTACTTCTTCCCCAAGTCTTCAACTTGAACTGACGTGTTATTCATTGGTGTTGCGTCATCCACTTCACAGTTCTACGAACCTGTGCATTATTTACGAAATGGCCCGCTAAATAAATAAATAAATGAATAGGCCTAAATGTTTATACAAAAGTTGAGGCTTTGCTGAAATGTTGTTCGCATGGTACCGTATTATTATTCCATTAATTCCACATAGTCATTTTTCTGTCTGTCAACCATGTCTACTTTAAAAGGCAATATTAAATTATTAACTGCTATCTTTTCCTTCACTTTCAAATATCAGTTCATCGTCGTAGTATCTCCTTCGTTCTCGTTGTAAAATCCGTCTCAAAGTTCATATTAAAATGATAAGCAAAACATTGCATTGCAGTGAATACTTTAAGAAAAGTAGGACGTAAGACTTTTTTCTGAGCTCAGTTTATATTCTCGATAAAGACATTAAGACCTGTTTATTTTCCAGTGCATTATGGCGCGGTAGATTTAAGGAGAAATAAAATACACCCCTCACATAGGGGTAGCTGACAGATTTCCTTTAAAGCGAAGGCAAGCCTTTTTATGTCCCTGGCCCGTATCATTTATAGCTTGAGCATTAAAGCCCTGCTTGGATAGAAGCTGATTCAACTATTCCTGCTGAATTCACTCCGCTGAGGCGCGAACCAGCAAGACGCTATCTCGTGTGAACATGTAAAGAACTCTGTGCTGAGCCATCAACCCACGGAGCAACGTTACCACATTCTTTTGTTTAAAGAAAATGTGAACAGCAGAACTGAACTTCCGATTCTCTTCTGATATCACTCTTAACTGACTTGTAACCATGGTAACCCACAAACCACTTTTATTCACTTGTCTATATTTATGTGAGTTTGCGAAACGTTTATAGTATTGTTTTTACTTTTAAACAGAGTCTGACACCGTTAATTAGGGATTAAATCCAAACGAAACATAGTACGAAAAGGAAAAAAATAAGAGTTGATTATTCTATTTCACTTGCGAATCGGGTATTACTCCCAGAAAATGTATTATTATTAATATTATTATTAATATTATTATTATTATTATTATTATTCATATACCTGGGAGCAACAGTAACAAATATAAATGATATTCGGGAGGAAATTAAAAACAGAATAAATATGGGAAATGCCTGTTATTATTCGGTTGAGAAGCTTTTGTCATGTAGTCTGCTGTCAAAAAATCTGAAAGTACTAAATTTCTTGTTGTTCTTTATGGTTGTAAAACTTGGACTCTCACTTTGAGAGAGGAATATAGGTTAAGGGTGTATGAGAATAAGGTGCTTAGGAAAATATTTGGGGCTAAGAGGGATGAAGTTACAGGAGAATGGAGAAAGTTACACAACACAGAACTGCACGCATTGTTTTCTTCACCTGACATAATTTTATTAGAAACATTAAATCCAGACGTTTGAGATGGGCAGGGCAAGTAGCACGTATGGGCGAATCCAGAAATGCATATAGAGTGTTAGTAGGGTGGCCGGAGGGAATAAGACCTTTGGGGAGGCCGAGACGTAGATGGGAGGATAATATTAAATTGGATTTGAGGGAGGTGGGATATGATGATAGAGACTGGATTAATCTTCCTCAGGATAGGGACCGATGGCGGGCTTATGTGAGGGCGGCAATGAACCTACGGGTTCCTTAAAAGTCAGTAAGTATTATATATACATATATGTACTATTTATATATTTCTTGACATTGCAAATGGGTAAATATCCGGTGGCAGTGGTAACAAATTGCACTCAATAATGACAATTAATAATAAATTAATAATATTAATAATAATTAATGCTAATAATAATATTAATAATAATAAATAATAATAATAAATAATAACAATAGTATAATAAATTTAACAAAGAGCATCCTAAATTAAATGAAACACGATCACTTAAAATAACATTTAAAGTAAATCTTATTTGTATCTTAACTCTAATTTCGAACTAAAACCCACGAGTATGATAATTATGTTCATACATGTACAAGTACCTTTCAACCTTACACTCATTTCGCTGTCAACTCACTCACTGCACTGGTACTACGACACATTTCACTGATACTATCCTGATTTCACTAACACTTCAAAAAAATTCAATGTTAAAATACTTTGCTCTAGCTCTATAAACTATAAAACTTCACTGACACAACACACTTCACTGACACAACACTTCGATAACAGAACATCAATTACACCCTTTAAATAGTATGTATAATATACTACCGTCTATTAGTAAAGTTCTTAAGCCTATTTTTAAATACATTTTTGGTTGTTGGTAAAGCCTTTAGTAAGTCTGCAGGTAAAGCATTCCAGTCCCTGATAATGCGATTGAGAAAAGAAAACTTTCCAGTGTCCGTCCTCTGTCTTCTTTCCCTCAATTTATATGAGTGGTCGTTCCTTGAAGAGTAATTTGGCGGCTGCAACCTATTTTTTATTTCTCTCCAGGCATATTATTACCTCATCAAGGAAAATTCAAGCGCTCTCTGCAAAAACTAGTTAGCTACACTTTTACAATGTTGTGGAAAACTAGAAAAATATTCTAAAATATTCAAATTTTTAATGAACTTCTTTCCTTTTTCAGAGTGTCCTAGATATCTAGGAGTCACTTTTTATCAACAGTAATCTCACTAGACGTTTTGATTTATCTAGAGAAAATCAAAACTCGAGTGGGATTTAATTGACTATTACACGATTAGAAGAAAGTATATAAGGATTAGAAGTAACGAAGTACTCAATACAATAAAATATTAATTGACTTACGAAAATACAACTGTCTTCAAATGTATTATTGTACCATCTCAACATTACAAATATTACGCTAGCTGCATGCTAGATGGCAGTAGTGAGCAATGCCTTCTCGTCGAGAAGTTCTCGATCTATATACACGATGGCAATGTTACTAGTCAAGAAGGCTTTGTTGATTCAGTTTCATTTTTATTAAAATGCAACATTTCAATTATCCGAATCCCAGTAATCAACGTCACTTGACAGATGATTTTCAATAAATCTTAATATTAAACAATCTCTGATACGTGATTATCCATAATATCATATAGCAGAAGCTATAACATAACCTAATTAATATACACAAGTGTTAGAAAAGTTTTAATTAACGACGATGACATGAAAAATAAACATGAATAATTTTAAAAGGAATAATTATTGAATGTACAATTTTCAAATTTGAATGTGGTTGGTGGTTCAATTGATGTTATATTGGACGTGTGCGTAATAGAAGTGGAACTCGTTGATTTAGGCCTACATAGTGTATTCAACTTATTCAGGATTTCCGAATGGTGCTCTTCATTTATTTGTAAATCGGATTTCAGAAGATGCATAGGTATGATCAGTGATTTTTATTAATTCTTGTTCTTGAATGCCAATGCGAGTCATATTTGAAACTGCTGTGCATCGACTGGAGTGGTTTGTAATTGACGTTGTAAATATTGACGTCCAGATCAGCGCAGTTTCAAATGTTGGCAAACAAAGAAACAAATGCTAGGGACGCGATAAAATTAAACAAATGCTAGGGACGCGATAAAATTAAACGGAACAACTGGATAATACCCACGGCAGAGCAATGTCGATTGTCGACGTTACTCGCTGGCCACTAGTCACCGGGCCGTACCGAGCCGTGCCAAACAAAACACAATCGAAATGGTGGTAGTAAAATTCGCGACTATATTCTTAAATAATTCACTGCATTAGTCAAGTGCAAGACTTCTGGCTTCTGTTGCATTCAAACAATTATAAAATACGATAATTTGGTCCAGGGAGCATCCGTTTTTGATGCAAAGATAATTTGTTTGGCTTGTTTCTTAAATAAAATTACGTAATGGCGTTCCTGTGCTTAACATTTAATAAAAAACGAAATATAGCAAAAATTGTTTTGTCTCGATAAGTCACGTAATAAGTCACGTAATCTACTTCAATATATTTGCGCAAATATACCTTGTAGCTAACAGTAGTGCTATCTCTCAGTAATGTTCAGAACGAAGGAGATAGAGAGAGTAAATAAACAAATTTCTCCCTCCAACGACGCCACACACCAACGTCGTGTTCTTATGTTGGCGAGATTGTGTATTTACTTAAATTTGGTGCTAAACGTAACGGCACGGTTCAAAGATACCGTGGGAATTCTCCAGTTTAGCGAATTAAACAAATGCTAGGGTCGCGATAAAATTGTGCGATAAGCAGCCATGATTGGTTGAAATACGTCCTTTCGTACCGTTTTATTGGTCAAAAGTAGTATGACGTAGTAGGAGTGTAATAGTATAATTTATTATAATCAGCAATTTAGGGGGGGTTGGTTTCATGAGTGGACTTAACACAATTTGCAACGGACCTCCTCATAATTATGTTCCTCGGAATCGAACACAGTTAAATAACTGCTGAAGCTTTCCTGGCGACGTGATAATTCGAAATTTTCTCGGGCTTCCAGCCAGGTCATGAGTCGGTGATCCACCGACGTTTCGAGGATGTTCATCTTCCTCATCTTCAGGGTTAAATGATCATTTAACCCTGAAGATGAGGAAGATGAACATCCTCGAAACGTCGGTGGATCACCAACTCATGACCTGGCTGGAAGCCCAAGAAAATTTCGAACGAACACAGTTACTTTCAATCCGCTGGTTGTCCGAGGTACACAAAATTTGCACAACTTTGTCCATAGTAAATTTCATGTGGTAGCATCTGGCATTTAACTCGGGTCTCTAGTACAGAAACCCGATTCTCCTTAGCTCTATGCTAATAGTCCTCAAAACACTTCTAATTTAGTCTGGATCTAGACAGGCAAACTGTGAAGCAGACGTGGAGATCTTATGAACATAGTTGCTCTATAGAATTATAAACTACCCTGTTGTGTAATGTGTCTGCAAACAATGTATATACTATCTCCGTTGTAAATCTTCACCTTTAATTGCTTTCCTTGTGATAAGGGTGGTTCTCAAAATCACTTCCATTCATCCCTGTCGGCTTCGTATCTTCCCCTCCATTACTCCGTTACCATTTCTCAGCATCCCCTTTAACTTTTGCGTGCACCGCGTTTCCAATTTTCGAGCATCTTTCAGAAACCTCTGAAAGCGACATAGTTCCAATCCTCTGCTAGGAGTTCGTGGGAACAGGTCTGAATTTATTTCCAACAACTTCCGTTCCATCGAAATAAACGCTACAAGCAGATCTAATGTTCGCGCCACAAGCAGATCTAAAGTGCAGCTATTTTATACGGATATCCTCCTCCTATTGAAACCGATTTAAAAGGTTTTCATTGATTCTAAAAACTTAATTCATGTGCTGTGGTAATAATAACACATGTAATTATATATTTTAACAAGTAAAACCTGTAAAATATTTAGGCCCTGACGTTCTTTATACTGCACACATTTACCAACGAATTTTTCAAGTAAAGCGTTTTAAATATTTAATCTGTGACATAGTTCATAACTTCAACGGTAATCTATTATTAAAAAAAACAATTTTCAAGTATTTTACACAGCATACTCGTGTTTCTGTTTAGTTGATAGGGGACTTTACTTTGATAATTCATCTGCAGTCCAATTTTATATGTAAATAGTAAACAACATCATTGTTAAGATACTAGTACAGGGACATCATTTTATTTTTACTAATAATTTTAATATTAACCTGGCTATACCTTTGGATTAACGGTTGAAAACAGAAAACACCGTTTGCTACCCCTTCCGCTAACCGAGTTCGATGATACTGATGTAAAATACAAACAAATCACTTTACTAGGAGGGAGAAAAATAGTTCGTCCATTTACGTAAACTAGGAAATGTCGCAAGTTTGAGTTTGATAATTTTCATTAGGTTTTTGTTTAATCAAAATACAGTACAGTATTAACAAAGAGTGTTTTTACTCACGAACTGAGCTTTCCATGCGAACGTATTCATTATGCAGTGTATATTATACTGTCTACAGCACATTGGCGTACAATATAGAGAATGAAGTTAAATTGAAAAATAATCATAATATGGATATTTAAACACATTTTTGAAAATGGTGGCCGTTCATTTCGATACAGCCGTCAGTTTTTTTGTGCATATTATCGCACTATAGACTATTGCATCTAATTCCAATTACCAGTTTCGTCCTTCGTACTAGTAACTCATGTCGAAATAATTCTGTACCTACTCTATAAAAGAGTGCCTTACGTACTGTAAATTCAGTCTTCACTTCTCCCCGATCGGAAAAGATAAAATTACTCAGACATGCTATCTACTGTCCGTTCAAGTGGTTATGTCGCAGGATCGTAGAAAGAGGGGAAATCACTTGACAGTTAATTACCGTACTTAACGAGGCCTTTTTATTTAAGTTATTTTAAGCAGTTGTATAATATTACAACAGAAATTAATGTTTTCGGAAAAGAGCCAAGACAGCCCAGCCACTAGCTTCACAGAAGGGCGAGTAAAAGTAGGTGGGGGAAACCGGGATGCGACGTAGCAAACGGACGACAGTACCTGTGCGAAAATGTGATTCGATATTGAAAGCTCTTTCGTCACTGGAAAATGCGATCGTATTTCTGAAACGTACTATACTCACTAACTCAGTACTATATGCGACCTTGGTTCTGTGTGGAGGACAGTTGGAACTTCATTAGTAGAAGGGATGGGAGCGAAGTACATACAAAATCTCAGGTACAATAAAATTTGAAGTAAAAATTAAATGATTTCCCTGTATATGCTATTGTATAACACTGTATCCGGTTTATTTTCGACTGTTTGTAGTCAGCATTGTTTCGTTCAGTCGTTAAATCATTTATTAATGTCATGAGGAACAATTTTTTGCATTATACATAAAATACACTAAATTACAAGAGATAATATGTTACATAAAATATAAAAACTGACGAATACGACAATACAAAGGAAATACAATACTGGTAATAATAATAATAATAATATTAATAATAATAATAATAATAATAATAATAATAATAATAATAATAATAATAAAATGAAATACAATACTGGTAATAATAATAATAATAATAGTAATAATAAAATGAAATACAATACTGGTAATAATAATAATAATAATAATAATAATAATAATAGTAATAATAAAATGAAATACAATACTGGTAATAATAATAATAATAATAATAATAATAATAATAAAATGAAATACAATACTGGTAATAATAATAATTATAAAATGAAATACAATACTGGTAATAATAATAATAATAATAATAATAAAATGAAAACAGTACTGGTAATAATAATAATAATAATAATAATAATAAAATGAAATACAATACCGGTAATAATAATAATAATAATAATAATAATAATAATAATAAAATGAAATACAATACTGTTAATAATAATAATAATAATAATAATAATAATAATAAAATGAAATACAATACTGGTAATAATAATAATAATAATAATAATAATAAAATGAAATACATTACTGGTAATAATAATAATAATAATAATAATAATAATAAAATGAAATACAATACTGGTAATAATAATAATAATAATAATAATAATAATAATAATAAAATGAAATACAATACTGGTAATAATAATAATAATAATAATAATAATAATAATAATAATAATAATAAAATGAAATACAATACCGGTAATAATAATAATAATAATAATAATAATAAAATGAAATACAAGACTGGTAATAATAATAATAATAATAATAATAAAATGAAATACAATACTGGTAATAATAATAATAATAATAATAATAAAATGAAATACAATACTGGTAATAATAATAATAATAATAATAATAAAAATGAAATACAATACTGGTAATAATAATAATAATAATAATAATAATAATAATAAAATGAAATATAATACTGGTAATAATAATAATAATAATAATAATAATAATAATAATAATAAAATGAAATACAATACTGGTAATAATAATAATAAAATGAAATACAATACTGGTAATAATAATAATAATAATAATAATAATAATAATAAAAAATGAAATACAATACTGGTAATAATAATAATAATAATAATAAAATGAAATACAATAATAATAATAATAATAATAATAATAATAAAATGAAATACAATACTGGTAATAATAATAATAATAATAATAATAATAATAATAATAATAATAATAAAATGAAATACAATACTGGTAATAATAATAATAATAATAATAATAATAATAATAATAATAATAATAAAATGAAATACAATACTGGTAATAATAATAACAATACTAATAATAATCGTAATAATAAAGAGCAATACACCTCATAAATTTAGAATACATTTACAATGGAGTCAAAAAATTAACTAATACTGTAGAATGGATGGTTGATTAACCAGTTATACAAAACAGATTTAAACTGTATATAACTTCCAACACGTGCCTTTTGAGGTAACTTATTGAACATTTTTATAGCAATAGAACTGAACCATTTTTTGACTTACAGTATTCAATCTAACTCTAGGCTCTGAAAGACAATAATTGTACCTTGTATTATAGTGATGAACTTTTGTTTTAGGGTGATAAGTATTAAGGTTTTTCTTAATTTTCATTAGACGTTGGAATATATATAAATTTATGACAGTTAAAATTTTTCGTTCATCCCAGAGTGCTGCATTGGAGTTAAATCGCTCGCTTGAACTCGGTCGAGTGTCGCACCCTCGAGTGAGATACGATCGATCGTGATACGCTCGTAATAAATAGAACCACAGTACAAGGTCATCTCACCGACATGTCTTATCTCGTATGGAAGGCGACAGATAAGATACACATATGTTTTGCTCACACGGTAAAAATAAGGCTTTATTTTCTGCGTTTATGACAAACGTTTAATGGAACAGTCAATGGAACGTACCAAAACAGGAACATGAAGTTATAAATAAAATAGTATGAAACACTTCGATATACAGTTATTATTGCTAATTAATAATTACTCAATATTTGATTTACCACATATATAATATGATAGGTCCATACATAGTGTTCCGCCTATATACTGCGACAATGTAGAAACGTTTTACAAAATATTATTGATATAGCAGTAGATTAACATAATTAGGAACATTAAATCCAGACGTTTGAGATGGGCAGGGCATGTAGCACGTATGGGCGAATCCAGAAATGCATATAGAGTGTTAGTTGGGAGACCGGAGGTAAAAAGACCTTTAGGGAGGCCGAGACGTAGATGGGAGAATAATATTAAAATGGATTTGAGGGAGGTGGGATATGATGATAGAGACTGGATTAATCTTGCACAGGATAGGGACCGCTGGCGGGCTTATGTGAGGGCGGCAATGAACCTTCGGGTTCCTTAAAAGCCATTTGTAAGTAAGTAAGTAAGCAGTAGATTAATAACAATATTAGTACAGAGATAACGTCACAGAAAATATAATAAAACGAATAATCATGCTGCACAACTGTTACAGACGTAAAGATTGATACACTAATTATTATCAAGTTATTATTATTATTATTATTATTATTATTATTATTATTATTATTATTATTATTATTATTATTACTAGAAAACTTGATACAGTTCTTGCATTATCGTGATTGTGTTCTCCGTTTATAATAATTACATTTACATCCAATAACATCTATCAGATGTGGCAAAAACAAAGTCAGTCCTGTGTGGGAAAAAAAAAAACATTTGCCTACAACATTTATATTACATTTTAAAGCAAGTTTTGTAGTTGTGCTATGGTTAGTTAAACACTGCAAAGTTTTGAAATGATAAACATCTATGATGTTACTACACAGTTCATCACTATAACAAGAACGAATGTCTAACGCTCGGCGTATACCGTTCGAGGATTTATCGCTCGTGACAATTTTACCCATCATGTATGTGCGCTACCTATCGGATTATGCTATGAACTACTTGGCACTCGAGCGAAAACGTCCGATGCAGACCTCTGGTTTATACATAGTGGAAGTGCAATAACCCTGCAAATTGACAGAGCGAATAACTAATATCACATGGAAAAATATGTAATACCATATTTTTAAAAATTTCATAGTTTTCTAAAACGGAAATGCTTTTTCCCCAATTGTTTAACACTCTTTTATTCGGTAAATATTTCGAGTAGGATGTTTATTTTCCCCATATTGATAGAAAATCAAATAAAGGAACACCTCTCCCTCTGGCGTATTTCAATAGCGTGGAAAGTTTTCGTGTAAATGTAATTTAAAAACCACTAATTTGAAGCCACTGAACGATGAGACCAGATTGCAACATTGTGGCCGGAAAGGGAGATGGGAGATAGCTCACTAAGGCAGACAGAGCTGAGTTCGTTGACCTCTTACATCTGTATTACGAGAAGAAAGGGCAGTGTGTTAGCGGCGATGTTGCCAGACTGTTGAAACTTCCAACTTAATTTTCTAATTAACCGTGTTTTTAATCAAAAAACGTAATATATACTGTATATAATTTTAACTGATAATGGAAATTACGGGAAAACGGCTGAACGGATTTTAATAAATGACCCAAAGTTTTTCAGAAAAATAGTAGTTTTCAGTGAAATATTAATTTTCCTACATAATTTTCCTATTTTCCAAAATCCATCTGTTTTCAGTTTTGAGAACTAATGAATAAAACAAAACACATTATAATAAAAATATTATGCGAAGGCCATGACCTGCAGGATTGCTAACATAGGTAGAGCAAATAAAAGCAAATTCTCTGACATCATGACAACAATATGTCAATCTCCATTTGTGTAATTTTTTATAGCATCTCTATAATTGGTTATTAAAAACTTTCAAAGCTTACTCAATAGTAATATGCGTTACAAGAGCGGTATGTTGACGTTTTCATATTCGAGGAAAAGATTGGAAAAGCGAAACGTAGTTGAGCTTTTTTAATTTCCGAGAACATGAAAACAAACTTACCGCTCATGTATCGTACATTATTTTGTGCGAAGATCGTTTATTACATACCTGAAAGAGGAATTTCTAATTAGTTGCAATGAAATCTCCATCTTGGTTTCTGTTCAATGACGGCAACTTTGGAAAACAAATATATCTATCTTCAACATTGTTCCTATAAAATGTTTTCTGTGTTTACCATACTCCAGCAGGCCGTGATATACGTCTGTCTTTTTTTCCCCCCAGTCTATGATGAGTCTGGAATCTTGTTGATTTTTTCACGGCTTCCTTAATGTTACTTGCATTACAAATGCAGTAACTTTTGTGGTGTTGTAGAGTTTACTTGATTTTTGAAAATATTTAAAAACAATTTAGGTGAAATTGCAGTGGTAAGTTTCCAATTTATAATTGTTATTATATTGATCGTCTTT
Organism: Periplaneta americana; assembly: GCA_025594305.2. Classification (NCBI taxonomy): domain Eukaryota; kingdom Metazoa; phylum Arthropoda; class Insecta; order Blattodea; family Blattidae; genus Periplaneta; species Periplaneta americana. The sequence continues at coordinate 163,396,748 of JAJSOF020000011.1, forward strand.
AAAAATAATATGTTAAAACCCTAAAGCTGTAAAATGAATATGACGCTTAAGCGGTAAAAATAGGGAAATTGTTATGTGTGTTACGTTGGGAATACTGAATGTGGAATTTTAGACTTTCCGCGGATTGGTTTTGTGCGGAAACCTAGCAAATACGCACGATCTCGCACAAAATAATTTACAGGTCTGATTCTGTTGCATGTAACTTTCTTATTACAGCTGTGTATTGGATATTAAAAAGTACGAAACTTGAGGTCGTTTGATGACATTATCACCATTAAAAATGAAATATTATGATAGTTAATGCCATGATGTATTTGTCACTAATATACATATTATTAATGATATAGCCTATTGATAATATGAAACTCAAATCTTTTGGGATTATATATGCATACGTAGAGAACATATTAAATTAGATCTTCATTTCTATAAATTCTTGAGTGACGGCTGTATAATATATACAGTATATGTTACTGAAAACGACAAAACTTACGTAAGTTAAAATTATTGTTATTAAAAATTAAATATTTTTATTGTTATTAATCAAGTGGTGTGGGTCTTTTTCATATATTTAATGGCTGTGTCGTGTGGATATTTATATGCGTGATTCCTTCCAGTATTGTCTGGAGAGAGAGCAAAACTTACAGTTCCTAAGGAAAGACCAAAACGTATTACTTACTGATAAAATAAGAGACCTACAAGATTTTTTAGTCTCCCGATCATTTCAGCAAGATCTCTACTGTCTACATTTCAATGTAGTTCACGAAAAAATACAGCAGCTATACCAAGATGCTATGTCTATTGTTCGAAAGCATGGCAAACCTGACATTTTCTTACCTCTCACCTAGATCCACAATGACCTGAAATAGCTACTACTGCTTTACTCCCACATGAAAAATCCACTGACCGTCCTGACATTGTTACTTGCGTTTTCGCTTTTAAACTGAAAAACTGAAGATGGATAGGTTAAAAAAAGTATTTGGCATTAAAAACCATTCAGAGAGAATATATTTCATTATTATGAAAGCAAATGACTTTTAAAATGGCTGGTAGGCCTATTCTTCATTGAAAATAAATCTGAAAAATGTATATTTGAACTTCTAATGAACTTAGTTTGCAGCATTTGCTGCACAAGCCACTAGTAGGTTATATTTTAATTTAAGTGTACCCTATCGTCCATTTCACTATCCAGGACTATTTCATTTCCACCCTGTATATGGCCTACATAACTTGCTTTATTAATTTTCTCGGTCTGGAGATAAAGAATAGTGAAAAAACTGATTCATTAATTTGCTAAAAAGATTTAATTGTAAAAAACATCACAATTATACTAATACGGATTATGAAAACAAATGAAATTATAAACTGTTTTCTTTCGAATGTAAAATCCTAACAAACTAATGTATTGCAGGAAGTCCAGGTTTTTGTACAAACGATGGTTCTGATTACTGAAATATTTCATTCCCCAGTACATAAATAAAGCTTTGCTTTTCCATGTTCCCTGCTTTTGAAACGTCCTCAATTTGCATTGACGTTGTGTATCGCTTGTTTTTTGTTGCCATGACGCTCTGATGCTAATGCATTATTTTCCTAAGAACAACTGTAAACATGACGTGTTGGCTATCTCCCTCATTTGAATACAAAATGTTGGTAGCACTGCCAACTGGGGCAGCTCTTTCTCCATCAGAACCGTCCGTAGTTCAACCAGCTAACATCTTCTGAACAAAGGGGCTGGCTTTCAACCCCTGATTGATTCTGAGGGACCTATGATTGGATGTACCTCCTTTGTAGAAGATTTTTCTCAAATTATTTACTTCTCCTTTGCATTAAAATTTCCCCATTCCCTATTATCACCTTTCAAAAATCCCGGAAGAATCCGTGTTTCTGAAGAATTCTAAATAAGAAGAATTTTAAATTATATTTTAGACTGAGCAGCAAACCTGTTATCTGTTTAATGATAATTAAAAATTGTTGTTTGAAGTATTATGCCAATTTTTTGTACTATTGCACTGTTGTCTTAGTACAGCAATATTTTTTTTTTTATAATTCACAATTATAAACAGTCTTCATAGTCACTGAAAATCGTTCACAATATGTCATATTATTATTACTAGAGGCCGAAAGTTTAGGCTTTTATAACTGTTAAAAGAGAGAATAAAAACGTAAAAACAAAAAGACAGTAATCTTTGAAAAATGCATTATACATTTTAAAAGTTATAATATATTTCAGCAATAAATTTAATCCATGTTGAATCTTTCGTATACTACTTTTAACCCTTGAATATAAATAATTGATTAAATGGCGATTTTACTACGTGTTAATTATGTAAGCATGTGCGGCTTACAGCTGTTTCGGTGCTTCTTCACACCATCCTCAGAGTCTACTGGATCTCGGCGTCATCTCGAACTTCGCTGCCTGTTGTGTGGGTGCGTTCGATTGTTGAAAAGTGTTGAAATGTGGTGTCAAATAGTATGTGTGTTCACCATACATATACACAGCACATCTAACCACCCCACACAACACAAACATGCTGCATTCAGGACAATTGTACACAGACTACTCAACATACCCATGAGTCAACAACACTACAATGAAGAAGTGAACACAATCAAATACATAGCACAAGAAAATGGTTACAACCCAAACATAATAGACAACATCATAAGGAAGACAAAACGAAAACTCAACAAACAAAAACACACAAAACACAACACAAACACATGAACACAAGAAATACATCACACTAACGTACGAAAACAAAAACACACACAAGATCGCATCCTCATTCAGAAAACAGAAATACAACATAGCATACAGAACAGAAAACACACTACAAAGACATCTCAACACACAAACAAATAAATACAACCACACAGGCGTATACAAACTCACATGCAATAGTTGCGACAGTTTCTACATTGGACAGACAGGCAGATCATTCCAGACTCGATACAAAGAACACATTAAAGCAATAACCAGAGGACACAATACATCTACATATGCCGAACACATAACTAATGCTAACCACACATACAATAACATAAATACGGACGTGGAAATCCTACACATACAACCCAAAAACCAAAAACTCAACACACTAGAACAATATGAAATATACAGACATACTAAAACACACCCTGATCAAATTCTCAACACACAGATCAATTTCAGAACACACACACTATTTGATACCACATTTTAACACTTTTCAACAGTCGAACGCACCCACACAACAGGCAGCGAAGTTCGAGATGACGCCGAGATCTAGTAAGCTCTGAGGATGGTGTGAAGAAGCACCGAAACAGCTATAAGCCGCACATGCCTACGCAATTAACACGAGTAAGATCGCCATTACTGTATACCAATTATTAATAAATTTAAATTATATCAACATAACTCAGATATTTACTTCGTAGGTGACACATGTTCACTTATAAAATACTTATTTTCGTGATTAACTGTCTTTTCACAAGCCTTACATAACAAAACTGTTCCATCGGTTGAAAACACATGGGCACCAAATTCACTAACGTAAGCATGGAGTTTACTTTTCAATGGTTTACTGAATTTAGGCATTCTAGCTAATCGATCTTATACCTTCTGCCACCGGACAATAACTGATAGTTTTAAATCCATCCGTTCTAACGTACCCTATACTTGTTTCATACATCCTTTCCGAAAAGATTATCAAGTTTTGTGGATTTTTGCGGTAATATATTTAGTCCACAATATTTGCTAAATTTTCCATTTCGAGTATGCTTCCTCTTTACATTGATCTCTGAATTGGCTATTATAACATGAAAATGGGTACCGTCATTTCCCATAACTATGCTCCTGGAGCACAACTATGGTCCATTCAAATTTTGTCCTCTATAACGTAGTACCTCGTTTATCTATACTTTTGCTGTACTGTAGTTTGAAGTCAAGTCACTGCAGCTATCTACGAACGGTCTACATTACTTCTACAATGTTCTTTGAATAGTTTTTTATTGGGTTATTTTACGACGCTGCATCAACATCCAGGTTATTTAGCGTCTGAATGAAATGAAGGTGATAATGCCTGTGAAATGAGTCCGGGGTCCAGCACCGAAAGTTACCCAGCATTTGCTCGCATTGGGCTGAGGGAAAACCCCGGATAAAGCCTCAACCAGGTAACTTGCCCCGACCGGGATTCGAACCCGGGCCACCTGGTTTCGCGGCCAGACGCGCTGACCGTTACTCCACAGGTGTGGACCCTTTGAATAGTTGTATCGTGGACCATACTGTAGTTGTGTTCTAAGACCATAGTTATGCGAAATGACGTTACTTCATTATCTTGTCTAGTGTAACGTGTTTTCAACGTGATTCAATTTTAGAATAATTATTTCAGTTAAATATTAAATAATGTTAGTGATGTAATGGACAACCCTGTCTCACTCCTACATAATTTATTGATCATTCCTCCCCCATCAGATTCTATATACTGGCTTTCACTTCGTTGTCGATATTGATAAATATTATATTTTGTATTAATGGATTTTGAATATTTGTTTTGTAATATGACGGATAGGACATCTCTTTCAGAATGTCAAGGGTCTTAATTTGTAAATGTTAAATGGGTCACTGAATTAAATGTCGTTCTCCTCTGTGACCAGTTTCACGGTGAACAAGGAACCTAGATTCTATAATCTACCGTTCCGACATTCTTTTTCGCAACCCACAAGAAAGTTTCCTGCTTGAATTTTAATTTTGTACTGCATACTTTACTGGTGCATTAACAGCTTGTAACTTATATAGGCGTACTATATAAAAACCCACATAATTATAATTGAAATATATTTTCTTCAACCAGTATTCTATAAGGAGAGCAATCACGTTAGTTTGTGTATAGTTGGTGACCATTTCAAATGTAGATCTGAGTTCGAATCCAGGCAACTGTAAATTAGACTATTAGGAGCTAATTTTCTGGGTACTTCAGTTGTCTCTGCCATAATTTGTCATTTATTATTATTCATAACCATTTTATCGCAGGTTCTTCATCCATACTACGGTAACCTACAGCAGATCCCAAGTATTTTACCTCCAGAAACAGGAATTACACAAGCAATCCAGATGAGAGTATGAGTCTGTATATGAAATATGAGAAGCCTGAAATCCCATAAGGGCAACGGTCTCCTACAGGAGCGTAGGGTGAGCTGAAGGTCTGCTATACTTGGGGAGCCAATCCGAAAGAGCTAACACTATACATTTACAAACTAAAAACATACACTATAGAAACTGAGTACGAAAAACTATACAGACTGAACTATGCAAACTAAAAGCCACAAAAAACTATACAAACTGAACACACAAATTATACAATATAAACACACAAGCTATCCAAACTAAACACAAAAAATTATACGAACTGAGCACATTGATTATACAGTCTTAACACACACACAAACTATCCAAACTAAACACACAAAAATCTATACAAACTGAACACTTAAATTATACAGTCTTAACACACAAAAACTATACAAACTGAACACACATTATTACAGTCTAAAAACATAAACTATATCCCAAAAAATTAAACACACTAAAAAAAAACTATAAACACACAAGTACAAACTGAACACACATTATACAGTCTAAAAACACAAACTATCCCAATTAAACACACAAAAACTATACAAACTGAACACACAAAAAATTACATAAACTGAGCATATAAATTATACAGTCTTAACACACACAAACTATACAAACTGAACACACATTATACAGTCTAAAAACACAAACTATCCCAATTAAACACACAAAAACTATCCAAACTAAAGACACAAAAAATTACATAAACTGACATATAAAAAGTCTTAACACACAAAAACTATACAAACTGAACACACATTATACAGTCTAAAAACACAAACTATCCCAATTAAACACACAAAAACTATACCAACTGAACACACAAAAATTACATAAACTGAGCATATAAATTATACAGTCTAAAAGTCTAAAAACAAACTATCCCAATTAAACACACAAAAACTATACCAACTGAACACACAAAAAATTACATAAACTGAGCATATAAATTATACAGTCTTAACACACAAAAACTATACAAACTGAACACACATTATACAGTCTAAAAACACAAACTATCCCAATTAAACACACAAAAACTATACCAACTGAACACACAAAAATTACATAAACTGAGCATATAAATTATACAGTCTTAACACACAAAAACTATACAAACTGAACACACATTATACAGTCTAAAAACACAAACTATCCCAATTAAAACACAAAAACAAACTGAACACACAGTCTAAAAAAAAATCCCAATTAAACACACAAAAACTATACCAACTGAACACACAAAAAATTACATAAACTGAGCATATAAATTATACAGTCTTAACACACAAAAACTATACAAACTGAACACACATTATACAGTCTAAAAACACAAACTATCCCAATTAAACACACAAAAACTATACCAACTGAACACACAAAAATTACATAAACTGAGCATATAAATTATACAGTCTTAAGTCAAAACTATACAAACAAAAATTATAAAAACACAAACAAATTAAACACACACATTATACAGTCTAAAAACACAAACTATCCCAATTAAACACACAAAAACTATACAAACTGAACACACATTATACAGTCTAAACTGAGCATATAAATTATCAGTCTTAACACACAAAAACTATACAAACTGAACACACATTATACAGTCTAAAAACACAAACCATATAAATTAAACACACAAAAACTATACAAACTGAACACACATTATACAGTCTAAAAACACAAACTATAAAAACACAAACTATCCCAATTAAACACACAAAAAACTATACAAACTGAACACACATTATACAGTCTAAAAACACAAGTCTAAAAACACAAACTAAACTATCCCAATTAAACACAAAAATTACATAAAAAAACTATACAGTCAAACACAAAAACTATACAAACTGAACACACATTATACAGTCTAAAAACACAAACTATCCCAATTAAACACACAAAAACTATACAAACTGAACACACATTATACAGTCTAAAACACAAATTATCCCAATTAAACACGCAAAAACTATCCAAACTAAACACACAAAAAATTACATAAACTGAGCATATAAATTATACAGTCTTAACACACACAAACTATACAAACTGAACACACAAAAAATTATACAAAATGAGCACAATAATTATACAGTCTTAACATACAAAAACTATACAAACTGAACACATAAATTATACAGTCTAAAACAGAAACTATCGACACTAAACACACAAAAATTATACAAACTGAACACATTAATTATACATTCTTAACACACACACACAAACTATCCAAACTAATCACACAAAACCTATACATATTGAACACACATATTATACAGACTTAACACACAAAAAACTATACAAACTGAACACAAATTGTACAGTATAAACACAGAAACAAACTATCCAAACTAAATACACAAAACTATACAATTAAACACATAAATTATATATATTGGATGGTTGAAATACTTTTAATACTGCTCGAAAACAAACGAGCAATTCCTCAATTATTAAATTTGCATCTAGTTCCATAGAGTAGAGGACACTAGTACAGGATGTGTGAAGAACAACAAAACCTAGACATAGGTTCGTTAATAACGCCTATTCAAATAGCAGTGAGTGGTTGCTATATCTGTTAGCATATATATGTATGTATGTGGTGTCTTTCTCTCTCTATATATACACACACGCACACACAAACACACACACACACTTCAAATTAGTTCAATTGCGTTCATATGACAAACAATATTTTTGTACTTAAAGATTAATTTTTAGTCCTACAGAATATATCTATTGTGGTAATAATAATTATTACAGGAGAAAAATTCTCCACAAAGGGAAAAACACTAGAGGAGAGAGATTCGATCTGGTGGTGTGCATTGAACTTCGGCGTAGCTCAGTGATTAGAGCACTTGGTACGTATAACCAAGGACGGGTGGGGGGAATTTTATAAATATGTGAAGAGACGACGCAAGGAAAATTATTCGAGCCTCCCCCTAAAAAATGACCGCAATCAATTTATCGTACAGGACAGCGAAAAAGCAGAAAAATTAAATTCCTATTACGCCACTGTTTTTGGGATGAGGACAATAGTACCACACTTAGCTTCTGTGGAAAATACGGGTCAGTTTTCTATCAAGCCTAGGCACATAAGGAGAAGGATCTCTAAATTGAAAACTCATAAATCAGTAGGACCTGATGGTATCGCCGGAGACGTACTAAAATTGGGAGGGGAAGCCATGATTCCCTATCTAGACCGTATATTTGAAATATCAATTAACAATGGTACTGTCCCGCGAGATTGGAAAGATGCAATAGTGGTGCCCAATTTATAAGTCAAGGTCTCGCTCAGATACAAAAAATTACAGACCGGTCAGCCTTACCTCTGTGGTTTGCAAACAGATGGAACACTTGATTTCAGCTTATCTAAGGCAGCATCAGGATGACTCAAATTGGTTACATAACTGTCAGCATGGATTTCGGGGGCTATTCATGTGAGAGTCAATTAGTAACGGTATGTCAGGATTTAGAAGACGGAATAGATTCCAATAGCCAAGTAGATGCAGTGATTATTGACTTTTCACGCGCATTCGATGTAGTCCCACACGATATATTGTTGGTTAAACTGCAATCAACGGGGATTGACTTCAGAGTGCTCCAGTGGATCAAGGAATTTTTAACTTGTCGCACTCAGAGAGTACGGGTAGGGGAGGAATTATCGAACCCAATTGAAATTACTTCCGGGGTCCCGCAGGGGAGTGTCTTGGGGCCTCTTCTATTCTTGGCTTTTGTAAATGATCTGCCAGTTAATATCTTATCTAGGGTTCGCTTATTCGCGGATGATTGTATGGTATACAGGGAAATAAAAAGCCATGAAGATACTACTCTTCTCCAGAATGACCTCAATAGAATAAATGATTGGACAATAGCCAACAAAATGAAAATAAATTCTCTGAAGAGCAAAGCCATCAGCTTTACAAGGAAAAGAAATAAAATAGTCGCATCGTATACGTTAGGGGTGAAACCATTCCGGAAGTTAACAAATGTAAATACCTCGGAATAACATTTAGCAGCGATCTCGGCTGGGGGAACACGTTACAGACACAGCGGGAAAAGCATGGAGAACGTTACACTTTGTGATGAGGGTACTAAGAAAAGGTTCTGATAAATCCAAAGAGATTGCATATAAATCACTAGTACGTCCAGTAATGGAATATGGTGCTGCATGTTGGGATCCTTACAGATTAGAACATATTAAGACACTGGAAAAGATTCAAAAACGGGCTCTCAAGTGTTGTCGGAAAAATTCACCATTAAAATGGGACACACTCACGGACAGGAGAACGCGAATTCGATTATGCGCAATGTTCAAAACATACAGAGGTGAGCCTGCCTGGAGAGAAATAAAAAATAGGTTGCAGCCGCCAAATTACTCTTCAAGGAACGACCACTCATATAAATTGAGGGAAAGAAGACAGAGGACGGACACTGGAAAGTTTTCTTTTCTCAATCGTACTATCAGGGACTGGAATGCTTTACCTGCAGACTTACTAAAGGCTTTACCAACAACCAAAAATGTATTTAAAAATAGGCTTAAGGACCTTACTAATAGACGGTAATTATACACAGTACTTAAAGGGTGTAAATGATATGTTGTTATTGAAGTGGTATATCAGTGAAGTGTGTTGTATCAGTGAAGAAGTATGTCGTGTCAGTGAAGTGTGCTGTGTAAGTGAAACGTGTTCCTGTCAGTGAAGCTGTATAGGTTATAGTGGCAGTGCAAAGTATTTGAATAGTGAAATGTTTTTGAAGTGTTAGTGAAATCAGGATAGAATCAGTGAAATGTGTCGTAGTTCCAGTGCAGTGAGTGAGTTGACAGCGAAATGAGTGTAATGTGGAAAGGTACTTGTGCAGATATGAACATATATTCGTGGGTTTTAGTTCGATCTTAGTTTTAAGATACAAATTAGATTTATTTCAAATGTTATTTTAAGTGATCGTTTCATTTAATTTAGTATATTCCCTGTTGTTGTTATTATTATTATTATTATTATTATTATTATTATTAATTATTAGTATTATCATTAATTGTATTTTAATTAATAAGTTTATTATTGTCATTATTGAGTGTAATTAGTTACCACTGCCACCGGGTATATACCCATTGCAGTGTGAATAAATACATACAAGGACCTGGGTTCGATCCCCGGCGCCGGAGCAAATTTTTCTCCTCTAATAATAAATTTTTGTAGTCTTATTTAACTATGATGTATCAACTACTACCTTATTTGGCATAGTTGGAATTCGTGAAAGCTAAATGAGGCCGAATATTCACCATGAGATTACCTGATATTCGCCTTGCTGTTGGATAATTCCTCTGCAAAAATCAAATCAGGTAATCATTCCACGCGAGAACCGAATCTATACCTAAACGCAGCTCCGAATAAGGAGGAAAACACGCCTACCGCCTGTGCAAAGCTAGTGGCTGACAAAAATTCGAAGTTTCAAAGTAACCACGGAAAATCCTTAAATTGGTGCTAGTGTTGGATTACTTTATGTGACGCTGTACAAACACAATGTTTCAGAGACGTAATACTTTGTACTGTACATCCTCTCAGATTAAGAAATTTACACAAAATGTTAAGGAACACTTTCATAGAATTTGCAAACTTGATCACTTATGAAGCATGAAGGGAACATACCTACTAGGAAAGTTGTTCGTTCTCGAGTAAGTTAGAAGCGAACCTGCAGCTGGGAATTGCAGTCTCCATGACCACCAAAAAGCAAACTTCGTGTAATGAATAAACTTATAATGAAATCGATAAAAGGAGCACGTAGCTAGAAAGTGTATCGATCCAAGTACCTTTTTGTTTTGTGCTTAATTGCTTCCCAAACTGGCAATTAGATGACAATTACAACTTGTTGGCGACCACTTGCAAACTAATGAATGTTCTTTCTGAATAACTAGGAAAGTTTGATGTTGAAAAGTTGGTAAAGAGAAGTAATTTCTGCATACCTTTTCTTAATCCAGAATTAACGTTTACATCAAAGACGCGTTTCTAGCTCGAGAAACGACGATTTCGCCACTTTTTACGATTTCCACTAACAAACACATATTTCTGCGGACGTGAACTTGAAACTTCTGATAGAAATACGTGCATACACACGAATTTAACATTTTTTTTTTTAAGAAATTAGAAAAATCCGCTGGATTTGTATTCAATATATGAAACTATTACAGTATACAATATATATGACAAAAAAAGGTTTAATATTTTGAATGAAAATAAAAATTTTAATATTTTGAATTATTTGAATGTTTTTCTGTAAGTTTGTTTTTTTTTTTTCTTACAAAATGCAGTTTCTTTCAGCTTCTATTACACATAGGATTTTCAAATTTTAAGAGAACGTTGCCACAAGTCTTGTCCCCAATTTAACATGAGATTTTCAATAAATCTCAATTATGAAAATAATTATGTACTGATATATATTGAAAATTGTTGTTAAAATCTGGACCGGAACAAAAAAAAATATATTTAATGTACTATGCACTTTTCCTTCGATTGGCTGTGTTAAATTCAGGTCAGTATATGTAACAATATCTTGTAAAAAATCAAGTGCCTACTACTAGCAGTTTCTGAGAAAAGTTACATGAAAAATAATGATTTTAACATAGCCTAGATGGGACGTACCGGATTCCCTTAAGTTGACCGAAGCAAAAGCATTTTTACTACTCATATGAATCCGGCGGAATTAAGTTCAGTTGCTTAAAAGAAAGTGGTTAATACATATTTATTTACCTCTTAAATTCTTCATATCTGCCCGATATATTATCTTGCACAGAAAAGGGCTGTTACCTTTCCGTCAAGCTTTAAAACAAGTCACCACTACCCTGTAGACGTGGAATGAGTGCCAGCGTCACGTCTCAAATGATTTCTAAACATGCTTGCTAAATTAATATAACTTTCCGTATTGAAGGACTCAGAGGAGAGAAAAAAGTTTATTTTTTTTTTTCTTCAGAAGTTTAAAGTTCCTAGGTCTATAGCCAGGAGGCACAGAATGACTTGGATGCCTTGGAAAAGTTCTTTGAAAGCATTAGCGAGTGCAGGACCAAGTGAAATTATAAAAGCGTTGCCTACTTTTAAATGTGACCTTAGATAGTTGTTAAATGAAATGTAAGAAAAATGTATGAGAAGACCACTAATGAAATTACAATTTAAGTTTTCTATTGAAAACCCTCTTCAGTGTTATCTGTTACATACATGGTTAGTTAAAAGTCCCGCACCACCTAAATAACTTTTGAAACATACGGTTGAGTGACATGAAACTTGGTATGTGAGGATAACCATATACTAAGAACTAAATTGTATTACCGAGTTTTTTCTACTTCCGGTCCAACTCTCTTATTTTAAATGGAACACCCAATATATTATTTTATTTTTGAATAGTGCTCATTAAGAGCTTTTCAAAAAGTACCCACACTCGATACTTCTGTACAAATTCAGTGTTGCTAAGTCAAGAAAACAGAAAAGTGTATCGTATATTAAAATAATAAAATACTCCTTCCTTAACAAAAACAAAACAAAGCTAGCTCACCTTCTAAATTATGTGTTCAAATTGGTAGCCCTCAGCTGCTTTACAATGTGTCACTCGACAATAGAAACCATTTAAGGAATGACTTAACCAGGCTTTAGGAATATCTTGCACCACTTCCATTTTTATTTAGCAGCACTGAATTTGTACAGAAGTAGCAAGTGTGGGCACTTTTTGAAAAGCTCTTAATGAGCTTTATTCAAAAGTAAAAATATATATTGGGTGTTCCATTTAAATAAGGGAGTTGGAGTTACTTCCGGTTAAACCGGAAGTAGAAAAAACTCGGTAATACCATTATTGAGTTCTTAGCATATGGTTATCCTCACATACCAAGTTTCATGTGACTGAACCGTATGCTTCAAAAGTTATTTAGGTAGTGTATTTATTATTTTAATATTCGATACACTTTTCTGTTTTCTTGACTTAGCAACACTGAATTTGTATAGAAATATCACGTGTGGGTAATTTTTAAAAAGCTCTTAACGAGCTTTATTCAAAAATAAAAAAAATATATTGGGTGTTTCATTTAAAATAAGAGAGTTGGAGTTACTTCCGGTTAAACCGGAAGTAGAAAAAACTCGGTAATATCATTATTGAGTTCTTAGTATATGGTTATCCCCACATACCAAGTTTCATGTCACTGAACCGTATGCTTCAAAAGTTATTTAGGTGGTGCGGGATTTTTAACTAACTCTGTATATTACACAGGAATAGTCATTCCTCTGCTTCTCTATAGATGTGAAAATTGGGCATTAACAGAAACCAAACCAGAAGAACTAAAGTTGCTGAAATGAAATATTTTAGATCGGAAGATGTCGACATGCTGAGAATTAAATGCAAATTGTATGAGAAGTCCACTAATGAAATTACGTGTTTCTTTTCTTTTAAGTTTAAGGTTTCATCTTATAGTTCTGTACATTTGGTTGAATTTTTTTTATTTACTGTTCACACTATGATTGTAAGAGAAATTTTAACCCAGGTAATTGAAAAAATCTCTTTAAAATTAAGTGTATTTTTAATTTTTAAATAATGAGGATTTGAGAGAGAGAGAAATAACTCGTCCGGCCTTAATTAAGGATGACCAGAGGATCCGGAAATTAATAGCAAAGAAATATAATTAATTAAATATGAATACTGTTATAAAATAAAATGTAATGATTAAGCACTATTGAACATCAATTATAAAATAAAATCTTAGAAGATGACTATAAAATTATACTTATAAATAAAAGATTTTATTTAAATTAGCATATCCTTATTTAAGGCCTTCTGAGTGGTATAAATGAAACTATATAATCTGCAGAGAATCTTTAAGAATTTACGAGATGATTTTTTGAATTTCAAAAGATGATATTGATCATTGTTTTAAAAAATTATGTGTAAATTTTGGTATAGAACTCTGAGCACCAAAAAATAAACCTGTCACTGACCAATTGAAGAGAGGGATGTTATACTTGGCACTAAGGTAGGGAATGCAAGGTTCATAAATTTATAAATATAGCTCTCAAACAATATTCCTCACAATTAGTATTATAAATCAAGATAATGTTGTTTAATTCTAATTGGACTCGAACAAATAAAATTAAAACTTTGTTGAATCACCCTGTATAACTGCTACAAATTACAAACTAATTTATGTTATTAAATGAGGAATTATGTTGGTATTACCAAATAATACTAACATCTGGTCCTTCGGAAATTTATTTTCTATTTGTTTTAAATTACAAGTGTTTTTCTTCGATTCTAGAAGTAATATGTACTCAGAAATAATTAATAGGTTTAGTAATGTAGATTGATAAATGTTAATTTTAATTTAGGAGACTAGCAGAGGAAGTTTAAACATAAATATATCTGTGTAGCAATGGTATAATTAGTATTTGTTGTGTATTTAATCCATTTACATAACATTAAATTGAACTTTTACAGGACAGTTTAATGTATCGTCCATAGAAATATGGTCAATACAAATTGCTAGAAAATGTAGAATTCAAACACTAAGTTGTTTATTGTTAATCGCTACTACGAAGACTGGAGGAACAAATGAGGGCATAAAGTCTTATGCAACATGACATAATATAGTGATGATTTTGATCTGTATGTTGTAGCATAATGGTCTAGTGTTGTCATTGTAACCCCCCCATGTTTGCAGACCTCCTCAACTTGATACACAGAGTAGGTCGAAAAGCGTGGGCGAGCAGAAGTGGCAGAACCTACGCGCCGTTGTCGCCTTGTACACGCGCCTGCGGAAGATCAAGAGGTAGTTACAAAGCTGCTTAGCTCTGTCGTGACCTTTCGTGACCTCGTCCAGCACTGTCGGCTCTGTGCGTGCTCTGGTTCGTGGCCGTTGTCTTCCTCTGCAGATCATCAGCATCTGGCAGTGGTTCAGCGAGCAATCCTTCTCAGGCGGAAATACGTTTTAAATTAACGCAAAATAAAGAAAATCCTTAACTGCAAAACACCTTCCAAAATCATTAGTAAAACATGACACTTGTAAAGAAGTACAAGGTAATATTGTAAATAAAATCTCAACTACAACAAAAAACACAAGATTTTTAAGAAAGAACTGGTTTAACTTCATATACTTACAGTGTCGTTAAATTTCTGTAGATCAGGCACATTTCAATTCGAGATATTAAATTAAAGCTGTTCAAGCCAGAATTGGAACTTATTTCATACTTAAATCTAACATAAAATAAGGTAATGTCATGAAAATACATTCGAAATATACTTAGAACTTCCTTTGGAATCAATTACGAACGTCCAAAGATGATACAATGAATGCAGAATGAAATGGCGCTTATATATGGATTTTATATTAATCTTTTTTAATGTTAATAACATATAGTTATTAAACGTATCTAAATTTATTTATTATTGATTATAATGGTTAATAAAAACATTACTAAATGTTGTTAGTAGTAATTATAGTTAAATAAACTTTAATAAATAGTATTATTACTATTAATGAAAACAATTAACAATATGGTTTTAAATATTGTTACAAATAACAGTTAATAAACATGATTATTGTCAATGAAAACTAGTAACAATATGATTTTAAATATTGTTACAAATAACAATTAATAAAAGTTTAATAAACACGATCATTACCAATGAATGCTATTAAAAAATATGTTTTCAAATATTGTTACAAATAATAGTTAATAAAACTTTAATAACCACAATTATGGTCATGAAAAATATTAACAATATGTTTCTAAATATTGTTATAAATAAGAGTTACCTAATACAACTTCAATAAAATTTATTATTATCAATGATAACTATTAACAATATGTTTTTAAATATTGTTACAAATAACAGTTAATAAAACTTTAATAAACACGATTATCATCAAACAAAACTATTAACTATATATTTTTTAATATTGTTACAAATAATCGTTAATAAAACATTAATAAATACGATGAAAGAGTAATGGAACTGAGAAAAATTCTCTCCGGCGCCGGGATTTGAACCCGGGTTTCCAGCTCTACGTGCTGATGCTTTATCCACTAAGCCACACCGGATACCACCCCGGCGTCGGACAGAATCGTCTCAGATTAAGCTCCAACTCTTGGGTTCCCTCTAGTGGCCGCCCTCTGCACTACGTCATAGATGTATATGACATGTGCTGAGGTGCACTCGTTATGAGTGACTAGTTGGCCGGGATCCGATGGAATAAGCGTCGTCTTAAATCACGAAGTGATTTACGCATATATATATATATATATATATATATAATAAAAATAAAAAATGATATGCATTATAGGCTATAATATAAAATAATATATATTAATAAATACGTTTATTATTAACAATAATCTCACTACAGGTTTTGTTTTATCTAGAGGAAATCAACACTCAAATGGGATTTCATTGACTATTACACGATTATAAGAAAATATATAAAGATTAGAAGAAATAAAGTACTCTAATACAATACTTACTGAAACTCTATTTCGCTAATGTTAGCTTCATCAAAACGTTTGAACGGAGCCGCCATTTTTAGTTCACTATCTATGCTGTAAACAAATGACGATCACAAAGCATGTTTTATAGTACCGTATAGAATCTGCAGTTTTAAATGTTGGCAAACAAAGAAACAAATGCTAGGAAAGTGATAAAAACAAACAAATGCTAGGGAAGTGATAAAATTGTAGCGATAAACAGCCATGATTGGTTGAAACACGTCCTTTCGTACCGTTTTATTGGTCAAAAATAGCATGACATAGTAAAAGTGTAATGGTCAATGAAAACTATTAACAATATATTTTTAAATATTGTTACAAATAACCGTTAATAAAACGCTAATAAATGTGATTATTTCCATTTGTATGAATTAACCGCTTTTACTAAATAATTACCAGAAGCAACAATAAATAAAACTTTATTGCATACGATTACAATAATTTCTTACAAATAATGTAGCAGTAAAGTTGTTTATCATCACTTGTAACAATTAATGATTGATTATGTATTATTATCAGTAATAGTAACTAATCCAATATTACTAAATATTAATATTATGGTAATAATATGTAACAAAACTTTATCATCGTCTATCGTAATGGTAAATAAAATATTACTAAACGTGACTTTTTAGCAATGACAGTTACAAATAATATTAGATATTATTATCATCGCTTAGAACAGTTAATAAGTTCATAATAATTATATTTTCAACAACTAAAATAGTTAAAATGTTGAATTCATACCTATATTCTCTCATTTTTCCCATTACACGCTTCGTATTTTCTGCAAGATAGTGATGGTGGTGTTTATTTTGGATTGCTTGCTGAATCAACTGTTAAATATATTCACAAACTGTATTCAAAGTATGGCTGTCTGAATTTCATTAGCTGTACATACCTAGTGTTATTATTCTCTAACGTGCTTTTTGTTGGCTTTTCATGCTACATTAGTACTAACATTTTTACATATTTTAATTTCAGTTACAGCGTTTAGAAATAAGCCTTTGTAAAGATTAGAACTATGAAATTCTTTGCATGCACATTAACAGGAAAGGAGTTCTCTAAGAAAAGTATGTTTCAATGGTTCCTTTCATCATCGTACAGTTATTGTACATTCCTATGGATATTGCTAATTTCTGAGGCAGATGTTGGTACAATATTAGTGTAATTAAAACTCTTAGTGACTCAACAACGAGGCTTGAAGAAATGTAAGATTTTGTTTGTGTATGTACAGAAGTATGTATGTTAACGTCGTTATAGTTACATTAAATAAGCATTGTAATTTACTCTTAATGAACATAACGTTTTTTTGTCAGTTGACTGTAGTGAGCAACTCTATACAAATAATGAAAATAAATTAGGGGAAAGTAGGGTAAGAGTACACACTTTTTGGATTTTGAGCTATAGTTGCTTAGTGGTTTAGTTAATACACTTGAAATGTTTATAGAAAGTAAAAGAATGTTTTTCCAAGAACGTGGACATTGCAAAAATCTTAAAATAATATTAAATTCTTCTTCAATTAATTAATTACATTAGGTCTGAAAATGCGAACTCTTAGGCAACATATGGCAGTAAGTTCAAGATTACGGATGTACTATATTTATTTTAACTATTATCTATATATCATCATTTTGTTTCTTCTGTCATAGAGATGAATTCAAAGGTTATGGTTAAATTAAATCACTTAGCTGGTGACAGATTATAGCAACAAAAACAAAACGTAAACAGAGACACAAAGATCACAACTAACTTTAACAAATCAAATTTATTCACAGTCATCACAAACAAATAAGCCACGTCTACTGTAACTTTTGCGGTGCTCATGCCACCAATTATTACATTGGTCACATTTTATCTAGTCACAATCAGGATATTTCGTATAATTACTTTTCAGAACACAGAGGACAAGCAATGATGTTCGCCTAGTTTATATTAAAAACCTGAGCGATGCAGACCTCTAGCTAGTCTTTCCTTTATATATTCCACCATTACTTCCGTAAAAATCAAATTCCTATCGCATTTCCTTTTATATTTCCCCATTCTCTCCTAATTCTTGCAACTCCACTGAAATTACAAAAAAATCATTTAGGATTCAAATAAATTGGACATAGGCAGAGACTACAACGTGTTCATAATATGTGCGTCCGTTTCGTCTACAATATTCGCCGGGCTGATCACGTAACACCATCCCTCGAAATGTTGTCCTGGCTCCGTCTAGAAGATCGTAGGAAAATCCACTGTCTTTCCCTTCTCTTTCACATATTGCATTTCTCCATTCCTGTCTATCTTGCATCTCGTTTTCAAAATTTATCCACCCATCATAACCTAGACACACGATCACAACACTCCTCAATATTATCCATTCCCTCCCACCGAACATCCTCATATTCATCTTCTTTCACTGTGGCTGTTCCTCGGCTTTGGAATTCCCTACCGAGTAATGTCAGGGACTGTCAGACATCAAACCAATTTAAGAATAGGCTAACGAAATATTTTCTAACAATTATTGTTAACAATAATAGCTGTTTCAGGTTTCTCAATGTTTAATGGTTATATATCACAGATAAATATCTAAATTATATCATTATTATTATTACTATTATTATTATTACTATTATTATTACTATTATTATTATTATTATTATTATTATTATTATTATTATTATTATTTCTTACCAATGTTTATTATTGTCACACTAACATTACTTATCCAACTTTCATTATTTACTTTCATGTTGTTTTATGGTCTAGATATTAATGTAATAACTATGTAAGCAATTGTATTCAATTAGAATTAGAGTCTGGTTGGGCGGAAGAGAAGGCCTACTGGCCTTAGCTCTGCCAGATTAAATAAATAAATTATTATTATTATCATTATTATTATTATTATTATTATTATTATTATTATTAAATAAAATATTAAAATACAATAATCAATTCAACTAATGTAAAATCAACAGAATGTAAGTTAAAATATTATTTCTATTAACTGAGACACACTGTAGATGCTTTCGAGTCTAAGAGTACGCATGCGAACTCTTGAGCGCGGACTCTTAGCCACAAGCGTAATATTTTACAATTGGCAGTACTGATGCGTGACTGCTCACATCTTGGAGTGGTAGTTCATGCTTTATTAACAACAGTACTCACCCGTATTTTAATTATATGATGGAACTTATAACTATTGACCTGTTACCATAGCAACATGGACATTAATAACATTCAGATAAAAGATCTCAGAGGGAAAAAACAGATTTCTCACCTTTAAAACAACTATACGAAACTCGGAGCGATTTACACCACATCCTACTTGTTTTCTTTCACTCATATGGATAGTCAGTTTTGCCAACATCAAAACTACAATAAAATATTCGGAGGCTGCGTACTCCTACCCTACTTTCCCCTACGGCTAGATATGTAAATGTGTACAAATATCTCACCGTGGAGAATTTTTATTACGGAGAACATAATCGTTTCTATAACAATTCCTACTTGACGAAATAAAAATTGGACTACAATGATTATGAACAACATCTTTAAAACTGAAGTATTTGCTCTGTTAAATTTTCATTGTTTGACGACTGTGAACAAGAATTAAATTAACAAGACTTTAGTTATGTGATTAGCGTTACACGTGGACATTGTTTAAGGAAAGACATCACGAACACATGGCAAAGGAAATCCCAAATTGCTGTAAAGATATAATAACAGTACACGGGTGCGCTAGACTTCTAGTCTATAACAAAATGTAGTAGTTTAATTTAGTTTATACAGGGTGAAGTAAGTAATGAAACTAATTTCAGGGGTGTACTGTTTTTAAAATATTTCAAACAAAAAAACTTTAATACGATTTTGCTCGTTTTTGCTTAACTTTTTGAGATAAAAATTGTTTTATATGAAACATTTATAGCGTGTTTTGGGAAAGCTATTGATTTAATTCTCAATATGCTCAGTCAATTTAAGAAAGCAGTGTATTATTATTAGAGCCCAGATGTTTGGCAAAGTGCCTTTTTTACTGGGTGCAAGTAAATCATTATTTGCAGATATAAATGTGATTTGGAGTAAATCAAAGTGACAGGGCCAATTTTTATTTTGCCTAATTTGCCTTTTTAAGGTGTTTTTTTTTTACTAATAAATGCCTCTTTTGTCATTTCAAAGTAATATTTATTGTTTATTTGCAATTTTCTAATTAATTGTAATGTAATGTGTATGGTACCGGCCCCGGAACAATTTTTCCTTCGAAATTATTCAAATCAACATTACAGGGAGTTATACCTGAAATCTTGATTTGCGAGATTAAAATAATTTAAACATTGACTAACTTTACTAACAATAGTAAATAAAAGTAATTTATTTCGCTGCTTAATCTGCTAATAATCGTGCTTTAATACTATTGGTGTAATATGAATAGTGATAACTGTATATCGGAAAGAAAATTAGTTAATAATGGAGTTCGACAAGGTTGTCCACTATCACCAACTTTATTTAATATTTATATAAATGAAATTATTTTAAAATGGAACCAAATCTACACATCAGGAATCAAAATAACCAGTGCTCTAACATTAAATACCTTACTCTATGCCGATGATCAAGTCATAATTTCCAATTCAGAGGATAATTTACAAAGAGGATTGTATACATTAAATAAAATATTAAAAGATTTTGGGATGGAAATTTCAGCACAAAAATCAAAAGTAATGGCATTTTTAGGACAAGACCCAGTCAGAAGTAAGATAATACACAATAACCAATGCCTCGAACAAGTGCAAAATTTCAATTATCTGGGTTGTGAAATATCTTATCAAAATGAAAAAGATGTCAACAAGAAAATTACCAAATTTACACAAATTCTAGGAATAATAAACAATACATTAAAAGCTAAATTAGTACAAAAATCTACAAGAATAAAAATATATAATACACTAGCATTACCCACCCTTTTATACGGAAGCGAGATTTGGTCATTAAAGAAAAAGACATGAACAGAATCAAAGCAACGGAAATGAAATTTTTGAGGAGGACAGCAGGATATACTCTTTTAGACCGAAAAAGGAATGAAGAAATTTTAGAACAATTAGAAGTAGAGTCAGTAGAAGCAAAAATCAGCAGATACAAATTCAATTGGCTAGATCATGTAAGAAGAATGGAAAATTCAAGAATCCCAAAAATTATGATGCAGTATAAACCTAGAGAACATCGTCGACCAGGAAGACCTTTACGAAGACTGCTAGATGGGGCCGAAATAGGTCTACAGAGGCCTAATTCGTGAAGGATGATGATGATGATGAATAATGATCGAAAATCCACAGTTACAAATATAATATTGTCATGTCTTCACGGTACCAACAATCAGCTTTATAATTTTAAATATTCAGCTCGTTCCCATAGAAGTTGTCTCGTAGCATTTCCAATTGTTTGCTTTCATATTTTCAAATCTTACCGTTACAATTTTGTGCTACACGTGTTTATTATTGTAGGAGAAAGAAATTTGAGTGAGGAACAGTCGGTTATTGTCGGGTGACAGAAGGTATAAGATCGGTTAGCTAGAATGCCAAAATTCAGTAAACCATTGAAAAATAAACTTCATGCTTACGTTAGCGAATTTGGTGCCCATGTGTTTTCAACCGATGGAACAGATTTGTTATGTAAGGTTTGTGAAAAGACAGTTAATCACGAAAAAAAGTATTTTATAGGTCAACATGTGTCACCTACGTATGCTGATATGATTTAAATTTATTGTTAAAATATATTATGCCTTTTTTAAATTTATAATGCCTTCTTGAAATATTATTGTGCCTTTTTTACGTTTTTATTGCCTTTTTTTTGCCTGCAAATGCCTAATCTTCCGGGCTCTAACTATGATAATACATGTTTGAAAGAATTTTAGCTTTGTCCTTGAAATGTATAGATATTTGATCTAAAAAATGTAACTTTTCTTCCTGCGAAAGTATTGTAAAATGTTACATTTATTAGGACCAAATTTATGCACAATTAATGGACAAAACTAAAATTGTTTTAATAATTACATAGGCCTAATACACTGATCTCTGAAACTGACTGAGCGTATTGGGAATTCAATCAATTGTTTTCTGAGAACACGCTGTGAAATTTTCATATAAAACAATTTTTATTTCGAAAAAGAAGGAAAAACAAGCAAAATTGTATTAAAATTTAGCGTACCCCTATGTATTAAACTTTTTTTTCGGAATTTATATGATAATAATTTTCTTGTGTTAAACCTCATTCAAGAAATTAAACTACAACATCGCATACAGAACAAATAACACTCTACAAAAACATCTCAACACACAAACAACACAAACAAACAAATACAACCACACATGCATATACAAACTCAAATGCAACACCTGCAACAACTTCTACATAGGACAGACATGCAGATCATTTCAAACACGTTACAAAGAACACATCACAGCCATAACAAAATTACAAAACACCACCACATATGCAGAACACATCACAAATGCCAACCACACCTACAGAGACATCAACACAGACATGGAAATACTGCACATCCAACCAAAAGCCAGAAACTCAACACACTAGAACAATACGAAATATACAGACACACGAAAACACAATCCAACGATATTCTCAACACACAACTCAATTTCAAAACACAGACACTCTTTGACTCTACACTACGAACGCACCCACACAGGAAAAAAGAGGCGCCAACACCAAAAACGACCAGTTCCGAAGATGACCGAAAAATAGGTCGAAACATGTTAACAAGGTACGTTAATAATATTTAACACAAGAAAGTTATTATCTGTAGTAATGTCACGAGAGGTCTGAGATCTGCCGATAAATCCACGAGCGAATACTTAACCTATTCAGACATTGTGAAGTTGAAATATTCGTAGATGAATATCGATTACTGCAATAAAGAAATTCGATGTTATTATTCAGTAATGCCAATTGCGAAATACAGGTTTAACAATGTTAATTACATGTACTGCACTTTTCTCGTATTATTATAACAAATACATTTTCATTATCTGCTGAAATAATGTAATTTAACAGTAACAGTGGGGACAGCTATATACCAATGCTTATGTATTCACAGCGAGACATGTTGCTACACAGTGAAGCCATTTCTGTATAGATAGGCCTAATTAAAACACGAATTTTATTACGCCATACGAAAGGCAGTTTGATCAAAGATATTATTACTATGCAAGGTCTTTGAGTTTGATATGCGATGATGTTACATAAATTTGAACGTCTATTAATTGTTTAATATCAATACAAATGTTATAGGCTACAATTTTACAGGTTATTTTACCTGTGGAAGCAGGACCAATGTCAGCTGTGCCTTGTTTCGACCGTTACTTACAATGAGTGCTACACGAAAGCATTTTTATAGCTCGACAAACGCATTCTCGCTGTAGTGTGTAACGGAACTAAAACTGCATCTACACAGTTCAATATTCCAATCGCGTATGCGTGAAACCTGGGAAGAATATTGAAAGAATCAAGTTTAAAAGGTGCGTTCAATTAAGATGCATGAAGATTTTGTGTCTACATGGTGCGCCGTTTTGAACGTGGTCTTCACTGCGTAAATATATTAATTAATATTAAATATCAATCTTGCATTCATTGCTTTAAAGTTGAAAGAAAAGTTTAACCGTGTAGTTGCATCTTAATGTATTCATGATCATCAATTTACGGGGGAACAGTTGGCGACAACGACTAAACAAAAGAACGACCATGCGATAAATTGATAGCGATAAATCTAGCTGCAGAAATTATCGCAAAGTCTGACTATGATTGGTTGGATTTCAAAATTTCATTACACTTCATTGGTCGAAAATGGAATGACGTCATATAAATTCCGAAGTGATATAGTGTTAAAAGTTGTGTAATCAAGATGTATAAACTTTTTTGTTTGAAACATCTCAAAGAATAACTCCTTGAATTTAATGACATTATATACGGTTAAGGCTGTGTACGGGTGTTAACATATTTATACAAATAGAAGTTAAAAAAATGTGATAAAACACTTCTGTTAAGTTTATAACATGGAAT
The DNA here is from genome assembly GCA_025594305.2 of Periplaneta americana. Lineage (NCBI taxonomy): Eukaryota > Metazoa > Arthropoda > Insecta > Blattodea > Blattidae > Periplaneta > Periplaneta americana. The sequence goes on from JAJSOF020000011.1 coordinate 163,421,453, forward strand.
CAGTCTGTGTTCCCGGGCTATTTCAAGAGATTTGGTTCGCTATATATCCATTCCGCCTCCACACGCAATTTGACACTGAATATGTTTTGTTCAGTGTACAGGATTTGGCAAATCCCCCCAAATCTGTACTCACAGACCTAAAATCGTTGCAGTGCGTAATCGATAGCGTCTGTTTTGGACATGAATTAAGGAGGCAGTGAACCGTCTAGCACAGGGGGCTCTGACTACACTAAGTTAGGAAGGCGGCATTGCTGCCCTGCAAATTGCATATGTGTGCCTACAGGAGCTCTATGCATTATTAATGGGGCAGCCATTGTGGATAATAGAGGACGGCCGTTGGCTTTCTAGGCAGCTCTTGTCTGTGCACCGGGTCCCAGGGGAATTTGCTCTGCTCTCGGCTGACTTGTTTGAAGGTATGTTAAGTATATTACTGCAGATTGTAGAGCAAAGAATTTTATGACCACGAGAGAGAAAGGTTGCAAAGATACAGAGCGTAGAACTCAGTTCCCGGCCGGCAACACGCTCATCAGACATGCTTGTATGGCCGGCAGAGGTCTGCATCGGACGTTTTCGCTCGAGCGCCAAGTAGTTCATAGCATAATCCGATAGATAGCGCACATGCATCATGGGTAAAATTGTCACGAGCGATAAATCCTCGAACGGTATAAGCCGAGCGTTAGACATTCGTTCTTGTTACAGTGATGAACTGTATAGTAACATCATAGATGTTTATCATTTCAAAACTTTGCAGTGTTTAACTAACCTCTCCATAGTACAACTACAAAACTTGCTTTAAAATGTAATATAAATGTTGTAGGTAAATGTTTTTTTTTTTTTTTTTTTTTGCACAGAGGAGTGATCAATCGCGATAATGCAAGAACCGTATCAAGTTTTCTAGTAATAATAATAATAATAATAATAATATCAATAATAATAATCTCTACTAATTAGTGTATCAATCTTTGCGTCTGTAACAGTTGTGCAGCATGATTATTCGTTTTATTATATTTTCTGTGACGTTATCTCTGTACTAATATTGTTATTAATCTACTGCTATATCAATAATATTTTGTAAAACGTTTCTACATTGTCGCAGTTTATAGGCGGAACACTATGTATGGACCTATCATGTTATATATGTGGTAGGGGAGAGTCGGACATCGGGTAATATCGGACAGTGCGTTTCTTTCATCTAACACCATATGGTAGTACCTGAATGACATGGTTACGTTTCTCTATGCGACATCACAGAAACGTAAACATGTCAATCAGATACTATCATCGTGTGGTAGATGAAAGAAACTCACTGTCCGATATTACCCGATGTCCGATACTACCCGACTCTCCCCTAAATCAAATATTGAATAATTATTAATTAGCAATAATAACTGTATATCGAAGTTTTTCATACTATTTTATTTATAACCTCATGTTCCTGTTTTGGTACGTTCCATTGACTGTTCCATTAAACGTTTGTCATAAACGCAGAAAATATAGCCTTATTTTTACTGTGTGAGCAAAACATATGTGTATCTTATCTGTCGCCTTCCATACAAGATAAGACATGTCGGTGAGATGACCTTGTACTGTGCATCTATTTATTACGAGCGTATCACGACCGATCGTATCTCACTCGAGGGTACGACACTCGACCGAGTTCAAGCGAGCGATTTAACTCCAATGCAGCACTCTGCCGTGGACATAGCATCTGGGAATCCATGTTTCACATGTATACTAAAATAATACTTTAAATTTGTATAAAATATTTGCTCTTTTGGAAATGTTTCGGTCTTTTAAAGTAGTACATATTTGTATAGATACTTCATTTTTTTGTTTGATTGGACACGTTGTATTTTCATCTAATTGTTTGCCTTTTGTAACAATATTTTCTAATTAAACAAGAAATTTAAATATTTCCTTGATATTAAAAAAATCCGTAAAATGCTGTTATTTAGTGTGGCTGCCGAAAGATTTCGTCTAAAACTTACGGAATAGACTCGGGTCTAATTACAGTCATTGAATCACTACGGCGACTAAATCAGAACCTAGAGGTCCTCATTTTACGAGAAGAGTGTCTAAACCCTGACATCAGTGTGGGTTTTATCTGCATTCAGAGTCACTCTGCATGTGTGAAGGTTTTGTAGCACTTTGGAAGATCTGATGGATTGCACAGCCTGGGGAAAGTGACTTACATTCCCCCGTACTCCCTGTCTCCAGGGGGGGCTTTGGAGAGATTTATCTTTCCTCGTCCTCCCCACGCCGCCAGGACGTGCCTGCATCGGATTCAATGGCCTACCCCTTCATGTTTATTCTTTGCAACCCTCTCGCTGACCACTTCACAAGTGTGGGAGGGTAGCGACACGTCTGTGCCAGAGCAAGGGTTCAGATTCTTGAATTCAGTTGCCAAGCAACCGAGGAAGACAGATGAATCGTTTCATCGGCCACAGCTTACTAGAATGTTTCCTAGGCTACGAATAATCTCCTACGGGAATGAACGTTCAGGGGGTAGATAAATTTAAGACTGAAATGCGAAAAAAAAAAAAAAAGGATGTTTATTCTTATAATTTTTAGCAGAAAACTAATCGAGTTTGAGAATATTTTACTTGGAACTATTTAGAGGAGTTGTAATTAGATATTATTCAGGGACCACCACAATATTTTTTGTTTAGTTTGTTGATAGGCTACACGCTTTAAAATCTGTGGTCATATCTAGTGTTTTAGGATCTGTCAGTATTAGACTATCAATAAGCCGTTTTTGCTTTTCTTGAGTTTCTGTTCCTATTGTGTCATGCACCTTGTATTGTGGGTCCCTATCACCACGGCAAGCCTATGAACGGAATTTTAAAGTATTGCTTTTGTTAGATATAATAATAAATCTTTAGGTGCTCAATTGATGGCTACTTTCCCCATACGTAAAGGTACGCGGGAGTGTACCAATTGATGACGCAGTGTATGCCGGCCATCAGAGTGCTGCATTGGAGTTAAATCGCTCGCTTGAACTTGGTCGAGTGTCGCACCCTCGAGTGAAATACGATCGGTCGTGATACGCTCGTAATAAATAGAAGCACAGTACAAGGTCATCTCACCGACATGTCTTATCTTGTATGGAAGGCGACAGATAAGATACACATATGTTTTGCTCACACGGTAAAAATAAGGCTTTATTTTCTGCGTTTATGACAAACATTTAATGGAACGTACCAAAACAGGAACATGAAGTTATAAATAAAATAGTATGAAAAACTTCGATATTCAGTTATTATTGCTAATTAATAATTATTCAATATTTGATTTACCACATATATAATATGATAGGTCCATACATAGTGTTCCGCCTATACACTGCGACAATTTAGAAACGTTTTACAAAATATTATTGATATAGCACTAGATTAATAACAATATTAATACAGATATAACGTCACAGAAAATATAATAAAACGAATAATCATGCTGCACAACTGTTACAGACGCAAAGATTGATACACTAATTATTAGAGAAAAAATTGGAAAATAGGAAAATTATGTAGGAAAACTAATTCTTCACTGAAGGTTACTATTTTTCAGAAAATCCTTGGATCCCTAGCTTCAAAAGGAGGGGTCACTCATTAAAATGCGTTCAGCCGTTTTCTCGTAATTTCCATTATCAGTTCAAATTATATATACAGACGTGGACAAATTATTAGGCTAAATTAATTATATGTGCAACGAAGCTTTATTTATCGGTAGAAATAATGAACAAAAATGCATTTTGCATAGAAATAATGAACAGAAAACTGAGTCTTGAGGTTAGTAATATTTTGTGGATATTCCCTTATTCTTTATTAACACGTTGATTTGTCATGGATGCTGGAAACCAAAGTTTGACACTTTCTTTGAATATCAGCATCATTTAGCCAGACACCAGACAGTGTTTAAATGAATCAATGTTTTATTGTAACCCTTTTTTTGTTCATTTTCTTCTTCAGTATAGATCACATATTTTCAATTTCGTTCATGTCCGGTCTTCTTGCAGGCCATGGGAGAATATCTTCTGCAGTATATAATTAAAACACGAGTAGTACCAACATAGCCAGAAAAAATATACTTAACTGTTGGAAAAATGTACCAGAAGATATAAACTATCATATTTACAACAATAGAGACTCTGTGAATTATACTGATAGTTGATATGAAGAATTATATTAAGTTCCAAGAAAACGTTTTAGTCTAATAATTTGTCCACGTCTGTATATATATACATACACTTACTTACTTACAAATGGCTTTTAAGCAACCCGGAGGTTCATTGCCGCCCTCACATAAGCCAGCCAGCGGTCCCTATCCTGTGCAAGATTAATCCAGTCTCTATCGTCATACCCCACCTCCCTCAAATCCATTTTAATATTATCCTCCCATCTACATCTCGGCCTCCCTAAAGGTCTTTTTCCCTCCGGTCTCCCAACTAACACTCTATATGCATTTCTGGATTCGCCCATACGTGCTACATGCCCTGCCCATCTCAAACGTCTGGATTTAATGTTCCTAATTATGTCAGGTGAAGAATACTATGCGTGCAGTTCTGTGTTGTGTAACTTTCTCCATTCTCCTGTAACTTCATCCCGCTTAGCCCCAAATATTTTCCTAAGCACCTTATTCTCAAACACCCTTAATCTCTGTTCCTCTCTCAAAGTGAGAGTCCAAGTTTCACAACCATACAGAACAACCGGTAATATAACAGTTTTATAAATTCTAACTTTCAGATTTTTTGACAGCAGACTGGATGATAAGAGCTTCTCAACCGAATAATAACAGGCATTTCCCATATTTATTCTGCGTTTAATTTCCTCCCGAGTGTCATTTATATTTGTTACTGTTGCTCCAAGATATTTGAATTTTTCCACCTCTTCGAAAGATAAATCTCCAATTTTTATATTTCCATTTCGTACAATATTCTGGTCACGAGACATAATCATATACTTTGTCTTTTCTGGATTTACTTCCAAACCGATCGCTTTACTTGCTTCAAGTAAAATTTCCGTGTTTTCCCTAATCGTTTGTGGATTTTCTCCTAACATATTCACGTCATCTGCATAGACAAGAAGCTGATGTAACCCGTTCAGTTCCAAACCCTGCCTGTTATCCTGAACTTTCCTAATGGCATATTCGAAAGCGAAGTTAAAAAGTAATGGTGATAGTGCATCTCCCTGCTTTAGCCCGCAGTATATATATATATATATAATAGATTTTGGTAATTCATAAAATTGAAAGAGTTTCGATGAATGTACTTTACTGCAGAAGGAGCAAAAGAAGGAAAAAAAGATGATGATGATGATGATGATAGTGCATAAATCACTCTCTGTTCCATCATTAATTATGTTTTTTTTTTTTCATTTTATCTTTAGTTTTAAAATTATGAAATTGGATGTTTGAAGTTACAGTACACGTAGTCTAGAAATAAAATCGTCTACGTGTGAGCCAAAGGAGAATTCATCTGCCTGCAGAACGTGGATCTAATTAGAAAGAAGCTTTTGACATGTGATCACAAAGTGGATGAGCTAACGCTTGTCTTTCAGATAAATTTCAGAGTTGCATGTTTGGTTCACAATTTCTCAGTAAGGGAAGTGGACCACGTCTGTGATGCAGGACTCTCTGCACTGCTTTAATGCCTGAACTTGGCTCCACATTGGCTTCGTATTTGGCGACATTCCTGCAATTCTGTTGGAGAACATAAATTCAATTTTTTTTATTAGTTTGCTCTACTTCGTTGAACTGCCTTTAATTTATGACAAGAAGGACTCAAAGCTGATTACTTCCAAGTCTTCTTCAGCTAGGAACACGAGCAGTGTTTCGATGTCTAATGGCGTTTGAAGTTCTACATGGAACTTACAGAAATGTTCCTCCAATGAATGTGAAGCGAACGGTGCACAAATTATACATAATTTTTTACACAGAAATACGTTTTCTTTCTCACTAGGTATGCAGGGTAACTTTGCATTCGAATATCACATAAAATGCAATCCCTCGTTGTTCTCATCGTATTCTCTTTGATACACTTCTTGTGTCCACTTGTTCTAATTAAGTATATCCCCTTGCTTTCCCTGTATTTGGTTTCTTCGCGTTATCCTCCCTTTTTTCCTTGTATTCCCTCTGTCCTCCTTGTATTCCTCTTGTTCTCCTTGTATTCCCCTTATTCTCCTTGTCTTCTTCTCCTTGTATTGTTCTTGTTCTCCTAGTCTTCTCCTTGTATTCCCCTTATTCTCCTTGTATCCCTCTTGTTCTCCTAGTCTTCTCCTTGTATTCCCCTTATTATCCTTGTTATCTCCTTCTCCTTGTATTCCTCTTGTTCTCCTAGTCTTCTCCTTGTATTCCACTTATTCTCCTTGTTATCCTTGTATCCCTCTTGTTCTCCTAGTCTTCTCCTTGTATCCCTCTTGTTCTCCTAGTCTTCTCCTTGTATTCCCCTTATTCTCCTTGTATTCCTCTTGTTCTCCTAGTCTTCTCCTTGAATCCCTCTTGTTCTCCTAGTCTTCTCCTTATATTCCCCTTATTCTCCTTGTTATCTTCTTCTCCTTGTATTCCTCTTGTTCTCCTAGTCTTCTCCTTGTATTCCTCTTGTTCTCCTAGTCTTCTCCTTGTATTCCACTTATTCTCCTTGTTATCCTTGTATCCCTCTTGTTCTCCTAGTCTTCTCCTTGTATTCTTCTTATTCTCCTTGTATTCCTCTTGTTCTCCTAGTCTTCTCCTTGTATTCCCTTATTTTCCTTGTTATCCTTGTATCCCTCTTGTTCTCCTAGTCTTCTCCTTCTATTCTTCTTATTCTACTTGTATTCCTCTTGTTCTCCTAGTCTTCTCCTTGTATTCTTCTTATTCTCCTTGTATTCCTCTTGTTCTCCTAGTCTTCTCCTTGTATTCCCCTTATTTTCCTTGTTATCCTTGTATCCCTCTTGTTCTCCTAGTCTTCTCCTTCTATTCTTCTTATTCTCCTTGTATTCCTCTTGTTCTCCTAGTCTTCTCCTTGTATTCCCCTTATTCTCCTTGTTTCCTTCTCCTTGTATTCCTCTTGTTCTCCTAGTCTTCTCCTTGTATTCCCCTTATTTTCCAGTACTCCTCTCTTTCTCCTTCCATTCACGTTGTTTTCCTTGTCTCCTTGTTCTCCTTGTCATGTCCATATATTCTCCCTTTCCTCCTTGTCTTCTCCTAGTTTTCATTTCCTCCTAGTACTTCTTCTATTCTCCTTGTCTTCTCCGTATATTCCCCCTTTCCTCCCTGTCTTCTTCTTGTTCCTCCTTATATTCCCCCCTTTCTCCTTTCCTTTGTACTACTTATATTTCGTTTGTTCTGCTTCCATTACCCTTATAATCAATTTATGATTTACATTATTTAAAATATAACAGCTGCACAGTTTAAAATTTCTTTCATGAATAACTTGATAAATACATAACTTTCCTATAGATATCTTCAGTTAATTCAACATGGAATAAATTTGTCTCACTATCCATTTCAACAACAGTTGGTTACTTGAAAGCAGTAATAATTGAAATGTATTTTAAAGAAAATGATTGGGATCAGATGCGCCACGGAAAAGTGTGTTTAAGTGTCTCATCATCACATTCTGTAATACATCAACAAAGAAGGATGATAACATAAAAAAGTGAGGAAGGATGGTGACATTTGGCCCATCCTGTATAATGGTATATTTACTTACTTACCTACTTACTTACTTACTTACTTACTGGCTTTTAAAGAACCCGCAGGTTCATTGCCGCCCTCACATAAGCCCGCCATTGGTCCCTATCCTGAGCAAGATTAATCCATTCTTTATCATCATATCCCATTTCCCTCAAATCCATTTTAATATTATCTTCCCATCTACGTCTCGGCCTCCCAAAGGTCTTTTCCACTCTGGCCTCCCAACTAACACTCTATATGCATTTCTGGATTCACCCATACGTGCTACATGCCCTGCCCATCTCAAACGTCTGGATTTAATGTTCCTAATTATGTCAGGTGAAGAATACAATGCGTGCAGTTCTGTGTTGTGTAACTTTCTCCATTCTCCTGTAACTTCAACCCTTTTAGCCCCAAATATTTTCCTAAGCACCTTATTCTCAAACACCCTTAACCTATATTCCTCTCTCAAAGTGAGAGTCCAAGTTTCACAACCATACAGAACAACGGTAATATAACTGTTTTATAAATTCTAACTTTCAGATTTTTTTGACAGCAGACTAGATAATAAAAGCTTCTCAACCAAATAATAACACTCATTTTCCATATTTATTCTGCGTTTAATTCCCTCCCGAGTGTCATTTATATTTGGTACTGTTGCTCCAAGATATTTGAATTTTTCCACCTCTTCGAAGGATAAATCTCCAACTTAATGGTGTATTTATTATTATTATTATTATTATTATTATTATTATTGTTTGTATTTCATCTCATTGCCATTTTCTATCATTCATTCTCATCATCATTTGTTGTTTTGTTCTGTTTTGTATCGTGCAAAACTGTAATTGGCCTTGTGCTGTTGTTTTTGCACGTTAATATTCTAAATAAATAAATAAATAAATAAATTATTATTATTATTGATTACAAAGTATCTCGAAGTAGTGAATATATGTTCAAAAGAAATTGCAATATCCATATGGCATTACAATATACGTACGGTGAATAACTTACTGTATGATCATATTAGGAGAAACTATAATATATATAGTGACGTGAAGAGTAACTAATACAGGGTGTATCACGAGGTTTTCCCCCGTTTTATGGAGGTGATTCCTAGTGTTATTTGGAACAAAATATGTAGATACATTAATGGGGTAACATTCATAATTAAGGAATTACAACAGATTTTCGAAACACGCGATGGTGTATGTAGAGCTAGACACGTTTGCGCAGAACTAACGATGTATGGGAGGAGGCTGTAACGATAAAACAGTAAGCAGTAGATAAGCGAAGTGAGTGGTACGTTCCCATAACAACAAGCACGTTGTTGTACTGCAGTCGCTGTTTGCATGTGAATTTACGAAATGCGTCATGCACGGTACACACCCGTGCGAATCTTTGCCTTCAGATGCTTGGGGGAAATTTTGAACATTTGCTTTAAATCCCCACTACATGCAAGAGACTGGTACAAAACGAAACACTTGTTTGTATTCTAACTATGATTTCTATTTTTGTCAGTGACATCCACAAATAAAAAGTTTTTTCCTGCTTTTTTCGAATTGCCGTAACTCCTTAATTATGAATGTCACCCCATAACTGTATTTACATTATTTTTTGTTCCAAATAACACCAGGAATCACTTCAATAAACCGGGGGAAATCCTCATGATACACCCTGTATATGTCGCTAATGATAATTAAACTTGTTAAATTAATCATTTTTATACTTCATTGTGTTAAATTATGAAGCTTAATATAATACTTAGTCTTAGTGACGAGTTTTGGCGTGATTTGTTTTCATTTTCAAACTTCTAGTGAGGTTTTGCACGAACTTCCAGTTTCTCCTCGTTTGGTATCATGTGGGAGAATTTTGATGAGGGTGTGTTTGTGATTGATAGCATTGTGTCAAAAAGGATGTGCGTTCTAAATTTAAGTTGTGTTTTGAGAATCTGTTGTACACATGTTTTTAGTCTCTCTCTCTCTCACTCTCTACAGGGTGATTCACGAGGATTTACCGTTCCTTACGGAACTTATTTCCGAAAACATTCTGGACAAAAAATGTCATATAAACTTTCGTTGTAATCTCAATATTTTTAGAGTTTCACTAATTTTAAATTGTTTATAAAATATCATTATTCTTGAATTTTAAGGGTAAAAGAATATTACAGATAAAGAATCACCTATTCAGGAGTATCATTTCTTTAATTAGCTAGTATTCTGAAGATAAAAATGTGTTGTGAATTCCATAGTTGCTTCGTACAGGAGTTTTTTTTTTTTCGATTTTTAACTACAAAATTACATTTTCTTACGCATTTATCACAACAATTGTTATAAATCACGCCACTCTTGTAAATTCTTTAAGACAGTACGTTAGGATGCGTAATTAAACTGTAAAGATTTAAGTTCCTAAAGTCGTATGATTTGCAACAATTTTTGTGGTAAGTACGTAAGAATGATATCATTTTTAGTTAAAAATTTAAAAACAAAATCTGTACAAAGCAAATAACAACACATTTCTAGCTTCAGAACACCAGCCATTTAAAGAAATGATACTTCTGCATAGTTCATTCTCTATTTTTAATATTCTTTTACCCTTAAAATGAAAGAAAAAGGGTATTTTACAAACAACTTCAAATTAGTGTAACTTTGAAAATATTTACATTAGGACAAATGTTTATATGACACATGTTGCTCAGAATGTCTTCGGAAATTAGCTCCGTAAGGGATGGTAAATTCCCGTGAATCACCCTGTATATATAGTTCTAGTATGTTCATTTTTTGGCTCAGGATGCAAACGACAAGACAAATACAACCTGAAATATTATGTTATAAATTAACATGTAATACTTGCAACACCTTCTACATCACATAAACTGGGAGATCTTTTCAAACACGACACGACAATCATAACCAAATAACACAATACATTCACCTATAGAGAACACATCACTAACTCCAACAACAACTATAGAAAAAGACATGGAAATTTTACACATTGAACCAGAAAGCCAAAAACGAAACATATTTAAAAAATACGAAATAAATAAACACATAGAAACAAATGTGCAACATATCCTCAACATAATTTTAGAACGCTCGCCCTTTTGAAACAACATTACCAATCGCAAACACATCCCACCATCACCTACACATTCCGTTCACATGACACCTAGCAAGAATAAACCGAAGAATGCGTAAAAACTCACTGGAAGTTCGAAAATGGCGACACATCAAACTTAAACTGGTCACTAAGATAAAGTTAATATTGACTTTGATAAGTTAACAGAGTTAAGTAGAACAATTGTTAATTTAACAACATTAATTAACGAATTAACTTTAGTAATATATAAGTGTTAAAAGTGTGTGAATCAGTAAAGAGTGATACAGGGTGTCCCAGAAATATACAGACAAATTAAATGTATAGTAACCGTGGAGTTAAACACTATGCCAGTTGAAACCCCACAGTCTTATTTTCAATATTTTTCAAGTTATCGTTACCGGTAAGTGAATTTGTTGAAACCCGGTTCCAATAATGAGAGTTAAAATAACCTCTGAAAGTATTGAAAAGAGAGAGGTTATGTGTTACTTGTGGAAAAGATATTCCCGAGGTTTGTTTCTTTCAGTTCAAATTATTTCAATGTTTTAATAGATAAAATTATGTAAACTCAATGATTTGGCATTGTATGGGGAGCTGTCCTCGGAATCCGCGTCAAGTTAGTTAACAGTTCGATGCCAGGTAGTAAACATGTAACCAAAACATGTGATGTACACCAACAGACTGCCAAATCACAAAATGTTTATTTCGACGGGCCAGTTCAAAAGGAAAACAACTCAAAATGCAATTTTTTTAGGTAACTGCATTTTAAAGTTTCATATTGCAGTAAAAAAATCTAATTAAAGTCATTCTAATTGGAACTTCTATACTACAAGAAACATCATTAACAGAATCTGGAGCAATTTCAATGATTCTTGGACATTTCACAGCAATATGAAACTTTAAAATGCAGTTATCTCAAAACTTTTCATTTTGAGTTGCTTTCCTTTTGGACTATTTGAGGTAGAAGATAGAAACCTTTTGCTTTTGCTTTTAACATTCCAGAAATATGTTGTCGGTTGATTTCTGAGACATTCTGTATATGAGTTAAGTTTTTTTATCTGAGAGTATAAGAAATGAAATGGTCTATTTAATGACCTATTTTAATAATGCAATTTTTTTAGGTAACTGCATTTTAAAGTTTCATGTTGCAGTAAAAAATCTAATTAAAGTCATTCTAATTGGAACTTCTATACTATAAGAAACATCATTAACAGAATCTGCAGCAATTTCAATGATACTTGGACTTTTCACAGCAGCATAAAACTTTAAAATTCAATTTTCTCAAAACTTTGCAATTTAAGTTGTTTCCTTTTGAACTATTTGAGGTAGAAGATCGAAACCTTTTGCTTTTGCTTTTAACATTCCAGAAAATGTTGTCGACTTATTTCTGAGACACCCTGTATATGAGTTCAATTTTTTTTATCTGAGAGTATAAGAAATGAAATGGTCTATTTAATTACCTATTTTAATAAATTGAAGTAAAAAAGTTTCATGAAGGTGCAGACAGCTGTTGAATTTGTTTGTGAATATATTTCCATCGTTTCATTTCCCTATGTTGGTATCTACTCTAGCGGTTGTTGATGGCGTCTTGTTTTGGTGCGAAATTTAGTCGCTTTTGCTGTTTAAAACCTTTCTCTTCTCTGCACTAATGTATATACTTACAGTCACTAAACATTTGAGAGCCGTAACCGTCCTGTGCCCTGACTTCTGCTACTTGTTCTACTGTTTGTACTCGTATCTATTCACTCAACCTGCTCTTGCATCTTCGTCTGTGGCGTGCTCTTAAATCACCAACACCCGGACAGTAATGTATCTCTCTTCAGACTGATGTATTACAGTTGGATATCCAAATGTGTTTGTAAAAGACCTTAACCTTTGTTCTACTTGGCAATCACGACCTCACCAAGTATCTTTCACACTTGATAAGCAACGCACCAATAAACATACCAAAGTCACTTTAATATTGGAAAAGTGATGACGTAACAGAGCAAGTTAAAAAAATCTGCAATAATTCTGCAATAGATTCTTGTTTACCTTAACTGTTGTGTATATAATTTCAGTATATTAATGTTAAAATTGTTTTCTTAGATTTCATATATTGCTCTCATTAATTACGTATATAATTACAGAACATATCATAAAGTTCATAAAGAATATATTTAAATTACATATAAGTCTTGTACTTTTATGTATTAATTTATTGCTATTTTGAGTAGTTTTATCAATACATGGCGAGGACGAAATATTGTGTAGAAAAAGTTATCTAGTTTTAGAAATTACTTTACTGAAGAATTCAATGTCCATGAAAATTTTAAATTCTTGACTTATTTATTTAATCCTTTGCAATTTTGCTCCGTATCAATATAAACTTTGTTTAAATTGTAACATTTTATTCATGATTCCTGTTTTTCAGTTTCAAATGTTTGCCTTATTTTGAAATTAATGTTGCTTTATGTAAATATAGTTTATAAATAGTTTTACTGATTTCTAGGGATAATGTTCCATTTGTTAGTAAAGGCTGCGGCAAAACATCCTTCCTAATATAAAGTTTAAATAAAAAACAGATGGGTCAAAATAAGGAAACTGTATCTAAACAGTGGGAAATTTGTGTTTACATGCGTTGCCATAGCGATATCAAATGACATGCGCAAAACAACAAGAATTGAATAGGACATTGAATACACGGAATTGACATTCATTTAGTGCAAATTGTAATCTGTAACGAATTCCAACTATGCCGTGGACGGGTGAAGAACGTGCTTATGCTGTGGTATCGTTTCTGGTAAGTGATAATTCCGTTGTCGCTGCTCAGATGTTTCCCGGACGCTTAATTTCTTCACGTGGCGACGTCCCCTGGCCAGCACGATCACCAGACTTTGCACCCTGCGATTTTTTTTCTATGGGGCATCTTAAGAGTGAGGTGTTCAAACATCGGCCGAGGACTTCGCCAGACCTAAGAAATGCAATACAGGAAGAAATTGGTCTTATTCCTCAAGAAATGCTAGTTAGAGTGATGCAGAATTTCCGAAGTCGCATTCAACAATGCATTGATAGTGAAGGACACCACTTGAGAGACATGTTAGTCAAAAAATGAAAAATTCCCACTGTTAATATATCATTCATATTAATAAAGTTTCCTTATTTTGATCCATATTTTTTTTTTGTTTAAACTTTAAATTAGGGAGGATGTTTTGCCGCATCCTTTACTTGCAAATATTAGAGCAGTTTCCTTTTTCATTGGTTTTAGCATAAAGTAGTAACGTATTGACACAAAATTATGAATACATCTGTGCATATGATAAACAATCAAATTTATAGAAATGCTATTAGTTTAGAATTGAAATTAGATTATTATATATTTAAAAAAATAAAATCAACATTACCTGTGATCCCGTTAATTTATGTTCTGTCTTGTAGTTTAAAAATGCATCACAATTAATATTTGATTTAAATTTTTGTCTCATAAACTTCTTTAAAATTATTTCATATAGATATAGATGCTATTAAATTGTCAAGAGGATTAAAAAGATTTTTAAATGTTTAAATTCATTTAATTTTCTGCTTGTTATAAATATATACATTAAAATTAAACCAGTTTTAATACCCCAGTACTTTTAGATAATTTTCTAATATGATTCGTTTCCCTGTAGTTTATTACTTTAATGTTTTTTGTTGTGTTGTACATTAGTCAAAGCTCCTTCTTTCGTATTCATAAAAATGCTCGAGTCTATGGAGCTTGTCTTTAGTATTTCTGTAGCATGTAACACGCCAAAATAGGCCTTCATTCTTTTAAAATTTGTGCATGTATTTAAACTTTTATGTATTTGTGTGTAGATGTAGTACATTAGTTTAATTTTCAACCATAAAATGAAATTTTTGGCAAATATCAATTTTTATATTATAATTGATTGATCAGCACATTATGAAGTACATTCAGTATTACCAGCACATATTATTTCTTACTATTTAACATATTCACGTATTTAGATCGCCGCACAATTCCGATAGATTTTCTTCTAGTATTTTTAAACTATTATGATTTTCATCCGAAATATTGATATATATTATTTTTCAACTTTTAGTTATAATCCTGTAACTATTAATGATTTTAGTTTTGATAATTCAGTCCGAAATAGCTTATTATTTTCTTTAGAAAATTTTATTACGAAGTATATTTCAAGGACTTAATGATGATTGAATTTATGTTCAATTGAAATCAGCAAATACATTAGTTTCTACTTACAATATTTTAGTCTGCCAAATACAAAGTATCTAATAATATTAATTTGACCAAATGGAAGTTTCTTTAGTCTAAAATTACTTTAAAACTTATATTAGAAAAAATATCGAAATAGTTTATTAATTTCAGTGCTACAGAACGACTACAAAATGCTCTTTTATTACTTTTTCCATGGTTATTTATACATTTTGAGCTTCTTGGCCATATAATTTTAGAATGTGATGTTTTGTGATTTATTTTCAGAGGATTTAATGTTTCCTGGTTCATTGTTATAATGAAATCTGTTCTATAGCTTCAAGAATTTGTAATAGTTCAACATAAAATATTGATATAACTAATTAATTACCCTGTGTTCCATATACTTTATTAATATATTGGTTGTATTTGTCAGTGATTGTGAGTGTTGATTCTATATAATTATTTTAAGTCATTATTGATGTATTTTTTATTCCATGTATATGAGTTACCAATTGAACGTTTCACTCACATTTTAGAGGGGAATATCAACAGAGCCAACTTTACCAACATTAAACTTAAATTTATTTTTCTCCGCCTATATAACATTAATACAATATATAACAGTCTTTATTAAAATTGATCTTAAATAAATATGTGTTCTATTATGTAGCATTAAATATATAAAAGTGTAGAAGGTATTCAATTATTTCATTTCTAATCGATTGGCTTATGAGTAATACGTTTATATTACATTAATGGCTTTGAATATTACAGTATATTCGTCAGTGTTTGAAAATCTAATAATATATTATGAAAGATAGGCTATTTGAGGTTTCGTTTAGTAATTTCTTGACATAAAGCATATTTTAAAAATACTGTCATGAAAATAAATTGAGATATCTTCAGTTTTTTTTTTTTTAAGTGTGTTCACAGTCTATCATTAACTTTTAAGAAAAGAAATTACTTTATCCGAAAAATACTAACCTTAATGATATATTAATTTGAATTTTAATCATGATTATTACTGAAACATAACTGAAAGTATGTCCATGTGATCATATTAAGTTGATTTTGCCATATTTAAGTACCAACGTTAATGTACTCAAATTGTTTTCGTTATTTGAAGAAAGGAAATATGTTTATGCTCGACCATGCCGAAATGTAGTAATTATACACCTGGTAGTAGCCCTTTAATGCATGTCATTAAAGTACACCTATTCATTATAGTTCAGTTGTTCAGCCAATGAGAAATCACCATTGTAGCATTATAAAACCACAACTATCGATTATTCTCGGATATGTAATCGAAAGACAACTAGCGAAACGTCACGGAGGCTGTAAATCCAATACTGTCGCAGAAGGTTATGTTCTGTTACTATAATAATTAGCGTTAATTTTAAATAATATTCAAATAAATTTAATTTGTCATCTCGTTTTTCAATTCTAAATCAATTTCCAGGTTATATTAAGATTAATGTTCATGTTATTCTCTAGATTATATCAAGGTCAATGACATTTGTTACTCGTAAAAATCAATACTTTCGCGTCTGCGCACATCTCACAATTTAGAAGGTCAGTTCCGCTCCTCACTTAGATAACCATAACATGAATATTTATGAATAATTTCAAGTTAGAAATATGGTCGAGCATAAAAAGTCGTATGAAACTTGCCTATAATGGTAATTAAGACGCTCATATGAAAATTATGAAACTCGCTTGCGCTCGTTTCATAAACATACTCGCGTCTTAATTACTACCATTATAGGCTCGTTGCATAATGTACTATTAACTTTTAGGTTTTGATCAGTGTTCTTATGTTTGTACTTAAAAGCATTATTCAATGTAGTTTTAGACTAAAGGACAGAACCACATATTTCTCTCAAATTCTTGTCAAAAATAATTCGTTAGTACAGAACTGTACAACACATATATTGTTCTTTTGTACCTTTAGAATTACCGGTACTTGCTTTCTATTTGTTACACATCATAACTACTATGCATTCAGTTGTCTCTTCTGCGATTTTTTGACTAAATATTATCATCTCACACAGGAACTGTTGTGAATCAAATAGTAATTTTGTAGAAAAACGACAATCATTTCAGTATGTATGTACCATGTCACAAACTCTCCTCTATTTTAACCATTCATAAAGAACTTTACGAAGAAAAGTGGTTGATCTCCATACTTATAAATTTCAGAGTCTTTTATTAGATCACAAAATCATTTACAAAGATTAGATCAATATACGTTCATGGACAGTCAATTTCTATCATGAACATGAAACATATTGTCTACAACGTTTTCAAATCTCTTAGTGAAACGTGTATCCATTCATATCCCTATTGCATCAGTATTTTGAAAATAGGCATATTTTGTTAATGTCAATACATTAACATTAATTCGAAAATAACATTCATATTTTCAATTTACTATCATTGTATTTTATTGCACAATTTATAAATATTCATGTACTATTAAGAATAGATCAACTTTCATCTCATCTTTTCAAACATATTTCGGATTATAACATCGAAGTAAAATTAATTTCAAGAAATGGCAAAGCGATCTCGTGTGTACCACTGCTCTGGATTATTGAGCATGTACAATGCGTTGAATATGGAGCTTAGAAAGACCAGGAGGAACAGCTTTTTTTTCTATAACTATATGTAGCGATGCTTTTTAAACAGAGGTGCCTATCTCCTAAACGAAAAGTGGGAGAAAATTGTTTGTCTGACATAAAATGATCCCCATGCGAGACCTATCATCCCTCCGAGTTTGGTGCAGAGGTTAAAATCATTTTATTTAATGTCTAAAATTTACTGCTTTCGCTATTTCATCGTGACATAATATAGGTTGTATATAAAATAGGTATGTATGTATGTATCACCATTGCAATTGAGTATACTCCCGGTGGCAGTAGTATATAATATACAATAACGACAGAAATAATTACAGCAAATGAAATTACAATAATTACAGAAATAAGATAATAAGGTAACTTAGATAAAATAAAAGTAAAATTAATTCTAACTGTAAATAAATAAATGCAACAAACCTAGGACTATGAGTATATACTATGCTATAAACAACGCCCATTAAGAAGTATACCTAAGCAGAAGTAAATCTAACTTACAAATAAACCTACTGTATTTTTATTAAACCCAACTGATGTCAATTTAAGGAATTACATTTCACCTTAATTAATTACATATCAACTTAATTAATTACATATGAACTTGATTAATTACATTTCAGCTTAATTAATTACGTATCAACTTAATTAATTACGTATCAACTCAATTACTTATCAACTCAATTAATTACACGACACAACTTACATAATTACACTGAACCTACATTACTATTAAACCTCAGCGTAACCATTTTAACCTTCTTTAAATGTTCATTAGCAATATTGAAAATACTAGTAAATCATTGTATGTTCAAAAATAAATTCAGCTAATGAGTTTTAGAAAAATTGTCATGTTTTCTTTTCAATGCAGTACTATGTTAACGTATGATTTTGTTCACAAAATCAGACAAAACCAAAAAACTGAGAAAACAGCACCTGACAGGATGCTCGAGCATGAATCACTTGTATGCACAAGTCTTGAATCTTTAAAGATCGTGAGCGCGTGTGTGTTAAGCATGTGGTGGGTGTGGACACGCACGTACATTGTGTTTCTTTCCATACTGTACACCCCCCGAGCAGTGCCAAGGTCGCAGCGGGAGAGGGTGAAGAGGCGCCGAGCCAGAATGCGGACCCCACCGCCTTCGCCATACGGTACAGTACAGACGCCTCAAACACTCCGCACGCACCTCACAGAGATGCACTGTCGGCACGCTAACACACGCACGCTGACGTTACGTCACCCCGAGAACTATTCCGTCACACGGTTAGGTCATTCTGAAGAAAAAAAGATTGAATACTCATATAATAATTTTGATGTGAACGTTTTTGCTATATTTTTGGTGTCAATGTATTCTTGTAATATATTAAACATTTTTGATAGGGTAAACATTGGTAATTTCGTGATAATTTCATGAAAACTAATTTAAAATGCAGATGTGTAAATATATCCTTATTCCGAATTTTTTCATCTAAAGGACGATAATTTGCTGTACAAATCTGGAGACATAAAAGATTGGATAGGTTCTTGAATATGTGCCAAAAACCACTTTTACAACTTAAGCTGAAAGGTTGGTTATTTCGTGATAACCTTGGTAATTTCGTGATATTGCATTGATAATTTCGTGAGAGGTAGAAGAATTGTGGAAAAATTCATTAAAGTCAAATGAAATTCTCATTTATTGTTACAAGACTTCAAACATAGTAATTCCGTCTAATATTCATAGCAAGAAAACATAGAAATACATATCAACACATAATAAGAATGAAATCCAAGTAAAAATTGAAGTTGAAAAGTGGTCTTCTTTGCCCTGAAAGGGTGAACACTTTTATTATGAACTTTACTATATTCTATATTACTAGGGTAACTCCAAAAGTAATGCATAACGTTTGTTTAAAAATTATATTTTTATCCTACAGCTTTGCTATTTTCACGGAATGTAGATGCATCCTTAAGGAACAAAATGTCACTTTTCCACATAATTCCCGTCCCTTTCAACTGCCTTACGTAAGCTAGGAACGAGGGCCTGTAGACCAGCACGGTAAAAGTCTGGACCAACACGTCTGAGCCACTCTTTAGCAGCGTGCACAAGGGAGTCATCTTCTAACATCGTTCCACGAAGGGATCCTTCAGTTTATCAAAGAGATGGTAATCGCACGGTGCCAGTTCAGGACTGTAAGGCGGATGTTTCAGTGTTTTCTATCCGAATTTTCTGATCCGGTCTGTGGTCTTGTGGCTGACATGTGGCTGTGCGTTGTCGTCCAATAGCAGAACATCTTGCTTCTCCCGATGTCGTCGAACACGACTCAGTCGAACTAGAAGTTTCTTGAGATTTGCAACATACCCGTCAGAATTAATGGTGGTTCCGTATGGCATGATGTCCACAAGCAAGAGCCCTTCTGAATCGAAAAACACAGTAGCTATAACGTGTACTTTTGAATTTCTATTTCTTTGGTGAATTTGCATGATGCCACTCCATTGTCTGCCTCTGTCTCCGGTCCAAAATGGTGGAGCCATGTTCCATCTTCTGTCACATTTCTTGCAAGTAAGTCATCTAGCACTTATCATTGACACTTAGCATGATAACAATTCAAACAGAAGTTACACTGAACCCATTGCGTATCCGTTTTCTTTTTCTTATCACATCTTGTTTTCAGATTTCTAAAATTCCTATTGTAATACTTTTTATACTGTTTTAAAAATTGTAACACTTAATGCTCAACAAAATTTCTAAACAGCTAAGATTTCTATCAGTAAAGCTAAGCCTATATGGCGACTACAGATGTATCTAAAATTCCAGAAACATTTCCTAAAATATCATAAAGATACAATAAATCTTTGTGCCAAATATCATATGCTTACCTTTAGTAATCAGCCTGTAATGTAATTACAAACATCCACAAAATTTGTACGCCTGAGAAGTCAACGCAAACTTGCTCTCTCCAAACATAAAAGCTCACTGAAGCAAGTACAACAGTCACACAAAGCTTAGCTGTATGTTTCTGGAAACTGGACAACATATGGAATCCCTTGGCGGAAATTTGGATCTCGTAACACTATTGGTTAGTTCACAAAAGAGCAAAGAAAAAGTATCACGAAATAACCACTGCCACGAAATTACCAATGTTTACCCTAATTGTGTGATGTGGCCCGTTTTTAACATTAACATTTTAATGAGGTACGAGATATTTTTTTATGTATGATGTGGCCTGATTTAATATTAACAATCTTATGAGGTACGAGATATGGTAATTATTAGGTCCTAGATATTTTCATAATTACGAGGTCCTAGATATTTTTGATAATGTTATGATGTGGCATGTTGTAATATTAACATTATTATTAGATGCGAGATATAATTATTAGATCCTAGATATTTTGATAATTATGAGGTCCGAGATATTTTTGATAATTGTATGATGTAGCCTGTTCTAATATTAACATTCTTGTGACGTCCGAGATATGATAATTATTAGGTGCAGAATATTTTGATTATCATGAGGTCCGAGATATTTTTTATAATTATGTGATGTGACCTGCTTATAATATTAACATTCTTGTGAGGTCCGAGATTTAGATCCTAGATATTTTGATAATTATGAGGTCCGAGATATTTTTGTTAATTGTATGATGTAGCCTATTCTAATATTAACATTTTTATGACGTCCGAGATATGATATTTATTAGGTGCTAGATATTTTGATTATTATGAGCTCCGAGATATTTTTTTAATTATGTGATGTGACCTGTTTTTGATATCAACATTCTTATGAGGTCCGAGATATTTTTCATAATTGTATAATGTGGCCTGTTCTAATATTAACATTCTTATGAGGTCCAAGATATGATAATTATTAGATCGTAGATATTTTGATGATTATGAGGTCCAAGATATTTTTGATAGTTGTATGATGTGGCCTGTTTTAATATTAACATTCTTATGAGGTCCAAGATATGATAATTATTGGGTCGTAGATATTTAGATAATTATGAGGTCCGAGATTTTTTTTATAAGTTAATTGTATAATTGGCCCGTTTTAATATTAACATTGTTATGAAGTCCCAAATATGATAATTATTTGGTCCTAGATATTTTGATAATTATGAGGTCCAACATAATTTTGACAATTGTGTGATGTGGCTGTTTTTAATATCAACATTCTAATGAGGCCCGATATATGATAATTATTAGGTCTTAGATATTTTGATAATTATGAAGTCCGAGATATTTTCGATAATTGTATGCTGTGGCCTGTTTTAATATTAATATTCTTATGAGGTGAGAGATATTTTGGTAATTATATGTAATGAGACGTGTCTTTAGCTAACGCTTTTATGGGGCCCAGAACGTTTATGCTCATTATTTCTAATGAAATTTGTCTTTAGTTCTAATGCAGTTAAAAATATTTTTGGTAATTATATATAATGAGGTGCGATCCAACATATTTTTGGTAATCTAATGTACTCCGAAATATTTTGATAATGATATGTAATTATATATCTTTAGATGATGTTTTTAAGCGATCCGAAATATTTTTGGTAACCTTCGGGTAGTGAGCGACGAATGTAGAAGAGTTTTCATGAGGATTTTTCGGAAATGATAAGACGATACCACAAAAAATGGATTCCAAATATTCTGTCAGATTACTGCTGGACACTGAAAAGAGATGTTTCTCAAGCGAAGTGTAGCCTAAAATCTATTTCACACACTTTTAGATAAGTGAACATGATTTTAGGTAAAATTTCACACGGTATTAACACTAAAAAAATTTGAATTATATTTAATATAATTATTTAAAAATATTGTCAGAAGCGTTTCCCATTCACTGTGGGCTAAAGCAAGGAGATGCACTATCACCTTTACTTCTTAACTTTGCTCTAGAGTATGCTATTAGGAAAGTCCAGGATAACAGAGAGGGTTTGGAATTGAACGGGTTACATCAACTGCTTGTGTATGCGGATGACGTGAATATGTTAGGAGAAAATTCACAAACTATTAGGGAAAACACGGGAATTTTACTGGAAGCAAATAAAGAGATAGGTTTGGAAGTAAATCCCGAAAAGACAAAGTATATGATTATGTCTCGTGACCAGAATATTGTACGAAATGGAAATATAAAAATTGGAAATTTATGTTTTGAAGAGGTGGAAAAATTCAAATATTTTGGAGCAACAGTAACAAATATAAATGATACTCGGGAGGAAATTAAACACAGTATAAATATGGGAAATGCCTGTTATTATTCGGTTGAGAAGCTTTTGTCATCCAGTCTGCTGTGAAAAATCTGAAAGTTAGAATTTATAAAACTGTTATATTACCGGTTTTTCTTTATGGTTGTGAAATTTGAACTCTCACTTGGAGAGAGGAACAGAAGTTAAGGGTGTTTGAGAATAAAGTTCTTAGGAAAATATTTGGACCTAAGAGGGATGAAGTTACAGGAGAATGGAGAAAGTTACACAACACAGAACTGCACGCATTGTATTCTTCACCTGACATAATTAGGAACATTAAATCCAGACGTTTGAGATGGGCAGGGCATGTAGCACGTATAGGCGAATCCAGAAATGCATATAGAGTGTTAGTTGGGAGACCGGAGGGAAAAAGACCTTTGGGGAGGCCGAGACGCAGATGGGAAAATAATATTAAAATGGATTTGAGGGAGGTGGGATATGATGATAGAGAATGGATTAATCTTGCTGAGGATAGGGAGCAATGGCGGGCTTATGTGAGGGCGGCAATGAACCTCCGGATTCCTTAAAAGCCAGTAAGTAAGTATTATCTTCCTGTAGTTAATTGTGTTTCAATAGCTTCCATATATTAATAACCTCTTGTATAACTTTGATATAATCCCTAGCAACGCTCAAAACACGTACAAATATAGTTTTTTTATTGATAATGTTGTCTCACAATACCGATAGCCATGCTCCACAAAGTCTGTAAGGGGGCTTTGATCTCGAAACGTTTACTGATAGCCTTCTTGTGTTTTATATTGTGTATCCAGCTCTCCACCAGCTATTTAGCACACTACACGAATAATTAAACCTGTATACACAGGAAGCAATATCCTGTTGTGAATATGTTTCCATTGCACGTTATGTTAACAGCAGACAATGATTTCGTTAGTGTAGCATGACGCCATGTTCAAACAAACGAATATCGTTTCATTGTTGACCGTTGGCGGCAAATGTTTCGATTGTGATGTGGAATAACTGGCATGATTGATATGTATGCGGTTCAACACCACAAATGCGGGGGGTTTTATTTCCTTTTGGTTGTACTGTGTGATATTTGGGTTGTAATTAACCGTAAGTACTTTCTGTTGCGCCAATATTGTTATGCGATAAAACATAATAGATGCTCAGTGACGGATTTAGGCCTAGGCAACCTAAGCAGTTGTATAGGGCGGCAATTTCCAAGGGGCGGCATTTTTTCTCTTTTCCCATTTTTTCATTTTTATTTTATTTTTTTTAATTTTCATTTTACAGTGAAATTAGTTTTTAAAACACTTGTTAGTAAATCTTTTCTGAAGTTTGTTCTTGAACACCCTGTAGGAGTCGGAAGTCGCATTGTCGCGGTCGCGGCGAGAGTAAAAGTAAAGTGTGCAGCTGCATAATTTATTATATTGTAATACCGGTATCACGTTATTATACTATGAAAATGGGAGTAACGCCATATTTCTCTTACTTACTTACTTACTTACTTACTTACTTACTTACTTACTTACTTACTTACTTACTTACTTACTTACTGGCTTTTAAGGAACCCGGAGGTTCATAGCCGCCCTCACATAAGCCCGCCATAGATCCCTATCCTGAGCAAGATTAATCCAGTCTCTATCATCACATACCACCTCCCTCAAATCCCATCTACGTCTCGGCCTCCCCAAAGGTCTTCTCAACCGAATAATAACAGGCATTTCCCATATTTATTCTGTGTTTAATTTCCTCCCGACTATCATTTATATTTGTTACTGTTGCTCCAAGATATTTACATTTTCCACCTCTTCGAAGAATAAATTTCTAATTTTTATATTTACATTTCGTACAATATTCTCGTCACGAGACATAATCATATACTTTGTTTTTTCGGGATTTACTTCCAAACCTATCTCTTTACTTGCTTCAAGTAAAATTCCCGTGTTTTCCCTAATCGTTTGTGGGTCATATTTCTCTGGACATATCAATTCATTGGAATAGAGGTAACAAAAATGATTGCTAGATCACCAATTAGAACTCCTTCAATAAGAAACTCCTATTGAATTTGACATGAAATACAAAACTTATGACATTAATATTCCTGCTACCAAAGCACTGATGATTTTTCAATATCTTTTCTCCATATTCACTTTTTGAAATTACATGTGTATATCCCTTATAACAATAAGCCTCGGAAATGGAACTATAAAAATTGAAGATTTATCCTTCGAAGAGGTGGAAAAATTCAAATATCTTGGAGCAACAGTAACAAATATAAATGATACTCGGGAGGAAATTAAACGCAGAATAAATATGGGAAATGCCTGTTATTATTCGGTTGAGAAGCTTTTATCATCCAGTCTGCTGTCAAAAAATCTGAAAGTTACAATTTATAAAACAGTTACATTACCGGTTGTTCTGTATGGGTGTGAAACTTGGACTTTCACTTTGAGAGAGGAACAGAAATTAAGGGTGTTTGAGAGTAGGGTTCTTAGGAAAATATTTGAGGCTGCGAGGGATGATGTTACAGGAGAATGGAGAAAGTTACACAACACAGAACTGCACGCATTGTATTCTTCACCTGACATAATTAGGAACATTAAATCCAGAATATATATTATTTTAATGTACCGAAGTACATATATTTCCATGCAGATATTCTGCGTCATCATACGATGAAAGAGTAATGGAACGGAGAAAAATTCTCTCCTGCGCCGGGATTTGAACCCGGGTTTTCAGCTCTACGTGCTGATGCTTTATCCACTAAGCCACACCGGATACAACTCCGACGCCGGTTAGAATCGTCTCAGATTAAGCTCCAACTCTTGGGTTCCCTCTAGTGGCCGCCATCTGCACTACGTCATAGATGTATATGAACGCAGGACCGAAGTCTACACATGTGCTGAGGTGCACTCGATATGAGTGACTAGTTGGCCGGGATCCGACGGAATAAGCGCCGTCTTAAATCACGAAGTGATTTACGCATATCATATATATTATTTTAATGTACCGAAGTACATATGATATTTCCATGCAGAGGGCGGCCACTAGAGGGAACCCAAGAGTTGGAGCTTAATCTGAGACGATTCTAACCGGCGTCGGAGTTGTATCCGGTGTGGCTTAGTGGATAAAGCATCAGCACGTAGAGCTGAAAACCCGGGTTCAAATCCCGGCGCAGGAGAGAATTTTTCTCCGTTCCATTAATCTTTCATCGTTAAATCCAGAAGTTTGAGATGGGTAGGGCATGTAGCACGTATGGGCAAATCCAGAAATGCACATAGAGTGTTAGTTGGGAGGCCGGAGGGAAAAAGACCTGTAGGGAGGTCGAGACGTAGATGGGAAGATAATATTAAAATGGATTTGAGGGAGGTGGGATATGATGATGGAGAGTGGATTAATCTTGCTCAGGATAGGGACCAATGGCGGGCTTATGTGAGGGCGGCAATGAACCTCCGGGCTCCTTAAAAGCCAGTAAGTAAGTTATGATTTAGATGGGAGTAATTGTAGCTGTAACCTCGCTAGTAGTAGTAGTTCTAGAAAACCTTGGTAGCAGGAAGGTTAATGTAAGCACACAGAAAACTGCCTTCGTGAAGTAATGATCGGCGTTCGGATAATATTCTTCGGTGTGAATGTAGAGGAAACTTTCCATTTTTTACTTTTGTTCTCCTTTTTTTGGCTGGAAGTAGGGGCGCAGGCCATTATTTATGCGGCGGCAGAGAAATGTCAGTCTGATGAATTCAGCGAGGTCCCCTGGCTTTTATGCAGCCTGGCATGGCTCCAAATTTCCTCTCGAGTCTCGGGAAAGTCTATCCCGTATTTATATTAAACTCTTTTCAGTCATACTTTTCGTAATATTAAACTCCTTTGTGTCCCCACATTTCTTGAGCGCTATTGCATTCCACCGAATCATTTTCATGAGGGGTTCTGCTTCCTTCCCCGCCCCTTATTTCTATGCTCTAATCTCCACATAAAAATTAAGTCACTCCAAATTTTTCTCCCTAGAGTTTATCATACTCTGATGCAGCCTCAGAAATGTTACGGATGTCTTATTGCGCTAGATAATAATAATAATAATAATAATAATAATAATAATAATAATAATAATAATATTTACTTACTTACTTACTGTTAAGTAACCCGGAGGTTCATTGCAGCCCTCACATAAGCCCGCCATTGGTCCCTATCCCGAGCAAGATTAATCCAGTCTCTATCATCATATCCCACCTCCCTCAAATCCATTTTAATATTATCTTCTCATCTACGTCTCGGCCTCCGTAAAGGTCTTTTTCCCTCCGGTCTCCCAACTAACATTCTATATGTATTTCTGAATTCGCCCATACGTACTACATGCCCTGCCCATCTCTAACGTCTGGATTTAATGTTCCTAATTATGTCAGGTGAAGAATATAATGCGTGCAGTTGTGTTGTGTAACTTTCTACATTCTCCTGTAACTTCATCCCTCTTAGCCCCAAATATTTTTCTAAGCATCTTATTCTCAAACACCCTTAACGTATGTTCATCTCTCAAAGTGAGAGTCCAAGTTTCACAACCATAAATAACAACCGGTAATATAACTGTTTTATAATTCCTAACATTCAGATTTTTTCACAGCAGACTGGATGATAAAAGCTTCTCAACCGAATAATAACAGGCATTTCCCATATTTATTTTGTGTTTAATTTCCTCCCGAGTCTCATTTATATTTGTTACTTTTGCTCCCAGGTATTTGAATTCTTCCACCTCTTCAAAAGATAAATTTCCAATTTTATATTTCCATTTCGTACAATATTCTGGTCACGAGACATAATCATATACTTTGTCTTTTCGGGATTTACTTCCAAACCTATCTCTCTACTTGCTTCCAGTAAAATTCCCGTGTTTTCCTAATCGTTTGTGGATTTTCTCCTAACATATTCACGTCATCCGCATAGACAAGGAGCTGATGTAACCCGTTCAATTCCAAGCCCTCTCTGTTATCCTGGACTTTCCTAATGGCATAATCTAGAGCAAAGTTAAAAATTAAAGGTGATAGTGCATCTCCTTGCTTTAGCCCACAGTGAATTGGAAACGCATCTGACAGAAACTGACCTATACGGACTCTGCTGTACGTTTCATGAGACACATTTTAATTAATCGAACTAGTTCCTTGGGAATATCAAATTTAATAAGAATATCATATGAAACTTCTCTCTTAACCGAGTCATATGCCTTTTTGAAATCTATGAATAACTGATGCACTGTACCTTTATACTCCCATTTTTCTCCATTATCTGTCGAATGCAAAATATCTGATCAATGATTGATCTATTACGCCTAAAACCACACTGATGATCCCCAATAATTTCATCTACATATGAAGTTAATCTTCTCAAAAGAATGATAATAATAATAATAATAATAATAATAATAATAATAATAATAATACTTTATTGCCAGAACAAAGATACATATTGATTTTTATATAAGAACTCTCTTGCACCCCAGAAACAGTAAGTTAGATACTCTTGCTAAGGGGACATTCCACACAAGTTAGTGTTAAGATATTTTATTGAATAACAGAGTAGAAAGTAATAAAACGCAAGAAGAAAAAAACACATATCACAATAATTGGACTTTAAATTTTCTCTGTTAAAACCAATTTTTATAGATTTTTTGAAATAAGGAGCATTAGCAAATTGCATGTTTGGGAATTTATCTATTATTATGTTATAAAGCCTTGGACCGAAGTTGCTACTGTGATTATATGCTACAGTTGTGGTACATTTAGGAACTGTCAAGCATATGTTGTCTGATCTTTTGGTTTTATATTTATGAAAATATAAATTGAAAATGTTTCAGTTTTTTTGTACGAAATTCAGTAATACATTGTTATAAATTTGATGGAAGTCAAATGCTTTAAATTCTGAATACAGCAGCTCTGAAGGATAATCAAGGGGTATATTAAGGCATATTTGTATTATTCTTTTCTGTGGCAGAATTATCCGTCTTCATTTCTTTCACCACATATTGTTCTTCTTTTACTTTTTTTCTTTGCATTTAATTCTTTCTAATTTCATTCTGTTTCATTTCCTTCCGCTTTCTTTTTCCCAAGCTTCATTTACTTAGTTTATTAATAGTCGTTTTAGTAATGAATTCACTCTTTCCTGTTCTGTTTTCCATTTATTTTATCCTTTATTTTTCCGAATTCTCATTATTATTCACTAGTGGCTTGTGCAGCAAATGCTGCAAACTAAGTTCATTTGACGTTCAAACAAAACTTTTTCAGATTTATTTTTAATGAAAATACCAGACATTTTGAAAGTTATTTCCTTCCATTATAATGAAACATACTCCCTCTGAATGGTTTTTTATGCCAAATACTTTTTCTTGAACCTATCCACCTTCAGTTTTTGAGTTTCAACGCGAAAATGCAAGTAAAGATATCAGGACGATCAGTGGGTTTTTCATGTGGGAGTAAAGCAATAGCTATTTCAGGTCATTGTGGATTGTAGGTGAAAGTTAAAAAAAATGTCAGGTTTGCTATGCTTTCGAACAATAGACATAGCATCTTGGTATAGCTGCTGCATGTAGAGCTTGAAATGTAGAGGATAAAATAATTTTATCCTGGTAAGAGATCTTGCTGAAATGATCTGGAGACTACAAAATTTTCTAGGCCTCTTATTTTATCAGTAAGTAATACCTTTTGATCTTTCCTTAGGAACTGTAATTTTTGCGCTCTCTCGAGCCAATACTGAAGAGAATGACGCATATAAATATCTACACCACACCGCCATTAAGTAAATGAAAAGACCCAACCCCACTTGATTAATAACTATAAAAATATTCCATTTTTAATACCAATATTATCTTACGCAAGTTTTGTGGTCATATATATATATATATATATATAAACATCATGGTATTAAAACTGTAATAATATTTAATTTCTAATAGTAATAATGACATCAAACCACCTCAAATTTTGTAGATTATTTTAAATATCCAATACACAGCTGTACTCAGAAAATTACACACCGCAGAAAGAGACCTGTAAATTACTTTTAGTAAGTCTTGAAGTTTTTAATAATCAATTGCATTTGAACTAAGTATGTCAGCAATCCTGCAGGTCATGCATGGTCTTCGTGTAATAGCCTATTGTTTACTGTAATGTGTCTTTTGTTGTATTCTGAAATGTAATTAGTTCTCAAAACTGACGAAAGTTGGATTTTGGAAAATAGGAAAATTATGTAGAAAAACTAACGCTTCACTGAAAGCTACTATTTTTCTGAAAATCCTTGGATGCCCAGCTTCAAAATGACGGGTCATTCATTAAAATCCATTCAGCCGTTTTTCCGTAATTTCCATTACCAGTTAAAATTGTATATATATAGACTAGTGGCTTGTGCAGCAAATGCTGCTGCAAACTAAGTTCGTTAGACGTTCAAATAAAAATTTTTCAGATTTATTTTCAATGAAGAATACTTGTCTTTTTGATAGTTATTTGCTTCCATAATAATGAAACATACTCCCTCTGAATGGATTTGTTTAGGCCAAACATTTTTTCTAGAACCTAGCCAAACTTCAGTTTTTGAGTTTCAACGCGAAAACGCAAGTATCAATGTCAGGACGATAGCAGTAGCTATTTCAGGTCATTGTGGATTGTAGGCAAATGTTTAAAAAATGTCAGGTTTGCTAAGATTTCGAACAATAGCATTTTCGTATAGCTGCTACATGTAGAACTTGAAATGTAGAGCGTAAAATCATTTTATCTTACTAAGAAATCTTGCCGACATGATCTGGAGACTACAAAATGTTCTAGGCCTCTTATTTTATCAGTAAGTAATACATTTTTATCTTTCCTTAGGAACTATAATTTTTGCGCTCTCTCGAGCCAAAACTGAAGACAATGACACATATAAATATCTACACTACACCGCCATTAAGTATATGAAAAGACCCTACCCCACTGGGTTAATAAGTATAAAAATATTTGATTTTTAATAACAATATTATTATCTTACTTAAGTTTTGTAGTTATATATAGCAGCCACTCAGTAAATTATAGAAATGAAGATCTAAATTAAGATATTCTCTACATTTTCTTACATAATCTCAAAACGTTTCACTTTCATGTCATCAATATAGCATCAATATTATGTACAATTAATGAATAATAGACGCATCATGATATTAACTATAATAATATTTAATTTCTAATGGTAACAATGTCATCAAACCACCTCTAGTTTCGTAGATTTGAATATCCAATACACAGCTGTACTCAGAAAATTATACACTGCACAATCAGTTTTTAATAACAAATTGAATTGAGCTCTAAATATGTCGGCAATCCTGCAGGTCATGGCCTTCTTGTAATAGCCTATTGTTTATTGTAGTGTGTGTTTTGTTCTCAAATTCAATCAAGTCGGCCGTGATTCAATAAAATTAGTTCCCAAAACTGACAACAGATGGATTTTGGAAAATAGGAAAATTATGTAGGAAAATTAACATGTCACTGAAAACTACTATTTTTCCGAAAAACTTTGGATGCCAGGCATGAAAATGAGGGGTCACTCATTAAAATCCGTTGAGCCGTTTTCCCGTAATTTCCATTACCAGTTCAAATTATATATATATATACGTATTATATCAACTTCGTTCTCGTCCTCTTCTTATCCTCTATCATCCTTTTATCCTTCTTACTCATTCAGCCTTTCTATTTTCTACATTTTTTAATCCTTTTTTGTATTTTATTCATTATCACTCTCTTTCTTAACATTTATTGTAGTGCTTGATTTATTTTCCATTTTTCTTTTCAGTTCCTGACGTTTCCTTCTCCTGCTTCCCATTCCCACTGACACTTGCAGTCCACGTGAACTTCCACTCTGCAAGGCCCTCTGAACAGCCTGCATTACACTTCAAAGAGTTGATCAGAAATTTGAATACCGTTGCCATGACACCAAGACTTCAAAGGATCGGGAAAGCCTTGTGCACACTCCCGAACTCTGCGTAATCCCAATTCAATGACATCTGTCCAGGAGCATCACTTAGCGAGTGGAAAATCCTGTCACGCTGTCGCA
This sequence comes from Periplaneta americana, assembly GCA_025594305.2. Classification (NCBI taxonomy): domain Eukaryota; kingdom Metazoa; phylum Arthropoda; class Insecta; order Blattodea; family Blattidae; genus Periplaneta; species Periplaneta americana. Next base: position 163,453,284 of record JAJSOF020000011.1, read on the forward strand.
CTGCAAAACTCTGACATTAATTCACGGCTACGTGCAAAGAACGACCAACAAAACGATCCTGTTGGGACTGCCTCATTACAATATAGAGTAAACGCGAAAGGAGATGAAAGACTGGAAATAAGAAAGAAATGAGATGTGACACAACTTTGTACTAGGAGTCTGAGGCCGGGTTCAAATTATGTAGTTAGAATTGAAATCTGTGTTGGAAAAATACTGTTTTCTGGGATGTAGGCCTACATCAATTTCCACTGAAATAATTACTGAGAGAGAGAGAAATAACTCGTCCGGCCTTAATTAAGGATGACCACGAGGATCCGGAAATTAATAGAAAATAAAATATAATTAATTAAATATGAATACTGTTATAAAAATAAAACGTAATAGTTAAGCACCATTGATTATCAATTATAAAATAAAATCTTAGAAGATGACTATAAAATTATACTTATGAATAATAGTAATATGCGTTACAAGAGCGGTATGTTGAAGTTTTCATGTTCGAGGAAAAGTTTGAAAAAGCGAAACGTAGTTGAGCTTTTTTAATTTTCGAGGATTGAAAGAAAACATACCGCTCGTGTATCGTACATTATTTTGTGCGAAGATCGTTTATTACATACCTGAAAGACGAATTTCTAATTAGTTGCAATGAAATCTCCATCTTGGTTTCTGTTCAATGACGGCAAATTTGCAAAACAAAAATATCTATCTTCAACATTGTTGCTTTAAAATGTTTTCTGTGTTTACTATACTTAAGCAGGCCGTGATGTACGTCTGTCTTTTTTTCCCCCAATCTATGATGAGTCTGGAATCTTGTTGATTTTTTCACGGCTTCCTTAATGTTACTTGCATCACGAATGCAGTAACTTTAGTGGAGTTGTAGAGTTTACTTAATTTTTGCAAATATTTAAAAACAATAATTAACAGTGCAATTTAGGTGAAATTGCAGTGGTAAGTTTCCAATTTATAATTATTACTACATTGAACGTCTCTAAAAATAATATGTTAAAAGCCTAAAGCAATAAAATCAGTATGTCACTTAAGCGGTAAGAAGAGGGAAATTGTTATGAGTGTTAGGTTGGGAATACTGAATGTGGAATTTTAGACTTACGGCGGATTGGTTTTGTGCGGAAACCAAGCAAATACGCACGATCTCGCACAAAAGATTTTATTTAAAATTAGCAAATCCTTCATCAACACCTTCTGAGTGGTATAGATGAAATTGTATAATCTGCAGGGAATCTTCAAGAATTTGCGGGATGATTTTTTGAATTTCAAAAGACGATATTGATAATTGTTTTAAAAAAGTATATGTAAATATTGGTAAAGAACTCCGAGCACCAAGAAATAAACCTGTCACTGACCAATTGAAGAGAGGGATGTTACACTGGGCACTAAGGTAGGGAATACAAGGTTCACAAATGACCCTCTTTTCCTGATCAACCTGATGAGCTTGGTTTAGATCTCTCTCCATGCGTATAGTTGGATCTATGATAATAGCCTTTTGTTGTTGCCTGTTTATTGCTATTATATCCGCTCTTCTGTGAGAGTCATCTTCAGAAATGCAGTGGATCTCTTCATATTACCGCTTTTATCTCATTGTTCAGTGATATGTTTGCGTTCATTCAGCAATAAAAACTTATCGTTAACACACACGTTAGTGGTTTGGTATGTACTCAGCTACATCTGTTCACGACATAGGCCTACTTAAGGGATTAAATGGGTGAAATTTCTATTTTCTTCATATTTAGGATAGAGACTATTTTTGTATGCACCAACCTTTTGTTATTAGTAGAGCCCGGATGTTTAAGCATTTATAATAGTTAAAATAGGCAGGCAAAGAAGGCAATATAAATTTTAAAAGACATAAAAAATTTTAGCAATAAATTTAAATTATATCAATATAACTCACATATTTACTTCGTACGTGACACATGTTGATTTATAAAACACTATTTTTTTTCGTGACTAACTGTCTTTTCACAAACCTTACATAACAAAACTGTTCCATCGGTTGAAAACACATGGGCACCAAATTCACTAACGTAAGCATGGAGTTTACTTTTCAATGGTTTACTGAATTTAGGCATTCTAGCTAACCGATCTTATACCTTCTGTCACCCGACAATAACTGACTGTTCCTCACTCAAATTTCTTTCTCCTACAATAATAAACACGTGTAGCACAAAATTGTAACAGTAAGATTTGAAAATATGAAAGCAAACAATTGGAAATGCTACGTGACAACTTCTATGAGAACGAGCTGAATATTTAAAATTATAAAGCTGATTGTTGGTATCGTGAAGACATGACAATATTATATTTGTAACTGTGGATTGTCGATCATTATTCATATTACACCAATAGTATTAAAGCACGATTATTAGCAGATTAAGCACAGAAATAAATTACTTTTATTTACTATTGTTAGTAAAGTTAGTCATTGTTTTAGACATTTAAGTTTCATTCACATTACATTACAATTAAGCAGAAAATTGCAAATAAACAAGAAATATTTCTTTAAAATGACAAAAAAGGCATTTATTAGTAAGGAACAGTCTTAAAAGGTAAAATATAAATTGGCCCTATCACTTTCATTTACTTCAAATCACATTTTATATCTGTTCAAATAATGATTTACTTCTACCCAGTAAAAAAGGCATTTTGCCAAACATCCGGGCTCTAGCTATTAGTACTGAAGCTCTCAAAATTCATTAGTACGAATTTAATACTTTTAGAATTATTACAACTTTTATTTAATGTTTATTTTCCAAAAATGCATCTGTACTCAGCAGGGGCATTTGCAATGGGGGGTTACCTGTTTGAACCACCTTGAACTAAAAAAAATGACATATTTAGATGTGAATATTTTTTTATCCATAATCGTTTTTCCTTCTAATTTTTTACTATCAGACTAACAAAGTCTACATCGATTTAAGGCATAGACTTCATACCCCTCTTTCTTGCCTGTTTGATTCTTCATCCTTGGTGAGTTCTATGTGCCATTATAGATGTTTAATAATTAAATTTATTTCAATACATTTAATTGTTTCCATGGATTTTCTTGTTATATAAAGTATAGTGTCTTACCTATCGTATACAAATAAACAAATAACTGTTGACTCAATGAATATAATATATAAATGATTATTGTGTGAGTGTAATAATGACACAAGCATTTTTATTATACAAAATTAAAGAAGTTAAAATTTTAAAAGAATTGGAAGGCTGTGAAAAAAATTCTTTTCAAAAATGTTATAAGGATATTATTGAATATGTTCTATTATAACATAGTAAAATATTAATAAATATGCCCTAAATAATAATAATAATAATAATAATAATAATAATAATAATAATAATAATAATATTAATGCACAAAATTTAAAATACCCATAATGTAAATTCTAAATAACTTTAATAACCTTGCCCTTGACAAAATTCTGCATACGCCGCTGGTACTCAGCAACCTCTGGTGACGACATACTTAAGGGATGAAATGGGTGAAGCAGCAATTTCTTAGATACTCATGGAAATCTGTTTGAGGTTTATCCTGGGATGTTCACACTTTTGTGCTCCCTGTGCTGTCACACGAAGATAAATTGACGAAAAAGTTTTGACCACGTCGCTTCTTTTTATTACTAATGTAACATATTTTTGTGACGTAGAGGGAGGGAGTCTTTTGAAGTAAAAGACAGCCTTCCTTCATGTCAGAATGACAGGTTTAACGCATATCTCGTGTTGATAACTAAACATGAAAGTAATTTCCAAACCCATTACGTATGATTCGATAAAAATTACGGATTATCTGTGCAGGTACGACGTTTAATATCAAGAAACCTAAAAGGGATCTGCTTGTAGCAATTTCGTAGATACTCATGGAAATCTGTTTGTGGCTTTTTCTGGGATGTTCACACTTTTGTGCTCCCTGTACTGTCACACGAAGATGAATTAACGAAAAAGTTTTGACCACGTCGCCTCTTTTTATTACTAATCTAACATTTTTGTGACGTAGAGCGAGGGAGTCTTCTGAAGTAAAAGACAGCCTTTCTTCATTCAGGATGACAGGTTTAACACATATCTCGTGTTGATAACTAAACACGAAAATAATTTCCAAACCCATTATGTATGATTTGATAAAAATTACGGATTCTCTGTGCAGGTGCGAGGTTTAATATCAAGAAATGTAAAAGAGATCTGCTTGTAGCACTTTCGTAGATACTCATGGAAATCTGTTTGTGGCTTTTCCTGGTATGTTCACACTTTTGTGCTTCCTGTACTGTCACACGAAGATGAATTAACGAAAAAGTTTTGGCCACGTCTCCTCTTTTTATTACTAATGTAACATTTTTGTGCTTAGAGCGAGGGAGTCTTCTGAAGTAAAAGACAGCCTTTCTTCATTCAGGATGACAGGTTTAACACATATCTCGTGTTGATAACTAAACACGAAAATAATTTCCAAACCCATTATGTATGATTTGATAAAAATTACGGTTTCTCTGTGCAGGTGCGAGATTTAATATCAAAAAACTTAAAATAGATCTGCTTGTAGCACTTTCTTACATATTCCTGGAAATCTGTTTGTGGCTTTTTCTGGGATGTTCACACTTTTGTGCTCCCTGTACTGTCACACGAAGATAAATTGACGAAAAAGTTTTGTCCACGTCGCTTCTTTTTATTACTAATGTAACACACTTTTGTGACGTAGAGGGGGGGAGCCTTCTGACGTAAATGACGGCCTTCCTTGATGTCAGGATGACAGATTTAACGCATATCTCGTGATGATAACTAAACATGAAAGCAATTTCCCAACCCATTACGTATGATTTGATAAAAATTACGGATTCTGTGTGCAGGTGCGAGGTTTATTATCAAGAAACCTAAAAGAGATCTGCTTGTAGCACTTTCGTAGATACTCATGGAAATCTGTTTGTGGCTTTACACTTTTGTGCCCCCTGTGCTGTCAGGCGAAGATAAATTGACGAAAAAGTTTTGACCACGTCGCTTCTTTTTATTACTAATGTAACACACTTTTGTGACGTAGAGGGAGGGAGTCTTCTGAAGTAAATGACGGCCTTCCTTGATGTCAGGATGACAGGTTTAACGCTTCAATTGACACACACGAATTTATTACCCCTGACAGGACTGCATCACCCGCAGCTTTATACGCACAGTGCGTAAATATCTCTGACGACTGAAAGGGACCTCAGGGCCAGTTCATTTATTTTAATCCACTCTCAGGGTGGAGAATTGCATCCAGCACCAGCCACCACTACTCTTTCACTTTGTTTCCCTCTAGCCGTAGGCGAATTAATAGATCACTTTCCTTTTCCGACTCGAGCACTAAAACCAGGGCATTTGAATCTAATGCATTATCTCAACAATTCAGACGCGTTGGATTTCCTTTCATGTTAGCTCTGAGGGATTCATTTCTTTTGATATTAGATCATGTAACACTAAAATTAAAAGTAACATACGTCGAATGTTTTGTTATGTATTTTAAATTAAATTTATGTCATAAGCAATGACTAAGCAACATGACTTAAACAAAGCAATGAAAAAAAATGATAGCGACCCAAGTGACCGAAGTTCTGCACCAACAAATTCGTGGTACAGAAATGGCCTATTCCCGAAAATGCTGTACCAAACATTTCGTGGGACCAAAATGTCTTATTTACATAAATGGACTAGTACCAAAAATGACAAGTGATCCAAAAAGATGGACTGAAACAGTTTGCAACGAACGATTGTATTGTATTTATTAATATTCCATGGAATTCATACATGCTTACAGCTAGAATATGGAACAAGTCAAAAAACTTAATACTATTATAAAGTCTTAATTTATAGTCACAGTCTAGATGAAATATATACAGATGAGATTTACAATATAGTCTACTAGTACAACACAAAGTTTTAGTATCAATTTCATGAAGTGTTATTGAATGTCATGAATTCACCTACAGAATAGAAGGCGTGAGAAATTAGGTACTTCTTTAATTTGGCCCTAAATAATCTTATGTTTTGAGTTTCATTTTTATATCGATAGGGAGGCTATTAAAAATTTTTACTACCATATAACGCACTCCTTTTTGATAGCACGATAGACTTGCCGGTGGAGTATGAAAGTCATTTTTTGACGTGTATTTATGTTATGAACTGTTGAATTAGTTACAAAGTTTTCACGATTACATACGAGGAAGATTATTAATGAAAAGATATACTGACAAGCCATGGGCATTATTTGTAGTTTTTTGAAAAGAGTCCTACACGATTCCCTAGATTTGGCACCTACTATTATTCTAATTACTCTTTTTTGTAATAGAAATATATTGTTACTATCTGTGGAATTTCCCCAGAATATTATTCCAAAACTCATTACCGAGTGGAAGTATGCAAAGTATATTGTTTTTAAGGTATTGATATTTACTATCTTTTGCTTAGATCTAATAGCAAAACAAGCTGAATTTAGTTTGGGGGTAATTTCTTTAATATAACTTTTCCAATTTAACACATTATCGATTTTTAAGCCAAGAAATTTGGTTGTTGTTTCTAATAGGGATCTATTGTTAATTATTGCGCTAGAAATTTGCGACATTGAATTTGGACAGGATTTAAATTGAATTATGTTAGTTTTGTTACAATTTAATACTAATTTATTGACTGAGGACCAGTCACATATTTTGAAGAGTATTTCCTTTGTTGAAGATTGGAATGTGTTGGAGTTACTGGCTGTAATTGCTATACTTGTGTCATCTGCAAATAATATGGGATGACCTACATCTTTTATTAGGGGGGCAAGATCATTTATAAAGACTAGAAAAAGTAGGGGACCTAATATTGATCCTTGAGGAGTTCCATTATTAATAGTTGCCCATGTCGATGGAGATTTCATAGTTGTATTGATTTCAACTTTCTGTTTCCTATCTATGAGATATGAGTGAAACCATTGGTGTGCAACACCTTTAATTCCATAATAATCTAATTTATCTAGCAGCATTTTATGATTTATACAGTCAAATGCTTTGGATAAATCACAGAAAATCCCTCCAACTTGTAATTTTTTATTTACTGCCTCCAGAATTTTGTCAGTTAAACTAAATGTTGCATTTTCTGTGCCTTTATTTTTCTTAAATCCAAATTGTTGTGGGACTAAAATGTTATATCTTTCTAGATGATGATATAATCTTTCATACATTACTTTTTCAAAGATTTTGGAGAAGACTGGTAGAAGTGATATGGGTCTGTAATTTTCTGGAGACGTTGTTTCCCCCTTTTTGAAGATAGGAATAACCACTGAATATTTTAATCTCTCGGGAAATATACCATTGAACATTGAATAGTTACATAAATAACTTAATGGCCCAGCTATAATATGTGAACTCGCTTTTAATATTTTGCTTGTTATTTCATCATACCCTGAGGAGTTTTTTGACTTTAGATTTTTAATAATTGCAATTATTTCTTGTTTGTTTGTTAGAAATTTTTGAACGATATATCATTATAAGAAATTTCTCTTGTTAATTACTATATTCCAGTGCTATCTTAAAGTCAGTCTGTTTTTAATCTGTTTTGAATTCCTAAAATTGGTTACTAAATTATAGAAAAATTCATTCAAATAGTTTAATCAAAGTTAACATGGACGTGACGTTTATTTTTCTTTAAGTAAGTGATACTTATTTCATTTATTTATTTGTATTGCTAGTAAGTTTGAAATGAATGCTTATTAATAAATACAATGAAATATAAACTACCCCACTCCTGAATGAGTAAGACTCGTGCTCAGGAGGGGATTCCAATACAAACAAAAACAAAATTAAAATTGAGAGTGAATACAGATTATATAGTGTTTAATATGTTTAAACCCAAACAATAAATCCAATACGATTTCTTTCATTAATTTGGAGAGGATTCGTGGTTGAAATATTATTGGAATAAAATTTGTTTAATAATCTGGGACCTTGACTCATGCTTTGATAAAAAGCTGCCTTGGTTTTACATTTTGGTTCACACAAACACAGAGAATTCATATTTTTAGTTCTACATACTAGGTTCAAAAAGTTCCCGGAATTTGCTAGCATCATAGAAACACCGTACCTTAAACACTATTCTACAGCATTTCCTTCAAAATAGTTGCCTTCCGCAACAACACACTTTTGCCAACGCGTGTAGAGTTCCTGGAAGCAGGCCTGGAAGCCATTTTGTGAAACCCGTCTTAGTGCTCTCGTCGCGTTTGCGATAACCTCTTCAGCATTGAATCTCCGTCCTTTCAGATGACTTTTCAGACAGGGAAACAGAAAGTAATCAGGTGGTGAGAGATCAGGAGAGTATGGTGGGTGATCCAAAGCAGTTATGTTGTGCCTGGCAAGAAAATTCTTTACAATAATTGCGCGATGAGCAGGTGCATTGTCATGCATAAGGAACCAGTTGTTTTCTACCCACTTTTCTGGACGTTTCCTTCTCACTGCGTCCCAGAGGCGACGGAGGGTTTCTACGTACAATTCTTTCGTTACAGTACGACCTTCTGGAATGAACTCATGGTGGATGAGACCCTGAGAGTCGAAGAAAACTTCCAACATAACTTTGCTTTAAGTGAGCTTAAATGCGACAGGCTCATGTTAGTAGATTTACTGGCATGAAAAAGAACTCCTGCGGGACAAAATTCCGGCACATCCGGCGATGCTGATATAACCTCTGCAGTTGCGAGCGTCGTTAAATAAAACATAACATTTAAAATAACTTTGCCTTTGGAAGTGTGCCTAGGAAATTTTTGCTTCCGAGGAGATGTTTTCGATTTCCACTCAGATGACTGTCGTTTAGGGACTGGGTCGTACAAGTAGCACCAGTTTCATTTTGTTTAAGAAATCACCATCTTCATCAGCCATACTGATCATGTCCCCAGCAAAACACAGAACTTGATGTTTATACTTTGCTCTGTGGACATAATTACAAAATGCGACGAACAAACGAAACACTATGATAAACAATTGCCTATAACTCAAAACCAATAATTGCCATTATCAACAAACTTATGTATATACCTTTCAAAGTTATTAAAATTTCTATGAAAATATTTTAATAAAATAAAATAATACATTTGTTTAATATTGAACAATTTGAAGTGTTTAAACAACAATTCGGTTGGGTAATCTTTCTGCTTTTTCAAACAAATTTTAATATTTTTTTCTGTAGTAAAATTAACGGATAAAGGTTGGATTTATAAGTTCCACCCCAACCTATAATACCATACATAAATATACTTTGGAATACTGCTAAATAAATTATACGTAAACAGTTAAGTGACAAAATATTTCTTAGAATAACAAAGTAACATAATGTTTTACGTAATTTATTACAAATATAATGAATATGATTATTCCATTTCAAATGATTATCAATAATTATACCTAAGTATTTAACCTCATTAGCTTCATTAATAACTGAACAATTGCAATTTATTTGTCTGTATAAAGTTCACAAACTGAAGTTAAACTACATAGTGACCTTCTGTAATGAAACTTCTACTATCTTAGACCGAAGAAGTCTTTTCTTCTTTCTGTTGTGAACATGTATGTATTATAACATTACGATAAACAATATTTATGTTAATTTTTCTGCAGGGTGATTCAGTTAAAGCGTGCAAAAATTAAACACGAAATGAGGGATGCTCTAAAGAATATTTTGATTATTTTAAGCTTAAACATGTCTATCGCTGTCATATCCATTTTATCTACATTTATTTATACTTATTATATATATATTTACTTGGAATTATTATTTAAATTCATTAACACTTGAATTTTTAAATTATTTCCATATCATTTATAAATCCCAGTTAACAACGTACAGCTCATGTATTTTGTCAAGACACTCGGGATGTACAGTAAGGGAACAACGTTTCTGTAGAGAAGGTAAAAATAAAAGGGAAGGTCGGGCCTGTGTCTATCGAGTTCAAGGCAAAAACTAACCCATTCCCCTATAATTAGTAAGTAGACTAATCCGATCTCGTGCGCAGTTCTGTAGGAAGAGTCTGGGAGTGTCTTGACAAAATGCATGAGTTGTACTGCATCTTGTACCTCACACAGGTGCCGAAATCACGACCACCAGCATTTATTGTTTACATTTAGTGCTTACATTTAAATTATACTAGTGGCTTGTGCAGAAAATGCTGCAAACTAAGTTCATTAGACGTTCAAATAAGCATTTTTCAGATTTATTTTCAATGAGGAATACCAGACATTCTGAAAGTTATTTGCTTCCATAATAATGAAAGATTACTCTCTCTCTCTCTCGAGCCAGTACTGAAGAGAACCACGCATATAAATATCTACACCACACCGCCATTAAATATATGAAAAAGACCCAACCCCACTTGATTAATAACTATAAACATATTTGATTTTTAATAATATTATCTTACGTAAGTTTTATAGCTTTCAGTAACATATACTATATATATACTATATAGCCGCCACTCAGTAAAATATAGAAATCAAAATCTAATTTAAGTTATTCTCTACATCTACTTATATAACCCCAAAACGTTTCACTTTCATATCATCAATATAGCATTAATATGTATAATTAATGAAAAATAGTCACATCATGGCATTAACGTCAATAATATTTCATTTCTAATGGTAATAATGTCATCAAACCATCTCAAGTTTTGTACTTTTTAATATCCAATACATAGCTGTACCCAGAAAATTACACACCACAGAATCGAACCTGCAAATTATTTTTAGTAAGTTAAGTTTTTAATAACCAATTTAATTTGAGCTCTAAATATGTCAGCATTCTTGCAGATCAAGGCCTTCGTGTAATATTTTTATTGCAGTGTGTGTTTTGTTTTTATTCTGAAATGCAATTAGCTAGTTCTCAAAACTGACGACAGATGGATTTTGAAAAATAAGAAAATTATGTTGAAAATTGACATTTCACTGAAAACTACTATTTTTCTGAAAAACTTTGAGTTCCAAGCTTCAAAATGAGGGGTCATTTATTAAAATCTGTTGAGCCGTTTTCCCATAATTTCCATTACCGGTTCAAATTGTATATATATATATATATATATATATATATATATATATATATAGATTTGTTATTTGCAAGTACTATTTACATTTAATATTTCAATTTTTATTTACATGTAGGCAATCTATCATGCTTTGTTTATTCAAGTATCGTACACAATGTGATTCGGTGGTTCTGTCTGTTGTATACACATTGTCACACTGCAAAACATGATTTGAGTCAACGACAGATCTCGTTCATGTCATTCGAAGAATTGATTATAGTACGTAGGCTACAGTTCATTGTTGATTCTGATTTGTAAATTATATGACAATAATTTGCCTTTGATTGAAGTTCTGCTGATATGTACACATATTATCAGGCAGTACATCTCACTTGACGATATGTGTCAGAGGAAGAACAATTGTTTGTATGCATCTGAAGTCTGATTGTTGTAATATGTAGCTAATCGGCGATGTATGCAATAGAGGAGGAGAGGAACTGGCCACCCTACCCCATTATCTGCTGGCCAGATTGCCTCATAAGTGTTGCCTTCTTGGTATCACTTGTGAGGTGCAGACAGTGGTCTAAACAATGACAATAATTTTAAAATATACAGGATTAGTTAAAAGTCCCGCACCACCTAAATAACTCTTGAAGCATGTGGTTCAGTGATATGAAACTTGGTATGTGGGGATAACCACATACTAAGAGCTCAATAATGGTATTACCGAGTTTTTTCTACTTCCGGTTTAACCGGAAGTAACTCCAACCCTCATATTTTAAATGGAACATCCAATATATTTTTTTTATTTTCGAATAGTGCTCATTAAGAGCTTTTCAAAAAGTACCCACACTCGATATTTCTGTACAAATTCAGTGTTGCTAAGTCAAGAAAACAGAAAAGTGTATCGAATATTAAAATAATAAAGTACTCCTTCCTTAACAAAAAACAAAACAAAGCTAGCTCACCTTCTAAATTATGTGTTCAATTTGGTAGCCCTCAGCTGCTTTACAATGTGTCACTCGGTCATAGAAACCATTTAAGGAATGATTTAACCAGGCTTTAGGAATATCTTGCACCACTTCCATTTTTATTTAGCAACACTGAATTTGTACAGACGTATGACGTCTGGGTACTTTTTGAAAAGCTCTTAATGAGCTTTATTCAAAAATAAAAATATATATTGGGTGTTTCATTTAAAATAAGAGAGTTGATGTTACTTCCGGTTAAACCGGAAGTAGAAAAAAATCGGTAATACCATTATTGAGTTCTTAGTTTATGGTTATCCCCACATACCAAGTTTCATATCACTGAACCACATGCTTCAAAAGTTATTTAGGTGTTCCGGGACTTTTGACTAATCCTGTATATCATTGTAAATACGTACAAATAATAATTGGAGCGTTGGGCCGAATAACGGTCTATGTTACAATCTGCTATTTGTGCAGGAGGAACAAAAATGTTACATCGTAATTTCGCTCATAAATTTACTATCGGACGGGCAACATAGTCCGTTATCCCATCAATATGTTTTGTACACCAAGCGAAGTATACGATTGTATGTTATTGAAAGTCATATTACACATCATAGAAGTTTGTAACATTTTTAACTCCACAGAAGTGCTACTGGGGAATACAGACAATGAACAGTTTTATACAATCAGAATATTATGAAATATACAAAATCAATAAAAATGTTCAACTATAAATAAAATGATTATGACATTTATTTTTAAATACTATATATTAATATTAATTAACACTATGTAATTTATTATAAAGCTACACTCAATATCCTATTATGAATAAACATACACTAGCCTGTTGATCAAATAATTATTTATTTATTTATTTGTTTATTTATTTATTATTTTGCTAATAATTGTAACATAAAATATAATATACACAGAAAAACTTTAGCTCGCCCCTGAAACAGTAGAACTCGTGTTCAGGGGCGGATTCCTGAATTGAAATTAATAATTATACAATGCAATTTGTCTTATGTCTACTATGCAATTATAGTATATAAATTTAAATTTACAATTTTTCAATTTTTATAAAATCCATACATAAATTTTTAATTTAATACTAGAACTATTAGAACTGACAAAATTAGGATATTTAAATATAAATTTGTTATATATTCTTGGGCCTAAATTACTACTATGATTAAATACTGTAACAGTGTTGAATTTTGGTTCAAACAATCTTAAATAATTCATACCTTTTGTTTCATAACTATGAGAATACAATTCAAAATTATTTCGATTTTTATGTATGAATTTTATTAATACAATATAATAAATTTGTCTTACGTTAAGTACATTAAAGTCTAGAAACAAATTTTGAGATGGAAAATCAATAGGTTTATGAAGACATATTTTAATTGTTTTCTTCTGTAATAAATAAAGTGGATTAAAATTAGGTTTAAATGAGATACCCCATCCTATAATTCCATACATAATTACCGATTGAAATAAAGTTAAATATATTGTACGTAATAAATTTATTGACAAGTAATTCCTCAATAAAACAAAATAATATACTATTTTACGTAATTTATTACAAAGGTAATTAATGTGTTGGTTCCATTTTAAATGATTATCAAAATTATGCCTAAATACTTAACTTCAGAGGACTCTTTAATATTCGGACATTTACACTGTATAAGACAACAATCAGAATTATGTAATTTAATACTTAATATAGATGTAGGAGGTTTGTTACATTTTTCAGATAATGAGAATGGAATAATTATGGTTTTATTTCCGTTGATAGAAAGATAATTTATGTCAAACCATTTTTTTATTAATTTAAGTCCATTATTTATTTATTTACTAATATTTAATGTGCTGTATAGCAACCAGTGGCCAATTACAGTTCAGAACAAAGAACATAACAAAAACATCAGCAATGATATAAATTACAATAAAAGTACAATGAAGTAATTAGATAATGGCAATTAAATAAAATGATAATTACAAATGAAATAATGGAATCATATAAATGAAGAATGGAATCATATAAATACTATTACAAAGATATCCAAGATGACGAGAATATTATAATACAACGACAATAATGGCATTGGATGGACGGAATAAAATGGATGACTAAAATACTTAAGTAATGACAATTAAAAGTAATCGTAATTGAAAATGAATCGAATCATGTAAATGAATAAACAAAAGAAATAATATAAAAGGTAACGAGAATAATATTAAAATACAAATTTAAACAAAAGACAAAAATTAAACTGACGTAAAACCGTAAGGCAAATGTCAGGTAATCTATGGCAAATCCTCGACTTCATCTCGCTATCACCGCCATTGACGGTAAATAGCCTCGTAGTTGATATAGTGTCGTTAAATAACCAAGTAAAAACATTTAAAAAATCTACAATATAATGCAAGATTACTTCCCTATCTTTGATAGATTGTCTGAGAAAAATAAATTCATTTTACAAAATGGTCAAATACCAATATTTTCTTCTAACACAAAATAAAAAATATACATTATTTACTAAGGAATGTAGTTGAAAGAGTATGCCATTGTAAACATGAGTTTCAGCAATAAAATAAAAGAGATAAAATATGAAAAAGTTAACAAGTTTATTAGTGATGAGGGAAACGTTACATCACTGTACAGTGAACTGTACATTTTGAATTATAAAAAAATATAAATAAATTTTTAATCGTAAAAGTTTTAAAGGTTATGTCTTATTTAACGACGCTCGCAACTGCAGAGGTTATATCAGCGTCGCCGGATGTGCCGGAATTTTGTCCCGCAGGAGTTCTTTTACATGCCAGTAAATCTATTTAATCGTAAAAATATCTTTTTCATATAGCAGAAGGACAGTGTTTTACATATACCAATTTTCATTATTGTACAAGATACAGTAATGGAGGAAAAAAATGTTGAATATTTAAAAAATTTTATTGTTGTAAGTTAAGCTGACCTAACCCCTTAATTTTACTTCGCAGACCCCTATTTACCTGTTTCAAAATGTTGTGTTTAATATTGGCACGTTTTTACAGAATCGGTATGTATACCTTTCAAAGGTGGAAGTTTCTATAAGCCAAACATAGTTTCACTTGTTGACTTATGTACACAATATTGGAAGTAAACAAAGCAGTATCAGTACAGACCACATTGTACTTAGGTAGTATAGGTCTAACACATGGCACACCGTACGTGGTACACAAGTATAAAGGTATCGGCGATGAAATTACACTTTCAATTTCAAAGCTGTAGGGTTGGCAGCTTAATTACGTCACAGAAAACAACAGTAGTGTTGACCGCTTCTGATACATCGCTTTTATACATCTTACATATTATCACAGGTTGTAAACAATCTCTGTAAATATATATCCCCATTAATCGTAAGTAATATAATTTTCACTTTATATACAGGGTTAGTTAAAAGTCCCGCACCACCTAAATAACTTTTGAAGCATGTGGTTCAGTGACATGAAACTTGGTATTTGAGGATAACCATATACTATGAACTCAATAATGGTATTACCGAGTTTTTTCTACTTCCGCTTTACCTCGAAGTAACTCCAACTCTCTTATTTTAAATGGAACACCCAATATATTTTTTTTATTTTTGAATGGTACTCATTAAGAGCTTTTCAAAAATTACCCACACTTGATACTTCCGTACAAATTCAGTGTTGCTAAGTCAAGAAAAAAAAAGTGTATCAAATATTAAAATAATTAATGCTCTACCTAAATAACTTTTGAAGCATACGGTTCAGTGATATGAAACTTGGTATGTGAGGATAACCATATGCTAAGAACTCAATAATGGTATTACCGAGTTTTTTCTACTTCCGGTTTAACCGGAAGTAATTCCAACTCTCTTATTTTAAATGGCATACCCAATATATATTTTTTTTTTCAATAAAGCTCGTTAAGAGCTTTTCAAAAAGTACCCACACGTGATACGTCTGTACAAATTCGGTGTTGCTAAATAAAAATGGAAGTGGTGCAAGATATTCCTAAAGCCTGGTTAAATCATTCCTTAAATGGTTTCTATGATCGAGTGACACATTGTAAAGCAGCTGAGGGCTACCAATTTTAACACGTAATTTAGAAGGTGAGGTAGCTTCGTTTTATTTTTGTTAAGGAAGGAGTATTTTATTATTTTAATATTCGATACACTTTTCTGTTTTCTTGACTTAGCAACACTGAATTTGTACAGAAGTATCAAGTGTGGGTACTTTTCGAAAGGCTCTTAATGAGCACTATTCAAAAATAAAAATATATATTGGGTGTTCCATTTAAAATAAGAGAGTTGGAGATACTTCCGGTTGAACCGGAAGTAGAAAAAACTCGATAATACCATTATTGAGTTCTTAGTATATGGTTATCCTCACATACCAAGTTTCATGTCACTGAACCGTATTCTTCAAAAGTTCTTTAGGTGGTGCGAGACTTTTAACTAACCCTGTATAATCTATTATAACTAATATTTCTTGCACGTTTTGCTTATAGCAGTAATAATTGCTTCTCTTTTTAACAGCTTAATTTCTTGCTTTACTAAAATACTAACTTAAAAATGGACTGTAAATAAAATTAGTTCTTAAAAGTTGTGTAAATAACTCAATGTTTGGGTAAGTGTTGTTATATGTGCAATAAATATTCTAGTAAAAGTGATGTGTGATATTTTGTGTAACTCCCTGAAATTTTAGTGTTCCTAATATTACCTTACACCAGAGAATAGTTATACAATAATTATGCTACTTTATGTAAAAAATAATATTAAGAATGAGGCAATGTTTCAGAATATTTGAACTATATTATTAAATCACTATTTTGATATAAACTTATAGCAGTTTAATCTTCTTAAATCCAGCTAATAATTAAAAATGTTTGTTTTATACAGGATGATTCACGAGGATTTAGGGGAGAGTCGGGTAGTATCGGACATCGGGAAATATCGGAAAATGCGTTTCTTTCATCCACCACCATATGGCAGTACCTGAATGGCATGGTTACGTTTCTCTATGCGACATCACAGAAACGTAACCATGTCAATCAGGTACTATCATCGTGTGGTAGATGAAAGAAACTCACTGTCCGATATTACCGATGTCCGATATTACCCGACTCTCCTACCGTCCTTTACAGAGCTTATTCTGAAGACATTTTTAGCAAAAAAGTCACATAAACATAGTTCCTATTCCCAATATTTTCAGAGTTACACTAATTTGAAGTTTGTAAAATACGTTTTTTCTTTAGCTTGAAGGTAAAAGAATAATACAAATAGAGAATGAACCATTCAGAAGTATAATTTCTTTAATTGGTAAGTATTATGAAGCTAAAAATGTGCTGTGAACTCCTTAGTTGCTTCGTACAGACATCTTTTTCTATTTTTAACTAGAAAATACGTTTTTCTCAGCACTTATCACAACAATTATTACAAACCACACCACTTCCACCAACTTAATTAGTTGCAGTTCAATTTTGCATCCTAATTAACAGTCTTGGAGAGTTTACAACACTTTTTAAAAAAATGTCGCCGTCCGCTTGAGTACACTTGGCCGCACGCTTGTGAACGGCGCTCGTCGCTCTACGTAACTGCATACGGCTATCTTTGATTTCCGTATCGCTCGCGCTGGCTGCTGGCTGCACGCTGACCAAGATCACGCGTTCACAGCAATGCGTTCCAATAACGAAACGTAACTCTATAAATATTGAGGATAGAACCCATGTTTATATGACATTTTTTGCTCAGAATGTGTTCGGAAAAGTCCACACGTGTGGAGTAACGGCTAGCGCGTATGGCCGCGAAACCAGGTGGCCCGGGTTCGATTCCCGGTTGAGGAAAGTTACCTGGTTGAGGTTTTTTCCAGGGTTTTCCCTCAACCCAACATGAGCAAATGCTGGGTAACTTTCGGTGTTGGACCCCGGACTCATTTCACCGGCATTATCACCTCCATCTCATTCAGACGCTAAATAACCTAGATGTTGATAAAGCGTCGTAAAATAACCTACTTAAAAAAAGTCTTCGGAAATAAGCTCCGTAAAGGACGGTAAATCCTCGTGAATCACCCTGTATATACAGTATATTTTGATGTTGTTTTAAATATTCCTAACATCACTTTTATTCCACTTTAATTCTGTATTTTAAATTTCATTTTATCTGATTTATGATTCCAGTAAATATTTTCTTTACATTAAACCAATATGGTAGTAAAATCTGTTCTCAATTATATTATTCCATAATGAATGTTTGATGCAGGGTTGCGCTGCGAAATAATTCATTTTAAAAGCTAAGAAAACAGCTTAGAAGCTTGAGGAATCTACTGGGTATTATTCGCTTAGATATTGAGTTGCATTCTTCAGGCATTACACAAGTTTTTTTTTTTGTCTTGTTACTTTATATACGAGTAATAAAATAAAATATTTTGCTGCCTTACAAGTTTATCACAATACTTTAAATTGAAGTATTAAAATAAAGTATTATTTAAAGTAACTCTCACGGAAAGTTTTTGTTTTGTAAGTTCATATAGATGTCATGGAGTTTTCGTTTCTAAGTTAGTAGTTTTTTCCATAGATTTTGCTGTCCCTTGATTTATGAAAACCAAAACATAATTAACAAGCTCAAAAATAAGACGTTTAGAAATTTGAATTTAATTTCGTTATAAGGTCAGTAAATTCATGTAATTAGACCCGACGCCTACATGAGTTAGTTTTCTTTTAACCATTTAATGTAAGTACGATATACGCCGAAACAAACGGTACTGAAATTATTGGTCATCTGCCGTCCAAGTATCCCTAGCAACGAAGTATTATAATAGAGTGACAATTTGTGAATTCAGTGTTACGTTGATTTCTCCAATTATGGTTCTCGCATCAGAGGGGAAGGTGTTTATTGTCGAACATTATTTCCGGTCATACGGTGTACTAAATTTACAAATAAACTTTGAAAATCAAAATAAGCTCTTATAACATGCAATGCGACATAAGACTGATCCTGTACGATAGAACTTCTTGACGACAGGTAACATTTTTCCATAGGCGAAGAGAGAACCGTTTCCTTTGGGGGAGGGGGCAAAGCAAAGCCATTGAATCTCGATATAACGACATTATAGGGGGGACACCATTTATCTTCTACCCCATTATAGCATGGCCTTGGTACAGTATATCGGAATATGTTCATTTAATAAAGGTATTGTAAAATAAAGTAAAATTGTAACAAAATATACAGTGGCTGCTTGAACATCTGCAGAGTTCTAACACATCAGTACAGGCTGTTACAAAAAGAAAACATTACAGTGCTTCCATTCCTCAGATGAGGTATAGAAATTCTTATACATTCAGAACTTTAAAATAAATATTATAGTCCAGACACATGATCGGAAGACATTAATTCGTCAATTTAAGCACAGAAACTTAACCCTAAACAAAAACAAAAACAAATCTTTTGAATTCAATATTTTCTAAAATTAATAGAAAAAATAATTTCGAGGAAAAATTGTTCCGGGGCCGGGTATCGAACCCGGGACCTTTGGTTAAACGTACCAACGCTCTCCCACTGAGCTACCCGGGAACTCTATCCGACACCGATCCAATTTTTCGCTCTATATCGACAGATCTCAAAGTGGGCTGACAACAGTCAAGCAGTCAAATGTTGGTTGCTTGACTGTTGTCAGCCCACTTTGAGGTCTGTGGATATAGAGGGAAAATTGGATCGGTGTCGGGTAGAGTTCCCGGGTAGCTCAGTGGGAGAGCGTTGGTATACGTTTAACCAAAGGTCCGGGTTCGATACGGGCCCCGGAACAATTTTTCCTCGAAATTATTCAAATTAACTTTACAGGGAGTTATTCCTGAAAGCTTAATTTGCAGAAAAAAAAAAATTGTTCGGCCAAGTTTGGGGGCAGTGCTTATGCATTGTTGTGTTATTTGGTGTCTCATTGTTAAATCGCTCCTGGCACTGCTTCTTAACATGGCGCAAATTCGGTCCATTCTAACGCCCCACTTCGTATGACAGGAAATAATGCTCGATGATAAACATATCTTCTCCTCTGTTGTGAAAACCATATTTGCAACACTAACCCCAACACTGAATATACAATATGTTAAGGGTATATGTACGTGAACGACCACAAGTATTATCAGAAAATGCAGGCCCTAAATTTCTAAAATTTTACAAGGAAATGAATTCACAATTGGACAAAAATTACAAAGTACCATAGCTAGACTTATTAGAACTTAAATATCTGATAAAAGTACAAAAAAGCTTATTAATAATATTTTTTAGAATTCACTTTTTACTTTAAATTAAATTTTCCAAACTTTGAAAATTTTCACACATAATATTATTTCATACCTCCACAACTATTACAGATACAATTCTGAAATTTTGTACACTTATTTAAAATGCATTTATGCAAACGGTAGACTACAAAAATGCCCATTTCTTTGAAAATAGGAAAATTAAGTCACAAAATATTATGTAAATTTTAATATATTTTATGTAGATAGGACAAATAAAAAAATTAATTGTATTAAAATAAACAACTCTACAAGTCTGAGAGTAGTCTGTTTTTCAGAAATAGGGGAGAGTCGGGTAGCATCGGACATCGGGTAGTATCGGACAGTGCGTTTCTTTCATCTACCACCATATGGTAGTACCTGAATGACATGGTTACGTTTCTCTATGCGACATCACAGAAACGTAACCATGACAATCAGGTACTATCATCGTATGTTAGATGAAAGAAACTCACTGTCCGATATTACCCGTCGTCCGATACTACCCGACTCTCCCCTAAGTCTTTACTACATGCAGGAAAAATATTAAAGATGACAGAGAGACCATAACAATGTTATGGTTACCAAATGATGTAACTGCAGATTTTTTTCACACTTTGATAAAACTGGTTTGAAAAATATTATTAGTAACATTTTTTTGTACTTTCATCAGATATTTAAGTTCTAATAAGTCTTGTTGTGGTACCTTGTAATTTTTGTCCAATTGTGAGTTCATTTTCTTCTAAAATTTTAGAAATTTAGAGCTTCCAGTTTCTAATAATATTTGTGGTCGTTCACATACATATATACCCTTAAAATATCTTATAAAATAAATAAATATTTGGTTGCTAGGGAAACATAGACAGCAGATGAGCGATAATTTCAGTGTTGTTTGTTTTGGCGCATATTGTATATCCAAAATTTGAATTCATCTCGAAATTCACTGTAGTATCCTTTCTATCTGAAAAATTAAAATACTATTTTCTCAGACAATTATAAAGTAATCAGAGAACAGCAATTTCGAAGATTCAAAATTTTACTAGATACTTCCACAAGTTTGTCTGCGGCCATCAAATTAGGCGCTTTGTTAACGATACTGATTTACATTTCCTTCCTCAGTAAAACTTAGATCTGCTAGTGGCACTTGTCCCTTTGCTCTAATTTTGGACGCTGATGCTTTGGTCACAGGACGAAGAGCAACCAGAGATGGATGAAGTTGAGGACAACAGTTCAGCTCTCTGGAGCCATCACCACCATCCAGAAGAAGCCACCGCTCAAGAGGGAGGACTCCTTTCTCAAGAGGTTCTCTACGCGGCAGATTCCGGAGACGCAGGTGAATATCGACCATGCCGAAATGTAGTAATTATACACCTGGTAGTAGCCCTTTAATGCACCTCATTAAAGCACACCTATTCATTATAATTCAGTTGTTCACCCAATCAGAAATCACATTTGTACCGTTATAAAACCGCGAGTATCGATTATTCTCGGATATGCAATCGAAAGACAATTAGCGAAAAGTCACGGAGGCTGGAAATCTAATACTGTCGCAGAAGGTTATGTTCTGTTACTATAATAATTAGCGTTAATTGTAAATAATATTCAAATAAATTCAATTTGTCATCTCGTTTTTCAATTCTAAATCAATTTCCAGGTTATATCAAGACTAATGTTCATGTTATTCTCTAGATTATATCAAGGTCAATGATATTCGTGCCTGGGGAAAAAATCAATACTTTCGCATCTGTGCACATCTCACAATTCAGGTCAGTTCCGCTCGTCACTTATATAATCATAACATGAAAATTTATGAATAATTTCAAGTTATAAATATGGCCGAGCATAAAAAGTCGTATGAAACTTGCCTATTATGGTAATTAAGGCGCTCGTATTAAAAAATTATGGAACTCGTTTGCGCTCGTTTTATAAACAAACATACTCGCGTCTTAATTACTACCATTATAGGCTCGTTTCATAATGTACTATTATTTCGTGATTAACTGTCTTTTTTTCACAAATCTTACATAACAAAACTGTTCCATCGGTTGAAAGCACATGGGCACCAAATTCACTAACGTAAGCATGAAGTTTACTTTGCAATGGTTTACTGAATTTAGGCATTCTAGCTAACCAATCTTATACCTTCTGTCACCCGACAATAACTGACTGTTCCTCACTCAAATTTCTTTCTCCTACAATAATAAACACGTGTAGCACAAAATTGTAACAGTAAGATTTGAAAATATGAAAGCAAACAATTGGAAATGCTACGTGACAACTTCTATGAGAACTAGCTGAATATTTAAAATTATAAAGCTGATTGTTGGTACCGTGAAGACATGACAATATTATATTTGTAACTGTGGATTGTCGATCATTATTCATATTACACCAATAGTATTAAAGCACGATTATCAGCAGATTAAGCACTGAAATAAATTAGTTTTATTTCCTACTGTTAGTAAAGTTAGTCATTGTTTCAAATATTTAAATTTCATACATATTACATTACGATTATAGTCGCGACGCTGTTATTCCCGGCGTGACTCCTCCTCTTTGCTCACGTCTTAGGAAGTGAAGGCTCTATAAAGTCTAGGTAGGTAGTATCGTTCGCCAATTTTGTTCTTTCGTTGCCGAGCTACCAGACGAGGAATCTATTTGCCACACCGTTAAACATTATCATGTCGTAGCTCCTATGATAATAAATCAAACGCACTGTAATTCAGCAAATAATTGAGCGGCAAATAACGTCCTCGTGTGCTTTCTGCGAACGCCAACGAAAGAGCCAAAATGGCGGGCGATTATATTAAGTATTTATCGAGCCTTAAGAAATGAAAAACGTCTTCATAAGCGAATCACGGGACGCACACGTTTAAATGTAGCCGACCTGCAACGCGATTGGCTGCCGGAAATTAGAGAGACGGGACTATAGTTAGAAAATTGCAAATAAATGAGAAATGTTGCTTTAAAATGACAAAAAGGCATTTCTTAGTAAGAAACACCTTAAAAAGGCAAATTAGGCAAAATAAAAATTGGCCCTGTCACTTTGATTTACTCCAAATCACATTTAAATCTATGCAAATAACGATTTACGTCCACCCAGTAAGAAAGGCATTTTGCCAAACATCCAGACTTGAGTTATAAATTGGTTCTTCATAAAGTGTAGCCTACTCTGGTCGATTTACAAGTCAGTCCAAGTAGTGCTAGAAATAGTTGCAACATTTTTGTTCCTTTTGTGAAGATAAAAAGACTCTATACTTAAAGATCTTTATTTGTGTGCCCGTTTGTGACCTCTTACGCTGTAGAGTCCAGGAAATGACACCGGAAGGTCTTCAACCAAGAGCATTTCTCTTGCGTCCAATACATAGGAAGCGCCGCTACCATACAAGGACTTCAAGTAAGAGAGATGGACGTTTGTTAAAAACAACGAGGCTTGTGCCACTACGCTCAACTGACGACAGTGCTTTACAACGCGATGCCAGACTGGCACACACGACACGTACTTTCTCTTCCTCAATTTTTTTTTGTAAACACGTACCAGACAGGGGTCATTGGTGCAGATAAAACCTATTATGTGACTCGGAAACTATTATTAATAGAGGTAATGCTGAAGTTGAATAAAATAAGTCATATTCATAATTTATTATTATTATTATTATTATTATTATTATTATTATTATTATTATTATTATTATTATTATTATTATTCGTTCGTATAGATTTCGTAGAGAGTTCGTATAGATCAGTTTCTGTCAGATTCGTTTCCAATTCACTGTGGGCTAAAGCAAGAAGATGCACTATCACCTTTACTTTTTAACTTTGCTCTAGAGTATGCCATTAGGAAAGTCCAGGATAACAGAGAGGGTTTGGAACTGAACGGGTTACATCAGCTGCTTGTCTATGCGGATGACGTGAATATGTTAGGAGAAAATCCACAAACGATTAGGGAAAACACGGGAATTTTACTGGAATCAAGTAAAGAGGTAGGTTTGGAAGTAAATCCCGAAAAGGCAAAGTATATGATTATGTCTCGTGACCAGAATATTGTACGAAATGGAAATATAAAAATTGGAAATTTATCTTTTGAAGAGGTGGAGGAGTTCAAATATCTGAGAGCAACAGTAACAAATATAAATGATACTCGGGAGGAAATTAAACGCAGAATAAATATGGGAAATGCCTGTTATTATTCGGTTGACAAGCTTTTATCATCGAGTCTGCTGTCGAAAAATCTGAAAGTTAGAATTTATAAAACAGTTATACTACCGGTTGTTCTGTATTGTTGTGAAACTTGGACTCTCACTTTGAGAGAAGAACAGAGATTAAGGGTGTTTGAGAATAAGGTGCTTAGGAAAATATTTGGGCCTAAGAGGGATGAAGTTACAGGAGAATGGAGAAAGTTACACAACACAGAACTGCACGCATTGTATTCTTCACCTGACATAATTAGGAACATTAAATCCAGACGTTTGATATGGGCAGGGCATGTAGCACGTATGGGCGAATCCAGAAATGCATATAGAGTGTTGGTTGGGAGGCCAGAGGGAAGAAGACCTTTCGGGAGGCCAAGACGTAGATGGGAGGATAATATTAAAATGGATTTGAGGGAGGTGGGATATGATGATAGAGACTGGATTAATCTTGCTCAGGATAGGGACCAATGGCGGGCTTATGTGAGGGCGGCAATGAACCTCCGGGTTCCTTAAAAACCAGTAAGTAAGTAGTAAGTATTAATATTTGAGAGTCTCTGTCATTTCTGTGGGGGGAAGTGGTTTTAATATTAATGCATATTCCAGTATTAGAGAGAAATGCAGTGAAGGGCGCCAGATGTTGAGCATCTGATAAATGGAATTCTGGAGTTCGAAACACGAATACTCAGTGGAAATCTGCATAGACATATGAAATACCTACATTTCTTCTAGTTTATGAGGACTGTAACCCGTGTCTCTTGTGTGAAAATCTGACGCTTTAGTCATTATAATTTCATCTAATTATTCCACCTCAAGCTCGCAAGCGTCTAACCCTTAAGAGAGATCTATAAATACAAATATAATATATTGGAATGAATGTGCTGAATTTATAATGGATGTAGTGTGATGTCCAGGCGGGGATAGTGAAGATTTGACGTCACTAACAGGATCCGATGTATCAAATTATAATACACGCCATTCAAATGTCGAATTTCAGCCTGCAAAGTGACGTGGATGACGTAATAGCAGTCGATCTCCGACATGTTTGAATGTTTGTTACATCACGTACATGATTACAAACAACAAACAATTCCCTAACGCCCTGCGGTGTTGCAAAGCTGGGTTCTGAGTTCGATTACAACCGTTGCTATTCTTGTTTTGTCAAGTCCCTGATTGGTCTCATACTTAGAAACCTGACATTTAATGAAATATGAGTAAAATTCAGACATTTACTTACTGGATTTTAAGGAACCCGGAGGTTCATTGCCGCCCTCACATAAGCCCGCCATCGGTCCCTATCCTGTGCAAGATTAATCCAGTCTCATATCCCACCTCCCTCAAATCCATTTTAATATTATATTCCCATCTACGTCTCGGCCTCCCCAAAGGTCTTTTTCTCTCCGACCTCCCAACTGATACTCTATATGCGTTTCTGGATTTCCCCATACGTGCTACATGCCCTCCCCATCTCAAACGTCTGGATTTAATGTTGCTAATTATGTCAGGTGAAGAATACAACGCGTGCAGTTCTGTGTTGTGTATCTTTCTCCATTCTGCTGTAACTTCATCCCTCTACACCCCAAATATTTTCCTAAGCACCTTATTCTCAAACACCCTTAACCTATGTTCCTCTCTCAAAGTGAGAGTCCAAGTTTCACAACCGTAAAGAACAACCGGTAATATAACTGCTTTATAAATTCTAACTTTCAGATTTTTTGACAGCAGACTGGATGATAAAAGCTTCTCAACCGAATAATAACAGGCATTTCCCATATTTATTCTGCGTTTATTTTCCTCCCGAGTATCATTTATATTTGTTGCTCCAAGATATTTGAACTTCTCCACCTCTTCAAAAGATAAATTTCCAATTTTTATATTTCCATTTCGTACAATATTCTCGTCACGAGACATAATCATATACTTTGTCTTTTCGGGATTTACTTCCAAACCTATCTCTTTGCTTGCTTCCAGTAAAATCCCCGTGTTTTCCGTAATCGTTTGTGGATTTTCTCCTAACATATTCACGTCATCCGCATAGACAAGAAGCTGATGTAACGCGTTCAATTCCAAGATTTCAAACATTGGGTAAACTAAATCTGTTACGATGGATGTATTGTTCGTTGGGTATGGATAGTATGCCATCTGCCTGTAGAACTTTTAGGAAGATCTTTAATGTATGAAATCCGAGGAGATAGGAGTCAGATGAATTGAAGACATTATACAATACGTGACTTCCTACATTAACGGAAAAGGACGATTTTAATGTAGTGGAAAACCACTGAATTAATATACAGGGTTAGTTAAAAGTCCCGCACCACCTAAATAACTTTTGAAGCATACGGTTCAGTGACATGAAACTTGGTGTGTGGAGATAACCATATACTAAGGACTCAATAATGGTATTACGGAGTTTTTCCTACTTCCGGTTTAACCGGAAGTAACTCCAGCTCTCTTATTTTAAATAGAACACCCAATATATTATTTTATTTTTGAATAGTACTCATTAAGAGCTTTTCAAAAAGTACCCGCACTTGATACTTGCAAGATATTCCTAAAGCCTGGTTAAATCATTCCTTAAATGGTTTCTATGATCGAGTAACACATTGTAAAGCAGCTGAGGGTTACCAATTTGAACACATAATTTAGAAGGTGAGCTAGCTTTGTTTTGTTTTTGTTAAGGAAGGAGTACTCTGGTATCATTTCTCAAATGGTGGGCCACAATTTTTTTCTTCAAAACTAATCTCCAATTTAAGTTGTTGCAGAAATGATGTATCTACATATAAAAAATTAAAAATGTGCAACAATTACGAAAAAAATCTAATTTACCATGTTTTTACCTTAGAAGTATAATAGAGATGATTCAGTACGGCCTCCAATATTCATCTATTGTCAAAGACATCCTGGAACATTATAAGGACGCTATTGGATGTTTCTGGGTCTCGCCACAAGGCATCTGAACAAGACAAGGGAAGAAGCCAGAGTGGTTTAATAACGACCGAAAATTATATCATGTCTCCATATTAATTTATGGTTTAAGTACACTCCGTATTACAATGTGTCTCAGTGAAACATACAGCAGAGTCTGTATAGGTCAGTTTCTGTCAGATGCGTTTCCAATTCACTGCGGGCTAAAGCAAGGAGATGCACTATCACCTTTACTTTTTAACTTTGCTCTAGAATATGCCAATAGGAAAGTCCAGGATAACAGAGAGAGTTTGGAATTGAACGGGTTACATCAGCTGCTTGTCTATACGGTTGACGTGAATGTTAGGAGAAAATCCACAAACGATTAGGGGAAAACACGGGAATTTTACTGGAAGCAAGTAAGGACATAGGTTTGGAAGTAAATCCCGAAAAGACAAAGTATATGATTATGTCTCGTGACGAGAATATTGTACGAAATGGAAATATAAAAATTGGAAATTTATCTTTTGAAGAGGTGGAGAAGTTCAAATATCTTGGAGCAACAAATATAAATGATACTCGGGAGGAAAATAAACGCAGAATAAATATGGGAAATGCCTGTTATTATTCGGTTGAGAAGCTTTTATCATCCAGTCTGCTGTCAAAAAATCTGAAAGAATTTATAAAACAGTTATATTACCGGTTGTTCTGTATGGTTGTGAAACTTGGGCTCTCAATTCGAGAGACGAACAGAGATTAAGGGTGTTCGAGAATAAGGTTCTTAGGAAAATATTTGGGGCTAAGAGGGATGAAGTTACAGGAGAATGGAGGAAGTTACACAACGCAGAACTGCACGCATTATATTCTTCACCTGACATAATTAGGAACATTAAATCCAGACGTTTGAGATGGGCAGGACATGTAGCACGTATGGGCGAATCCAGAAATGCATATAGAGTGTTAGTTGGGAGGCCGAAGGGAAAAAGATCTTTGGGGAGACCGAGACGTAGATGGGAAGACAATATTAAAATGGATTTGAGGGAGGTGGGATATGATGATAGAGAATGGATTAATCTTGCTCAGGATAGGGACCGATTACGGGCTTATGTGAGGGCGGCAATGAACCTCCGGGTTCCTTAAAAGCCAGTAAGTAAGTACACTCCGTTAGAAATAAATATTCAGCCACACCGACCGTTGAATATTGTATTGGAAGAATTCTATTGAGACATGCAAAATACAGACTTCAGTATTCTGTCATCCTTGCTCGCTTGGATTCTTATTCAATTAACCACTTTAAAAAAATGTACGTAGCGTGTTTGTCATTAGGAGCACTTCTGAGACACGAGGTATATAGCCTAGATGATCGTAGAGTCGTATATTTTCTTATTTTTCCTATTCTCTGAAAACTCAAACGGATGCTGATGCGAGGGTGCAAAGATTCTAAGGATGCGGAAGTTGAAAGATTGCATAAAGGAATTTTCTTTGTTTACTTCATTGTTCTCCCAAAACGTTGATTTCATTCTTTGCGAAAAATCAATATCAGAACTCTGTAACGATGTTCTTCTGTTTCATATCTAAACAAATGAAATCTAGTGTGGATTTCCTAGAACAGAGATCTTGCAGGGGTATCCGATTTCTTGGAAACGTCATCCTACTCAACCCGCCTTCCATGAATTTACAGTAGAAGGCAGATTGAATACGTCCCTGTTATGAACACGCACACAGCAAGAGTCGGTTGAGTTCTATGGATATCATGGTTATTGCACGGTTAGTTGATGAGCTGGAATGTAGAATATGCATTCCGAAATTCTTTAGCTGATGTTCATAGCATAAATGATATTTTAACAAACAGTTTTACAGGAAAACTTAATTTCAAATAAAAACTCGTTCTTTCGAACAAGGACAAATTCATAATTTCTAGGAAATATCATGAAACTCATATTTCGTATTTGTGACATACGATAAATAACAGAAGACCTTCGTGTTATAGGATTATTTAGAAATATTTTCAAATTGTGTTGGTTAATTGTACATAATTAACAATATTACTGAAGTTCTTGTTTCATATAAAATCAATATTTAATGTACATCATTCCCTGATAAATTAACTCTTAGATATTATATACGAACAAAATCCGTCCAATAGTTTAGTAGAAATCGCTGTACACAGACAGACTAGTACGTAAAATTAATATATTTCATGTACATCATTCCCTGATAAATTAACTCTTAGATATTGAATACGAACAAAATCCGTCCAATAGTTTAGTAGAAATCGCTGTACACAGACAGACTAGTACTATAATTATTATATTTCATGTACATCATTCCCTGATAAATTGGCTCGTAGATACTGAATATGAACAAAATCCGTCCAATAGTTTAGTAGAAATCGGTGTACACAGACAGACTAGTACTAAAATTATTATATTTCATGTACATCATTTCCTGATAAATTGACTCGTAGATACTGAATATGAACAAAATCCGTCCAATAGTTTAGTAGAAATCGGTGTACACAGACAGACTAGTACATAAAATTAATATATTTCATGTACATCATTCCCTGATAAATTGACTCGTAGATACTGAATATGAACAAAATCCGTCCAATAGTTTAGTAGAAATCGCTGTACACAGACAGACTAGTACTATAATTATTATATTTCATGTACATCATTCCCTGATAAATTGGCTCGTAGATACTGAATATGAACAAAATCCGTCCAATAGTTTAGTAGAAATCGGTGTACACAGACAGACTAGTACTATAATTATTATATTTCATGTACATCATTTCCTGATAAATTGACTCGTAGATACTGAATATGAACAAAATCCGTCCAATAGTTTAGTAGAAATCGCTGTGCACAGACAGACTAGTACTAAAATTATTATATTTCATGTACATCATTCCCTGATAAATTGACTCGTAGATACTGAATATGAACAAAATACGAATAATTTCAAGGGAAAAATTGTTCCGGGGCCGGGTATCGATCCCGGGAGCTCTGGTTGAACGTACCAGCGCTCTACCACTGAGCTACCCGGGAACTCCACTCGACACCGTCTCAACTTTTCCCTTTATATCCACACAACTCGCGTGGGCTGACGCATGAACAAAATACGTTCAATAGTTTAGTAGAAATCGCTGTGCACAGACAGACTAGTACTAAAATTATTATATTTCATGTACATCATTCCCTGATAAATTGACTCGTAGATACTGAATATGAACAAAATCCGTCCAATAGTTTAGTAGGAATCGCTGTACACAGACAGACTAGTACTAAAATTATTATATTTCATGTACATCATTCCCTGATAAATTGACTCGTAGATACTGAATATGAACAAAATCCGTCCAATAGTTCAGTAGAAATCGCTGTACACAGACAGACTAGTACAAAAATTATTATATTTCATGTACATCATTCCCTGATAAATTGACTCGTAGATACTGAATATGAACAAAATCCGTCCAATAGTTTAGTAGAAATCGCTGTACACAGACAGACTAGTACTAAAATTATTATATTTCATGTACTTCATTCCCTGATCAGTTGACTCGTAGATACTGAATATAAACAAAATTCGTGCAATAGTTTAGTAGAAATCGCTGTACACAGACAGACTAGTACTAAAATTATTATATTTCATGTACATCATTCCCTGATAAATTGACTCGTAGATGCTGAATATAAACAAAATCCGTCCAATAGTTTAGTAGAAATCGCTGTACACAGACAGACTAGTACTAAAATTATTATATTTCATGTACATCATTCCCTGATAAATTGACTCGTAGATACTGAATATGAACAAAATCCGTCCAATAGTTTAGTAGAAATCGCTGTGCACAGACAGACTAGTACTAAAATTATTATATTTCATGTACTTCATTCCCTGATAAAGTGACTCGTAGATACTGAATATGATCAAAATCCGTCCAATAGTTTAGTAGAAATCGCTATACACAGACAGACTAGTACTAAAATTATTATATTTCATGTACATCATTCCCTGATAAAGTGACTCGTAGATACTGAATATGAACAAAATCCGTCCAATAGTTTAGTAGAAATCGCTGTGCACAGACAGACTAGTACTAAAATTATTATATTTCATGTACATCATTCCCTGATAAATTGACTCGTAGATGCTGAATATAAACAAAATCCGTCCAATAGTTTAGTAGAAATCGCTGTACACAGACAGACTAGTACTAAAATTATTATATTTCATGTACATCATTCCCTGATAAATTGACTCGTAGATACTGAATATGAACAAAATCCGTCCAATAGTTTAGTAGAAATCGCTGTACACAGACAGACTAGTACTAAAATTATTATATTTCATGTACATCATTCCCTGATAAATTGACTCGTAGATACTGAATATGAACAAAATCCGTCCAATAGTTTAGTAGAAATCGCTGTACACAGACAGACTAGTACTAAAATTATTATATTTCATGTACTTCATTCCCTGATAAAGTGACTCGTAGATACTGAATATGAACAAAATCCGTCCAATAGTTTAGTAGAAATCGCTATACACAGACAGACTAGTACTAAAATTATTATATTTCATGTACATCATTCCCTGATAAATTGACTCGTAGATACTGAATATGAACAAAATCCGTCCAATAGTTTAGTAGAAATCGCTGTACACAGACAGACTGGTACTAAAATTATTATATTTCATGAACATCATTCCCTGATAAATTGTTTCGTAGAAACTGAACATTAACAGAATTCTTGTAATCGTTTAAAGTGATTTCCTTTCGGTTTCTATGGCAACGCTCATTTCGAAATGTAACAAATGAAAGCTGTTTTTGTGTGTTAATGCGTTTTTATATTTATTTATTTCAAGAAGTAATGGATCTCTGTATACCGGTTGGAAATTTTGTCATTCTTTTTTATTATGAACGCAGTACAAAATTTCCCTCCTGTAGGCCTATAGCCCAGGCGTTAAGTCGTTTGCTTTCAGGTACATATCTCTGTTTAGATTCCCGTTTGGGGGTTTACCGAATTGTGATTCTTTGAGGTCTTCTCTAAGTGTAAAGCGAATGTCAGGTAATATACGGCAAAATCTCCATCTCATTTTGCGAAATACCATCTCGTCATCACCAACTCCAGCGACGATATAATGATGTAGTTGATGTAGCGTCGTTAAATAATGTATTTTAAGAAGATATAGAACTCTTTAAATGGATTTCCTTTTCGAACAGTGTACTACGTAAATTGTAGATTGGATAAAAACGCAGGTCACATATTGGGAAAAATGTGAAGACAAAAAATTAAAGGCTAGAAGAGCCTTATTTCAGGATAACTTCTTATAAAATTATTTTATAGAATTACGTAAGTGTCAGAGAATCTAGACTATTGAATACAGCTACATTCTTTTTTCTTTTCTTTTTGCTCACACAATCTTATCAAGCGAAGAAGAAAGTGCTGTTTCACCAATTAGAGATTTTAAAAATTAAAAATGGCTCTTTCGATATTAAACGCAATGAAGCTTATTTGTAATTCTTGTTGCCATGGTAATCACTCGAGAAGTCTGCTTTAATATTTCAGCGCATTCAGATGTCTTGTTTGTGAATTGAAACTCGTATACAAAAGACGTCCTTCTGAATAATTAGTAACTGTGTTCTGAATTCGTCCTATATCCAGATGCTAGACTGCTGTCTCGACTACCATGTTCTTGAGGACGTAAAAATATGACGTAAAAGTTTTTAATATATGCCCGCCTCTAGTCTAGTCTAGTGAGCAAGATATTTTTGTGATATTGTTCGTCTGTGATCGATCTAAATGTACACATAGGATAAATTACAGGAAAGGTCAGGAGTTCGCTTCCAGAGAGATTCTATAGACATTCCGTGCGTAAGGCGTTTATGTTAATTTTTACAGTTCTCTACTGGTACTTGAAACATTCCTATCATAATTCAGCCCCTATCATTGCACGCATTCTATTCCTCACATGATATAATTAGGAACATTAAATCCAGACGTTTGAGATGGACAGGGCATGTAGCACGTATGGGCGAATCCAGAAATGCATATAGAGTGTTAGTTGGGAGGCCAGAGGGGAAAAGACCTTTGGGGAGGCCGAGACGTAGGTGGGAAGATAATATTAAAATGGATTTGAGGGAGGTGGGATATGATGATAGAGACTGGATTAATCTTGCTGAGGATAGGGACCAATGGCGGGCTTATGTGAGGGTGGCAATGAACCTCCGGGTTCCTTAAAAGCCAGTAAGTAAGTAAGTTAGTTAGTTTACCTATTATTTATTTATTTAGTCATTCATTTGTCCATTAATCTATATATTTAGTCATTCATTGGTTTATTTATTTATTTTACAATTAATTTATTCATATTTATTTTTTTACGTTTTTATTTAGTCGTTCATCCGTATATTTATTTATTTATTTTTATATTTATGTATTTATTATTTATTTATGTTATTTAATTTTGTTATTTATGTATTTATTTATTTACTAATTTATTTATATAGTTATTTGCTTACTTACTTATTTATTTACTTATTTATTTAGTTATTTAACTATTTATTTATTTGTTTATTTATTTAGTTATTTATTTATTTATTTATTTATTTATTTATTTATTTATTTATTTATTTATTTATTTATTTACTTATTTATTTATTTATTTATTTATTTGCTTACTTATTTACTTATTTATTTACTTATTTATTTACTTATTTATTTACTTATTTATTTGTTTATTTATTTATTTATTTATTTATTTATTTATTTATTTATTTATTTATTTATTTATTTATTTATTTATTTATTTATTTTATGAAATCAAGTGCAATAAATTATTTATCAACCTATAGTTAATCCCTGTGAAACTCAATGTTTAATAAACGTAAATTCTGAGTAAATAAGTTTGTGACGATTTCACAATTCTGTGGTGTTTGGTCAGAACATAATAAGTCCCATAAAATGGCCTTTTTTTAGCTGAAAACGCAGCCCTATTTAAAAACACTTCTCTTCCGTTTGGTATAACCGTGATATCTCAATCTAATCATATGTTATTTTCATTCACATTTATATATGTAAATTAGATTTATGATTTGTACGGGAAAAGTGAAAATAATACTTGTATCTCAAAAAGTGTTTTTTGGAGTTACCATGTTTTGATGAAATACCACAGAATTTTGTATTTATTTCTACCTTTGTTTTCTGTTGGTTCCGTAAGATATAAATAAACCTATGGTTTGATTTATAATTCTATAAAACTTTATTTTCTTATCTATACAGTGTATATCTCTTGCCTCCATTTCTCGGGATGTAGGCAACACTTAATTTTAAGGGAAGACAATAAATTTCAGGTGACCTTCGTACAGGGATATCTCCTTGCATACAACTCAGTATTTTTCCCCTAAACTTCTGGTGACTTTGATAAACAAGGGAACAGCTAGTTGTACGCACTACACTGCCTTCACAAATGAAACACAATCGACTCAAGGAGTATAGGCACAGTATAGTATATACAGTCGCGAAGCTCAATACGTAGTAAATATGCAAACATTAGATAGTTGCTCACCACTAGGATCGCTAATATCGCCTCATTACAGGCAATGCAAAATAGTACCGTCACAGTCTATTGTTTCTAGCACCCTCAAAACTCAAGCTTCGTGACTGTATATAGTAGACTGTGGTATAAGTTTGTATTTACTGCACTCCCTGTGAATGTACGGGACTGTATAACTTCAAAAAAATAGGAGAAAGAAAGGAAATTTATCTTTTGAAGAGGTGGAGAAGTTCAAATATCTTGGAGCAACAGTAACAAATATAAATGATACTCGGGAGGAAATTAAACACAGAATAAACATGGGAAATGCCTGTTATTATTCGGTTGAGAAGCTTTTGTCATCCAGTCTGCTGTCAAAAAATCTGAAAGTTAGAATTTATAAAACAGTTATATTACCGGTTGTTGTTTATGGTTGTGAAACTTGGACTCTCACTTTGAGAGAGGAACATAGGTTAAGGGTGTTTGAGAATAAGGTGCTTAGGAAAATATTTGGAGCTAAGAGGGATGAAGTTACAGGAGAATGGAGAAAGTTACACAACACAGAACTGCACGCATTGTATTCTTCACCTGACATAATTAGGAGCATTAAATCCAGACGTTTGAGATGGGCAGGGCATGTAGGACTTAAGGGCGAATCCAGAAATGCATATAGAGTGTTAGTTGGGAGGCCGGAGGGAAAAAGACTTTTGGGGAGGCCGAGACGTAGATGGGAAGATAATATTAAAATGGATTTGAGAGAGGTGGGATATGATGATAGAGAATGGATTAATCTTGCTCAGGATAGAGACCTATGGCGGGCTTATGTCAGGGCGGCAATGAACCTCCGGGTTCCTTAAAAGCCAATAAGTAAGTAAGTAAGGAGAAAGAGTTACACCCTGTATATTATGATCTCCACCGTGAAATAATTAATATTGTAGCTCGTTTATAAGTTAACAGTAGCAGTAGATCCAACATTTATGAATATTACACTCATAAAAATATGTTCAATGCCCAGTACAAATTATTCTCATAACATTGTTCTGTAGAGATGGTATTACTCTAAGTGTAATGAATTGCTGGCCGGAATAACCCATACTGCCACAGTAGACTATTACAATTAATCTTGGCTTTTATTAAATTTAATATTTCACTACGCTTAATGAATTGCTGTCTGGTGTAATCCATACACCACTACAGTACCAAATTGCCGATGTGCATTTAAGATGAGCAAGTGGTAATCTCTCCCTCTGCATCCCTTTGGAAGAGATGTGAATGTTTCATAAGTTACCTGCCTGCGTAATGCCCTCTCTCTGCCACAGTCCGGCCTTCATATCCGTTGTGACTGCGAGGAAAATGTAATGATCTTATTTTTTGTGTGAGTGGTATGAAAACACGTTGCCATGGTTACCGGTCGCCGTGGAAACCCGGCAGGGCTGATATTGTTTAGGTAGGAACTGCGGAATTGTGTGTTTATGGTTGGATTCATGCGTATATTGCCTACAGGGACGTGATAATGTAGCCTTACTTCTGTTCAGGTGTTGGTTAGAGAAAATTCAGCGTGCTTTAGTGAATTTAATGGAATATAGGCCTACTGTACACGTAGATCTACAGGGTGAGCCGTTTGGGTATGGATAAAATAAAAATATCAAAAAACATTTACTACTGAACTTTATTTGTTGAAACTTTGTGCATACAACACTGAAAGATGGGAGATTCCTCAGAGCTCAACATGACCCCCATTGTGCACCCTGCAGAACTCATAACGGTGATGCAATTCAGCCCATGTCCGTTGTAACATAAGAGGGGTGATTTGTTGAAAAGCTTGAGTAATTTTTACTCTCAGATCATCAGTGTTCTTGAGTTTCTGTGAATAGACAATGTCTTTAACAAAACCCCACACGAAGAAGTCAGGAGGGGTTAGATCTGGGGAGTTTGGGGGCCAAGCCAAGAGATAGCTGCTTCTCGTACTGGGTTTCGCCTGCGACCTCCTGCATGTTTTTTAACTCAGTTATTCGATACCACAACATTATGGAGTCGTATTTAGGTACATTACGCACACCGTACTCACGTCGAAATTCCCTTTGAACTCTTTTAACACTCTCAAATTTAGCATACCAAAGAACACATTGTGCTCACTGTTGATTTGTAGTAGCCATTTTAATCATCTATGATTTTCATTTGTCCTTTCAGATTATGCATTGTTGATTGTAATATATGGAAACTCCCATCTTTTAATCATAATATAACCAGCAAGAAATTTTTCCTACTATCGTAACAGCTTTATAATAATAAATTAATATTATCTATACTCAAACGGATGAGGCTGTATTTACATTTAGTTATTTCTGTGAGTACTAATTAATTATGAAATATGATATGAATATGAAATATGAAGAGCCTGAAATCCCATAAGGGCCTCCTACAGTATTGTAGAGTGAGCTGAAGGTCCACTACATTTGACGAGCCAGTCCAAAAGAGCTTACACTATACACTTACAAACAAAATACACAAACTATACAAAATAAACACGAAAAACTATAGAGACTAAACACATAAATTATACAAACTAAATACACACAAAAAACTATACAAACTGAACACATAAAATACACAGTCCTAACACACAAAAACTTGTAAACTGAAAAAAAAAAACAAATTATACAGTCTAAACACATAATCAAACTATCTAAACTAAACACACAAACAACTATACAGACTAAACACATAAATTATACGAAATAAACACACACTAAAACTATAAAAACTGAACACATAAAGTACACAATCTTAACACACAAAAACGTATAAACTGAACACATAAATTATACAGTCTAAACACACAAACTAACTAACTAAACACAAAAAAACAATACAGACCAAACACATGAATTATACAAACTAAATACACACAAAAAACTATACAAAATGAATACATAAAGTTACACAGTCCTAACACACAAAAACTTATAAACTGAAACCGTAAATTATACAGTCTAAACACATAAACAAACTATCTAAACTAAACACACAAAAACTATACAGACTAAAACATAAATTATACATGAACAAAACAAAAACTATACAAACTGAACACTGAACAAATCTTAAACACAAAAAAAAACTGAACACATAATTATACAGTCAAACACACGAAACTAAACTTATACAGACTAAACACAAATCTTAAACACATATAAAAAACTATATAAACTGAACACATAATTATACAGTCCTAAACACAAAAACTTGTAAACTGAAAAACAAATTATAACTAAACTAAACAAACATCTAAACTAAAAACGAAAAACTATACAGACTAAACACATAAATTATACAAATTAAACACATATAAAAAACTATACAAACTGAACACATAAAATACACAGTCCTAACACACAAAAACTTGTAAACTGAAAAAGCAAATTATACACTCTAAACACATAAACAAACTATCTAAACTAAACACACGAAAAACTATACAGACTAAACACATAAATTATACAAATTAAACACATATAAAAAACTATACAAACTGAACACATAAAATACACAGTCCTAACACACAAAAACTTGTAAACTGAAAAAGCAAATTATACACTCTAAACACATAAACAAACTATCTAAACTAAAAACGAAAAACTATACAGACTAAAACATAAATTATACAAATTACATATAAAAGACTACAAAAACATAAAATACACACAAAAATTAAACTGAAAAAGCAAATTATACACTCTAAACACATAAACAAACTATCTAAACTAAACACACGAAAAACTATACAGACTAAACACATAAATTATAAAAACTATACAAAAACTGAACACATAAAATAACAGTCCTAACACACAAAAACTTGTAAACTACAAAAAGCAAATTATACAAACTCTAAACACATAAACAAACAAATTATCTAAACTAAACAAACATCTAAAAAACTATACAGACTAAACACATAAATTATACAAATTAAACACATATAAAAAACTATACAAACTGAACACATAAAATACACAGTCCTAACACACAAAACTTGTAAACTGAAAAAGCAAATTATACACTCTAAACACATAAACAAACTATCTAAACTAAACACACAAAAACTATACAAACTAAACACATAAATTATGAACACATAAAATACACAGTCCTAACAAATTAAAAATTAAAACATACATAAACAAATACTAAACTAAAAACTATACAAACTAAACACATAAAATACACAGTCCTAACACACAAAAACGTATCAACTGAACACATAAATTATACAGTCTAAACACACAAACTAACTAAACTAAACGCACAAAAAACTATACAGACTAAACACACAAATTATACAACTAAACACACACAAAAACTATACAAACTGAACACACAAATTATACAGACTTAACACACAAAAACTTACAAACTGAAGACATAAATTACACATTCTAAACACATAAACAAACTGTCCAAACTAAACACAAAAAACTATACCTGCCAACTAAATACATAAATTGTACCAACTGAACACACAAACTATTCATATTAAACACACAAAAAATGTACAATAAACACATAAACTATACCAAATAAACACGCGCACAAACTATCCAATTAACACACTGTTTAATTAAAGCGACCTCTTTTTCCAGCAATTTTCTTTTCGTTTCATTGTCATCCCATCAGTTTGTTTAATTTCTATTACCCCTTTATAGTATCTTTCAATAAAATCGAGTAAAAATGAATTTATGTATATGCTGAAATTTGGTGCTCTTTTTCTCTCTTTTTTTTTAATTTATTTTATTTTCATATTAACTTATTTGAAGGAAGGCCTACGTTTATATCTACACGAAAAAATAGAAATTGCAAAAATTTATACAATATTTTATAACACCGCTTCCAAAAATCAACTAGTCACTGCCTTCTGAATACTATGATGAATTGCTCTGAAAAGGAATAATTACGAAATAAACACCCTGCAACAAACCGCGATTTCGTAACCAAGCAAACTTGATGGTGCATCGGTTTATATTGTTATTGGTTAATCATGGATATCTAAATACGTATTGTAAACTTTCTTCAAGAGGTTTTAATCTTCTTCAAAATAATGGAAACCGCAAACTATACAGCGAACACCAGAACTTTTGTAGTGCTTTCAGTGGAACATTATGGAACATCCTCCTTACAGTCCGGATCTGCCCCATCATTTGTTTGAGACAATGATGGAACATCCTGGAGGTAGACGAGTTTTGTATTATTCAAATGTACGGGCTATTCCGTATGAAATCGATCGGTAAAAAACATCGCATTTTTTATACTCTAATTTTTTACCTACTTATGCAATGTGCTGAGGAGAGTGAAATTTTTAAAATATACTATCGAAAGTCAAACGGTTTTCGTATTATTGAGCGACAAATTTAGCGTATTTTATAAAAACAAGCCTCTTTCAGCGCTCAGAACTCTGGAACCATTTACTGCAGAACATTGAACGAGAGCTCATTTTGAAGCTGACATTTGGTACATTATGATAAGAAGTAATCCTTATTTTTATTATACACAGAGAGACAGATAATCTGATTTTACTTTCTTTTAGACTTTTTGGCCATTTGTAAAAATGTAAAAAATATTGAGAAAAAACCTTGAATTATTAAGACGGATTCGACATTGTTTGCTTACTGGCACGGCAATAAGTTTCGAGGGTATTAAATAGATTATTTTCACACGCCTAGACTTGAACGGCGCAGTACCGCATGCACTGGCCGAGAGCTGAAGATAAGCGAGCGTTGGGCGTCATTTTACTCCTGTGTTTATGAAAACCTGTGATAAAGCTAGCACAGCCATGACTGCTAGACGACACATCACGTGTTTGTCTCCTGGCCTTGCTTGTCTCGGCTAGCTCCCGCCTCACAGTCAGCTGGTTAGTTCACGCGCGTACTATTTATTTTCTCTATTTGATATTTTCAATACTTTCTTATCAACATATCATCAGTAAAAAAATATGTGTTTATTTGTACTTTCAATGCGGAATCTAACTATATATTTTTAAAATATTTTTTCCTTGGCAAAGGCGTCTTAATAAGGAAAAATCTAAATTTCTCCATTTCCATAAAAAGTAAGAAAAACTGTTCACATATCAATATAAACTTTAATTTCTCAGCATCAAAATAAACCATGATTTTGATCATTGGGTCAAAGGGTTTCGGAGCTACGACAGTTTAAAGTTGCTAAGTTTATGAAAATACGATAAATTGAAATATTTTTAATTTAAAAACTATGAAGTTCTGATGCCTCAAACTTTGCACAAAGCATTGTATCACAGTTCTCTACGTAAAAAAAAGTTTCATTGTATTTAGAAATTGTAAGGTCAATTTTCTCTATATTTCGGTCGATTTGAGATGGAATAGCACGTACAGAATACTACACCAAGATTGGTTAAAACATTGACTGTTTTGAGCTGATACTATATTGTCAAAAGAACTTCCCTGAATGGATTGAGTATGACATATTGAGCGTTTTCAAGGCGATATTGAAAATCACGTCTACGCATTTTACTCAAAGTTACATCTGCCTAGCTTAGTCGTTGCATAAACTGAGTTCGACAGATATGAAAATTAATTTCCTAATAAAGAGCACTTATTAGCCCCCTATAATGAGATTGACTGTGTGTCAGTGCAGTTAAAGGAGTCGAAATCACGACTTTACATTAGAAATACAAAGTGGAAAGTTATTAAAGTAACGAATACGAAAGTCTATGTGACTGCTAAATCATCCCCTCCCCCTTTGATTGTTCGTGCTTCCGTAGTCATGGCGATAATTGAAGGGGGAACAGAAGAGAAGCGCCAGGCGCCCGGATTCTCCTTGTGTAAACTTGGGCACCTCATTTAAGAGGTTATGGTGTGGACAGGAAGACGTTGTTATTTCTAGGACGTAGCCACTCGAGAGATCTGCTTGTAGCGCTCCTGCTGCCCACTTCACGTACTAACAGCTAAACGATTTTCATGCATCCGTCATAATTGCAAGCTTTGCTTCTCACTGTATTATATTCAATTGAATATTCCTCCTCATATCTAGAGTATTATTCGACATTGAATTAGTCATGTTTATGTATATCATCTTTCATTTTTTTCCATGCAAGTTTATTCATTTACTTGCATTTATTTTTGGCTATATAAATATTTATTCATACTTTCTGTATTTATCGCCATTTCATTTATTTACTCATTTAGTTATTTATGCTTTTAGTTATGTTTTTATTATATTTATTTACTTACATTTATGCATTCATTTATTTTATTCTTACTTTTAAATTCCCTTCTTTCAGTGCCCTTTATTTATCTTTCATTTCTTCTCTTGTGTCCCCATATCCTTTTCCATTCTCTTTTCTTTTCCTTCGATGCCGTTTTATCTCCTTCTCTTCTGTCTATTTCATCATCTCTCTTTCTGATTTCCCTTTCTTTTTCCTTTAACACTGCGTTTCCTTTATCAATCATTTTCTTTATTTCTTTTTTCTATCGGTCTTTTTATAGTATTTTTATAGTTTTCTCTTCCCTTTCTCTATAGCTTTCTGCTTTTCCTTTCTCCACCTTTTCTGTTCTCTCCCCTTTTCGTTCCTTTCTCCTTTGCCTTTATCCTTCATTTAC
Organism: Periplaneta americana; assembly: GCA_025594305.2. Classification (NCBI taxonomy): domain Eukaryota; kingdom Metazoa; phylum Arthropoda; class Insecta; order Blattodea; family Blattidae; genus Periplaneta; species Periplaneta americana. The sequence continues at coordinate 163,495,838 of JAJSOF020000011.1, forward strand.
GCCGTTGCTTTTATTTCTGTTTTCCTTTCTTATTTTTTTATCTGATAATGTATGGTTCTCTCTTCTTTCTTTTTCTCATATTCACTCTATATCTCCTTTCCTCTTCTTGCTTTTTCTTTATCTCTCGTTTTTATTCCGGTCTTATTTTTATTTACTGTATATTTCCTAATTCTTTGTTTAAACTTTTTGTCTTTCCATTTTTCTTTATCTCTTTTTTTCTTTTTCCTCCTATCCCTATCTCTCTCCTTTTCTCTTCCTTTCTCCCTTTCTCTTTCTCTCTCCCTTTCTCTTTCTCCTTTTCTCTTTCTCTCTTCTTTTTCTTTCCCTGTCTGCTTTTTCTTTCTCTCTCCTTTTCCATTCTCTCTCCTTTTTCCTTTTTTCCTTTATCCTCTCTCTCTCTGCTTTTCTTTATTCCTCGTTTTCCTTTCTTCCTCTTTTTCTTCCTTCCTTTCTCCTCTCTCTCTCTGCTTTTCTTTTATCCCTCGTTTTCCTTTCTCTCTTTTTCTCTTTCTCTCTCCTGTTCTGTCTCTCTCTGCTTTTCCTTTATCCTTTATCTCTCGTTTTCCTTTTTTTTCTCATTTTTTCTTTCTTCCTTTCTCCTTTTCTCTCTCTCTTTTCTTTTGTCCCTCGTTTTCCTTTCTCTCTTTTTCTTTCCTTCTCTCATTTTTTCTTTCTTTCTTTCTCCATTTCTCCCTCTCTGCTTTTCTTTTATCCCTCGTTTTCCTTTCTCTCTCCTTTTTTCTTACTTCCTTTCTCCTTTCCTCTCTCTCTGCTTTTCTTTTATCCCTTTATCCCTCGTTTTCCTTTCTCTCTTTTTTTCTTCCTTTCTCCTTTCCCCCTCTCTGCTTTTCCTTTATCCCTTTATCTATCGTTTTCCTTTCTCTCTTCTTTTTCTTTCTTCCTTTCTCCATTTTCCTCCCTCTCTGCTTTTCCTTTATCCCTTTATCTATCGTTTTCCTTTCTCTCTCCTTTTTTCTTTCTTCCTTTCTCCATTTTCCTCCCTCTCTGCTTTTCCTTTATCTCTTTATCTATCGTTTTCCTTTCTTTCTCCTTTTTCTTTCTTTCTTTCTCCTTTTCTCACTCTCTGCTTTTCCTTTATCCCTTTATCTCTCGTTTTCCTTTCTCTATCCTATTTTCTCTCTTTCTTTCTCCTTTTCTCCCTCTATGTTTTTCCTTCATCCCTTTATCTCTCGTTTTCCTTTTTCTCTCCTTTTTTCTTTCTTTCTCATTTTCTGCCTGACTGCCTCCGTGGTCTGTTGGTCAGCATGCTGGCTTCCAGATCCCGTGTTCGATTCCGGGGTCGGCTCTCGGTGAATTTTTCTTGAAGAAGAGGAATTCCTTGGGTCTCTAGAGCCTGGAAATTTGTATGAATGTGAGTGTGATTGTGAGTGTGCCGGGTTAATATTAATTAACCAATCATCACAAATATAAAAATACATCAGGACTGTTGCTGGGCAGTAACCTGAACACACGTTTCAGCGTCACATTGTTGACAAGTAACTCCATCTGTTAGTACAACCATAAAGCACATAATAGATGCTATAGAGTTGCCAACAACGGAAAAAAAAATCTACCTCTACTTTTCCTTTATCTCTCTTTTTCCTTTTCGTCTCTCCTTTATTCTTTCTTTCTCCCGTTTTTTCTCTTCTTTTTCTTTTCTCTCTCTCCCTTTCCTTTTTCTTTCTTTGTTTCTTACTCCCTTTCATTTTGTACCCTATTCTTTCATTTTTTATCCCTCTCCATTATTTCGCAGTTACTTCTCATATGTTTTATGTCCTGACCCCCAGACGTCAGCTGTTCTCCTGGTTGTTGCAGGAGACCATGGACACGGGTGACGACGGGGACGGCGGGCCCAGCAGCCAGAGCACGGCCAGCACCAGGCGGCGTCGTCGTCGTCGCCAGCGTCTGCCGCGCACCGTGGTCAACCCCGACGAGAACTTCTACTTCTACTGGCTGTTCGTGCTGACCGTGTGCGTGCTGTACAACCTGTGGACGCTCATCGTGCGCCAGAGCTTCCCCGAGCTGCAGGAGGGCGCCACGGTGCTGTGGTTCACGTGCGACGGCTTCAGCGACGTCGTCTTCTTCCTGGATATCGCCGTCCAGTTTCGAACCGGGTACCTGGAGCAGGGCCTCATGGTGTACGACTCCAAGAAGCTCGCGGGCCACTACGTGCGTTCCAGGGCCTTCCTAATGGACCTGTGCGCTCTGCTTCCGTTGGACTTCTTGCAATTCTATCTAGGCGTCCAGCCAATCCTTCGCTTCCCGCGGTTCCTCAAGGTGTACAGGGTGTATGACTATTACTATATGGTTGAGTCCCGGACGGTGTACCTAACTTGTGGCGAGTGGTAAATTTGGTGCACATCCTGCTCATACTGGCGCATTGGTTCGGGTGTTTCTACTACCTGCTCTCCGAAGCTCAAGGATTCATCGGCGTGTGGGGGTACCCGTACAATGAGCCGGGATATCAGGAACTCACCAGGAAGTACCTCGGATCCCTGTACTGGTCTACCCTCACTCTCACAACGATCGGCGACCTTCCGACTCCAGGAACCAACGTCGAGTAAGTACGTCCCATTCTTTGTTACGACATTGAATCGTGTTTCACTTGTCATTTCTGTTTTGTAAATAGTTGTAAGTTGTTTTAACTTATTTCAGTAACTTATTTCAGGAACTACTTGTGAATATAGTGTCTTCATAAAACCTACTCAGAAATGTGATCATTGAAATCGTAAAAAAATACTATAAAATTCTACAAACGCCACAAGCGATCGTCGCCCAAGGTTTGGTCGTACCATGCCGTAGCGATGAGCAGTCCGCCGGTAAAATTTAAACCGCTTAGCGATTAGGGGAGAAGTGAGTACAGTGAGACAGATAGAACATTGAGACATTTTTTATGACATAGTAAATTTTGATGTTGAGAAGTTGATAACAGTGGAGTTGTATGTTGCATGAGTAAAGTAACAGTATTTTCATACTCGATTTGATTCTAGTTATAGAGGTGAGTGATGAAAAAATAATTCGTCATTTTTCACTCTAGAAGTAAAATTTTGGCTTGTGTTTAATGAAGGTTATATTGGATATACAAATGAGATATAAATATGAATGTTTTGTTACCTAATACTATGGTATTTGAGATTATGTTTGGCAAAGTTTCGTCTTTCTTGTTTTAATTTTGAAGTGATGGCGTCATTTTTAAATGAACAATGCGTAAAGGGAACAGTGAGACATGCCATTGAAGGGTACACTGAGACGTCTCACTGTTCCCATGAACCAATGATTTGCAAAAACAAACTGTAATTATATTACATTTACCAGTAACTAACATTAAAAATGAAGATACAATTTAGGAACTGTAGCTTAGAATAATGGAAACATTACGTTTTAATGGTTTCATAAATAAAAAATTATTCACAAAATTTAAGAAAATGTTAAAAAATAATAAAGAATTACATTAAATTCTTATAATTATAAGCTTTGTTGTCACTAAAAATTCATTTCATTTTTTCGCAAAAGTTTCAAATGTCATGGAAAATTCACTTTTCCAAATGTTCCAGATGTTTCAATGGTTTCGAAGTCAGACATCAAAATGATTCTAAATAATTCTACAGAACATGGCAAGATAAAGAGACAGCAAGTTTTTGTTTTCTTTTGAAATAAATGTAAATCATTTCAATGTCCGTTAATAGACACTGTGGTGTCTCACTGTACCCCTGAATGGGAACAGTGAAACATTTGCATTTTTTGACAAACACGTATTGTATATTATGTCCTTCATCTATTAACATTTTTGTTTATGTATTATTATACTCCATGTTTTAATGTCTATTTCTATTGCACTTGATTTTAAAAATACTTGAATTATCACTCCCATACATATGTCTTAATATTTTGTGTCTCACTGTACCCACTACTCCCCTACGTATACATACGTACTTACAAACAATAACTGCTCAAAACATAATCTACTTGTAAATACGCATTGCATGGAATCTTTGTTTTATATTGAAGTTTGTATCAAATTTTGCATCACCTACGTTTGTTTATTTTCATTACGATGAATCGACATTCCTACGAAAGTTCTGAAACTTTAGCAAAGAACACAAGTACTGTAATAACAATTGTGCGTATTCAGGGATGTACAGAAACAGTGGATTTCTCTGAAGTCGTAAGGAAGCTAAGTTTCCTTTTTTTTTCGATTCTGAGCAAAAAGAAAATAATACAAGATGGAGAAGTCAAACGGAAAGATTTCAAAGCGCAGAAAAAGAATCAAAAGTTACTATTATATCAAGTTAAGGGGTTAGGCAAAGCTTACAGCAGTAAAACTTTGGAAATATTCAACTTTTTTTCCTACATAACTCTATCTTGTACAAGAAGAAAAATTAGTATGTGTAAAACATTGTCCTTCTGCTATATGAAAAAAAATTTACGATTTAAAAAAAAAATTATTTATCTTTTTTTTTTTTTTCAAAATTCAGTTCACTGTGCAGAGATGAAGCGTTTCCCACATAACTCAAAAACTATCCAACATTCTGTGATGAAATTTTATGTGTGTATTTATGCATGTCATAAATACAATATGATGCAAGATCACTTCTCTACCTCTGATAGATTGCCTGATAAAAAATAAATTCATTTAAAAAATGGTCAACTATCAGTATTTTCTTCTAACAGAAAATAAAAAAATATATTATTTAGTAAGGAATGTAGTTGAAAGAGCATGATATTGTAAACATGAGTTTCAGCAATAAAATAAAAGAGAGAGGACATGAAAAAGTTAACAGGTTTATGAGTTATGAGGAAACGCTTCATCACTGTACAGTGAATTGCCAACATTTTGAATTTTGAAAATATATATACCGTAAAGTGGGGATATTTCGGACGCAGGGGTAACATCAGACGGTAATTCAATTTATCATATTTTATGTTGGTAACACCAGTTCACCAATGGGTCTTTAAAAATGTGCAGAAACATACGAACATAGTAAAAAGCGCGGAAAAGATGCTAAGAACTGGTGTTACCAACATAAAATATGATAAATTGAATTACCTTCCAATGTTACCCCTGCGTGCGAAATATCCCCACTTTACGGTATATATTTTTTTTTTAAATCGTAAAAATATCTTTTTCATATAGCAGGAGGACAATGTTTTACACATACTAATTTTCATTATAGTACAAGATACAGTAATGGAGGAAAAAAATGATGAATTTTTCCTAACGTTTTACTGCTGTAAGCTGTACCTAACCCCTTAATGAGTAGAAATGACAAGTACATGAATAACCATTAGATATGCAACAAGAAAAAGAAATAGTTCTTAAAAATTGCGTCAGCCAAGTGACCTCCGCGAACATTCTTCGAGTCTGGCCACGAACTGTTGCCTCTCAGCGTATTGACAGGTGTCGCAGTGACTTCTTCTCTTATACATTGTTTTAGGCTGGAATTGTTCTAGGTGGATTGTCCCAAAACACCTCCGTTTTGAGGTGTCCCCAAAGGAAGAAATCACTGTTTTGATTTTCTCCAGATAAATCACATACCGTTAAATCAGGTGACCTAGGTGGCCAAGCGATATCCCTTTCTGAGAAATGATGCGGCCCGAGAAAAAATTATTCACAGCATCCATTGAAATTCTTGCGGTGTGCCTTGTTGCTCCGTCCTGTTGAAACAGCGTGTTTTCATTCACTGGAAAATGGGAGAGTTGTGGTGTATCTGAAGAAAATCAAAACTCGAGTGACATTTAATTGACTATTAGATAATTGGAAGAAATAAAGTACTCTAATACAATAAAATATTAATTGACTTACTGAAATTCTATTTCACTAATGTTAGCTTCACCAAAACGTTTGAACGGAGCCGCCATTTTCAGTTCACTGTCTATGTTGTAAACAAATGACGATTGCAAAGCATGTTATATAGTACCGTAAATAATTTGCAGTTTGAAATGTTGGCAAACATAGAAACAAATGGTAGGGAGGTGATAAAAAGAGGAGAAAGTATATAAAGTTTAGAAGAAATAAAATATTCTAATACAATAAAATAAATATTAATTGACTTACTAAAATTCTATTTCACTAATGTCACCTTCACCAAAATGTTTTAACGGAGTCGCCATTTTCAGTCGACTATCTATGCGGGAAACAAATTACGATCGCAAAACATATTTTATAATACCGTAAAGAATTTGCAGTTTAAAATGTTGATAAACAAATAAAGAAAATAGGGTAGTGATAAAAAAAATGCTAGGGAAGCGATAAAATTGTGCGATAAGGAGCCATTATTGATTGAAAGACGTCCTTTCGTACCGTTTTCTTGGTCGAAAGTAGTATGACGTAGTAAAGCAATATTTTTTGTTTATTTGCAATTTTCTAATTTGTAATGTGTATGAAATTTAAATATATAAAACAGTGACTAACTTTACTAACAATAGTAAATAAAAGTAATTTATTTCGTTGCTTAATCTGCTAATAATCGTGCTTTAATACTATTGGTGTAAAATGAATAATGATCGACAATCCACAGTTACAAATATAATATTGTCATGTCTTCACGATACCAACAATCAGCTTTATAATTTCAAATATTAAGCTCGTTCTCATAGAAGTTGTCACGTAGCATTTCCAATTGTTTGCTTTCATATTTTCAAATCTTACCGTTACAATTTTGTGCTACACGTGTTTATTATTGTAGGAGAAAGAAATTTGAGTAAGGAACAGTCAGTTATTGTCGGGTGACAGAAGGTATAAGATCGGTTAGCTAGAATGCCTAAATTCAGTAAACCACTGAAAAGTAAACTTCATGCTTACGTTAGTGAATTTGGTGCCCATGTGTTTGCAACCGATGGAACAGTTTTGTTATGTAAGGTTTGTGAAAAGACAGTTAATCACGAAGAAATGTATTTTATAAGTCAACATGTGTCAACTACGAAGTAAAAATGTGAGTTATGTTGATATAGGTTATTTGAAATTTAAGAAATATGATCGTGTAAAAAGTGTTTTGCAATACACGTTTGTGAAATGCATGAAAAAATCTCGGAAACAGAAAAACTCGGTATGCTCGTTTTTCAAACTTATCCTCGATTTCATATAAATCACTTCCCAATCTTGTATCGTAATATAATAAAACGGGGGAGTAAGAAAGCATGTCTCATCTTCATAACACATTTTATTAATTTGCTTTAGCTTCCAGTATTAACCTTGTATATAAATTGATACTGGATTTCCCATGTTAAAAGTCACCTTGTTTTGTTTTGCTATGGTAACGTTTGCATCTATTTTAGCGTTTTTGTCCCGTCATTCTATTATGATAATACGGATAATAGTTGCTAGGTAACAGAGTAGGAGCGCTCATTGATTAAAAACCTCGTAGCTGCGACATACAGCCTTGTCACTTTTCGCATGCTCTCGTGCTTTCGCTTGTGAAACTAAACGCATTATCATTACATTGTGAAACTCTTTCCTTACATTCGGAATTTTAAATGGAGAGCGGAAAAAGCAGCAGTACCCGCGTTTATGGGCGTTAGCAGCAGCAAAGGACTCTGCCATTTAGCAGAAATAACGCTCGTAGGCCCTCGGGGAACTGTACAGTGGCCAAGCTTCTAAGCCATCTAAAACACTTCCACCTTGTGTATCTGTGGAACCTAGTCAGAATCCAAAAATTCACTAGTTCGCAACAGAAGAGTATTTCGAACCCCAGACCACAATTTATCGAACTGTGGAGCCGTAACTCGGTCAGTTTAAACCTTTTTTATCGGTGGCGCCGTGGTTCGAAACTCGGAATGTTATGTGTGGTTTCAGTAGTCAAACCTGTCTAGACATAATACCTTAATTATCATATTTTAATACAGGGTGTTCACAAATTATTGAAGCAGTTCAAAATTGTCACTGTAGATATATTTTAACATTTGATCGCAAAACGGTACAGGTACCTACATAAAAACTCGTCAAGTTTTTCTGACACGTGACAGGTGCTCGATATATGCCCTTCTAGAGGCCCTGCACACGTCAACTCTGTAATACCGTTCGTTCCACATTCGATGTTGCATAGGTTATGTCAATTTGGGCAAAAGCGATAATGATACCAGCCCGGAGTTCTGGCAAATCAGCTGGTAATGGTCGTACAAACACTGAATACTTCATATATTCTCATATAAAAAGTCAAAAGGAGTTAAGTCGGGAGGGCGTGGAGGCCATGACAGCAGTTCATGATCATTCGCGATACGGCCAAACCATCGATTTCGCAGTCTGGCGTTTAAGAAATCATAAATGTGAAACTGGCCAGTTTGCGCTCATTTGTTTTTCAGGCAAAAGAGGACGACCCTTTGATTTTCCTTTACGGAGGCATTCTGTAGAATTAAACGGTCTTTATGAAACTTCGTTCTAAAGTCTCACCGAACCGTTGTGATAGATTGACGAATGAAATTTTAGGATAGCATATGCTTTCTCACTGTTTTTCGCCATCTCACGAAAATAGCTGAGCGTAAAAATCTTGCATACGACATTTTATTTTCTCTTGAAATGTTTTAATATAAAAACGTTGCACGTACTCTGTTTTATATTTTATGCTCGACCATGCCGAAATGTAGTAATTATACACCTGGTAGTAGCCCTTTAATGCACATTATTAAAGTACACCTATTCATTATAATTCAGTTGTTCAGCCAATGAGAAATCACCATTGTACCATTATAAACCGCAAGTATCGATTATTCTCGGATATGCAATCGAAAGACAACTAGCGAAAAGTCACGGAGGCTAGAAATCCAATACTGTCGCAGAAGGTTATGTTCTGTTACTATAATAATTAGCGTTAATTGTAAATAATATTCAAATAAATTCAATTTGTCATCTCGTTTTTCAATTCTAAATCAATTTCCAGATTATATCAAGACTAATGTTCATGTTATTCTCTAGATTATATCAAGGTCAATGACATTCTTGCCTCGGAAAAAAATCAATACTTTCGCGTCTGCGCACATCTCACAGTTCAGGTCAGTTCCGCTCCTCACTTACATAACCATAACATGAATATTTATGAATAATTTCAAGTTAGAAATATGATCGAGCATAAAAAGTCGTATGAAACTTGCCTATAATATTAATTAAGACGCTCGTATGAAAATTATGAAACTCTCTTGCGCTCCTTTTATAAACAAATATGCTCGCGTCTTAATTACTACCATTATAGGCTCGTTGCATAATGTACTATTTTGAACTCTGTTGGTTGAAAATTAATTACAAATTCCACGACCACTATTAATATCACTACTGTGTCCACCACTACTGCAACTATTCTTACTACCATTACTAGTACCACCAATGCTACTAAAACTACCACTGTAACTACTACTACTGCTGCTGCTGCTGCTGATGCTATTAACGTCACTGTAACATATTCCTTTGAAAGCCGCCCTAACCATAAAATATCCTGCCACTGCTTTCGGCCCTACGAGAGAGAGAGAGATGTGCGCTTTGTAGCGCTTATTTACACCAACTTTGAACACTCCGTCCCTTGGGTCTTTCTCTGTTCTATTCAGTTAATTAATTAATTTCTCCCAGTAGTCGTCATTGCCAAACAAGTTCGAGCGACTGTCCATATATTCAGACATTACTAAGAATACTAGTATTATTATTATTATTATTATTATTATTATTATTATTATTATTATTATTATTATTATTATTATTATTATCATCATCATCATTATTATCATTATCATTATTATTATTATCATTATTATTATTACAATTATTATTATCATTATTATTATTACTATCATCATCATAATTATTATTATTATCCTACTACTATTATTATTATTATCACTAGTTATTATTATCATTATTATCATCATCATTATTATTACCATTATCATTATAATTTCTACCATTATCATTATCATTATTATTATCGTCATCGTTATTATTATTATTATTTCATCATTGTTATTATCATTATTATTATCATCATCATTAGTATTATCATTACTCCCATTATTATTATTATTATTATTACCATTATCATTATTATCATTATTATTATTACAGTTATTATCATTATTATTATTATCATCATCATTATAATTATTATTATTATTGTCCTACTATTATTATTATTATTATCACTAGTTGTTATTATCATTATTATCATCATCATCATCATTATTATTACCATTATCATTATCATTTCTACCATTATCATTATCATTATTATTATCGTCATCATCGTTATTATTATTATTATTTCATCATTGTTATTATCATTATTATTATCATCATCATTAGTATTATCATTACTACCATTATTATTATTATTATTATTATTATTATCATCATCATTGTTATTATTATTATTCCATCATTGTTATCATTACTATTATTATTATCATCATTACTATTATCATTATTATTATTATCACTCGTTATTATTATCATTATTATTATCATCATTATCATTATTATTATCATCATCATCTTTATTATTCTCATTATTATCATCATCATTATTATTATCATCATCATTGTTATTATTATTTCATCATTGTTATTATCATTATTATTATTATCATCATTTTTATTTTCATTATTATTATTATTATTATCATTATTATTTTCATTATTATTATTATTATTATTATTATTATTATTATCATTATCATTATTATCACTATTATTATTATTATTATTATCACTATTATTATCACTATTATTATTATCACTATTATCATTATTATTATGATCATTATTATTATTATTATCATTATTATTATTATTATTATTATTATTATTATTATTATTATTATTATTATTATAGAAATATAAATCACGCTTCCACCTTCATCTCGTTTGAGTTTTCATGGAATTTCTGACAATCTAATAGATGGTGCCCACCCAACAGCGTATTAAATTTTTTTTTTTTTTTTTTTTTTTGGAGCTACAATAAGTAGCGAAATGCGGTTAAGAACGCCATCCATAACGGCTAGGATGGTCATTGTACCAACTACTCTTTACCGCAGTGCTGGTCGAATGATCGTTTACCTCTGATGACGCACCTCTAGGTTAGCAATCTGCTGGTAGATCTTGACCCTTCATGGGCTGTTGCGCAAAGTACTTGTTTGTTTTTGCCGTTTTCTTTATTTATTTTTCTGACCATTGTAATTGTTCCATTTGTTCTGTCCTTTTTATTTTTTATTTTGGTAGGTTATTTTACGACGCTTTATCAAATCTTAGATTATTTAGCGTCTGAATGGGATGAAGGTGATAATGCCAGAGTGAAATGAGTCCGGGGTCCAGCACCGAAAGTTACCCAGCATTTGCTCATATTGGGTTGAGGGAATACCCCGGAAAAAACCTCAACCAGGTAACTTGCCCCGACCGGGAATCGAACCCGGGCCACCTGGTTTCGCGGCTAGACGCGCTAACCGTTACTCCACAGATGTGAGTGTCCTTTTTAAATTTGTAATTAAATGTTACATTCTATTCACACTGCATAATAAACAAGGGGCAATCAATAAGTTCCCGGACTGCCTTGAATGTAGGCAACCCAGAGGACGTGCGAAAGGGAGAAGTTATCTAGAACCAGGGAAACGTCTGAAATCTATACCAAGTGCATCACTTGAAAGGCAGAGAAGAAGACTAGCCACAAGGCGTATATGGAGAGATTCCAGGAAATATCACAATAGGTCCTTGACATGTTTTCACAAAATCACGTGTAGAAGCTCAGTTCTTAAAGACAATCTGACGGTATTTGATAGACTGACTCCATAGGCATGGAAGCAATGATCTTCAGTGACACGCGCATATATGTTTAACGGTACAATAAATACAAGTGCAGTTCGGAAATATATTGATTTCACCTTGTACAGGGACAATATTTTATTTTTACTAACATTTTTAATATTAACCTGGCAATATCTTTGGATCAAGATTGAGAACTGCAAACACCGTTAGCTACCCCCTTCCACGACTGGAGTTTGATGATACTGGCGTAAAATACAAACATATCACTTTACTAGGTATAGGAGGGATGAAAAGTAGTTCATCCATTTACGTAAACTAGGAAATATCACGCTTTTGAGTTTGATAATTTTCATTAGGTTTTTGTTTAATCAAAATACAGTACTGTATTAACAATAAGTGTTTTTACTCACGAACTGAATTATCCATGTGGACGTATTCATTATGCAGTGTATATTATACTGTCTACAGCACATTAGCGTACAATATAGAGAATGAAGTTAAATTGAAAAATAATCATAATATGGATATTTAAACACATTTTTGGATATGGTGGCCGTTAATTTCGATACAGGCTTCAGTTTTAATGTACATATTATCGCACTATAGACTATTGTACGTAATTCCAATTACCAGTTTCGTTCTTCGTACTAATAACTCATGTTGAAATAATTCTGTACTTACTCTATAAAAGAGTACCTTACGTACTGTAAATTCAATATTCACTTCTGCCCGATCCGAAAAGATAAAAATTACTCAGACATGCTATCTACTGTCCGTCCAAGTGGTTATGTCGTAGGGTCGTAGAAAGGGGGAAAATCACGTGACAGTTAATTACTTAACGAGGCCCTTTTATTTAAGTTATTTTAAACAGTTGTATAATATTACGTAGACGTCCAATTCCTAACAGAAATGAATGTTCTCAGAAAAGAGCTAAGACAGCCCAGCCACTAGCCTTTACAGAAAGGCGAATAGATGCAGGTGGGGAAACCGGGATGCGACGGACGCAAATGGACGACAGTACCTGTGCGAAAATGATTCAATATTGAAAGCTCTTTCGTCACTGGAAAACTCGAACATATTTTTGGAACGTATAACTACTATGATTGTATTTGCGGTGTTGGATCTGTGTGGAGGACGGTTAAACTTCATTAGTAGAAGGGGTGGGAGTAAAGTACATTAAAAAAACTCAGGTACAATAAAAATTGAAGTAAAAATGAAATGATGTCCCTGTATTTTACTCACTTTCGTAGATTTCACGTTGTTTTGTCACTAAATGTTCAAACATTTCAACGTGACTGTACTTTTAAGGCCTGGTCGCCTTCTGACTTTCCCGATTTACAGAACAATGACGTCCCCTTGCTATGTATGCCGCCCGCAGCAGTAAAAAGCATTTAGTGAAATCAGTCGTCGATAAAGTAAACGTTTCCTTGCTAAACGAGCGCTGGACAAAGGATTGAAATCCAATCTGCACGGCATTATCCTGCAAGAACGGGACAAGTCCCACGAGTGTGAATTCAGTAGACGAAATCAAAAGTATTCATTTGTCCTGGGATTTCGTCACTATGACAACACACTCAAATTTCTGCTCTTAAATTTCAGACTATTATAATGCATTTATGAGTCGTCAAAAGCGTGTACTTTCTTTTTAAAATATAGAACGATCTTTCTTTATTATACAGTGTGTTCAAATAAAAGTGCAATAGATTCTCAGTGGGTGAATTCAGTAGACGAAAGCAAAAGTATTCAATTGTCCTAGGATTTCGTCACTATGACAACATTGCTCAAATTTCTGCTCTTAAATTTCAGACTATTGTAATATATTTATGAGTCGTCAAAACCGTATACTTTCTTTCAAAAATATATAGAACTATCTTTCTTTATTATACAGTGTGTTCAAATAAAAGTGCAATAGATTCTGAGTGTGTGAATTCAGTAGACGAAAGCAAAAGTATTCAATTGTCCTGGGATTTCGTCACTATGACAACACACTCAAATTTCTGCTCTTAAATTTCAGACTATTATAATGCATTTATGAGTCGTCAAAAGCGTGTACTTTCTTTTTAAAATATAGAACGATCTTTCTTTATTATACAGTGTGTTCAAATAAAAGTGCAATAGATTCTGACAGATAATATTCATCAGTCTCATAATAAATTTATTTTTACTAGACATTCTCTGAACTGGACTCTAGTAACAGCGGACTGAATCCTTTAAAATTTCCGTAGCAACGCCTTACCGGGCTGATAAAACAAAATACATCATCATATAACGAAGATAATGACGATTTTTTAATACTTCTGATTTTTTGTGTCGATATGTTAACATCACATCTTAATTTATGACAGTGACAACTTTTATCCGAAACCATTCTTTAGAACCAACAATTGTTGAGATCAGTTTCTTTGCGTCAACGTATTAAGGGAATGTTCGAGGACAAGTTTCTGCACAAAACCGGTCCTTCTCTCTCTCAGTAAAATTGTAAAAAAAATTCTCAGAAAGTACTATCATAATAATATTAGTATCACAATATTACCAACATTTACCCTATAAACTAGTTACATAAATTGCTATTAAAATATTACATTGATTTTCAACTGTTTGCGCCGACTGCCAATTGTTTCCCACAAAATGTCTCACGGTAGTCATAGCAACCGATCATTGAAGCTGTTCAAAGAATTGCATGCTTACTTTCAAAATGACCGCTTTTGATTAAGAAGCGAGCAAAAATTGAACTGTTTTAACAACTATTTTTAGTACTATCGTGTTTTAGTGTACTTACCGCTATTGTTTACAGACCTTGTAACTTGGAGTTACAAATGGCGGAGTGGTTGCTATAGAAACAGACAGGCTATTGTTACAACTCATAACTGTACTGGTGCTGTTATAGAACTGAACAGTAGGCCTAGATGGAGATTTTCAGAAACCAACTAAATACAGCCTATTTTCCATAACTCGTCAATATTTATGTAGGCCTACACGGATATTTCACGAACCACTGAGAAAGACACCTAACGCTATTCCAATTGCCTACGTAAATCTCATTTATCTATTTATTTATTTATTTATTTATTTGTATTTTATTTATTTATTTATTTATTTTATTTTATTAAATTAATTAAAATATGTTTATTATATTTTATTTATTTATTTAGTTGTATTTAATTTATTTAATTCATTTATTTATATTTATTTTATTTATTTGTTTAATATATATATATATATTTTATTTATTTATTTTATTTGTTTATTTCTTTTATTTTAATTATTAACTTTATTTATTTTATGTATTTATTTGTATTTAATTTGTTTAATTAATTTATTTATATTTATTTAATTTATTTAATTTACTTTATTTCTTTCTTTATTTATTTGCATTTATTTAACTTATTTAATTATATTTATTTTATTTATATATTTTTATTGATTTATTTTATTTGTTTATTTATTTTCTGTCATTTATTTATTTTATTTATTTATTAATTTATTTGTATTTAATTTCTTTAATTTATTTATTTATATATTTTATTTATTTATTTATTTGTATTTAATTTATTTATTTATATTTATTAAATTTATTTCATTTATTTATTTTATTTTATTTATTTTATGTATTTATGTATTTAGTTACTTATTTATTTATCCATTTATTTATTTATTTGTATTTTTATTTATGTTTATTGAATTTATTTAATTTATTAATATTTATTTATTCATTTTATTTAATTTATTTATTCTATTTATTTATTTGTATTAATTTATTTAATGCATTTTATTTATTTATTATTTATTTATTTATTTGTATTTAATTTATTTAGTTCATTTTATTTATTTCATTTATTCAATTTATTAAAATTTATGTATATAATTTATTTTATTTATTTATTTTATTTATTTATTTGTATTCAATTTATTTAGTTCATTTTATTTATTTCATTTATTCAATTTATTAAAATTTATGTATATAATTTATTTTATTTATTTATTTTATCTATTTATTTATTTGTATTCAATTTATTTAATTAATTTATTTATATATATATATTTTATTCATGAAAATGTATATGTTATATTTATTTTTATTTATTTCATTTATTTTATTTATTTATATTTTATTTATTTCATTTAAATTATTTATTCATTTTATTTATTTATTTACTTATTTTTAATTTATTTATATTTATTGAATTTATTTAATTTATTATAATTTATTTAGTTTATTTATTTATTTATTTTGTTTGTGTATTTAATTTATTCAATCTATTAAAATTTATTTATTTATTTATTTTTAATTAATTAATTTATATTTATTGAATTTATTTAATTTATTATAATGTATTTAGTTTATTTATTTATTTATTTTGTTTGTGTATTTAATTTATTCAACCTATTAAAATTTATTTATTTATTTATTTGGTTTGTTGTTTTTTGTTTGTTTGTTCGCTCGTTCGTTCATTCATTCATTCATTCAATCTGACAGAATTAAGGCCATAAGGCCTTCTCTTTCATCTTACCAGATGGCACATACAAATACAAAAAATACAAGCACTGATGAAAATAATACAATATCTCCACCACCTTACAGGGAATCAAAGCCGGGTACTGTAGTCTCACAGCTGTAAATGCTATTACTGGAATAAAAGTAGAAAATGCATTTAGTTTTCGAATGACAAAATTGAAGCCGGGAACGTAAGGTGATTCCACTCGCTGCATGTACTTTAAAATCTGATTCACAACTCACACAGCATCCCAATGAAGAAGTTTGCTGTAGCAATGCAGGCCAACACTGGATCCAGTGAAAATGAATTATACAAATTTACGAAACTTTTAATTAAGGTAACACGAAAGTAATTAAAATGGAACATTTCAAACGTGTAGCAAGAGGTATTTCAGAGTTTTATGCAAAAAAAAAAATGCGGACAAACAAAAGCTACTCCATAGCAACTAAAAACACATTGGTAACGCATTCTCTGGGGGAGTGTGGAACCATCACATGATATTTTATATCGTACTTCATCTGTCTCGTTGCTAAGGAGTGCTTGTTCATAACGCACACGTTTAGTAATGAAGTGGTCATTGGAGATTTCGTATTTAAAGACTGTCTGCAAACACACAATTGAGTTATCTACAGTGTGTTCATAAAATCACGAAACATAAATGCGTATTTATCTGTAGAATAACTATTGACAGAAGAGAAATAGTAGTTTAGAGCCCGAGGCGTAGCTAATATGTTGGTTGTCATGGAGAGAGTGATTTAAAAAATGTTAATTCACTGAGTTAATAGTATATGAAGGATTCAGAGCCATAGTGGGCCAAGCGCCATTTATTAAAAAGGAGAAAGCAAGTTAAGTGAATATCATAGTTTAATGAAGATTGGCATATCATTTAGTTTGAATGTGTATGCTTTATATTACTTGCTACATGTTTCCATTGAATTATGGAGATAACTTCATTTTAACCCTTGTTTTATACGGTTTTAGTAAATGGCGCTTGGCCCACTATGGTTCTGAACCCTTCAAATATTAGTAACTAAGACGCGAGTATGTTTATGAAACAATCGTAAGCAAGTTTCATAATTTTCATACGAGCGTGTTAATTACCATTATAGGCAAGATGCCTACGACTGTTTTTGTTCGACCTTATTTAAGTGTCTAAGTTTTCAGCTTTTTACAAATATATTACCCTGTTACTTTAGTGATAATGAAATGGTGAACATGAGTGTATTTTCAGAGTGTTCTCAATTACTGCAACAGATGGCATGAGTGTGAGTGTATTTTCAGCTTGTTCCCGAGTATTGCAACAGATGGCAGGCGTGTACACCGTATTTATTGATTTTTGCAGGGCTTGATATGGAGATTTTTAACCTGAAAACAATACACATTGAAACACAGGAAATGAAATCAATTTATTAGAATATTAAAATATAAATGAACAGATTTTGTTTAATTTTAAATACATGTTGACTGTGCAGTTTGTGAAATTTATCTGGGGAATGGCTCCCAGTGGAATGTTTTAAGTTGGGTTAGTGTTTATTAGGGTGATTCGAACAATGTCACTTTTAAAACTTGCGTCTGCAATTTTGGTTTGGTGCTCTCAAGGCTTGCGGGATGTTGCTCGTATGATATTAAGCAATATCTCATATATATTATTTTAATGTACCGAAGTACATATGATATTTCCATGCAGATATTCTGCGTCATCATACGATGAAAGAGTAATGGAACGGAGAAAAATTCTCTCCGGCGCCGGGATTTGAACCCGGGTTTTCAGCTCTACGTGCTGATGCTTCATCGTATGATGACGCAGAATATCTGCATGGAAATATCATATGTACTTCGGTACATTAAAATAATATATATGATATGCGTAAATCACTTCGTGATTTAAGACGACGCTTATTCCGTCGGATCCCGGCCAACTAGTCACTCATATCGAGTGCACCTCAGCACATGTGTGGACTTCGGTCCTGCGTTCATAGATATCTATGACGTAGTGCAGAGGGCGGCCACTAGAGGGAAACCAAGAGTTGGAGCTTAATCTGAGACGATTCTAACCGGCGTCGGAGTTGTATCCGGTGTGGCTTAGTGGATAAAGCATCAGCACGTAGAGCTGAAAACCCGGGTTCAAATCCCGGCGCCGGAGAGAATTTTTCTCCGTTCCATTACTCTTTCATCGTATAATATCTCATATGCTTAATTGGAAATCGATAGTTTCAATAACTTGATGAATACCAGTCACATAATAAGAGTATTATAGCATGGTCGAGCAGAAAACTTTTGTGCGAGATCGTGCGTATTTGCTTAGTTTCCGCACAAAACCAATCCGCGGAAAGTCTAAAATTCCACACTCAGTATTCCCAGCCTAACACACATAACAATTTCCCTCTTCTTACCGCTTAAGTGACATATTGATTTTATTGCTTTAGGCTTTTAACATATTATTTTTAGAGACGTTCAATATAGTAATAATTATAAATTGAAACTTACCACTGCAATTTCACCTAAATTGCACTGTTAATTATTGTTTTTAAATATTTGCAAGAATTAAGTAAAGTCTACTACTCCACTAAAGTTACTGCATTCGTGATGCGAGTAACATTAAGGAAGCCGTGAAAAAATCAACAAGATTCTAGACTCATCATAGACTGGGGAAGAAAAGACAGACGTATATCACGGCCTGCTGGAGTATAATAAACACAGAAAACATTTTAAAGCAACAATGTTGAAGATAGATATTTTTGTTTTGCAAATTTGCCGTCATTGAACAGAAACCAAGATGGAGATTTCATTGCAACTAATTAGAAATTAATCTTTCAGGTATGTAATAAACGATCTTCGCACAAAATAATGTACGATACACGAGCGGTATGTTTTCTTTCAATTCTCGGGTATTAGAA
>JAJSOF020000011.1:163519964-163547464 GCA_025594305.2 Periplaneta americana
GGTGAGAGAGCGATATTTAAGAGAAATTGAAATATTAGAAGTATAATTGTTAAAGAATGAATCAATTGGAGAAGAAAATAAAGTGAAAAATATAATACAAGTATAAGAATAAAATAGAGAGAAGACGAGACAGGTCCTAAAGAAGAGGAAAAGGAAATTCGTAAAGAAGAGACTAGAAAGTAGCACGAAAAGAATAAGATAAAAGTGGCAAGAGAAGAAGAGTAAGAAGAAGAAAAATACACAATAAGAAGAGATATATTAATATGAAAACGGGGGAAGGAATTGCGACGAGAAATAAAAATGGTTTGTGGTTTGTAACGAAAAGCTTGAGGAACTGTGTCAGAAAAGGAAGATAGATTGTGACGAAAGAGCAAATGACGAAAAAAGGCCGATTGTGACGAGAGGGGGAAGAGGAATTGTGACGAAAAATGAAGATGGATGTCACGAAAAAGAAAGATTGATCGTGCTGGCCTTCTATGCCCAAGGTTGCGGGTTCGATCTCGGCCAGGTCGATGGCATTTAAGTGTGCTTAAATGCGACAGGCTGATGTCAGTAGATTTACTGGCATGTAAAAGAACTCCTGCGGGACAAAATTTCGGCACATCGGCGATGCTGATATAACCTCTGCAGTTGCGAGCGTCGTTAAATAAAACAATAACATTTACAAAGATTGATCATGATGAAAGGAGAAAGAAAATGTGTGACTAAAAATGAAGATGAATTGTGACAAGGATGGGGGAAGAGGAAGTGGAGCAAGGAAAGGAAGAGGAAGTGGGACAAGAGAAGAAGAGGAAGTTAGACGAGATGTGCAAGATGAAGTAAGACGGAACGAGCAAGAGGAAGTTGGAGAAGAGCAAGAAGAAGTGGGACGAGAAGAGCAAGATAGTGGGGGAGACTGAAAGAGCAAGAGGAAGTTGAGAAGAGCAAGAAGAAGTGGGACGAGAAGAGCAAGAGGAAGTGAGACTGAAAGAGCAAGAGGAAGTTGGAGAAGAGCAAGAAGAAGTGGGACGAGAAGAGCAAGATAAAGGGAGACTGAAAGAGCAAGAGGAAGTTGGAGAAGAGCAAGAAGAAGTGGGACGAGAAGAGCAAGAGGAAGTGAGACATGAAAGAGGAAGAGGCAAGAAGAAGAAGAGAACATCAAGAGAAGAGCAAGAAGAAGTGGGACGAAAATATCAAGAGGAAGTTTGAGGAGAGCAAGAGGAAGTGGGAACATCAAGAGAGAAGAGCAAGATGAGTGGGAAGTTCAAGAGAAGAGGAAGAGAAAGTAGGAAGAGAACATCAAGAGGAAGTTGGAGAAAAACAAGAAGAAATGGGAAGAGAACATCAAGAGGAAGTTGAGAAAAGCAAGAAGAAGTGAGAAGAGAACATCAAGAGGAAGTTGGAGAAAAGCAAGAAGAAGTGAGAAGAGAACATCAAGAGGAAGTTGGACAAAAGCAAGACGAAGTGAGAAGAGAACATCAAGAGGAAGTTCAAGAGGAGAAAAGCAAGAAGAAGTGGGAAGAGAACATCAAGAGGAAGTTGGAGAAAAGCAAGACGAAGTGAGAAGAGAACATCAAGAGGAAGTTGGAGAAAAGCAAGACGAAGTGAGAAGAGAACATCAAGAGGAAGTTGGAGAAAGCAAGCAAGAACATCAAGAAGTTGGAGAAAAGAAGAGAACATCAAGAGGAAGTTGGAGAAAAGCAAACGAAGTGAGAAGAGAACATCAAGAGGAAGTTGAGAAAAGCAAGACGAAGTGAGAAGAGAACATCAAGAGGAAGTGAGAAGAGAACATCAAGAGGAAGGAGAAAAGCAAGACGAAGTGAGAAGAGAATCATGGAGAAAAGCAAGAAGAAGGAAGTTGGAGAAAAGCAAGACGAAGTGAGAAGAGAACATCAAGAGGAAGTTGGAGAAAAGCAAGAAGAAGTGAGAAAGAACATCAAGAGGAAGTTGGAGAAAAGCAAGAGAAGTGAGAAGAGAACATCAAGAGGAAGTTGGAGAAAAGCAAGACGAAGTGAGAAGAGAACATCAAGAGGAAGTTGGAGAAAAGCAAGACGAAGTGAGAAGAGAACATCAAGAGGAAGTTGGAGAAAAGCAAGACGAAGTGAGAAGAGAACATCAAGAGGAAGTTGGAGAAAAGCAAGACGAAGTGAGAAGAGAACATCAAGAGGAAGTTGGAGAAAAGCAAGACGAAGTGAGAAGAGAACATCAAGAGGAAGTTGGAGAAAAAAGCAAGAAGTGAGAAGAACATCAAGAGGAAGAGAACATCAAGAGGAAGTTGGAGAAAAGCAAGACGAAGTGAGAAGAGAACATCAAGAGGAAGTTGAGAAAAGAGAAAAGCAAGAAGAAGTGGGAAGAGAACATCAAGAAGAGCAAGAGGAAGTGAGAAGAAACATCAAGAGGAAGAGAAAAGCAAGAACATCAAGAGGAAGAGAACATCAAGAGGAAGTTGAAAAGAGAAAAGAACAAGAGTTGAGAACATCAAGAGGAAGTTGGAGAAAAGCAAGAGAAAGAGAACATCAAGAGGAAGTTGGAAAAGCAAGACAAGAGAGAACATCAAGAGGAAGAGAACATCAAGAGGAAGTTGAGAAAAGCAAGAAGAAGTGAGAGAGAACATCAAGAGGAAGAGAACATCAAGAGGAATCAAGACGAAGAAGAGAAGTTGGAGAAAAGCAAGAGGAAGTTGGAGAAAAGCAAGAAGTGAGAAGAGAACATCAAGAGGAAGTTGGAGAAAAGCAAGAAGAAGTGAGAAGAGAACATCAAGAGGAAGAAGTGGAGAAGAGAACATCAAGAGGAAGAAAAGCAAGACGAAGTGAGAAGAGAACATCAAGAGGAAGTTGGAGAAAAGCAAGACGAAGTGAGAAGAGAACATCAAGAGGAAGTTGGAGAAAAGCAAGAAGAAGTGGAGAAAAGCAAGACGAAGGAAGAGAACATCAAGAGGAAGTTGGAGAAAAGCAAGACGAAGTGAGAAGAGAACATCAAGAGGAAGTTGGAGAAAGCAAGAGCAAGAAGAAGTGGGAAAAGCAAGAGAAGTGAGAAGAGAACATCAAGAGGAAGTTGGAGAAAAGCAAGAAGAAGTGGAAGAGAACATCAAGAGGAAGTTGAGAAAAGCAAGACGAAGTGAGAAGAGAACATCAAGAGGAAGTTGGAGAAACATCAAGAGGAAGTTGGAGAAAAGCAAGACGAAGTGGGAAGAGAACATCAAGAGGAAGTTGGAGAAAAGCAAGACGAAGTGAGAAGAGAACATCAAGAGGAAGTTGGAGAAAAGCAAGAAGAAGTGAGAAGAGAACATCAAGAGGAAGTTGGAGAAAAGCAAGAAGAAGTGAGAAGAGAACATCAAGAGGAAGTTGGAGAAAAGCAAGACGAAGTGAGAAGAGAACATCAAGAAGTTGGAGAACATCAAGAGGAAGTTGAGAAAAGCAAGAGAAGAGAGAACATCAAGAGGAAGTTGGAGAAAAGCAAGAGAAGTGAGAAGAGAACATCAAGAGGAAGTTGGAGAAGAGCAAGAAGTGAGAGAACATCAAGAGGAAGTTGGAGAAAGCAAGAAGAAGTGGAAGAGAACATCAAGAGGAAGTTGGAGAAAAGCAAGAGAAGTGAGAAGAGAACATCAAGAGGAAGTTGGAGAAAAGCAAGAAGAAGTGAGAAGAGAACATCAAGAGGAAGTTGGAGAAAAGCAAGAAGAAGTGAGAAGAGAACATCAAGAGGAAGTTGGAGAAAAGCAAGACAAGAAGTGAGAAGAGAACATCAAGAGGAAGTTGGAGAAAAGCAAGAAGAAGTGAGAAGAGAACATCAAGAGGAAGTTGAGAAAAGCAAGACAGAGAAGAAGTGAGAAGAGAACATCAAAGGAAGAGAAAAGCAAGAGGAAGTTGAGAAGAGAACATCAAGAGGAAGTTGGAGAAAAACAAGAAGAAGTGGGAAGAGAACATCAAGAGGAAGTTGGAGAAAAGCAAGAAGAAGTGAGAAGAGAACATCAAGAGGAAGTTGAGAAAAGCAAGACGAAGTGAGAAGAGAACATCAAGAGGAAGTTGGAGAAAAGCAAGACGAAGTGAGAAGAGAACATCAAGAGGAAGTTGAGAAAAGCAAGACGAAGTGAGAAGAGAACATCAAGAGGAAGTTGGAGAAAAGCAAGACAAGAAGTGAGAAGAGAACATCAAGAGGAAGTTGGAGAAAAGCAAGAAGAAGTGGGAAGAGAACATCAGTTCGAAGTGAGAAGAGAACATCAAGAGGAAGTTGGAGAAAAAGCAAGAGTTGAGAAGTGAAGAAGAGAACATCAAGAGGAAGTTGAGAAGAGCAAGAAGAAGTGGGAAGAGAACATCAAGATGAAGTTGGAAAAGCAAGAAAAGTGAGAAGAGAACATCAAGAGGAAGTTGGAGAAAAACAAGAAGAAGTGGAAGAAAGAACATCAAGAGGAAGTTGGAGAAAAGCAAGAAGAAGTGAGAAGAGAACATCAAGAGGAAGTTGGAGAAAAGCAAGAAGAAGTGAGAAGAGAACATCAAGAGGAAGTTGGAGAAGAAGTGAGGAAGTTGGAGAAAAGCAAGAGAAGAAGAGAACATCAAGAGGAAGTTGGAGAAAAGCAAGAAGAAGTGAGAAGAGAACATCAAGAGGAAGTTGAGAAAAGCAAGAAGAAGTGAGAAGAGAACATCAAGAGGAAGTTGGAGAAAAGCAAGACGAAGTGAGAAGAGAACATCAAGAGGAAGAGAACATCAAGAGCAAGACGAAGTGAGAAAGAACATCAAGAGGAAAGCAAGAAGAAGTGGGAAGAGAACATCAAGAGGAAGTTGGAGAAAAAGCAAGAAGAGAACATCAAGAGGAAGTTGGAGAACATCAAGAGGAAGTTGGAGAACAAAAGAAGAAGTGAGAAGAGAACATCAAGAGGAAGAAAAGCAAGAAGAAGTGAGAAGAGAACATCAAGAGGAAGTTGGAGAAAAGCAAGAGAGAACATCAAGAGGAAGTTGAGAAAAACATCAAGAGGAAGTTGGAGAAAAGCAAGACGAAGTGAGAAGAGAACATCAAGAGGAAGTTGGAGAAAAGCAAGACGAAGTGAGAAGAGAACAAGAGAACATCAAGAGGAAGTGAGAAGAGAAAAGAGCAAGAAAAGCAAGAGAAGAGAAGAACATCAAGAGGAAGTTGGAGAAAAGCAAGACGAAGTGAGAAGAGAACATCAAGAGGAAGTTGGAGAAAAGCAAGAAGAAGTGAGAAGAGAACATCAAGAGGAAGTTGGAGAAAAAAGAAGAAGTGAGAAAGAACATCAAGAGGAAGTTGGAGAAAAGCAAGACGAAGTGAGAAGAGAACATCAAGAGGAAGTTGGAGAAAAGCAAGAAGAAGTGAGAAGAGAACATCAAGAGGAAGTTGGAGAAAAGCAAGACGAAGTGAGAAGAGAACATCAAGAGGAAGTTGGAGAAAAGCAAGAAGAAGTGAAGAGAACATCAGTTCAAGAAGGAAAGTATCAAGAGGAAGTTGGAGAAAAGCAAGAAGAAGTGGAGAAGAGAACATCAAGAGGAAGTTGGAGAAAAGCAAGAAGAAGTGAGAAGAGAACATCAAGCAAGGAAGTTCAAGAGGAAGTTGAGAAAAGCAAGAAGAAGTGAGAAGAGAACATCAAGAGGAAGTTGGAGAAAAGCAAGAAGTGGAGAAGAGAACATCAAGAGGAAGTTGGAGAAAACAAGAAGAAGTGGGAAGAGAACATCAAGAGGAAGTTGGAGAAAAGCAAGAAGAAGTGAGAAGAGAAATCAGTTCAAAGAGGAAGTTGGAGAAAAGCAAGAGAAGTGAGAAGAGAACATCAAGAGGAAGTTGGAGAAAAGCAAGAAGAAGTGAGAAGAGAACATCAAGAGGAAGTTGGAGAAAAGCAAGAAGAAGTGGAAGAGAACATCAAGAGGAAGTTGGAGAAAAGCAAGAGAAGTGAGAAGAGAACATCAAGAGGAAGTTGGAAAAGAAAAGCAAGATCGAAGTTGAGAAGAGAACATCAAGAGGAAGTTGGAGAAAAAAGAAGAAGTGGAAGAGAACATCAAGAGGAAGTTGGAGAAAAGCAAGAAGAGAACATCAAGAGGAAGTTGGAGAAAAGCAAGAAGAAGTGAGAAGAGAACATCAAGAGGAAGTTGGAGAAAAGCAAGACGAAGTGAGAAGAGAACATCAAGAGGAAGTTGGAGAAAAGCAAGAAGAAGTGAGAAGAGAACATCAAGAGGAAGTTGGAGAAAAGCAAGACGAAGTCAAGAGAGGAAGTTGAGAAAAGCAAGACGAAGTGAGAAGAGAACATCAAGAGGAAGTTGGAGAAAAGCAAGACGAAGTGAGAAGAGAACATCAAGAGGAAGTTGGAGAAAAGCAAGACGAAGTGAGAAGAGAACATCAAGAGGAAGTTGGAGAAAAGCAAACAGTGAGAAAGAACATCAAGAGGAAGTTGGAGAAAAGCAAGAAAGAAGAGAACATCAAGAGGAAGTTGGAGAAAAGCAAGAAGAAGTGAGAAGAGAACATCAAGAGGAAGTTGGAGAAAAGCAAGAAGAAGTGAGAAGAGAACATCAAGAGGAAGTTGGAGAAAAGCAAGAAGAAGTGAGAAGAGAACATCAAGAGGAAGTTGAGAAAAGCAAGAAGAAGTGAGAAGAGAACATCAAGAGGAAGTTGGAGAAAAGCAAGAGAAGTGAGAAGAGAACATCAAAGAGGAAGTTGGAGAAAACATCAAGAAGAAGTGAGGAAGAGAACATCAAGAGGAAGTTGGAGAAAAGCAAGAAGAAGTGAGAAGAGAACATCAAGAGGAAGTTGGAGAAAAGCAAGAGAAGTGAAAAGCAAGAAGAGAACATCAAGAGGAAGTTGGAGAAAAGCAAGACGAAGTGAGAAGAGAACATCAAGAGGAAGTTGGAGAAAAGCAAGAAGAAGTGGAAGAGAACATCAAGAGGAAGTTGGAGAAAAGCAAGACGAAGTGAGAAGAGAACATCAAGAGGAAGTTGAGAAAAGCAAGAGAAGTGAGAAGAGAACATCAAGAGGAAGAGAAAACAAGAGAAGTGAGAAGAGAACATCAAGAGGAAGTTGGAGAAAAGCAAGAAGAAGTGAGAAGAGAACATCAAGAGGAAGTTGAGAAAAGCAAGAGAAGTGAGAGAGAACATCAAGAGGAAGTTGAGAAAAGCAAGACGAAGTGAGAAGAGAACATCAAGAGGAAGTTGGAGAAAAGCAAGAAGAAGTGGAAGAGAACATCAAGAGGAAGTTGGAGAAAAGCAAGAAGAAGTGAGAAGAGAACATCAAGAGGAAGTTGGAGAAAAGCAAGAAGAAGTGAGGAGAACATCAAGAGGAAGTTGAGAAAAGAACATCAAGAGGAAGTTGGAGAAGAACATCAAGAGGAAGTTGAGAAAAGCAAGAAGAGAACATCAAGAGGAAGTTGGAGAAAAGCAAGAAGAAGTGAGAAGAGAACATCAAGAGGAAGTTGGAGAAAAGCAAGAAGAAGTGAGAAGAGAACATCAAGAGGAAGTTGGAGAAAAGCAAGAGAAGTGAGAAGAGAGAACATCAAGAGGAAGTTGAGAAAAGCAAGAAGAAGTGAGAAGAGAACATCAAGAGGAAGTTGGAGAAAAGCAAGAGAAGAGAAGAGAACATCAAGAGGAAGTTGAGAAAAGCAAGAAGAAGTGAGAAGAGAACATCAAGAGGAAGTTGGAGAAAAGCAAGACAAGAAGTGAGAAGAGAACATCAAGAAAAGGAAGTTGAAGAGAAATCAAGAAGAAGTGCAAGAAGAAGAAGAGAACATCAAGAGGAAGTTGGAGAAAAGCAAGACGAAGTGAGAAGAGAACATCAAGAGGAAGTTGGAGAAAAGCAAGAAGAAGTGAGAAGAGAACATCAAGAGGAAGTTGGAGAAAAGCAAGAAGAAGTGAAAGAGAACATCAAGAGGAAGTTGGAGAAAAGCAAGAAGAAGTGAGAAGAGAACATCAAGAGGAAGTTCAAAGAAGAAGAGTCAAGAGGAAGTTGGAGAAAAAGAGAGAACATCAAGAGGAAGTTGAGAGAAAAGCAAGATCAAGAGGAAGTGAGAAGAGAACATCAAGAGGAAGTTGGAGAAAAGCAAGAAGAAGTGAGAAGAGAACATCAAGAGGAAGTTGAGAAAAGCAAGAAGTGAGAAGAGAGAAGTTGGAAAAGCAAGAAGAAGTGAGAAGAGAACATCAAGAGGAAGTTGGAGAAAAGCAAGACGAAGTGAGAAAGAACATCAAGAGGAAGTTGAGAAAAGCAAGAAGAAGTGGAAGAGAACATCAAGAGGAAGTTGGAGAAAAGCAAGACGAGTGAGAAGAGAACATCAAGAGGAAGTTGGAGAAAAAAGAAGAAGTGAGAAGAGAACATCAAGAGGAAGTTGAGAAAAGCAAGACATGAGAAAGAGGAAGTTGGAGAAAAGCAAGAAGAAGTGGAAGAGAACATCAAGAGGAAGTTGGAGAAAAGCAAGAAGAAGAAGTGAGAAGAGAACATCAAGAGGAAGTTGGAGAAAAGCAAGAAGAAGTGGAAGAGAACATCAAGAGGAAGTTGGAGAAAAGCAAGAAGAAGTGAGAAGAGAACATCAAGAGGAAGTTGGAGAAAAGCAAGAAGAAGTGAGAAGAGAACATCAAGAGGAAGTTGGAGAAGCAAGACAAGACGAAGTGAGAAGAGAACATCAAGAGGAAGTTGGAGAAAAAAGCAAGACGAAGTGAGAAGAGAACATCAAGAGGAAGTTGGAGAGAACATCAAGAGGAAGTTGGAGAAAGAGGCAAGACGAAGTGAGAAGAGAACATCAAGAGGAAGTTGGAGAAAAGGAAGTGAGAAAAGCAAGACGAAGTGAGAAGAGAACATCAAGAGGAAGTTGACGAAGTGAGAAGAGAAATCAAGAGGAAGTGGGACGAGAAGAGAACATCAAGAGGAGCTGGAAAAGCCAGAAGAAGGGGAATCAAGAGGAAGTTGGAGAACGAGAAGAGAGAGGAGAGAAGAAAATAGAACGAGAGGAAAAAGGAAGCGGGACGAAAAGCGAGAGAAAGCGGGACGAGAAAAGGAAAATTAAGTTGGAAGAAGAAAAAGGAGAAGAAGAAGAAGAAGAAGAAGAAGAAGAAGAAGAGGAGGATGAAGGAGAAGAAGAAGAAGTACAAACATAACTGGAAACGACGGATGACGTGGAAGACGATGAGAAGTCCACACTCTGAGTTGTCGCTTTTTAGTTGCTGGCGGCTTCTTGTAGGGACTTGCTTGCAGAATTCCCTGGGGGCGCTTCAATACCCTTGGAGATAAATAAATTAGTGTAGTGCGGGACGAACTTGTCTCCTAGCAACCAGACATTCATCATTGTCAGACTTGGCACGGATTTAAGAGCAAAATAAGATGTCTCATCGGCCCTTTTTAACATAAGAGGGCGTAGTATTAATACAGTCGATGCATACAGAAGGAAGATAGATTTTTAGCAAAATGCTGTTTTCGTAAAATTAAAGTCTTAAGTGTACATTTTTCTGTCTGAATGTGTTTTTTTTTTTTTTTCTATCTTTTGTTAGTTGTCCTTTGAAATCCATCGCCTTCGACCGAATTTTAGGGTCAATTTCACTAAAATCTTAATGAAAAGTTTTAAGTAAGTTTATTTAATTCAGAGAGGGTAGTTAAAGCCAATTAAATTTATGACAATTTCACCATTGTCACCTAGATCTGAAATAAAGTCATCAGTTATACTTTCTTCAAGTTTTCGCTGTATTTTTGTTTCATAGTAAAAGGTAGGCTATATTTCAGAAGGCCATATTGTCGTGTTTATTAACTGATCTCCATTTGCCATTGTTTTGCCAAGTCAGTTATTCTGCAACTAAATAAACCTTTTTTTATATTAATTTAGCTAGATTTTAGTTATTTTTCTAACCAGTTTAGTTTAAATTATAATTTACCAGGGACAATACAGGACTTTATATATTTTCAAATTATAAGAAGCCACCGGCGTGGCTCAGTCGGTTAAGGCGCTTGCTTTTTCCGAGGTTTTCCTCAATAGTAAGGTGAATGTCAGGTAATCTATGGCGAATCCTCGGCCTCATCTCGCCAAATACCATCTAGCTATCACCAATCTCATCGACGCTAAATAACCTCGTAGTTGATCAGTGTCGTTAAATAACCAACTAAAAATATTTAAAAGCTGGGTAATTTTTCATTTATCATGTTAGCAACAGTGGTCATGCAACATACAACATGGTTATAGCATTGTTTTAACGTAGATGCAAGTAAAAGAAAACAAACTTCTCAGAAACAGAAAACATTTCCAAATATATGTTGTTTGTTCTTCAATTAAACTCAAATAGAAAGTATATCGGAAAATGTTCGTTTTTTCCCCCCCACTTGACATTCCATCTTCTTCAGCCCACAAAAAGCACAAACTTTCTTCAAATTCGCAAAATTCAAGGAGTATTTACAAGCACGAAACCTCAAATAACAAATGACAGATGACGATGAATAATCTCCTAGCAACGACGAACAAAAACGTTCCCAACTTAAGCATCAATCTAATATTCTTACAATGAATAAAATATAAAAATGTTATTCTCTCTTTTTATGTAATTTTTTGTGAATTTGAAGTGTTTTATAGTGTTTTGTCATTATATGGATTATTTTTTTATAGTTTCGAAATGTCGAAAATCCGCGCCACGTTCGTCAATGTTGCCAGCTTACGTAGCTGTTCTTCCCTTGTAAATTAGGCGATGGCCTTCGAGACAAATGCACGAAGCCAATTGCTTCTTTAAGGGAATTGGAAACAACAGACCACGTTTATATTCAAACTAGATTGCTCTTGCTACATCGTTGAAGTAAATCTTTTCGAAAATTTAATTAGAGAGAGCAGCTAAGTCGCTTTCCTTCTGGTTCCACCGCCTTCTATTAATGGGACGACGAAGAGGAGCTGGAAAAAAAAAATAGAAAAAAAAAAGGCCGCCTACAAACATGAAATGTGAGAGATGACTGACGCAAAGATGAACTCCGCCATGACTGTGTGTGGTCCATTAATCCCTTTCAGTAGGCGAGTGCAGGTTCATCTCCATCTGACGGAAAACTTTCGAATCACCCAACTTCATAGACATGACTGTCCGTCTAGCTGCCACGTTCACATGAAAGATATCAGTTTTAGTGAGGAGATTTTGATTAAGAAAATGTTACGTGTACTTCGTGCGAGTTCAACCAGATACAGTTCTCAATGACGTGTTCGCTTTCGTTGGGGTATTTGAACCGTGTATTTTAGTAAACATATTAGCATTTCGTATCTGAAAGATTTCATAACAGTGCTCAGATTTTCATACTGGTAATCAAGAGGTCCAGAGTTTGAAACCTGTCTAGTTTAAAACCATTGTGAACGACTTGATTCTTGTTTATTTTCACAAGGTAGCATGACTTATTAAATCTTAGTTGTCATAACAACCGAAACCGTAATTTTTAATCTAACCATACTCGTAACCCAACTCCAGAACAAGAGAGAAACTAAAACAATTGAGTAACGATTACATTTTTCCATTACAGAATTTATGTAGTTGCCATAACAACCTAAAAAATTATTTTTATCAAATTATACCATAAAAATTAAAATGACAGATAATTTAGTTAACTGGCGATTTAACTGTCATACTCAATTCATATCGTTACCATAACAACCTAAACATTTATTTTTTAATAAATTTATACCATAAAAATTAAAATGACAAATAACAGTACATGCCCTGAACAAGACAAAAGGGTAACAATTAAGATTATATGATGATTGCATTGCTCTGTGACTCAGTTCATATCTTTGTTACAACAGTAATGAAAATATCTACGTAAAGATTAATTTTTTGGTCCTACAGAATATATCTGTTATGGTAACAGTGGTTATTAGAGGAGAAAAATTTGTTCCGACGCCAGGGATCGAACCCGGATCCTTGGTTCTACTTGCCAAGTGCTCTAACCACTGAGCTACGTCGAAGTTCAATGTAGTATAATCTTGTATAATGG
Organism: Periplaneta americana; assembly: GCA_025594305.2. Classification (NCBI taxonomy): domain Eukaryota; kingdom Metazoa; phylum Arthropoda; class Insecta; order Blattodea; family Blattidae; genus Periplaneta; species Periplaneta americana. Next base: position 163,531,866 of record JAJSOF020000011.1, read on the forward strand.
CAGTTGACTTATGTTAACATATATGTCGAACTTCGAGTCAGGCCACAAAGAGAAGAGGAATTCGATCCGGTGCTGTGGATTGAACTTCGGCGTAGCTCAGCGGTTAGAGCATTTGGTACGTACAACGTAGGCGCCGGAACGAATTTTTCTCCTCTAATAACCATCAATAATGAAAATGTTACTAAATAAAAATGAGGCGAAATTGAGTCGTAATAATGTTTGTACAGTCACATTTTCTTTCGTTTTAAAAATAAGTTATTACAACCAACCTAAACAGTTGATTTGTCTGATAGTGTAGTAGCACATAATTCAGTGAAATTTAAAAAAAATAATGCAATTAGGAATTTTGCTTTCAACATAACTAAACCGATAATTATTTTAGTTTGACTGGTATATCGGTGGCTGTTAAGAAAATAGAAAGCAGTACTTACGTTATTTCATTATGTACTAGTTTCAGTGTTTCAATACGCCTTTGTTGTCGTAGTCATGTCAACATGGGCAATAAATGCTGTGTGGTTAGTTTGCCTTGTATGTTTACAACAAAATGAAGAGAAAGTGCCAAGAAAATTTAATCAACTGCGAAACGTTGCCATAACAACGTAACCTGCAATTTTTCCTTGAATAATATGGCTATATGAATGCTTGCTAAAAACAAATTAAATTATTATGAAGTGGTAAGTCATTTGTTTAAGCGGTAATATTAATTAGTGTGCTGTTCATGTCGTTTCCATGGCAACCTATACGGTTATTTTCGTTTGTTTAATATACAAATGCACGTTCAGTAGAAAAATTGTGGTGCGTTAGCTAATTAAATAGCGATTTTAGTGTCATATGGCGCAATATGTTGTAAATTTATTTCAGAACATGGAATTAGATTTTCTAGAAAGTTATATACAAATAAAATAACACTATCGCGATTGAATCATTAGGATTTCAAGCCAGAAACTTCATGTTCGTGAAGTCTTCAGCTTTAACGCAAGGCGTGGCACATCATTTGGTCCCTCAGGATTCTGATTCACCTCATTAAAAGCGTACACCAGGATGCATAGTCTCGGTTCGACGCCCAATCACTCCTGGAATAATCTTGCAGCTGCAGCAATAGTAGTAAATTCTCGCATTCATTAAAAGACAGCAGTCCTTTCTCATCCCAGAAGGCACATCTGCTGTCTTCAGAACATTGCAATAATTTTCAATCTTTAAATGCTCTATTTCTCTCATAAACTTGAAATAAAAAAATACATAAAAGTGTGTTGCTTCTATTTGAGAGTAACATATAGGCTATTTTGTTTCTCTTATCCCAATGTTGACTAAAAATAATGCATATTTACTTACAAATGGCTTTTAAGGAACCCGAAGGTTCATAGCCGCCCTCACATAAGCCCGCCATCGGTTCCTATCCTATGCAAGATTACTCCAGTCTCTATCATCATATCCCACCTCCCTCAAATCCATTTCAATATTATCCTCACATCTACATCTCGGCCACCACAAAGGTTTTTTTCCCCTCCGGTCTCCCAACTAACACTCTATATGCAATTTGTGGATTCCCCCATACGTGCTACATGCCCTGCCCATCTCAAACGTCTGGATTTAATGTTTCTAATTATGTCAGGTGAAGAATACAATGGGTTCAGTTCTGTGTTGTGTAACTTTCTCCATTCTGTAACTTCATCCCTCTTAGCCCCAAATATTTTCCTAAGAACCTTATTCTCAAACACCCTTAATGTCTGTTCCTTTCTCAAAGTAAGAGTCCAAGTTTCATAACCATACAGAACAACCGGTAATGTAACTGTTTTATAAATTCTGACTTTCAGATTTTTTGACAGTAGACTAGATGACAAAAGCTTCTCAACCGAATAATAACAGGCATTTATCATATTTATTCTGTGTTTAATTTCCTCCCTAGTGTCACTTATATTTGTTACTGTTGCTCCAAGATATTTGAATTTTTCCACCTCTTCGAAGGATAAATATCCAATTTATATATATACAGGATTAGTTAAAGTCCCGCACCACTAAATAACTTTTGAAGCATGCGGTTCAGTGATATGAAACTTGGTATGTGGGGATAACCATATGCTAAGAACTCATTAATGGTATTACCGATTTTTTCTACTTCCGGTTTAACCGAAGTAACTCCAACTCTTTTATTTTAAATGGAACACCCAACATATATATATATATATATATTTTTAATAGTGCTCATTAAGAGCTTTTCAATAAGTACCCACACTCGATACTTCTGTACAAATTCAGCGTTGCTAAGTCAAGAAAACAGAAAAGTGTATCGAATATTAAAATAATAAAATACTCCTTCCTTAACAAAAACAAAACAAAGCTAGCTAACCTTCTAAATTATGTGTTCAAATTGGTAGCCCTCAGCTGCTTTACAATGTGTCACTCGGTCATAGAAACCATTTAAGGAATGATTTAACCAGGCTTTAGGAATATCTTGCACCACTTCCATTTTTAATTAGGAACACTGAATTTGTACAGAAGTATCGAGTGTGGGTACTTTTTGAAAAGCTCTTAATGAGCTTTATTAAAAATAAAAATATATATTGGGTGTTCTATTTAAAATAAGAGAGTTGGAGTTACCTTAGCATATGGTTATCCTCACGTACCAAGTTTCATATCACTGAACCGTATGCTTCAAAAGTTATTTAGGTGGTGCGTTTATTATTTTAATATTCGATACACTTTTCTGTTTTCTTGACTTAGCAACACTGAATTTGTACAGAAGTATCAAGTGTGGGTAATTATTTAAAAACTCATAATGAGTTTTATTCAAAAATAAAAAAATATATATATTGGGTATTCCATTTAAAATAAGAGAGTTGGAGTTACTTCCTCTTAAACCGGAAATAGAAAAATCTCAGTAATACCATTATTGAGTTCTTAGTATATTGTTATCCCCACTTACCAAGTTTCATGTCACTGAACCACATGCTTCAAAAGTTATTTAAGTGGTGCAGGACTTTTAACTAACCCTGTATATAGACCTTTTATACAAAATATCGCATGCCTGAATCTCACACAGGTAACATTATGATTAATAAATTATATAAACTACTCGCCAATACACAAAATGTACGTAAGATGGCTGTCTAACGGAGGAATAAATAGGAGGAAATTATATCTCTAATTTAGTGAATCCTGTAATGGATCAATAATACTAAAGATGTTTCTTGCAACTCGTCTTTCGAATTTATTGCTCCGTTAGCGGCTAAAGAAGAAAAAAATATCTTCTTGCAACCCACCAATAGTCTGATAAAAGAAATTTCATTCTAATTACCACAGATACGCTGCCAGTTTATCTATAGCGGACGAAATTCTGGATCACAAATAAGTGAATTATTTTCTTCTCCCTCAATGTAGCAACGCTGCTCTCAATGCCCTTTTAGCCCTCACTTTCTTGTCCGTAAATCGACTTTCTGTTTTGTCAGTTCAAAAAGAGGAAACTAGAATAGACACCTTCATATTTTCTATCGACTTTTTTTCCGTAGAGTTGGCACCACTGCCTCCTAATGAGGCAGGTAGCCTCGAAATTGAAATCCTAGCGCCTGATGGGATCTCTTCTTTGTAATGCAGTGTCTTACCGGGGAAATGGGAATTGCTTCCTTTTATAAAGGTCAATCTCTTAATTTGAATTCATACTTTCACCGGATCCAGTGTGTGCCGGAATAATTAATTGCTACCAGACTCTTTTTTGCATCTGAATATCTCATTTAAATACGCCCAAGTTCCTTTCCTTTATTGCAAAAGACTGCCGAGACATTTACATCTGCAGGCAGGGAACTTTAAGCGGAAAGAAAAAGAATAAATTCGCATTACGTAACAATTGAAACACGTTCACTTAATCGAAATTTTAACTAAGCGTCTCTTCTCGAATAAAATGCGAATTAATACAGAAAAAGTAGCGTTACTCATTTGTTTCAGTTTTTTTTTTTTAATTTTTAAATTAAAACAAACTCCTACTTACGTATTTTTAGATAGGCCTATAGGAAAAATTATTCTACTTGTACAAGTTTAGTGACAATAGAAGATCATTCATTTAGCTGTTCTAAATCACGTAAATAACATATATATATATATATAATTTTAACCGGTAATGAAAATTACGGAAAAACGGCTGAACGGATATTTATGAATGACCCGTCATTTTGAAGCTTTGCATCCAAGGATTTTCAGAAAAATATTAACTTTCAGTGAAGCGTTAGTTTTCCTTCACCATTTTCCTATCTTCTAAAATCCATCTTTCGTCAGTTTTGAGAACTAATTGCATTTCAGTATAAAACAAAACACACACTACAATAAACAATAGGCTGTTACACGAAGGCCATGACTTGCAGGATTGCCGACATATTTAGAGCTCAAATTCAACTGGATATTAAAAACTTCAAGACTTACTAAAAATAATTTACAGGTCTGATATTGTGGTGTGTAATTTTCTGAGTACACCTGTGTATTGGATATTAAAATCTACAAAACTTGAGGTGGTTTGATAACATTATTACCATTAGAAACTAAATATTATTATAGTTAATGCCATGATATGACAATTTTTCATTAATTATACTTTACATATTAATGTTATATTGATGATATGAAAGTGAAACGTTTTGGGGTTATGTCAGTAGACGTAGAGAATATCTTAAATTAGATCTTCATTTCTATAATTTACTGAGTGACGGATATATATATATATATATATATAACTACAAAACTTACGTAAGATAATAATATTGTTATTAAAAATCAAATATTTGTATAGTTATTAATCAAGTGGGGTTGGGTCTTTTTCATATATTTAATGGCGGTGTGGTGTAGATATTTATATGCGCCATTCTCTTCAGTATTGGCTCAAGAGAGCGCAAAAATTACAGTTTCTAAGGAAAGACCAAAAGGTATTACTTACTGATAAAATAAGAAGCCTACAAAATTATGTAGTCTCCAGATCATTTCAGTAAGATCTCTTAGCAGGATAAAATGATTTTACCCTCTACATTTCAAGCTCTACATGCAGCAGTTATACCAAGATGCTATGTCTATTGTTGAAATACATAGCAAACCTGATATTTTTTAACTTTCACCTACAATCCACAATGACCTGAAATAGCTACTGCTTTATTCCCGCATGAAAAACCCACTGATCGTCCTGACATTGTTACTTGCGTTTTCGCGTTGAAACTCAAAAACTGAAGGTGCATAGGTTTAAGAAAAAGTATTTGGCATAAAAAACATTCAGAGGGAGTATGTTTCATTATTTTGGAAACAAATGACTTTCAAAATATCTGGTATTCTTCATTGAAAATAAATTTGAAAAATTTTATCTGAACGTATGATGAACTTAGGTTGCAGCATTTCCTGCACAAGCCATTAGTTACATATAATCATAAAGATGTAATAAATCTACAAGAACAATCTTTGGCACTGGAAACAAAGATTTAAAATAAAATATAACAACTAAAATATTTTTATTACTCTATACAGGGTGTTTCAGAAATTCTTTGACAAACCTTGGGGGCATGTTCCTCACAACAAAACAAAAAAAAAAAAATGTTCATATAAACATATGTCCCAAAATCCTTAGTTTTTTTTAGTTATTAATGAAAGAACATACTGAAACATCTGTTAGATATTGTCAGCTTGGTAGCAAGTGTTGCAACTTTAATCAATTCAGAAACTCGTAACAATGAAAGTTTATGCAAATCAAGATTTTTAGGTATAACTCCCTGTAAAGTTGATTTGAATAATTTTTCCTCGAAATTATTCAATGAAAGTTTACGTTCAACGCGTTCCGAGATGCAATCCAACAACTTAACTTATTAATTTTGTTAGATAATCGAATAATGTTATCGATACAAGTCTGCTGATGCACCCATTGTATCCTAGATGGCTATGTGTTGCCAAGGAGACTTGTTTACTACATTCATTTGTCATCTGTGTACATTCATGATTGAACTACTTCTTCCCACGTTTCACTTGTGTTGAAGCTTGTATTGTGTTTAACTATGGCAAGATATCCATTTCGTGAACAGACATATGATTTTTATGTACGGTCGCGCGAATGGTAACAGACGCGATGCTGCACATTTGTATCAGATGGCGTTGATCAGTTACCAAGCTGACAATAACAGATGTTTCATTATGTTCTTTCATTAATAACTAAAAAACTAAGGATTTTCGGACATATGTTTATATGAACTTTTTTCTTGTTTTGGTGTGAGGAACATGCCCCCAAGGCTTGTCAAAGTATTTCTGAAACACCCTGTATATACTTTTAACACATAGTCACTGATTAACTTCTTTACTGTGTGAATATGAGAAAATTACCTGGATGACTATTTTGGAAGTGATTTCTGGTTTCCTGCTCAGAAAAGGAAACCAGAACATAACGCGGGATCTTCAGTAGGCTTCGGACAATGAAGAATATCACTTCGAAACTAGTGAGCCAGGTAAAATCCTCATATTAACACAGTGAAGAAGATCAAAAGTTAATCAGTGAAAATATTTATGAAAAATAACAAATGGAAACGAACTGAATCATTTCAAGGTTTTCAGAAGGCAACAACACACGCTGAAATATTTTTATGGTGCGCTAGTTCATAATTGTCCAATTTCGCCATGGATACGATAAAATACAGCCAATTATACCTTTTCGGGCCAAAAAAACTTTGTTTGTTTACTTATACTTAAGTTGTTGTCAATTATTATATTTAATTAACACAAACACAAAAATACACAAAACACAACACAAGCACAAGAACACAAGAAATACATCACACTAACATATGAAAACAAAAGCACACATAAGATCGCATCTTCATTCAGAAAACAGAAATACAACATAACATACAGAACAGAAAACACACTACAAAGACATCTCAAAACACAAAAAACACAAACAAATAAATACAACCACACATGTAATAGTTGCGACAAGTTCTACATAGGACAGACAGGCAGATCATTCTAAACACGCTACAAAGAACACATTAAAGCTATAACCAGAGGACACAATACATCTACATACGCAGATCACATAACCAATACTAACCATACATACAATAACATAAATACGGACATGGAAATCCTACACATACAACCCAAGAACCAAAAACTCAACACACTAGAACAATACGAAATATACAAACACACTAAAACACACCCCGATCAAATCCTCAACACACAGATCAATTTCAGTACACACACACTATTTGACTCCACTCTTCAACACCTTTCAACAATCAAACACACCCACATAACAGGCAGAGAAGTTCGAGATAACGCCGACATCTAGTAGGCTCTGAGGATGGTGCGTGAAGCACTGAAACAGCTGTAAGCCGGACAAATATTACATATTTAACACGAGTAAGTCCACTAGTTCATCAATTAATTATATTCAAGTGTTAAAAGTTGTGTACGCAAGATTCAAAATGTGTTATATTTATCTTCAGCTTGTTTGGCTTTAATAACAACTCCAGAAGGAATTTCGGTTTCATCAGATTCCGATATCATTTCCAACATAACAGAAAATTATTTATTAAATTCAGAGAGTGGTAACTTGGTAACAAAGAAATAATAGCATCATGCATGGCCTCCCTCAACGAATAATTTTTATTCTACGTATTCTTTTTTTTTTTTCTAATATGCAGAATCCCTGGATACCAAAACAAAACACGCTAAACAAGACATACAAACACAAAGCGAATTTCTAACTTAAAACTCATATAAAAGGGTTTTAATTTATTTAATTACGAACTAGTGTGCCACAAAACAATGTATGAACCTTTGGCGAAATTTCATGTTTAAACCTCGGGCCAGAGGCCCTCGACAGTAACCCCATAGCCCTCGCTATAAACATCTTCTTTTCGCCCTTGATACATAAATTACTATACTGGCTAGGAAAATATACTATCTCCATATAGTAATACCTATAGAACGACTCCCTAGAGTGAAGGAAAAGATGCGTAGCGATTTTCAGTTCGCATTGATTTTATGACGTGTTAAAATATAGGCTATTTTATAGTTCATTTCAAAAACTCTTGTAGGCTATGATTGTGTAACAATAGTAATATACGTTACAAGAGCGGTATGTTGACGTTTTCATGTTCGAGGAAAAGATTGAAAAAGCGAAACGTAGTTGAGCTTTTTTAATTTCCGAGAACATGAAAACAAACATACCGCTCGTGTATCGTACATTATTTTGTGCGGAGATCGTTTATTACATACCTGAAAGACGAATTTCTAACTAGTTGCAATGAAATCTCCATGTTGGTTTCTGTTTAATGACGGCAACTTCGGAAAACCAAAATCTTCAACATTGTTGCTATAAAATGTTTTCTGCGTTTACTATACTCCAGCAGGCCGTGATATACGTCTGTCTTTTTTCCCCCTCAGTCTATAAATGCGAACTTAAAACAAACGGTAAGGTTATGTAATGATTTATTTTTCATTTTAATATTTTAACAATATTATTTATATAACATACTGCAGTAATAACATCGGCATCTGGAATCTTGTTGATTTTTTCACGTCTTCCTTAATGTTACTTGTATCAGGAATGCAATAAGTTTCGTGGAGTAGTAGACTTTACTTAATTTTTGCAAATATTTAAAAACAATAATTAACAGTGCAATTTAGGTGAAATTGCAGTGGTAAGTTTCAATTTATAATTATTACTATGTTAAACGTCTCTAAAAATAATATGTTAAAAGCCTAAAGCAGTAAAATCAATGTCGCGCTTAAGCGGTAAGAAGAGCGAAATTGTTATGTGTGTTACGTTGGGAATACTGAATGTGGTATTTCACACTTACCACGTATTGGTTCTGTGCGGAAAACAAGCAAATACGCACGATCTCGCACAAAAATTATTTCAATTACATAAACTGAAAACAATTCAATGCTGTAATTAAAAATTTAAATCCACTTCCCTTCTCACAGAAAAATTAATTCACACAGAAGTAAGTATGTTAGTAGTTTTGATGATTCTATTTTTCGTTGTAAGTAAGTATATATAACCTTCATTTAAAAAAATTCTGATGTACCTCGACTATAAGTGCATTTTGTGAAAAAAAAAAAGTCATTCAATTTACATAACTAAATAGATCATAGAAAATTTAAGTGCATCTTCTTGCTCCTCGAGTAAGATATACGTAACATAGAGTGCCGTGATATATTCTCTTTGTTATTTTATTTTTTTATTCTTTATAAGAAAACACATGTCCTCATAATATATAAAATAGAATATTTCTGCATACATAAATTTCTATAATAGAAATACATTCTACTTAGCTACATTAAATCCATAACAAATAGGAAAATGTACACAAATAATATATAAATTCTAGAAACGCTTATGAAATGACATCCTTTTAAACTTACTTACTTACTTACTGGCTTTTAAGGAACCCGAAGGTTCATTGCCGCGCCATCGGTCCCTATTCTGTGCAAGATTAATCCAGTCTCTATCATCATATCCCACCTCCCTCAAATCCATTTTAATATTATCCTCCCATCTATGTCTTGGCCTCCCTAAAGGTCTTTTTCCCTCTGGTCTCCCAACTAACACTCTATATGCATTTCTGTATTCGCCCATACGTGCTACATGCCCTGCCCATCTCAAACGTCTGGATTTAATGTTCATAATTATGTCAGGTGAAGAATACAATGCGTGCAGTTCTGCGTTGTGTAACTTTCTCCATTCTCCTGTAACTTCATCCCTCTTAGCCCCAAATATTTTCCGAAGCACCTTATTCTCAAACACTCTTAATTTCTGTTCCTCTCTCAAAGTGAGAGTCCAAGTTTCACAACCATAAAGAACAACCGGTAATATAACTGTTTTATAAATTCTAACTTTCAGTTTTTTTACAGCAGACTAGATGATAAAACCTTCTCAACCGAATAACAACAGGCATTTCCCATATTTATTCTGCGTTTAATTTCCTCCCGAGTGTCATTTATATTTGGTACTGTTGCTCCAAGATATTTGAATTTTTCCACCTCTTCGAAGGATAAATCTTCAATTTTTATATTTCCATTTCGTACAATATTCTGGTCACGATACATAATCATATACTTTGTCTTTTCGGGATTTACTTCCAAACCGATCGCTTTACTTGCTTCAAGTAAAATTCCCATGTTTTCCCTAATCGTTTGTGGATTTTCTCCTAAAATATTCACGTCATCCGCATAGACAAGCAGCTGATGTAACCCGTTCAATTCCAAACCCTCTCTGTTATCCTGGACTTTCCTAATGGCATACTCTAGAGCGAAGTTAAAAAGTAAAGGTGATAGTGCATCTCCCTGCTTTAACCCGCAGTGAATTGGAAAAGCATCAGATAGAAACTGGCCTATACGGACTCTGCTGTAATTTCCACTGAGACACATTTTAATTAATCGAACTAGTTTCTTGGGAATACCAAATTCAATAAGAATATCGTATAATACTTCTCTCTTAACCGAGTCATATGCCTTTTCGAAATCTGTGAATAACTGATATACTGTGCCCTTATACTCCCATTTTTTCTCCATTATCTGTCGCCTAAAACCACACTGATGGTCCCTGCGTACGGAGTTAATCTTTTCAAAAGAATATTAGACAAAATTGTTATTATTATTATTATTATTATTATTATTATTATTATTATTATTATTATTATTATTATTCCTTCCCAAGAAATGAAATTAGTTTTCACTGAAAAATACCTGCGATAAAAGTTATCGAACACGGACCAAAAGACTTTGCTTGCTTAGAATGATTCTTACTGACTAAGGCTGGTTCACAATAAACCGGGAACGAGAACCAGAATGAAAACGAGAAGCAGAGGACGTGAATATGAAAATTTTTTATTCACAATAAACCGAGAACGTAGACGACTATGCATATCGATATGCATGTCAATAACGATATGTAAAGTCGATATTACGCAATCTGATGTTATTTGTGTATAACTGACCAATGGCGTTCTTTCATAAGTACAAGGCAGCCAACATAAACACAGGTTAACCAACTTCGAAATTTCAACTGAAACATTTCATTAGGTACAGTACTATAAATATGCCCATGCATCTTTATTATCACAACCTATTTTAAGTCTACCATAACGTAAAATAATTAGAGAAGAAACATTTGTAATAGAACAAAAATGAACACAACAGTAGTTATTGAATTGAAGCATGAATATGTAGTGTGTAATACAACCAATACAGTAATAAAATATGATTCACTTACGATCGGTGTTCAAAGATGCAGCTATTGAAAGCCACGTATTCTCCTTCATTTTCTCATCTTTATACGAGGCGCGCCGCTTATCGTAAACGTGAGGATTTTCCTCAACACTCAATATTAGAATCTCATCAAATAAAACTTGCTCCATGATGCACAGCACAGACAAAATAATGCATAGGTTATGTCACGGTCTTCTTGCTACAAAATATACGATGACAAAATAGCTTTTAGATGGTAATAAAATGAATCTAGTGGGCTGTGATCGGAAACGTGAACGCCAAAGTTGAAACTTGGCCAACTCTCCGTTCCAGATCCCGGGCTCCGGCAAGCTTTTCGTTAATTGTGAATGCTCACATTTAAATGTACACATTTTAACAATTTTACCGTTTTCGTTTTCGTTCCGATTCTCTTTTCCGGTTTATTGTGAACCAGCCTTTAAATAGGAAGGAGAATTTAATGTTTAATACCGATATGAAAAGATCAAAAAACTTCCGTAAAATTTATGCAAAATTATTCCACTTTTCTTTGCGTTACTTTTCATAAGCTTGCGTTAACGATCCCGTGTTGTGTTCATTACTGAAATTTTCCGCCTTGGACTCAATAATTTCTGATTTATAGAGAATGTCGAAGATTTTCGCCGTATTAACTCAGTAGGATATCTGGATTGGTCGATATTTCCGCCGTATTGATAGACTCTTGTGAGTAGGTAGAGACCCCAGGAGTAAATTCTTGCGGTCCTTTCCTATGACTTGAATTAATTAGGGCCATAAAGTTCACCGGAGTTGTTGAAAACTTTGTGGTGGGGGGGGGGAGCGGGTACGGCGCAGTGACCTGTAAGATTCAAGTACAAAGTTAATTTCGATATTAAGTGGCACCAATTCAGAACCCGTTATGGACAGATAGTCAGTGGTTCGCCCACCTAGCAACACTTTCACTTTTCAAACGTGCATTATAATTGTAGCGCAGTCGGTATAGCGCTGGCTTTCTGTGTTCGAGGTTGCCGGTTCGATGCCGACTCAAGTCGATGTCAGTTGATTTACTGGCATGTAAAATAACTCTTGCGGGATAAAATTTCGGCACACCGGCGACGCTGATATAACCTCGGCAGTTGCGATCGTCGTTAAATAAACCATGATTTAAAATTTTTAAAAATATTAGTAGTAGTGTACTAATAGTAGTGATAGTGTTGGTGGCGGTAGTAGCTGCAGCTAAGTGAATTAGATAATTAATATTAAATTTGGGATATTAATATGTTTTTGAATGAACATGGAGTTAATGAATGCATTTATGTATTTATTTTTATTTTAGTAGGTTATTTTACGACGCTTTATCAACATCTTAGGTTATTTAGCGTCTCAATGAGATGGTGATAATGCCGGTGAAATGAGTCCGGGGTCCAGCACCGATAGTTACCTAGCATTTGCTCATATTGGGTTGAAGGAAAACCCCGGAAAAAACCTCAACCAGGTAACTTGCCCGATCGGGAATCGAACCCGGGCCACCTGGTTTCGCAGCCAGACGCTCTAGCCGTTACTCCACGGGTGTGGACTGCATTTATGTATGGTTAAGTGAAGTATTGAACCAATATTAGAATAAATGAGTAAATACGTGAATCAATAGTTAAATGACTGACTGAATGAAAAGTTGAGTAATTTAATAAGTAAATTAATGAATAAATGGATCAGTGAGTGAGTTAGTATTTAAGCTAGTGAATTGATTAATTAAATAGTAGTTCAGCGGATGAAGAGATGAGTGTTTGAACTACAGTCTTAATTGATAAATTAGTGAGAGTCAGTGAGTGAATTTATGTATGAGTCATTAAGTGAATGAGTCAGTTAGTCAGTGAGTAAATGATTAAATAAGTGAGTATTTAAGCTAATGAATGAACTAATTAATAGGCCTAAATGAGTGAGAGAGTAAGTTAATGAGTGAATCAGTCAGTGAGTAAATGATTGAATGAGACAGTGTGTGAGTATTTAAGCTAGTGAATGAATGAATTATTTAATTACTGAGTGAATAAAGGGTTGAGTGAACCAGAGAATTAATTTATAAATGAGTGATAGAGTCAGAGCCAGTCAGTCAGTGAGTTATTGAGTTATTGAGTGGTGAGTCAGTCAGTGAGTTATTGAGTTGAGTGGTGAGTCAGTGAGTTACTGAGTTATTGAGTGGTGAGTCAGTCAGTGAGTTATTTAGTTATTGAGTGGTGAGTCAATCAGTGAGTTATTAAGTTATTGACTGGTGAGTCAGTGAGTTGAGTGGTGAGTCAGTAAGTTATTGAGCTATTGAGTGGTGAGTCAGTCAGTGAGTTATTGAGTGGTGAGTCAGTCAGTGAGTTATTGAGTGGTCAGTCAGTCAGTGAGTTATTAAGTTATTGAGTGAGTGAGTTAGTGAGTGAGTGAGTGAGTGAGTGAGTGAGTGAGTAGATAAGTGAAAGAATGATAAAATAATCGAGGCGAATTTCATGCGCGATTAGGTATGAGTGAAACATACATACTTGAATGAATATTTTTGTAAATAAATTAATAGCTGTTTGGGTGAATTAATTAATTAATTAATATTTGAATGACTGAAATAACTCCTAGCACAGTGAATGAAGAGCTTGTTAATGAAAGATTCACTGAATGAAAAATTTCAAGGGACGAATTTTTCCAGGGCCGGGTATATATCCTGGACCTTTGGCTGAGTGCGCCAACGCTCTACCGACTGAGCTATCCAGGTCCCTTTGGCTGAGTGTGCTAACGCTCTACTGACTGAGCTGCCCAGGTCCCTGGATTGATACCCAATCCCGGAATAATTTTTTCCTTGAAATTATTCAAGCCTGCTTCACAGGGAGCTTTACCTGAAAGCTAGATTTGCATAATATATACGTCACTGTATGTACGTTAACAGAAAGCCAAAATTCAAGTCATACAGAGTTTGTGTGTAGTCAAAGTTGGGTTTCTGGCGTCTTGTCAGCCCACTTGAGGTGTGTGGATGTAAATGGAAAAATCGAGACAGTGTCGGGTGCAGTTCCTGCGTAGCTCAGTCGGTAGAGCGTTGATGCGCTCAGCCAAAGGTCCCGGCATCGATACCCGGCCCTGGAAAAATTTTTCCCTTGCAATTATTCAAGTCTGGCTTTACTTTAAAGCCATATTTGCATTGACGAAATGATTTTATGCTTGAATCAGTGAGTCAACTGGAGTGAAGTAGTGGATGAATAATTTATTGTACGGATTAGTGAATAAATAATGAAATTTATAGGCCTAAATGAATTTGTAAAATGATCAGAAATTGAGTAAATAGGTGAATCGATAAATGTCTGAATAATTGCATAATTTAATGCATAAGTGAGAGAGAATTAATGATCTTGTAAGCAAATTACTGAGTACGAATAACTGAAAGAAAATTATTGCAATTTAATTGAATAAATTAATAATGAATTTTTATAACATTCAATATATGGAACAAATCTCAACAAGCGGGCAACAGTCGAAGTAAAAGGGCCTACTTCCAATTTTATTCGCAAAGGCTTTGAAACAAGCACACGACTCTGAAAGTTTAACTTTTGAGCCGATCTTCACGTGTTTGGCAGGATGTCTAGGCAACCACACGGTTTATGAAGTCAGCATCTTCGTTGCTATAGCAGTTAAGAAGATTTTCGTGCTCTCGTGTGCGGAATCTTTGAGCATAGCTTCATTCGCATCAAGCTGTGACTGAACGGTTTAGTGACAGAGTGGCCTAAGACACATTAGCAAACTTATTTAATTCCCAAACAAAGATACCAAGATTAGATACCAGCGTATTGTGGCATTTCTATAGTGTGTTCTGAAATAAGGTTACAGTATTTAGAGAGGAGGTAGTATGTATCTTTTTATTTTATTTTATTGGGTTATTTTACGACGCTGTATCAACATCTAGGTTATTTAGCGTCTGAATGATATGAAGGTGATAATGCCGGTGAAATGAGTCCGGGGTCCAGCATCGAAAGGTACCCAATATTTGCTCCTATTGGGTTGAGGGAAAACCCTGGAAAAAACCTCAATCAGGTAACTTGCCCCGACCGGGATTCGAACCCGGGCCACCTGGTTTCGCAGCCAGACGCGCTGACCGTTACTCCACAGGTGTGGACGGTAGTATGTATCAAAATAAGAAATAAAATTCCTATAAACATGCGTCCTAAAATTAATATCTTCTGAGTAATGAGCATATGTTTACCATCACTATAAGAATAGTATAATATCTTTCATTGTGAGCTCTTTGGCAAGAAACAAATGAGGAAACAGAATGTAAACGTTTGCCAATACGTATTACTTCCGTAACAGTTGAATAGGAGTATGATTTGTTTCTTACCCAATAGCTCACAGTACAAGATATGCTGCCCTTACAA
>JAJSOF020000011.1:163552464-163554964 GCA_025594305.2 Periplaneta americana
TCAAAATACATTATTTAAAAGTGGGGTTATAAGGGGGTCTGAATTAAATAAATCGAAATATCTCGCTTATTATTGATTTTTGTGAAAAATGTTACATGACAAACGTTTCTTTAAAAATAATTTGCGATAAGTTTTATTCCTTGCAAAATTTTGATAGGACTGATATTTTATGAGATAATGAGTTTAAAAATTAAAATAACTGCCATCTAAGGCCGTGTAATGAATTAAAAAACAAATGACTTCATCTATAAGGGGCCTTGGACAGCAACAATCGAAAGCTATGAAAGATAGCCTACAGAGAATGTTTCTGTGTTTGTATGAAGTAATATCGGAAGCTAAATTAACCGATTTGTATAATTAATTATTAATTCACCATTGGAAAGTGTAGTTTCTCTAGATGGACATAATGCTATAATGTTATTACAGTAACGTCTGATATAATATAATATGTAATATTATATATTATAATTTAAGTTATTTGAAGCGTTCAGAACTGAATACGTAGAAAACAAGGGTTAAAATTAAGTTATTACCATAATTCAATGGAAACCTATAACAAGTTAAATAAAATATACACATTAAATCTAAATGATGTCAATCTTCATTAAACTATGGTTGCATGTAATAAAAATTAAGAAACATGTTAAAGGAATTGTCATTGCACCAAATGAGTGGTCTCGGGACAAAAATGATCGCATTTTAATTATTTGGATGCAATTTAAATTAAGTAACATATTAAACGATTTATTCTTCTATCAAACACGAATGTTCACTGGATAAAATGTCCTATTTTAATTATGTAATTACTTTATATTTATTTCTAACGGGTGCAGCGGAGCGCACGGGTACGGCTAGTAATATATAAATCATGAATAATGTTATAAATTTCTTTTTTAAAAACTTCAATTTTAAAATATTTGAAATTTGGAAAATGGTTTGTAATTTTATTATAAAGTCTTGTGCCGAAACTAGCACCATGTATATATGACCGCACGAGATAATTATCAACAAATCCAACCCAAATATCTAAAGAAAACTTCAATTGATTGTAGAGATTCCCCATAGCTTTAGGATTCGTGTAAATCCAAAAGTGAGTGTTGTAACATACGACAACAAACTAACTTCAATTATTATTTCCATGGTAACAAGAATAGCTGAAACATAAATGCAGCCACAATGTGAGTGATGAAGTAGGACTATGTATTTTATACAAAGAATTTCCGGCCACCACTTTATTGAGAAAAAATATTTATGTATGACCATAACGAAAAACATGCCTTTACTAAATACTTTTGCGTTTGTAAAGTAGGCTTTTATTCAACATTACTTTATTCCACTAGTGAGATAAAGACTTTACCTCACAGTTTGAACTTTATCTCACAGTTCATTAGTACTTTCCTAGTACCCGGGTACACACGTATACTTTTCCATTCAACTATTACTCAAGAAGTTAATATATTAGTTACTAGATGTCACTACCTCTACTTCTTTATTATTATTTCTTAAATATACATACACTCAATCTCCTTCTTTTTTTTCTATCTAACTGCGTCGTAATTTGTGCATTGCATTCATATCTAATACCGGTACGTATTTTTTTTTAAATTTGTAATAATTTACCTTTTGGGATGCGAGGAGACTTGAACCTACGAAGTTGGGTTTATAGGATAGGATTTTAAAACAACACGCCTTAGTCAACTGAGCTAAACAGACACGATGATTAATTACGTTTTAATATTCCTCTTAAGTTCACAGAAGTAAAATGTTAAATTATTTTAATCACATTAGTCCCGTGAACACTTCTAAATAATCCCTGAAACTTCAAAAAGACGAAAATACACGTTTAAAATGAAAAAAAAATATATATACACTCAGGGACAAAAAAAACCGGACACTTCTATATTTGCTTGTATTTTGTTGCCAATTATTTCAAAATGAAACAAAACCCATTTAAACAAAATAATGTTTCATTTAGCACCTTATACGACAACATTTGAAAAAAATCTCTGATGAGAAAATTTACAAAAAATTACAAAGGGCGTATAACTATGGCATCGTTTGGTCTAACTGTTTTTTCATTTTATGCTGCCTTAAACATTAAAAACTTTTTTTTAGTAACGGGTATTACCCCCTCTGGCTTGAATAACTGCATCCATACGTCTTGGCATGCTCTCAATTTGGTTAGCAATGTCTTCTTGAGGAATAAGTTCCCATTCTTCGCCAAGTGCTCGCCTCAACTCTTGTAACGATTCTGGTCTCGTTCATCTATTCTTAACACGCCGTCCCAGCATGTTCCACCCATGTTCAATTGGGTTCATGTCTGGACTCCTTGCTGGCCATGGAAGAACATGGATTCCCACTTCTTGGAGATAATCTCCGACCGCATGGGCAATATGCGGCCGTGCATTATCATGCATTAAAACAAAATTATCGCCTACAAATTGGCCAAATGGCACAACATGATCAGCCAAACGTTCATTTATATACCTATCAGCTGTTA
>JAJSOF020000011.1:163562464-163669964 GCA_025594305.2 Periplaneta americana
TTGCCAGCCCTAGATGTATGTGATGAACTCCAGTAATCTGTATTCTCCAGACAACGAAGAATTCCCACCGTAGCGAGGTTTGTGTACACAGCACTGGAATCACTGCCGACTTCTGCAAGCTCGGTCATGTAATGGTGCTATTCTTCCGCACCCGGGAGATCACTTCACTCATTTCTGCGTACCCATCTCTCCCCCAACCCCGGGGTTTTCCGTGACCCGGATAAAATGTCCCGCATTCCCGCAAGGCTTTGTGGGAAACCTGCACAGAACGAACGTCTGTTATCGTATAAACAATTTGCGAAATATTATTTTGCGGAAACATTCAGTAGACGGACTTAAAATTGTTCAGTTAATGTTACTACCGAGTGTTTTCTGTACGGTACGGACTCAAAGTATTTATACAAATGTATAGACGTACAAAAGTATATTGTACGAAATGGAAATCGACTGTATATACTATACTGTGGAAATAGTATACAAGGTGAAAACATGGATAAATATATAATAGGATGCGAAACTGCGATCAGCACCATCTGGATTTGGGGGTTTGAAATGAGGTGATCAGCACCCAACGTCGTAGGTGGTGAATATTAGAAGTACGTGTTGGGTACATTACCGAGAGTTCTCTATTTATCCGTTCGAGATATTGCTGTACGGGAGAGTCGAAGATGAAGATGGCGGACTGAAACTTGCTAATAAGTGAACATAAAGTGATACGTGTGTGTATAAGCAGTGTATGTAAAAACAGTGATGTTTATGGACGTTGTAAAAATAGTGTTGTTGAATGTATTGTAAAGTAATAGGCCTAGTAATATAATAAATTGAACTATCTAAGTAGTTCTTGCAGACTTTTCCATACCCAAAGAATACAATCCCAATTATCTAACCTTTTGCTTTATTTTTTGTCTCTGTCTGGTTATATTTTAATCGGGTAGTGTAAAACACATCGTCTCTGTTATCTTCCTGTGGGTTCCGGTAAGAATTTTCAGTAGAATATGCTGTGAGGAATAAAACCGTAAATATTTTATTTTAAATTGGGTTAGTTTTGAATATCGATGAGGGTGGGAGGGAATACTTCTGCACAGTTTAACATTTTCGTCACCAGGTGCGCTGCTAAATGCATGGAGTGATTACTCTTTTCGCTACTTGGTGCGCTGCTAGATGTAATAACGCCCCTCCCAGAAATAGATGGCAGCAAGATCAATTTCTACAACAGCGCCTGTAGTATGTGTTACGGGAAACTCATTAAGTTTCGCATCCTATTATATATTTATCCATGGTGGAAATTTATCCTTTGAAGAGGCGGAAAAATTCAGATATGTTGGAACAACAGTAACAAATATAAATTACACTAGGGAGGAAATTAAACACAGAATAAATATGGGAAAGTCTTGTTATTATTCGGTTGAGATGCTTTTGTCATCCAGTCTGCTGTCAAAAAATCTGAAAGTTAGAATTTATAATTTACTTGTTGTTCTGTATGGTTGTAAAACTTGAACTCACATTGAGAGAGGGAAAGAGATTAAGGGTGTTAGAGAATGAGGTTCTTAGGAAAATATTTGGGGCTAAGAGGGATGAAGTTACAGGAGAATGGAGAAAGTTACACAACGCAGAACTGCACGCATTGTATTCTTCACATGACATAATTAGGAACATTAAATCCAGACGTTTGAGATGGGCAGGGCATGTAGCACGTATGGGCGAATGCAGAAATGTATATAGAGTGTTAGTTGGGAGGCCGGAGGGAAAAAGACTTTTGGGGAGGCCGAGACGTAGATGAGAGGATAATATTAAAATGGATTTGAGGGAGGTGGGATATGGTGATAGAGACTGGATTAATCTTACACAGGATAGAGACCGATGGCGGGCTTATGTGAGGGCGGCAAAGAACCTCCGGGTTTCTTAAAAACCATAAGTAAGTATATCTCAAAGAATAACCTACTGAAATATCTTCATCCCATACTACTCACAGCTGTCATTTAGCTCCAGTAGCATATCCCTTAGTATCATCTCCTCTTCTGTTAACAACGCCATATCATCAGCAAATCTTATGCACTTTATTCTTCTTCCTCCTACTTTTACCTCTCCCATGTTCTGAAAACAGTTCTTCACCAAATCCTTCAAGTAGATGTTGAAGAGGGTAGATAATAAAGGGGTATCCTTGTCGTACTCCTCTCTATTTCACTTCCTTCAGATATCAAATATAATATTCAAGAAATAAGTTGGAACATTGACTGGCTTTTCACAATATTTAACTTGGGCATGGTGATAAAATTTACATTTGTTCATGGTTTGCTAACGTTAGCATTCCAATGTGGTTCATGATGTTGCTACTACAGGGACATCATTTTATTTTTACTAATATTTCTAATATTAACCTGGCTATACCTTTGGATAAACGGTTAAGAAACTGAAATACCGTTTGCTATCCCCTTCCACGACTGAAGTTCGATAATACTGGCGTAAAGTACAAAAAAATCACTTTACTAGGTATAGGAGGGAAGAAAAGTAGTTCATCCATTTAAGTACACTAGGAAATATCGCGATTTTCGGTTTGATAATTTCCATTATAGGTTTTAGTTTAATAAAAATACAGTACTGTATTAACAATAAGTGTTTTTACTCACGAACTGAGTTATCCATTCCTACTTGCAGTGTATATTATACTGTCTACATAACATTAGCATACACTATAGAGAATGAAGTTAAATTGAAAAATAATCGTACTTTTTTAAATGGTGGCCCTTCATTTCGATACAGGCTTCAGTTCTTTTTTGCATATTATCACACTATAGACTATTGTACCTAATTCCAATTACCAGTTTCGTCCTTCGTACTAGTAACTCATGTTGAAATAATTCTGTACCTACTCTATAAAAGAGTACCTTACGTACTGTAAATTCAATCTTCACTTCTGCCCGATCCGAAAAGATAAAATGACTCAGACACGCCTACCAAGTGGTTTTGTCGCAGGATCGTACAAAGGGAAAATTGGAAAAATCACGTGACATTTAATTACTTAACGAGGCCCTTTTATTTAAGTTATTTTGTGCGAGATCGTGCGTATTTGCTTGGTTTCCGCACAAAACCAATCCGCGGAAAGTCTAATATTCCACATTCAGTATTCCCAACCTAACACACATAACAATTTCCCTCTTCTTACCGCTTAAGTGACATATTGATTTTACTGCTTTAGGCTTTTAACATATTATTTTTAGAGACGTTCAATATAGTAATAATTATAAATTGGAAACTTACCACTGCAATTTCACCTAAATTGCACTGTTAATTATTGTTTTTAAATATTTGCAAAAATTAAGTAAACTCTAAATCATTACAATACCCTACCGTTTGTTTTAAGTTCGCATTTATAGACTGGGGGAAAAAAAGACAGACGTATATAACGGCCTGCTGGAGTATAGTAAACACAGAAAACATTTTAAAGCAACAATGTTTAAGACAGATATTTTTGTTTTACAAATTTGCCGTCATTGAACAGAAACCAAGATGGAGATTTCATTGCAACTAATTAGAAATTCCTCTTTCAGGTATGTAATAAACGATCTTCGCAGAAAATAATGTACGATACACGAGCGGTATGTTTTCTTTCAATTCTCGGAAATTAAAAAAGCTCAACTACGTTTCGCTTTTTCAGACTGTTCCTCGGACATGAAAACTTCAACATACCGCTCTTGTAACGCATATTACTGTTAAATAGTTGTATAATATTACGTAGACGTTCAATTCCTAACAGAAATTAATGTTTTCAGAAAAGAGTTAAGACAGCCCAACCACTAGCCTTTACAGAGGGGCGAGCAGAAGAGTGGGGGAAACTGGGATGCGACGTCGGCAAACGGACGACCTGTGCGAAAATATTATTCAATATTAAAAGCTCTTTCGTCACTGGAAAACGTGAACATATTTCTGGAACGTACTATACTCACTAACTCAGTACTGCTTACTATGACCGCATACGCGGCCTTGGTTCTTTGTGGGGAACGGTTGGAAGTTTACTAGTAGAGGGGGTGGAAGTGAAGTACATTAAAAAATTCAGATACAATAAAAATTTAAGTAAAAATAAAATGATGTCCCTGTATAAGCATTTAAAATTCTGTTATTTTTTGTTCCATCGCGAATCCTGGAACTAATGCCCTTAACCTACAGTACGAGGAAAGACGTAACTTACGTCAAAAAAATAAGTATATATATTTGACATGGATAATATATAGCAATAAGAGAGGAAGAAGAAGAAAAATTAAGGAAGTTGCTTGAATTGTTAGTATTTCTCTTGATGGAGTGTATTGCAAAACATATATATTGGAATCGTGGCGATGAGTGGAATATCTTTCGCAGCGGAGTGCTCTGGATGGAGGTCGCCAGCCGCAAAGATAGTCTGCATTGACTGGGTGTCGATATTCGGCCCGTCCCGACCTCTTCGCTCTTCGTTGTCACCACCCGTCATTCGGGAATTGCCGAACCATAACCCATTAATTCAGTGAATTAATTAAAGATACACACGCACGTTTACCGCGCGAGCATTTTGGGTGTGGTTGCAATTCAACGGCGGACTGGTTGCCAGGCAACAAGCAATCAGTGCCAAACATGCGACAATGAGAGCGCGAAACTTTCTTGCCTGGGAACGTGTAAGGGCTATTCCATCTCAAATCGACAGAAATATAGAGAAAATTGGCCTTGCAATTTTTAAATACAATGAAACTTTTTCTGTTCGTAGACAACTGTGATACAATGCTTTGTGCCAAGTTTGAGGCATCAGAACTTAATAGTGTTTAAATTAAAAATATTTAAATTTATCGTATTTTCATAAAATTAGCAACTTTAAACTGTTGTGACTCCGAAACCCTTTGACCCAATGATCAAAATCATGGTTTATTTTGATGCTGAGAAATCAAAGTTTATATTGACATATAAACAGTTTTTCTTACTTTTTATGGAAATGGAGAAATTTAGATTTTCTTAATTAAGACACCTTTGCCCACGAAAAAATATTTTTAAAATATATGGTTAGATTCCGCTTTGAAAGTACAAATAAACACATATTTTTACTGGTGCAAAGTTAATAAGAAAGTATTGAAAAATCAAGTAAAGAAAATAAATAGCATGTGCGTGAGCTAACCAGCTGACTATGAGGCGGGAGCAAGCCGAGGGATGCAAGCCCAGGAGACATAAACACGTGACGTGTCGTCTAGTAGCGCATAGCTGGCCTAGCTTTATCACAGATTTTCATAAACACGGGAGTAAAATGATGCCCAGCGCTCGCTTATCTTCATCTCTCGGCCAGTGCGTGCTGTGTTGCGCCTTTCAAGTCTAGGCGTGTGAAAATAATTTATTTAATACCCCTAAACTTATTGCCGTGACACTAACCAAACAATGCCGAATCCCTCTTAATAAAGCAAGGTTTTTTTCTCAATATTTTTTTACATTTTTACAAATGGGCAAAAAGCCTAAAACTAAGTAAAATCAGATTATCTGTCTCTCTGTATACAATAAAAAAGGATTACTTCTTATCATAACCTACCAAATGTCAGCTTCAAAATGAGCTCTCGTTCAATGTTCTGCAGTAAACGGTTCCAGAGTTGTGAGCGCTGAAAGAGGCTTGTTTTTATAAAATACGCTAAATTTGTCGCTCAACAATACGAAAACCGTTTGACTTTCGATAGTATATTTTTGCAAATACACTCTCTTCAGCACCTTGTATAAATAGGGAAAAAAATTAGAGTATAAAAATGCGAGGTTTTTTACTGATCGATTTCATATGGGATAGCCCGTATATCTATTCGAGAGATGTACAAACACGCGCACATTTTCACAGTATGGGGTGATCTTGCCGGTCAAATGACGGTCCCTCCTAATTAATTAGTGTGCGAATTATACAGCGTGAACTGTAAATAATTTCGTTAATTTCAGAGGATTATTCTTTGAGGTATTTCGAATAAAAAAGATAAATACAGTTTTACTTGTTTTTGCTTCCTTTTCGAGATAAAAATTGTTTTATATTAAACATTTCACAGGATGTTTTTGGGAAAGCTATTGATTTGTCAGCCTGGGTAGCGTAGCGACTATAGTGCTAGTCTTCTGTGCTCGAGGTTGCGGGTTCGATCCATGTCCAGGTCGATGGCATTTAAGTGTGCTTAAATGCGACAGGCTCATGTCAGTAGATTTACTGGCATGTAAAAGAACTCCTGCGGGACAAAATTCCGGCACAACGATGACGCTAATATAACCTCGGCAACTGCGAGCGTCATTAAATAAACCATATTTTTATGCTCGACCATTCCGAAATGTAGTAATTATACACCTAGTAGCAGGCCTTTAATGGACCTCATTAAAGTATACCTATTCATTAAAGTTCAGGTGTTCCACCAATCAGAAAACATCATTGTAGCAATATGAAAGCGCAAGTATTGATTATTCTCGGATATGCAATCGAAAGACAACTAGCGAAACATCACGGAGGCTGGAAATCCAATACTGTCGCAGAAGGTTATGTTCTGTTACTATAATAATTAGCGTTAATTGTAAATAATATTCAAATAAATTTAATGTGTCATCTCGTTTTTCAATTCTAAATCAATTTCAAGGTTATATCAAGATTACTGTTCATTTTACTCTCTAGATTATATCAAGGTCAATGACATTTCTTTCTCAGAAAAAATCAATACTTTCGCGTCTGCGCACATCTCACAATTTACGAGATATTGCACAAGGTCAGTTCCGCTCCCCAGTCAGATAAGAATAACATGAATACTTATGAATAATTTCAAGTTAGAAATATGGTCGAGCATAAAAAGTCGTATGAAACTTGCCTATAATGGTAATTAAGACGCTCGTATGACATACTATCTACTGTCCGTCCAAGTGGTTTTGTCGTAGAAAGAGGGGAAATCACGTGACAATTAACGAGGCTCTTTTATTTAAGTTATTTTAAACAGTTGTATAATATTACGTAGACGTCCAATTCCTAACATAAATTAATGTTTTCAGAAAACAGCTAAGACAACCCAGCCACTAGCCTTTACAGAGGGGCGAGCAGAAGGGGGTGGAGAAAACTGGGATGCGACATAGGCAAACGGACGACAGTACCTGTGCGAGAATATGATTCAATATTGAAAGCTCTTTCGTCATTGTAAAACGCGAACATATTTCTGGAACGTACTATACTCACTAACTCAGCAACTGTTTACTATGACCGTCAGGCGACTTTGACTACTTACGCGCCTTGGTTCTGTGTGGAGAACGGTTGGAAGTTTTCTAGTAGAGAGAGTGGGAGTGAAGTAGAATTCAGGTACAATAAAAATTGAAGTAAAAATAAAATGATGTCCCTGTATATTACCATGTTAAATGTTGTCTGAAACCACTTCTTTCTGTGTGTAAAATAATTTAATAGAGATTTTAAATAAAAATAAATTAATAAAAGTTTAAACTAAAAAAAATTTACAAGAGATCAAATAATGGCATGACTAAAATATCTATACATTTGTATGTGAAATTGAAAGGGGATTTAAAATATGTAAAAATTAATATAGAGTGTCATTTAGAAAAGAGATGTTTTTGCCACACTTTCTATATACCTGCCATAACATTAAGTGAGTTGTTTGCAACAATTTTTGCAAATAACTTTTGTGCGAGATCGTACGTATTTGCTTGCTTTCCGCACACAACCAATACGCGGTAAGTGTGAAATACCACATTCAGTATTCCCAACCTAACACACATAACAATTTCCCTATTTTTACCGCTTAAGTGTCATATTCATTTTACTGCTTTAGGCTTTTAACATATTATTTTTAGAGACGTTTAACATAGTAATAATTATAAATTGAAACTTACCACTGCAATTTCACCTAAATTGCACTGTTAATTATTGTTTTTAAATATTTGCAAAAATTAAGTAAATTCTATAACACCACAAAAGTTACTGCATTTGTAATGCAAGTAACATTAAGGAAGCTGTGAAAAAATCAACAAGATTCCAGACTCATCATAGACTTGGAAAAAAAAAAAGACAGACGTATTTCATGGCCTGCTGGAGTATAGTAAACACAGAAAACATTTTATAGGAATAATGTTGAAGATAGATATATTTTTTGCTAATTTGCCGTCATTGAACAGAAACCAAGATGGAGATTTCATTGGAACTAATTAAAAATTCGTCTTTCAGGTATGTAATAAACTATCTTCGCACAAAATAATGTACGATACACGAGCGGTATGTTTGTTTTCATGTTCTCGGAAATTAAAAAAGCTCAACTACGTTTCGCTTTTTCAATCTTTTCCTCGAACAAGAAAACTTCAACATACCGCTCTTGTAACGTATATTACTATTTCTCGTTAAATTAATAGCCTGTATAAAAAGTTTGTAGCAATACCCCATACCTAACATCCTGTATATGTCTTTTGAATTGTAGATCGAGCAAATAAACTGTATTACGAAACGGGTGGAAACTAAAATGATGAAGTGTGTGTCATTCCCGTTACACATATTATTCATTTCCTCATCCATCTGCCTTCATTTGTTCGTGTAGTTGATGTAACATTGCTATTTATAGCACTAATGAGAAGGGTGGGTATGTGCTAACTTTACCTCCCGTCAGAGTTGACAATTGAATGAAGCGTCCCTCGTGGGTTTCACTGTCTCCACCCTAATTATTAACGTAAGCAATCCGTGTCAGTCGAGTCCCCAGATCATATCTGGGAGGACGCACATTTTTCATGGAAGATATCGTCGCATGGGAACGTTCTCTGCCTCATGCTGAGAACAGCTGATTAAAGTATCGCATGTGTAACCATAACAACCACACCCACCGCAATGACAGAAAACAAACGCTAGATTTTTTTTTTTTTTTTTTTTTTTTTTTTTTTTTTTTTCCCACTCCCAGTGACATATGTTCTCTATACGTATTACAAGGAGAAAGTTTCGCAAAGCTGTAAAAATACATTTCTATGTTCTGACGGATTATATACGTTTTCAGTGTCCGTAACACCGTAAAAAAACGTTTGGGATTCTTTTCGGTTTTCATTCTCCTTTTCCTTCTGTTACAGCCATTTCTCATTGACTGTTGGGCCGATTTTGTTCCGTTATCTACTTTACAAACAAATTCATCGGGGAATAATACAAATGAGATGTATTTATTTTTTTATTTTATTGGGTTATTTTACGACGCTGTATCAACATCTAGTTATTAAGCGTCTGAATGATATGAAGGTGATAATGCCGGTGAAATGAGTCCGGGGTCCAGCACCGAAAGTTAGCCAGCATTTGCTCGTATTTGGTTGAGGGAAAACCCCGGAAAAAACCTCAACCTGGTAACTTGCCCCGACCGGGATTCGAACCCGGGGCACCTGGTTTCGCAGCCAGACGCGCTGACCGTTACTCCACAGGTGTGGACAAATGAGATGTAGGGCCTAATAATTTTTACTAAATATTAATTGACCTTTATTTGAAAACATAAAATGGCAAATTACTCAAAATCGATTATAAGTATTTCTTACCACAATTCCTTCTCAAACACAATAAAACAATAAATAATATTGTAGCTATGAATTGTATTCCTCCATAAAATATACATTTTCAGAAATATTAAATAAAGATTTATTAGCAGGGAGGGCATGATTAATTGATTACGTGTGCGAATATGGTAATTATGACTGCGAAGATATATAATTGTGACTGCTAAGATGATAATTATGACTCCGAAGATGATAATTCTGACTGCGAATATGGTAATTATGACTGCGAAGATATATAATTGTGACTGCTAAGATGATAATTATGACTCCGAAGATGATAATTCTGACTGCGAAGATGATAATTGTGACTGCGAAGATGATAATTATGACTCCGAAGATGATAATTCTGACTGCGAAGATGATAATTGTGACTGCGATGATGATAATCATGACTGCGAAGATGGTATTTATGACTGCGAAGATGATAATTATGATTCCGAAGATGATACATATGACTGCGAAGATGACAGTTATGACTGCGAAGATGACAATTGTGACTGCGAACATGATAATTATGACTGCGAAGTCGATGATCATGACTGAGAAAACGATGATTTTGAGTACGAAGACGATGATTATGACTGTGAAGATTATCGTTATGGCTGCAAAGACGATGATTATGACTGCGAAGACGATGACCATGACTGCGAAGATGATTATCATGACTGCGAAAACGATGACAGTGACTGCGAAGACGATGATTATAACTGCGAAAACGATGATTATGACTGCGAAGACGATGACTATGACTGCGAAGACGATGATTATGACTGCGAAGACGATGACCATGACTGCGAAGATGATTATCATGACTGCGAAAACGATGATAGTGACTGCGAAGACGATGATTATGACTGCGAAGACGATGAATATGACTGCGAAGACGATGATTATAACTGCAAAAACGATGATCATGACTGCAAAGATGATAATTGTGACTGCGAAGATTATAATTATGACTGCGAAAATGATAATTATGACTGCTAAGACGATGATCATGACTGCGAAGACGATGATTATGACTGCGAAGACGATGATTATGACTGCGAAGACGATGATTATGACTGCGAAGACGATGATTATGACTGCGAAGACGATGATTATGACTGCGAAGAAGATGATTATGACTGCAAAAACGATGATCATGACTGCGAAGACGATGATCGTGACTGCGAAGACGATGATCATGACTGCGAAGACGATGATCATGACTGCGAAGACGATGATCATGACTGCGAAGACGATGATCATGACTGCGAAGACGATGATCATGACTGCGAAGACGATCATGACTGCTAAGACGATGATTATGACTGCGAAGACGATGATTATGACTGCGAAGACGATGATCATGACTGCGAAGACGATGATCATGACTGCGAAGACGATGATCATGACTGCGAAGACGATGATCATGACTGCGAAGACGATGATCATGACTGCGAAGACGATGATCATGACTGCGAAGACGATGATTATGACTGCGAAGACGATGATTATGACTGTGAAGACGATGATTATGACTGCGAAGACGATGATTATGACTGCGAAGACGATGATCATGACTGCGAAGACGATGATCATGACTGCGAAGACGATGATTATGACTGCGAAGACGATGATTATGACTGCGAAGACGATGATTATGACTGCGAAGACGATGATCATGACTGCGAAGACGATGATTATGACTGCGAAGACGATGATTGTGACTGAGAAGACGATGATTATGACTGCGAAGAAGATGATTATGACTGCAAAAACGATGATCATGACTGCGAAGATGATAATTGTGACTGCGAAGATGATAATCATGACTGCTAAGACGATGATCATGACTGCGAAAACGATTATTATGACTGCGAAAACGATGACAATGACTGCAGGGGCGATGATTATGATTGCAGAGACGATGTTTATGACTCCGAAACCTTGATTGCGAAGAAGATGAAATTATAAATGTAAAAACGATGATTTTTACTGCGAAGATGATGATTATGACTGCGAGCGAAGACTATGATTATGGTTACGATAATGAACGTAAAGTTTAATGGATTGACTACGACGACAAATTCGTGGCTACAATAACGATGATTGGCAGACGATGATGACAACGGAAACGTAAACGTTGAAAGTGATGATTATGTAGGTTATATGGTGACCACGATAATTTTATGATAACGATAGTGAAGCGATGGAATACAATAACTTCTCCTCAATGTATTTAGCGTTGTCAGAGTAAAACAATATGATGGAGTAAACATGAGAGTGGCCATCGTGAGGTGCACAGGGGATGGCAATGAAAGGGTTAACAGGATTATCCCCGTCCAGCGGGAGAAGAGAATGGATTGATGCCATCGCCAGCGCAGTTCAAGGATTAACGCAATTAAACGAATGCACGGCCTCTTGGAGCGGCAGTGTAGGCGGCCTGGCCTTCATGAGTATCGTCGTCTAGGAAACGGGAGATAAATCGCCGTGTATTCAGCAACAGTTGACGAGCGCTCGCTTTGCGAAATATTCAGAAATGTCTGAAGTCTTGATTTATGTAGGCCTAAACAACAGTTTGTTGTTTGTCATCCATGTTCTTGCATTGAACAGCCATTCCTATTTTAAAAAATGCCAGGGGATTCAGATACGTTTATGCTGTTCGTGATTATTATTGTGAACGTTGTTGGATTGTAAAGATTTTTGGGATTTGAAATAAAAGTTTGATATTTCTTTTAATTTCTGTCTTCATACTCCCCACATTTAAGGGGAGAGGATGGTATTTTTAAAACTTTTTTCCTATTTGGTGTAAAATATTAATTTTTTGTATGTAGAGAGCTCATAGCTGTGGCAACTCAACCAAATAAAAATATTTAAAAAAATTATTCGGTGGCCCAAATTTGTATATGGAAAGTATCTCGAGGATGGCACGTCGATGTCAATAATTAACTATATACACTGATTAATTTGGGCGCCAGCCTCCTCGAGATTACTCCGGTAGAGGTATGAGATTCCCAGGTCAGCTGCAAAAACGGTCGGGACATGGGGTTTGGGAGACGTGCTCGTAGGTTGAAATGATGTAGGCGCACACCAGAAGTTGTTGGTAAGAACTATGAAAACGTTTATTATTATTATTAAGTGTTCGTTTCAGATTAGCAGAAATGCGCGTCCAAGTGTATAATATCTCGCTCTCACTTCCCGCAAGTTGGTATACTAATTTCTGAGTTCACGTAATTATATATTTTGTACTATAAAACACCAGTAATATAACGGACAGTTGATAACGTGATGAGAGGAAAGAATTCAGACTTATAATAATAATGCAACACACGACTTCTTACTACACCCACTAAAAATTCTAAGTCCGTAAATTGTTATACTTCCGAGTTAGGTTTGCCGAGAATATGTGGAGTGCAACTTCTCCGTACGCGTTCTATATGCCTTCTGTCTATCTGCCAAATCTATCCCCTACTTTCAACCACCAAACATAGAATTTCGCCCTCCTATCTATATATCACGTGTCTCTATTAAGAATCCTGATTGGCCATGATTACACTTACGTCACTTAAGACGCGTTCTTCAAAAATTGTTCGTTAACTAGAACATCTCCTACTTCCGGCGTCCTGACAATTCTCTGACATATACCAGATCATCTCTTTTGGAACCTGGCTTGGCGTCATCTTACTGACCACCCGCAGGCAAAGTCCATACATTCCCTCATCAGTCAACTCCACGCCTGGACACATGTTTCCTGTCCGCCTAGCTTCCTTTCGGCCTTCCTGTCCACCTGTTACTTCCGTCTCAGATTTTGAAACTAACTTACACGTCCGCGCATCCTATCCATATAAGAATATTAACACGAAATACTAATCTAATGAAAAATCTCCTTATCCTATACGAGGAACGTCTCAAATGCCCTCTCATAACAAAGAATATTCCCAAGGGAATATTTGTTGTTATGAGACGTCCCAAAAAAAAATACCTTCGCTACTAGTCTCCGGTGTCCCCTAATTAGTCACACTTGGATACACCTTTTGCTATGCTTATAAACAATGTACAAATTTACACTTACAATTATTACATATTTACAACTATTCACATGTATGAATCTATATACACACCTCACGCCTGCTTACATCTCACACGCCAGTTTAACTGACTTCTACCTGACATATATACAGCATCCAATCGTAACATTCAGGGCACATCCGAATACAATGGCGCTCTCTCACTCACATTCATGATCGGTTCCTTGATACATACTTATACTTATAACATAGAAATAAGAATTATGAACCACAATAAAAAAATATGCTAAATAATACATAATACATTTTAAAATACCAATTAACCCTTTATATCATACTTCATACATTATCTGAAACCTTGAAAACACATTTACGTCCATAAAACCGAAATAATTATTAACCAGAATCAAAATTATACCAAACGATACATAATACTTCTGAAATACTAACTGACTCTATTTATCATATCTCATACATGAGCTGCAACCTTGAATACACATCTCGAATAACGTCCCCTCAATATAGAGGACAACTTTATGTCTCGAACTAAAAATGATGGTCTGGCACTTAATATTGATTCTAAAAAAATGGATACATATTCAAATCGAATCATTCAACCTCTACAAATGAATGAACATAAATGAAGTTAATTAAAAAAATATTCTATCATTATTATTAATCATTATTAATTCTTATTAATCATCTTTAAATTATTGCCACAGGGAATACTACTTATCGCGTGATCTTATAAGAAAACACACAAAAACAACTAATTCTGAAGGTGGCAAAAAAAAAAAACAAAAGTAACAAAAATTTTCCCAAGGTTAACATTTTCAGCACTGAAATCAGTTCTTGGTTCTAGTTGCTTATACCGCTCAAATACTACATGCACAAAACAAACACATTCTTATTTTTCTTATAATTAAAATCATATTATTTTCAACTTTACACAAATTCTCGTTTATTAACCTGGTACGTCGCCTGGATGTCTATCATGAATCGGATCGTCATTCTCCGAATGGGATCGTCTGCGGCCTTCCTCATATGTCATTGTGCCATTCTTAAATTGACAGTTTACACGTGGAGACACGCTACTCCTCACATTAAATCTACCAGCATGCTTCCACTTAACTTTTTCTCCTCCTGCAGAAAAATGAGGCCTCCAATAGCCCTTCCTATATTCACTCCTTTGATCGTTGCAGTACCGCTTTGTACCATTGTTAGAAAATCGGTCATTATTGTAGGGTTGTAAACCATGACCGCCAGCACTGTGTGGCCGATCCCTGCTCCAACCGTCATTATGGTCATTGCTATTGTACCCTCTGTGGGGTGGGAAGGCTTCTTCTGCCCTCCGCCCCATGTTTGTGATGGTTTTAGCATTCTCTTTCTCGCTCCCAAACTCATCAAACTTTTCGATTACTCTATTTACTTGCTCCTTGAATGCTCCATAACTTTCTAACACCTGGCTCTCTAGCCTGATACTATTCTCGGTTAACCTATACTCCAATTCATTACTATTCTCATCGAGATTATCGTCCAATCCATTAATATCCATAGTTATTTTACTTTCCAGCTCATTATTATTTTCGGCTACTTTAATATTCAATTCCTCAGTATTCTCATTAATATCCTTAGCTAATTTACTCTCCACTTCATTACTATTTCCTGCTATCGTATTATTCAATCCATTAATAATCTCAGCTAACTTATCTTTCAGTTCAGTACTATTTTCATCTAGTTTCTCTTTCAACTCATTGATATTCACAGCTAATTTAATTTCCACTTCATTACTATTCTCAGCTAGTTCATTACTCAATTCATTAATATTCTCAGCTAACTTATCTTTCAGTTCAGTACTATTTTCATCTAGTTTCTCTTTCAACTCATTAATATTCACAGCTAATTTAATTTCCACTTCATTACTATTCTCAGCTAGTTATTATTCAATTCATCAATATTCTCTTCTAATTTATTATCCAATACATTACAATTTTCATCTAGATTATCTCCCAATTCATCAATATTCAGCTAATTTATTTCTCACTTCATTACTATTCTCGGCTATCCTATTATTCAATTCACTAGTATCCACAATTAATTTACTTTCCACTTCATTACTATTCTCAGCTATCTTATTATCCAATTCACTAGTATCCACAATTAATTTTCTTTCCACTTCATTACTATTCTCGGCTATCTTATTATCCAATTCACTAGTATCCACAATTAATTTACTTTCCACTTCATTACTATTCTCAGCTATCTCATTATTCAATTCACTAATATCCTCAATTAATTTACTTTCCACTTCATTACTATTCTCGGCTACCTTATTATTCAATTCACTAATATCCTCAATTAATTTACTTTCCACTTCATTACTATTCTCGGCTACCTTATTATTCAATTCACTAATATCCTCAATCAATTTACTTTCCACTTCATTACTATTCTCTATCTTATTATCAATTCACTAATATCCACAATTAATTTACTTTCCACTTCATTACTATTCTCGGCTATCTTATTATTCAATTCACTAATATCCTCAATTAATTTACTTTCCACTTCATTACTATTCTCGGCTATCTTATTATCCAATTCACTAATATCCTCAATAATTTACTTTCCACTTCATTACTATTCTCGGCTACCTTATTATTCAATTCACTATATATCCTCAATTTTACTTTCCACTTCATTACTATTCTCGGCTATCTTATTATCCAATTCACTAATATCCTCAATTAATTTACTTTCCACTTCATTACTATTCTCGGCTATCTTATTATTCAATTCACTAATATCCTCAATTAATTTACTTTCCACTTCATTACTATTCTCGGCTATCTTATTATCAATTCACTAATATCCACAATTAATTTACTTTCCAATTACTATTCTCGGCTATCTTATTATCCAATTCACTAATATCCTCAATTAATTTACTTTCCACTTCATTACTATTCTCGGCTATCTTATTATTCAATTCACTAGTATCCTCAATTAATTTACTTTCCACTTCATTACTATTCTCGGCTATCTTATTATCCAATTCACTAATATCCTCAATTAATTTACTTTCCACTTCATTACTATTCTCGGCTATCTTATTATCAATTCACTAATATCCTCAATTAATTTACTTTCCACTTCATTACTATTCTCGGCTATCTTATATTCAATTCACTAATATCCTCAATTAATTTACTTTCCACTTCATTACTATTCTCGGCTCTTATTATTCAATTCACTAATATCCTCAATCAATTTACTTTCCACTTCATTACTATTCTCGGCTAGTACATTTCCCAATCTATTATAGCTCTCTTCTATCATATTTCCCAATCTATTAGATCTCTCGTTCATTATATTTCTTAATTGACCAATTTGCTCTTGATATACGTCAGAACTTTCCATTAACTGGCTCTCTAGCCTACTACTATTCTCAGCCATCTCACTCTTCAAATTACCGAACTGGCTCTCTAGCCTGCTACTATTCTAGCCATCTACTATTCTCAGCCATCTCACTCTTCAAATTACCCATCTCACTCTTCAAATTAGCCTCTTATTCTAGCCATCTCACTCTTCAAATTATTACTATCATTTCGTTCCTCATCTGATTCATCTGCTCCAATATCCGCTCTAACACATTATTCGACATGACATTGTCCGAACCTCGCGAACTTTCTTTATCTTGGCTAGTACTCGTCCCTGCTGTAGTCTCCATTTTTTTACTTTTAGTCTGGCTCCTTAGCAACATGTAATATATAATATATCTTCAACAATTCCCCTTAAACTCAAAAACAAAATAAACCCTACCAAAATGAATTACACACATGTACATATATATGGACACAACAATTGAAATGAAACCCTTTATGCTTACGTATCGACGTCTTCTAGGTTACGCCTGGTTGATCGTCTCCCCACCGTCCATCATTGTTCTCAGCTGTTTGGGGTCTGCATGGTGTTGTGGCTGTCGGTCGTTGACACTGCATGATACTGCAAGCTGCTCTACTAACACTGCGTCGGCTGTCGGCTCTCGCGTCGATCCCCGCTGCGATCATTGTTGCCATCAGCCGCATTAACCCTGCGTCGGCTGTCGGCTCTCGCGTCGATCCCCGCCGTGGTCATTGTTGCCATCTCGAGCCCGACGTTGGGACGCCAAATTTCATTCGGCCCGGACGTTGGGGCGCCAAAATATGAAGCGGTCGGTCGTCGGTCGCCGTCTGCGACGGTCGTCGTCGTCGTCGTCGTCGTCGACGCCTTTCCTTGCCCTCGGCTGCCAGCTCCGTCGTATATGGAAAGTATCTCGAGGATGGCACGTCGATGTCAATAATTAACTACGTACACTGATTAATTTGGGCGCCAGCCTCCTCGAGATTACTCCGGTAGAGGTATGAGATTCCCAGGTCAGCTGCAAAACGGTCGGGACATGGGGTTTGGGAGACGTGCTCGTAGGTTGAAATGATGTAGGCGCACACCAGAAGTTGTTGGTAAGAACTATGAAAACGTTTATTATTATTATTAAGTGTTCGTTTCAGATTAGCAGAAATGCGCGTCCAAGTGTATAATATCTCGCTCTCACTTCCCGCAAGTTGGTATACTAATTTCTGAGTTCACGTAATTATATATTTTGTACTATAAAACACCAGTAATATAACGGACAGTTGATAACGTGATGAGAGGAAAGAATTCAGACTTATAATAATAATGCAACACACGACTTCTTACTACACCCACTAAAAATTCTAAGTCCGTAAATTGTTATACTTCCGAGTTAGGTTTGCCGAGAATATGTGGAGTGCAACTTCTCCGTACGCGTTCTATATGCCTTCTGTCTATCTGCCAAATCTATCCCCTACTTTCAACCACCAAACATAGAATTTCGCCCTCCTATCTATATATCACGTGTCTCTATTAAGAATCCTGATTGGCCATGATTACACTTACGTCACTTAAGACGCGTTCTTCAAAAATTGTTCGTTAACTAGAACATCTCCTACTTCCGGCGTCCTGACAATTCTCTGACATATACCAGATCATCTCTTTGGAACCTGGCTTGGCGTCATCTTACTGACCACCCGCAGGCAAAGTCCATACATTCCCTCATCAGTCAACTCCACGCCTGGACACATGTTTCCTGTCAGCCTAGCTTCCTTTCGGCCTTCCTGTCCACCTGTTACTTCCGTCTCAGATTTTGAAACTAACTTACACGTCCGCGCATCCTATCCATATAAGAATATTAACACGAAATACTAATCTAATGAAAATCTCCTTATCCTATACGAGTGATAAAAGCGGGCGTGTGGTTTAAAAATCCATAGCGCAGGAAGTTTAAAAATGACGTTTCAACATCCGATAAGGGCACAAATACTCACAAAATGTTATGCAATGCATTCCACACATATCAAAGAGTATTTTAAAGAAAAACAATTTTTTTGAAAATTTAATTTACTGGAAACAACAATAAAAGTGAGCGAGTGATTTAAAATCCATAACGCAGGAAGTTTAAAAATGGCGACTCAACATCCGATAAGGGCACAAATACCCACAAAATGTTATGCTATGCATTCCACACATATCACAGAGTATTTTAAAGATTTTTTTTTTTAATTTACTCATTTTTCATCAAAAATACCATCCTCTCCCCTTAAATTTAACAAGGTCGAGCCTTCTCGTTAACTACTCCATGATCGCTTCCTCATTCCATGAGGCCTAGCCTAGAGACAACAATGCAATTGATAGTCGAAACGATTCACACATCAATATGACGCCAATGAGTTGTTTGAAATTATTGTAATGAATAATAATGTGTCTTTACAGAGAATTGGATTCATTTGAAATTATTACCACAGTTAAGTACTTTAGAATTAGAATTTATTAAATTTAATTGTTTTTGTCTTTATACTCCCCGTATTTATTAATCAATCCCATTTGTGTACGAATAATAATTGATTAGTTTAAAATTCAGTTTAGTATTTAGTTACGCTTTTATTATGATAGAAACATTTCATGTGACTTTTTCCAAGTCCATCTGATAACGAAATCACAGCTGTAGCAATTGTTTTTAACACGGCCCCCATGTATAAAGACAAAATAGTAAAACAAAAAAGCATCAAAATGTATTATTCATTTATTAATTCATACGTCATCATTATTGTTTGAAGTGTCTATATAGAGTAAACCGTATGTAATGCCAGTCATTTCAGTTGGTTACTCTTTGAGATATAGTTACTTATGGCTGTTAAGGAACCCGGAGGTTCATTGCCGTCCTCATATAAGCCCGTCATCGGTCTCTATCCTCAGCAAGATTAATCCAGTCTCTACCATCATATCCCACCTCCCTCAAATCCATTTTAATATTATCTTCCCATCTACTTCTCGGCCTCCCCAAAGGTCTTTTTCCCTCCGGTCTCCCAACTAACCCTCTATATGCATTTCTGGATTCACCCATACGTGCTACATGCCCTGCCCATCTCAAGCGTCTGGATTTAATGTTCCTAATTTTGTCAGGTGAAGAATAAAAAACAAAATAAATAAGTTTCATATACTTTTTCACGTTTTTTTTGCTTTCTTTTCGAGATAAAAATTATTTCATATGAAACATTATTACCGTTTTTAGAAAAGCCATTGATTTAATTAACACTATGCTCAGTCAATTTGACAGAGCAGTGTATTATGATAATAAATTACTGAAAGAATTTTAGTTTTGTCCTTTAAATACACAGAAATTTGATCTGAAACAAATGTAACATTGTAAAATTCCTTTGCGCGAAATCGTGCGTATTTGCTTGGTTTCCGCACAAAACCAATCCGCGGAAAGTCTAAAATTCCACATTCAGTATTCCCAACCTAACACACAACAATGTTCTTCTTCTTACCACTTAAGAGACATATTGATTTTACTGCTTTAGGTTTTAACATATTATTTTTATAGACGTTCAATATAGTAATAATTATAAATTGGAAACTTACAGTACCACTGCAATTTCACCTAAATTGCATTGTTAATTATTGTTTTTAAATATTTGCAAGAATTAAGTCAACTCTACAACTCCACTAAAGTTACTGCATTCGTGATGCAAGTAACATTAAGGAAGCCGTGAAAAAATCAACAAGATTCCAGATGCCGATGTTATTACTGCAATATGTTATATAAATAATATTGTTAAAATATTAAAATGAAAAATAAATCATTACATAACCTTACCGTTTGTTTTAAGTTCGCATTTATAGACTGGGGGGAAAAAAAAGACAGACGTATATCACGGCCTGCTGGAGTATAGTTAACACAGAAAACATTTTATTGCAACAATGTTGAAGAAAGATATTTTGGTTTTCCGAAGTTGCCGTCATTAAACAGAAACCAACATGGAGATTTCATTGCAACTAATTAGAAATTCATCTTTCAGGTATGTAATAAACGATCTTCGCACAAAATAATGTACGATACAAGAGCGGTATGTTTGTTTTCATATTCTCGGAAATTAAAAAAGCTCAACTACGTTTCGCTTTTTCAATCTTTTCCTCGACCATGAAAACGTCAACATACCGCTCTTGTAACGCATATTACTATTGTGCGAGATCGTGCGTATTTGCTTGGTTTCCGCACAAACCCAATCCGCGGAAAGTCTAAAATTCCACATCCAATATTCCCAACCTAACACACAACAATTTTCTTCTTCTTACCGCTTAAGTGACATATTGATTTTACTGCTTTAGGCTTTTAACATATTATTTTTAGAGACGTTCAATATTGTAATAATTATAAATTGGAAACTTACTACTGCAATTTCACCTAAATTGCATTGTTAATTATTGTTTTTAAATATTTGCAAAAATTAAGAAAACTCTACAACTCCACTAAAATTACTGCATTCGTGATGCAAGTAACATTAAGGAAGCCGTGAAAAAATCAACAAGATTCAAGACTCATCATAGACTGAGGGGAAAAAAGACAGACGTATATCATGGCCTGCTGGAGTATAGTAAACACAGAAAACATTTTAAAGCAACATTGTTGAAGATAGATATTTTTGTTTTGCAAATTTGCCGTCATTGAACAGAAACCAAGATGAAGATTTCATTACAACTAATTAGAAATTCCTCTTTCAGGTATGTAATAAACGATCTTCGCACAAAATAATGTACGATACACGAGCGGTATGTTTTCTTTCAATTCTCGGAAATTAAAAAACCTCAACTACGTTTCGCTTTTTCAAACTTTTCCTCGAACATGAAAACTTCAACATACCGCTCTTGTAACGCATTGCAGAACGAAAAGTTACATTTCTTTGTATCAAATTTCTGCACACTTAAACGGAATACTTCTATAAAACAATCCCCTCTGTCATTTCTTGTCCATCTGGAAGTCATCTAGGGGACTTCAAGGATTTGAACTCCAGGCTCCTATGATGCTAGGAGAACAAAGTCCATTCAATTTGTGGTTTAGCCGTAAACATTTACAAGTTTTCATATATTAGCCGTAAGTATCTTAATATTAACAGTAGCCATGGATACAGTTGCCTAGATACTCGACGACATAACAGCTGAAAGTTGTCTTGTTGTCTATGCCCGCACTTGCCATTAGGTAAAGGCTGTTTTCATTCGGGCTGGGGATAGATAGGGTGTATCCCACCCCCACTGCGACAGGTATAGCTCTGTCGTGTCGTTCCTGTAGATTATTAGGGTGGAAACAAAAAGAAGAGCCTGCACAACCGCAGCTTTAGACAGACTGCACCCCATTCCACACCCCGCTCCATCCAATTTCTCCCCTCTTCGAAACCCCAGACCTCGTCCCACACAGGAAACAAGGACCTCCCCTTCCATCCCTTTATGTATCCGGGCTGACGTACCCTGTGGGGGTTGACAGTAATTCAAGTCAGTGGGCCTTCTCCCCCTGGCAGTTAGACAGTGGCTAGTGAAAAATGCGGGGTCGACGAAAGTGACCTTAGTGGCTCGTAATTTCAGGATGGATTTAAGTACCGGTATGTTTCGTTTCCATGGAATTTTTAATCGCCGTTCAGCTGTTACCGTCGTATCACCATGGTGATAATTCTTAGAGTACGGTACTGCATAGCAGGGTTTAAGCAGAGTTGCATTTGTCGCATTTTGCTATTCGACTTCTAGAAATGCAGCAAACATTGAATGTAAATGTGATAACCACATTGGACTTCAGAAACGAAGATGGTAATAAGAGAAAATGAAATCAGAGATGTATATGAAATAATCTGAATTTAAATGAAATGCTAATGGCATGGGTAATGTTCACAGAAAGATTTGTAAATATTAGAAATCTGTATATAAATAAAAATAATAATAATAATTATTATTATTATTATTATTATTATTATTATTATTATTATTTCAACATTACTTCAACAGATTCGGTTAAATTGGAAAATATTCAAAGAAAATTTATTTCCTTATGTGCTTTTCGATTTATACCCAATTCCTCTGACTTTAACTATGAGATTACCTGTAAATACACTCAGGGACAAAAAAATCGGACACTTTAATATTTGCTGGTATTTTGCAAAACATTATCTTCTCATACAATATTATGGTAGCCATTTGTTGTTATGGAGACGTGTATACATTGTTGATTGTTTTATAAAAA
Source organism: Periplaneta americana (assembly GCA_025594305.2). Taxonomy (NCBI): domain Eukaryota; kingdom Metazoa; phylum Arthropoda; class Insecta; order Blattodea; family Blattidae; genus Periplaneta; species Periplaneta americana. The sequence goes on from JAJSOF020000011.1 coordinate 163,585,631, forward strand.
GCCTTTACAACCAAATAATCCAATTTTGCTTTCGGAGTCTCAGCTATAACAATTTTGTCTCAACCATTTTGTGCTTCATTATCGTTATCATTCGTTATTTCTTTATTTTTACATTTTCTGAGTTTAAGTGGGGTTGTAACATTTGTCTTAAAACAAGATGCGACCTGAAGATGTGGCTCGAGCTGTAGCCCTTTACGATGATGGACGCAGTGTACGTTACATTGCAAATGTTATGAATATGGCTAGAAGCACAACCCATGATGCCATAAAACGGTATAGAGAGACCCTAGAATATACCAGAAGACCAGGTTCGGGTCGTCCAAGAGCTACAAATCCAAATGAAAACAGGTATATGGTGTTGAGAGTTCTTAGGAAGCGCAACCTGCCAGCTACTAGTGTAGCCCAGCAATTTGTTAACATGCATGGACGCCCAATTTCGGCCAAAACAGTTAGAAGGAGGTTGAAAGCAAGTGGACTGATATCAAGTAGACCTGCAACTGGTCCCAGACTTCTCAGGATGCATCGAGTTGAACGACTGCGTTCTGCAAATGATCACAGGAATTGGAGAAATGGACAGTGGAGCTGTCTTCTGTTCACCGATGAGTCCCGTTTCAATCTGTGCTCACCTGATGGACGTGAAAGAGTTTGGAGAAGGAGGGGAGAACGATTTTCACAGTGTTGCATTTCCGAAAATGTGCCGTATGGAGGTGGTGGAGTGATGGTTTGGGCAGGAGGTGTACGGATGCTCGTACAGAGTTGTTTTTTGTTGAAAATGGAAGACCAACAGCTGATAGGTATATAAATGAATGTTTGGCTGATCATGTTGTGCCATTTGGCCAATTTGTAAGCGATAATTTTGTTTTAATGCATGATAATGCACGGCCGCATATTGCCCATGCGGTCGGAGATTATCTCCAAGAAGTGGGAATCCATGTTCTTCCATGGCCAGCAAGGAGTCCAGACATGAACCCAATTGAACACGTGTGGGACATGCTGGGACGGCGTGTTAAGAATAGACGACCGAGACCAGAATCGTTACAAGAGTTGAGGCGAGCACTTGGCGAAGAATGGGAACTTATTCCTCAAGAAGACATTGCTAACCAAATTGAGAGCATGCCAAGACGTATGGATGCAGTTATTCAAGCCAGAGGGGGTAATATCCATTACTAAAAAGAGTTTTTAATGTTTAAGGCACCATAAAATGAAAAAACAGTTAGCCCAAACGATGCCATAGTTATACGCCCTTTGTAATTTTTTTGTAAATTTTCTCATCAGAGTTTTTTTTTTTCAAATGTTGTCGTATAAGGTGCTAAATGAAACATTATTTTGTTTAAATGGGTTTTGTTTCATTTTGAAATAATTGGCAACAAAATACAAGCAAATATAGAAGTGTCCGGTTTTTTTGTCCCGAGTGTATTTTAACTGTTGTAGCCCTTATTCTAGACGTCAAAATCTTGATTATCAATTTCTTTGCAAAGTTATCAAGGGTGATATTGATTGTGGGTCTATCATAAACAACATCAGCCTTCGTATTCCTACAAAAGGTTTAATATTTCAAAAAAATTTTATAACAGAAATTCTAAATCACTTTCTCCAGTCTGTAGATGCATAAAATATGCCAATTTGCACGGGCACATTTTAGATCCTTTTAAGGTATAGTTTCGTTTTGATTATTAGTATTTACTGTTCTTGTTATCTATTTTATTTATGTATGTTTTTGTTTATTTAAGATATTATTTATTTGTTTTTGCACCTTTGTATCTTCTGTTTGTGTATTGTGCTGAACTATAATTGGCCTCTGGCTGTTGTTCAGCACACAAATATTAATAATAAATAAATTATTATTATTATTATTATTATTATTATTATTATTATTATTATTATTACAAGTAATGTAAATCTCAAAATTACTAAATTTACATATCTTCTCACCATTCGTGAGCTGCCACAAGAGACAAAGAGTACTTAACCATAGAAATTTTTACAAGTTCACGAAAAACCATTAATTTTGTTTTAACGATGAAATTCTTACAAGTACATGGCTGCAAATAATTTTTTTAGATTAGTGGTAATATACCTATTTTTAGAAAGGCAAGTGTTACAAAAAAAATAAAGAATGCTACTGAACTTAGTTTGATTTCGAATATAGGTGATTCTTGAGGACAGCAATTGATCCTTTCAATGCAGCTAAGTTTACAATCGGAATAATACATGTAGGTATTCCAAGCCTCTTAAACACATCTTTCATGAAGAGAGTAGCGGTACCTCTTGCTCCAGCCAGAAGTCCGATTACTTCAAGCTCTTTCATTATTATTATTATTATTATTATTATTATTATTATTATTATTATTATTATTATTATTATTGTTATTATGTCTCGTGACGAGAATATTGTACGAAATGGAAATATAAAAATTGGAAATTTATCTTTTGAAGAGGTGGAGAAGTTCAAATATCTTGGAGCAACAGTAACTATTATAAATGATACTCGGGAGAAAATTAAACACAGAAGAAATACGGGAAATGCCTGTTATTATTCGGTTGAGAAGCTTTTATCATCTAGTCTGCTGTCAAAAAATCTGAAAGTTAGAATTTATAAAACAGTTATATTACCGGTTGTTCTTTATGGTTGTGAAACTTGGACCCTCACTTTGATAAAGGAACACATGGTAAGGGTGTTTGAGAATAAGATGCTTAGGAAAATATTTGGGGCTAAGAGGGATGAAGTTACAGGAGAATGTAGAAAGTTACACAACACAGAACTGCAGGCATTGTATTGTTCACCTGACATAATTAGGAACATTAAATCCAGACGTTTGAGATGGGCAGGGCATGTAGCACGTATGGTCGAATCCAGAAATGCATATAGAGTGTTAGTCGGGAGGCCGGAGGGAAAAAGACCTTTAGGAAGGCCGAGACGTAGATGGAAAAATAATATTAAAATGTATTTTAGGGAGGTGGGATATGATGATAGAGACTGGATTAATCTTGCTCAGGATAGGGACCAATGGCGGGCTTATGTGAGGGCGGCAATGAACCTCCGGGTTTCTTAAAAGCCAGTAAGTAAGTTATTGTTGTTATTATTATTATTATTATTATTATTATTATTATTATTATTATTATTATTATTATTATTATTATTATTATTAAAGAAGTTAGGTTATGATAGAAAGAGTAGGTGAAGAAAGAATAATGCTGAAACTGATCAGAAAGAGAAAAAGGAATTCGTTGAGTCACTAGCTGAAGAGAAATTGCCTACTGAAGGATGCAGTGGAAGGAATGGTGAACGGGATAAGAGTTCGGGGCAGAAGAAGATATCAGTTGATAGACAACAATGAATTATATACAGAGATTAAAAGGAAGGCAGAAAATAGAAAAGATTGTCCTTGGGAAGAATACCATGAAATTATTATTGTTATTATTATTTACTTACTTATTTATTTACAGATGGCTTAAAGGAATCCGCAGGTTCATTGCCGCCCTCACATAAGCCCGCCATCGATCCCTATACTGAGCAAGATTAATCCAGTCTCTACTACCATATCCCACCTCCCTCAAATCCATTTTAATATTATTCTCCCATCTACGCCTCGGCCTCCCCAAAGGCTTCTTCCTCCGACTCCCATCTAACACTCTATATGCATTTCTGGATTTGCTCATACGTGCTACATGCTCTGCCCATCTCAAACGTCTTGATTTAATGTTCCTAATTATGTCAGGTGAAGAATACAATGCGTGCAGTTCTGTGTTGTGTAACTTTCTCCATTCTCCTGTAACTTCATCCTTTTAGCCTCAAATATTTTCCTAAGCACCTTATTCTCTCTCAAAGTGAGAGTCCAAGTTTCACAACCATAAAGAACAACCGGTAATATTACTGGTTTATAACTTCAAACTTTCAGATTTTTTGACAGCAGACTGGATGACAAAAGCTTCTCAACCGAATAATAACAGGCATTTCCCATATTTATTCTGTGTTTATTTTCCTCCCGATTGTCATTTATATTTGATATTTGTTACTGTTGCTCCAAGTATTAATATTATTATTATTATTATTATTATTATTATTATTATCATTATTATCATTATTATTATTATTATTATTACTACTACTACTACTACTACTACTACTACTACTACTACTACTACTACTACTACTACTACTAACATTATTAACAATAATCTTGGTAGATTTAGTCACGTTTCCTGTAGGATTCCAGTACGAGGTCCTTGCTTCGTTCCGCCACTTCGTTAGACAACCAAAAAAATAAATAAATAAACCCATTACATTATCATAATCAATAATTCGATATATATGTGTTTAACAATAAAAAACGTACTACATTGGAGTTCGAACCAAGGTCCGCTCTGAATTACAGGGAAGTGCAAGCTGACAGCTGACAGTAGGAAGTGAGATCAATAAGCCCCGCGTAATGCATATCCGACAGGAGCACAGCTTGTAACAATGGTTGCAACCGTTGCTAGGATACGCCGTATTGTTTCATGGTCTAGAGATGATACTAGTAGGATTAGTGGTGCTGGACGTTAGTTCGACACTCGATGCTTGCATCAAGGCATTTTGATTGGTTTCATATGAGCTGTCTAGGCATTTTCTTCGACGTTTTGTTAAAATTTAGCGTCAAAGACAGGACAAGCATTTTTTATGTATATCAGAAGAGTTTTGCAAGAATACATCCTTTGCCGTGTTATTAATGATATTCCAGTTTTTAGTCCATTATATGAAAAAAAAGTTATGTATGCAACTAGTGTGATAATAATAATAATGATAATAATAATAATAATAGTAATAATAATAATAATAATAATAATAATTTATTTAACCTGCTAGAGTTAAGGCCATAAGGTCTTCTCTAAAACTCAGCCAGGAGTAAAACTACGATATAATAATAATAATAATAATAATAATAATAATAATAATAATAATAATAAAGATTTATTTAACCTGCCAGAGTTAAGGCCATAAGGTCTTCTCTAAAACTCAGCCAGGAGTAAAGCTACGATATAATAATAATAATAATAATAATAATAATAATAATAATAATAATAATAATAATAATTTATTTAACCTGCTAGAGTTAAGGCCATAAGGTCTTCTCTAAAACTCAGCCAGGAGTAAAGCTACGATATAATAATAATAATAATAATAATAATTTATTTAACCTGCTAGAGTTAAGGCCATAAGGTCTTCTCTAAAACTCAGCCAGGAGTAAAGCTACGATATAATAATAATAATAATAATAATAATAATAATAATAATAATAATAATAATAATAATAATTTATTTAACCTGCTAGAGTTAAGGCCATAAGGTCTTCTCTAAAACTCAGCCAGGAGTAAAGCTACGATATAATAATAATAATAATAATAATAATAATAATAATAATAATAATAATAATAATAATTTATTTAACCTGCTAGAGTTAAGGCCATAAGGTCTTCTCTAAAACTCAGCCAGGAGTAAAGCTACGATATAATAATAATAATAATAATAATAATAATAATAATAATAATAATGATTTATTTAACCTGCCAGAGTTAAGGCCATTCGACCTTCTCTAACACTCAGCCAGGTGTAAAACTGCGTTACAAAAACACTAAAAATTTACAAAGTACACTACAATTTTACACACAAAACTGAATAAGATAATAATAATAAAATGTAAACAACAAGTAAGTACAAAATGAGACATAATATATGACATACAGAAAGAAAGGAAAAAGCATAATAGGATGTGAACAGTAGGTCAAAATAAATGAGACATATAAAGTATAAAAATTAAGACAATTATTGATAATAATAATGATAAAAATAATAATAATAATAATAATAATAATAATAATAATAATAGTAATAAAATAGTGCAGTACAAAGCATACAATGAATACAATATTTTTAGGTACACACAGTAAGGAAAATTATGATTATATATAGCTCAACTTATCACATTATAGATATACCATTATCGGAAAATATGAAAACAAAAATATGAAATAAGTTAAATAGCACTAGAACATAAAAAATGTGAATACGTGGAAACATGCAATACAACACTTGTCATAATAGTAAATTAGTTTGGCAACTCGTCATAAGATAATTTTCTAACTTGGATTTGAAAGATTTCAATGTTCGGCAGCCCTTGACTTCAGGCGGCAGAGAGTTCCAGTGACGAGAGGTAGCAACAGTGAAGGATGAGGAATACAGAGATGATGTGTGAAGTGGAATTTCTAGCGTGTTATCGCGTTGTGATCGAGTATTAATTTTATGATAGCGAGAGAGAGTATGAAAACGAGCGAATAAATAATAGGGGGATGAAGTGTGCATAATTCGATATAGGAGAGAAAGTGAGTGCAGATTTCTCCTTTCATGTAACCTAAGCCATGATAACTTCTCGAAAGAAGGTGAGATCTGACCATAGTATCGAACATTACAAACGAAGCGGATGCACGCGTTATGAACACGCTGTAGTTTCTGAGCGGAATCAATCCTGAGATCACTGAACAAAACGTCGCAATAATCGAGCTGGACAGATTTTTTACTTGGTTATTTAACGACGCTCTATTAACTACTATTTGCATATTTAGCATAGACTGGAATTGTGGATAGCGAGATGAGGCCCAGAATTCTTAATAGATTCGCTTTACTATAGTGAGGAAAACTTCGCAAGAAACCCAACCAGGCACTCAACCCTAGCGGGAATCGAACCCACGCCCTAGCGCAAAATGTGATTTATGAAAGTAAATATGTCGTGAATATTCGCGGAAATTGGCTGTTACTGTAAAAAAGATCATTTGTGAAATAAAACCGAAAAAAAGGACTTTTATTTTAAATCTTGTTAAAAAAATACAATTTATTAGTTTTGAGTACTATCTGCAAAAGAATTGGGAATAGGGAGAGAAATTAAATTCAGAATTTTATTGTTCTCTATAATGGTCTAAAGGACCATTTATGAGTTTCTGAATTGATTAAAGTTGCAACACTTGCTACCAAGCTGACAACATCTAACATGTTTAATTATGTTCTTTCATTAATAACTAAACAACTAAGGATTTTGGGACATATGTTTATATGAACTTTTTCCTTGTTTTGTTGTGAGTAACATGCACCCGAGATTTGTCAAAGTATTTTTAAACACCCTGTATATAATTAGTTTTTCTTTGGTTAACATAAAATAGCTATAGGCCTATCCATATCGTAATCTTCCTATTACTATTTTCCTACACTGTTTACCAAAATCAATTTTAAAGCTTGCGTGAATTTTAAACTACAGGGTGTAACTAAATTCAATACACAAACTTCTAGGGATGATAGAAGAGACCAGAACAAACATTTTTTGTTAAATAACCATGGATCTGAAATTAATTATATTCAATGACAAAACCAGAAACGTTACTGTAATTCAAGGAATAAGCACTACAGTTGTAACGTTACTTATGACACTCATGCTTCAAAACCATCAATATTAAAGTTCACTTCCTCCAAGACGTTCCTCTTGATTGTGGTTTCAACATGACGGTGCAACTCATTTCTCTCGTGAAGTCCGAGAACATTTGAATCGCAGATTCGATGATCAGTGGATTGGTCGCGGTGGGCCATTGGGTGGCCTGCTCGTTCTCCCGACCTCAGCTCACTTGACTTTTGTGTTTGGGGGCACTTGAAGAGCCCGGTGTACGAGACTGCAATTGAATCGCAGGAAGAACTCATCCCTCGGGTCCTTGCAGCTGCTGACTCTCTACAGCAAATGTCTGGAGTCTTTGAAATTGTACGACAGATAAAGATACGTCGTTTCAAAGTTTGTATTGAAGTGGGAGGCCGCACTTTGTAACAGTTTTTGTAAAGGTTTACAAAATAAAATGGTTTTGAAGCATGAGTGTCATAAGTAACGTTACAACAGTAATATGTTTATTCTTTACAGTGTCTGGTTTTGTCACTCAATAATTAGTTTCACACGCATGGTCATTTAACAAAAAACGTTTGTTTTGGTCTCTTCTATCATCCCTAGAAATTTGGGCATTGTATTTAGTTACACCCTGTATAACGACTTCGATATGCTTCACTTATATGTAACAAATGGATTCTCTATTACTTTTCTTTTCCTCTATTCGCCAGTCTTCTTTCTGTCTTTCACCCTTCTTTTGTCTTTCTATAAAAATATGAACGACTATTGTATAGTATTTCGCCGTTGCTATGGCTTCCAACAAATGAAATACGACTTGTTATGAGATTCAGAAGTGTTCGCACGTAATACAAGAGGGAGTGTTGTTATTAAAACTGGCCGATGACACTAGAAGGTTTAGATAGGGCAAATTCACTCGGGGTTTGACAATAAAACGATCAGCGCGCGTATGTGATGTGCGTAACAGCTGTCGTAAAGCACCGAATGTGAGTAATTTCCAGAAAAATGGGGCATAAAACCGCATCGATTGAGAGAAGGCCCGGAGACTTGCGACAGCGGGGACGGAGGGGGGAAGAGAGGGATTAAAGGAGATGAAGCCTCCCTCAAGGACCAGGACGAAAAATAGCAATGTAACATGAACTAAGTCAAGACTTGAAGGACACTTGCACTCAGTAATTCAGCATTTTCTGCAATTACTATTCTAATATCACTGCATCATACATGTTTCTGCCAATTGCGTATTTTCATTAATTTTGTTGAATAAAATATAGTAATATAAGATAGTCACTTATATTCTAAGACGAAAAAATCATAATTTATTGTACATATTTTTTTCAAACTCTATTATGTCTTATAAAATTTATATATTAACCAATTTTAAAAAATCGTATCTTCCTTCTTCAGTGATTTTTATATTAACATAATAATAATAATAATAATAATAATAATAATAATAATAATAATAATAATACTTACAACTTACAAGTGGCTTTTAAGGAACCCGCATGTTCATTGCCGCCCTCACATAAGCCCGCCATCGGTCCCTATCCTGTGCAAGATTAATCCAGTCTCTACCATCATCCCACCTCCCTCAAATCCATTTTATTATTATCCTCCCATCTACGTCTCGGCCTCCCCAAAGGTTTTTTTCCCTCCGTCCTCCTAACTAACACTGTATATGCATTTATGGATTCGCCCATACGTGCTACATGCCCTGCCCATCTCAAAGTCTGAATTTAATGTTCCTAATTATGTCAGGTGAAGGATACAATGCGTGCAGTTCTGTGTTGTGTAACTTTCTCCATTCTCCTGTAACTTCATCCCTTTCAGCCACAAATATTTTCCTAAGAACCTTATTCTCAAATACCCTCAACCTATGTTCCTCTCTCAAAGTTAGAGTCCAAGTTTCACAACCATACAGAACAACCGGTAATATAACTGTTTTATAAATTCTAACTTTCAGATTTTTTTGACAGCAGAGTGGATGACAAAAGCTCCTCAACCGAATAATAACAGGCATTTCTCATATTTCTTCTGCGTTTAATTTCCTCCCAGGTATCATTTATATTTGTTACTGTTGCTCCAAGATGTTTGAATTTTTCCACCTCTTCGAAGGATAAATCTTCAATTTTTATATTTTCATTTTGCACAATATTCTGGTTACGAGACATAATCATATACTTTGTCTTTTCGGGATTTACTTCCAAACCTATCGCTTTACTTGCTTCAAGTAAAAATTATTATTATTATTATTATTATTATTATTATTATTATTATTATTATTATTATTATATGTCCAGCATCACATGATGACAGACGTCTATGATACAGACCTGTAAATGATGCAAGTCCTGGATTTTCTTCTGGTACACCTGCGACTTAAAGTAACCCCAGAAGTAAAAATGAAGAGATGTAAGACCTGGGGATGGGTTGGCCACATTCAGCACCTTATGTTGTTATTTAGTCAACTGTCCGAAGACAGGTCTGGACCCCACAAGTGATACCAACAAGGCACCACTCATGATGCAACTAGGCCAGCAGATAATGGTGTAGAGTGGCTAGCTCCTTTTCCCCTCCATTGCGTACAGTAGTGGCAAAAAAACCGGACCGACCTTTTTAGCTGATTTCAGAGCCTTGTTCACTCCAGAGCACGATAGATTGGTAACTAAGACTTTCGTGGTTCGATTCCTGCCTGGGAAGGAAACTTCATTTTGTTCCTTATTCAAATTTATTCCGAATACTTTTCTATTGCAGCGATATTTTATTTATTTATTTATTTATTTATTTATTTATTTATTTATTTATTTATTTATTTATTTATTTATTTATTTATTTATTTACTTATTTATTTACTTATTTAGTTAGTTAGTTAGTTAGTTAGTCAGTTATTTATTTATTTATTTATTTATTTATTTATTTATTTATTTATTTATTTATTTATTTATTTAATCTGACTGGATTAAGGCCATAAGGCCTTCTGTTCCATCCTCCAGATAGCACATATAAATAAAAAAAGTAATGCATGCGCTGATGAAAATAATACAAATTAAATTATAGCCCTATAGAGGGTCAACAGAGTCTAAAGAACATTATAGAGCTCTCATCGAGCTAATACAGAAAAAGAGAGATAGCAATGATGATAGTGATAACTGATAATAATAATAATAATAATAATAATAATAATAATAGTAATAATAATAATAAATACGTTACATATTAATTGTCAATTTTACAATAGCATAGTTACAATATTTACTACATGTTATGGGTTAAACCGAAGTTGCACAACCTGACAGGTGTTCAAAAAGCAATTCCATTAACTTATTATTCCCAGAACATGAATTTTACAGCAATCCAAAAGTATCGGGAATAAATTTGAATAAGGAACAAAAAAAGTTTCCTTCCCAGGCAGGAATCGAACCACGAAAGTCTTAGTTACCAGTCTATCGTGCTCTGGAGTGAACAAGGCTCTGAAATCAGCTACAAGAGTCGGTCCGTTTTTTTTTTGCCACTACTGTACATCACCGACTAATAACATATTATACTAGGGAGACTTGTGACATTTCTATTTTAAACTGACGTTCCGTATGTATGGAGACTTTTGGGACACCCTGTATCTATATTTTTTTTTCTAAAGACTTGAGACTTGGAGTATTTCGGTACTTAAGTTCTTATTTGTAATATCTCTTCTCCTTATTTATGGACACATGCTGACCTACACTCACGTGATACCAACTCGTCGTTCGCCAAAATTTAAAATGGTTCAAGACACCACAACACGGTGGTTTTGTGGCAAATATATCCTGAAATGTACGTAATATTTCCTTCATTTCTGTATAATAATGTCTGTATCTTTAATAAACCTTTTAATAGTATTTAGCAGGCATAAAAATTCACATTTCAGTCTTCAAACATGCGACATTGCAAATACAAGTTTATTACAACAGTTAACCCAACTTTTAATACTGAATGCTGTTTGCTGTAGAGTCGTTTCATGTTTATGTATTTAAAGCCATACGTTGGCATTTTTTTTTTCAGAAACCCATTTCCTAAATTAAAATTTCAGTAATACTGTGGATGTCTCTCTGTACATAAATAAGCCACAGTTGGCGTACAGTTATTGGACTATTAAAATGATATACATGAATGTCTAGAAAAACTCATAAGTCGTGAAAAAGTACTGCTAAAACACACACCATTTGTGATAATCTGTCTTCAATATACAGGGTGTACACATTGAGTCGTTACAAACTAAATTATTAACAAGCATAATTTGGTAAGAGAAATCAGGCTTTTCTCTACGTGGAAGTCATTGGTTGTAGTGGGAAACAGATAAAATTGATTCTGAATATACAGGATGAGCTTATAGGAATGCGATAGCTTTGAGCTTGTGTAACAGTATTTCACTTTATTATAAAACAACTTATTTGAAAGAATATGGGCCGCATTGAAGAACGTTACTTCACTTGAGGTTAGGTACGGCTTACAGCAGTAAAATTTTTGTAAATATTCAACTTTGTTTTTTCTCCATTACTGTATCTTGTACAGTAATGAAAATTGATATGTGTAAAATACTGTCCTTCTGCTATATGAAAAAAAATATTTTTACGATTTAAAAATTTTTTTTTTTTTCAAAATTCAAAATGGTGGCAGTTCACTGTGCAGTGATGAAGCGTTTTCCTCATAACTCATAAACGTGTAAACTTTTTCATGTTATCTCTCTTTTATTTTATTGCTGAAACTCATGTTTACAATATCATGCTCTTTCAACTACATTGCTTAATAAATAATTTTTTTTTTAATTTTGTGTTAGAAGAAATTGCTGATATTTGACCATTTTTTAAATGAATTTATTTTTTATCAGACAATCTATCAAAGGTAGAGAAGTGATCTTGCATCATATTGTAGATATGACATGCATAAATACACACAAAAAATATCAGTGCATCCTTCAGAAGATATTTTCTTCTCAACCAGTATATGAATGCCTATATTATGTACTAGCCGTACCCGTGCGCTCCGCTGCACCCGTTAGAAATAAATATAAATTAATTACATAATTAAAATAGGACGTTTGATCCAGGGAACATTCGTGTTTGATAGAAGGATAAATCGTTTATTATGTTACTTAAATTGTATTAAAAAAATTAAAATGCGATAATTTTGATCTAGTGACCACTCATTTGGTCATACAAATTATTTTAGGAAATACAGGAAACGAATGCCTATCAAGTTTTCTGTGCATAAGAAGCTATTTTAATCTTACCTGTCCTCAATTCACTCACAAGTTACTGTAATAACATTATAGCATTATGTCCATCTAGAGAAACTACACTTTCCAATGGTGAATTAATAATTAATTATACAAATCGGTTAATTTAGCTTCAGATATTACTTCATACAAACACAGAAACATTCTTTGTATGCTATGTTTCATAGCTTTCGATTGTTGTTGTCCAAGGCCCCTTATAGACGAAGTCATTTGTTTTTTATTTCATTACACCTCCTTAGATGGCGTAATTTTGAAACTCATTTATCTCATTAAATATCAGTCCTATCAAAATTTTGCATGGAATAAAACTTATCGGAAATGATTTTTAAAGAAACTTTTATGTAATATTTTTCATGAAAATTAATAATAAGGGAGATATTTCGATTTATTTAATTCAAGTCCCCTTATAACTCCCCTTTTAAATAAAATATTTTGAATGTCATAAAGCCTAAATTCTAAGTTACAACGAACTTAATTTATATTCCAATTTTCATATAAATCGGTTCAGCCATTATCACGTGAGAAGGTAACAAACATCCAGACGGACGGACAGACAGACAAACATAAATTTCAAAAAGCGATTTTCGGTTTCAGGATGGTTAATTATATATGTTAGGACAAATTATTTTTGGAAAATCGAAAATTACCAGAAAAATTTCGGCTACAGATTTATTATTAGTATAGATTTGACTTGATTTGAAAACTTTGATGCAATGGTATGCCATATTAGTTTTGTACATCCCTAAGCATAAGAAACCCCAAGTTCATGTGATATAAACATATCTGAAATCAGAGTGTTACATTGGAGTTAAATCGCTCGCTTGAACTCGGTCGAGTGTCGTAACCTCGAGCGAGATAAGATCGGTCTTGATACGCTCGTAATAAATAGAAACACAGTACAAGGTCATCTCACCGACATGTCTTATCTTGTATGGAAGGCGACAGATGAGATACACATATGTTTTGCTCACACGGTAAAAATAAGGCTTTATTTTCTGCGTTTATGACAAACGTTTAATGGAACAGTCAATGGAACGTACCAAAACAGGAACATGAAGTTATAAAAAAATAGTATGAAGAAGTTCGATATACAGTTATTATTGCTAATTAACAATTATTCAATATATGATTTACCACATATATAATATGATAGGTCCATACATAGTGTTCCGCCTATATACTGCGACAATGTAGAAACGTTTTACAAAATATTATTGATATAGCAGTAGATTAATAACAATATTAGTACAGAGATAACGTCACAGAAAATATAATAAAACGAATAATCATACTCCACAACTGTGACACACGCAAAGATTGATACACTAATTATTAGAGTTCATTATTATTATTATTATTATTATTAGTAGTAGTAGTAGTAGTAGTAGTAGTAGTAGTAGTAGTAGTAGAAAACTTGATACGGTTCTTGCATTATCGTGATTGTGTTCTCCGTTTACAATAATTACATTTACATCCAATAACATCTATCAGATGTGGCAAAATCAAAATCACTCCAGTGTGAGAAAAAAAAACGAATTTACCTACAACATTTATATTACATTTTAAACCAAGTTTTGTAGTTGTACTATGGAGAGGTTAGTTAAACACTGCAAAGTTTTGAAATGATAAACATGTATGATGTTACTACACATTTCATCACTGTAACAAGAACGAATGTCTAACGCTCGGCTTATACCGTTCGAGGATTTATCGCTCGCGACAATTTTACCCATCATATATGTGCGCTACCTATCGGATTATGCTATGAACTACTTGGCGCTCGAGCGAAAACGTACGATGCAGACCTCTGTCTGAAATATTGTGAATTGGGTAAACTCGATCACATGTACCTTCCCTCCCTTATGCCCATGCCTGCTCGACATAATATATCTTGCAGTGACAGAGTAAAAGCTTGAGAGTTCTATGTTTGTACTTGGTACACCCTGTTTTACAGATAGATATAAATGACTTGATTATTTTTCCACACAAAAGTAACTAATGTGTTTGTGTGTGTATGTATGTGTGTGTCCATGCCGCAGTGAAAAGATTTTATAAGCGCTGCTGTAGGGTTCCGGCGGAAATGGGAATTAATGTAGCTGCTGAATTGATGTCGGAACAAATTTGTAATATAACAGAAATAATTGACTGTGTGTATTGCAGATTAATCCACCGGCCGAACAAGCCACAAATTATATCCAGTTTGTTCAACTGCAGTTTGCGATTGTTTTTTATTTCTCCTGTAAACAACTGTCTCCCGTTTTACTTCTCTTTTCGACCCCAACATATTGTTTTGCATTACTAGCCTTCAGTTTCGAGTAGCGATGGGCACCGGGAGCGAATCCAAACTCTAAACAGATACGCTTTTAATATTCATCCGTCATTGAAGGGTACACTGAGACGTCTCACTGTTCCCATGTGCCAATGATTTGCAAAAACAAACTGTAATTATATTACATTTACCAGTAACTAACATTAAAAATGAACATACTAGTAACCAATTTAGGAACTGCAGCTTAAAATAATGGATACATTACATTTTAATGGTTTCATAAATAAAACATTATTCAAAAAATTTAAGAAAATGTTAAAAAATAATAAAGAATTACATTAAATTATTATAATTATAAGCTTTGTTGTCACCAAAAATTCATTTCATTTTTTCGCAAAAGTTTGAAATGTCATGGAAAATTCACTTTTCCAAATGTTCCAGATGTTTCAATGGTTTCGAAGTCAGACATCAAAATGATTCTGAATAAGCCTACAGAACATGTCAAGATAAAGAGACAGCAAGCTTTCCTTTCTTTTGAAATAAATGTAAATCATTTCAATGTCTGTTAAGGGGAGAGAATAGTATTTTTTTTTTTACTTTTTTCCTATTTGGTGTAAAATATTAATTTTTTGTATGTAGAGAGCTCATAGCTGTGGCAACTCAACCAAATAAAAATATTTTGAAAAAAAAAATTATTTGAGGGCCCAAATTAAAAAAAAATATACTCAATGCAGTATTTTACTAAAACCGATATATCTAAACAGTTTTTAAAGATAGATTCAAACAGTTTTTTGCAATGTATTTGCAAAAGCATATTCTACAAACTGTCTGTAACAGAATTTTGATATTAGTCCCTACGTTTGTAAAATAAACAATTAAAATTTTCTGATTTCCTTTCTTGCAAATAAACGGACGTATTTTTAAAATGAAATCAATTAACAAAATTCTGTTACAGAGAAAAGTTTCTTAATAGTCTAAAGAATGTGTGTTCTAAATTTCATGCATGTATCTCTAATAGTTCAGAAATTATATCCATTTTTGTCTGGCAACGTAGCAAAACAAATGAAGTTACTGGAAACCGATAAAAGCGGGCGTGTGATTTAAAAATCCATAGCGCAGGAAGTTTAAAAATGATGTCTCAACATCCGATAAGGGCACAAATACCCATAAAATGTTATTCTATGCATTCCACACATATCACAGAGTATTTTAAAGATTTTTTTTTTTAATTTACTCATTTTTCACCAAAAAATACCATCCTCTCCCCTTAATAGACACTGTGGTGTCTCACTGTACCCTCCTGAATGGGAACAGTGAGACATTTGCATTTTTTGACAAGCACGTATTGTATATTATTATATCCTTTATCTATTAACATTTTTGTTTATGTATTATTATACTCCATGTTTTAATGTCTATTTCTATTGCACTTGATTTTAAAAATACTTGAATTATCACTTGCATGAATATATCTTAATATTTTGTGTCTCACTGTACCCACTACTCCCCTATTCGTTGTTTTCTAATGAGATTTCCAACTTCTCTATAAATTCAGAGCTACGATGACTACACTGTTTCAGTTTGACTTGTATCAGATACTTTGTTTGTATTTATGATATACAAGGGAAATATCCTGGAGGTGCAGACTCTCTGCACGCTGAAGTCAGCACTTCAATTCGATTTGGCGATTCGTGGCCCGAGGCTGCGACAGACGCCGAGTCTGCGGTCTGGGGGTGAGGACTCGGACATGTACAACTGTGTTGACAACCCCGCCTCGTGCTCCAGACAAATGGAGATGCAGTCTGTTGAGAATTCGAAGCGAATCAAAGTCAGAGATAGTTGATAGTAGGCAACGGTGATAGCAGTAGAGAAGGACTGACGTCGAGGAAGTGAAAGGAAAAATGTAACGTAATTAAGAAAGGAAAGTAAGAAGAAAATCATAAGCGTAAAAACAAAAGGGAAATAGATTTTCGAGAAATCAGCATCCTGCAAAGTTTTGCGTATTTGTGAAACCTTATTCATAAAAATATAATTTACGATACAATGTGCCTCATACCATGTTCGTGAGAATTTACCAACGTTTTCAGAAACAAAATGTCTGCAATCAAACTTCAGTTCTTGAGTTCGATGCTGCCTGGCTAAACTGACTACATAATTACATCAAGGCTAGTAACTACAAAACGGAACTTTTCCAGACATGAGTTTATACATTACAATAACTCATTATTTATTTATTTATTTACATATTTATTTATTTACTTATTTATTTATGTACTTATTGGCTTATTTATGTATTTATTTATTTATTTATTTATTTATTTCTCTGTATGTACGTTCGTTTTTCCGTTTTTTCCTGCGATTGTTCGTTCCTTTGTTTGTTTGTTCGTTTATTTATTTATTTACTTTATTCATTTATTTATTTAATTTATATATTTACTTATTTATTTATGCATTTATTTTTTTACTTTCGTATTCATTTATTTGTTTTTTACTAAGTTAGTAATTTTATTTATTTGTGTATTTATTTATTCATTTTTATTTACTATTTTTGTTAGTAAGTCATTTTGTTTACTTATTTATTTATTTATTTATTTATTTATTTATTTATTTATTTACTTTCTTACTCATTTATTTATGTATTTGTTTTCGTTACTAAGTTAGTCATTTTATTTACTTATTTATCTATTTATTTATATATTAACTTATTTATTTATTTACTTTCTCATTCATTTATTTTTTATTAAGTTAGTCATTTTATTTATTTATTTATTTATTTATTTATTTATTTATTTACTTTCTTATTCATCTATTTATTCTTAGTAAGTTAGTCATTTATTTATTTATGTATTTATTTATTCATTTATTTAGTCTATTTATTTATTTATTTATTTATTTATTTATTTATTTGTTTTTACTAAGTTATTAATTTTATTTATTTGTGCATTTATTTATTCATTTTTATTTACTATTTTTGTTAGTAAGTCATTTTTTTACTTATTTATTTACTTATTTATTTATTTACTTTCTTACTAATATTTATGTATTTGTTTTTGTTAATAAGTTGTCATTTTATTTACTTATTTATCTACTTATTTATATGTTAACTTATTTATTTATTTACTTTCTCATTCATTTATTTTTTATTAAGTTAGTCATTTTATTTATTTATTTATTTATTTATTCATTTATTTACTGTATTTATTTATTTACTTTCTTGCTCATTCATGTATTTGTTTTTGTTAATAAGTTAGTCATTTTATATATTAACTTATTTATTTATTTACTTTCTTATTCATTTATGTATTTTTATTAAGTTAGTCATTTTATTTATTTATTTACTCATTTATTTACTCTATTTATTTATTTATATGTAGCTTTTGACAACTGACATATTGGTAAATTAAACTTCAATGAACCATTAATGTGAAGAATATAAAGTAAAAAAGGTAAAGGTATCCCCGTAACATGCCATGAAGGCACTTGGGGGGGGGGCATGGAGGTAGACCCCCATGCTTTCCATGACCTCGGCACTAGAATGAGGTGGTGTGGTCGGCACCACGCTCTGACCACCTTTTACCCCCGGGGAAGACCCGGTACTCAATTTTATAGGAGGCTGAGTGAACCTCGGGGCCGTTCTCAAAGTTTGGCAACGAGAAAAAATCCTGTGACCACCTGGGAACGAACCCCGGACCTTTCAGTCCGTAGCCAGCTGCTCTACCAACTGAGCTACCCGGTAAATTAGATATTGTAAACCAGTGCTTCCCAAAGTGTGAGTGGCGACCCTTTCGGGGTGGTGTAACGTACTATACTCACTAACTCAGTTCTGACTGCATATGCGGCCTTGGTTCTGTGTGGAGGACATTTGGAAGTTTACTAGTAGAGAGGTTGGGAGTGAAGTACATTCAAAGAACTCAGGTATAATAAAAATTGAAGTAGAGCCCGGACGAGAAGTTATGGCACCAGCGCGAGGGACAAATTTTAGTTCGTTTCCTTGGACTCGCCCTCACACTCAACTGGAGGGGTGTTGGGTTAGTTGGTTACTAGCATTCCGAGTGTTCAGATCGTTCTACTACTACCGCTATTGCTAATACTGAAAACATTGTCTAAGGCGTGAAATCATAGAGTAGTTCATAGTCAAGGACATGAAATAGAATACAGTGTATGGAAATTCATGTCAGAAGAGGCTGTAAATGAAATACCAATTCCATTGAAAAGCGTGTGGTGTGTGCAAGAATATTGGCTGCCACTGGTATTTCAAAGCGAACCTTGGAAAGAATCGGGAAATAAGGGAAAAATATTGATGCAGGAACAGCAGATTCTTTCTCCAGTCCGGAAATATCACAGCCGAAGAAGAAGATTGTTGCAGCTGTAGACAGTTTTGATGAGGAAGTCATAGGACTCATCTATAATTTCTACGCTACGCATAAGCAGAGGCCGACTCTGCAATCGCTTCTTCCAAAAATGGATATCAGTGTATGATTAGTGAAGAAAGTAGAGAACAATTACATTGAATGTGAGCACGCAATGGACAATATTTTTGAGAACATTTCCATAGACTTAGGGACATCTGATTCCAGCACAGATCAGTCGTCTGATTCGGACGAAGAATATGAATATAAAGATGGAATAGCGGGCGTAATTCCATTAGGTACCTTCGGACTCTTGAGTAGGAAAGTGGTGATACTAAGATAAGACGAATGTTTTTAGAAAGAGATTAAACGGATATGCCTGCCGCTCTGACCTTGAGAACCGTAACCCAAACAACCCCCACTCCTCTACCCTGCTGGGCGGCAATTTAAAACTTCGCGCAGGTTGATGCCATAACATCTCGTCTCAGCTCTACAAATAAAATGATGTCCCTGTATTTCGCATTGCAACTAACCAACACATCCTTTCTGGGTATCCTTTTTATTTTAACAAAAATTTCGGTATATTTAAAGTTAAATGAGTTGTAAATTATGACCGCATCTTAAAGTGTAACAGACCTGGTACAAGCCCTACGTTATCTCTGGTTTCCAGCGTCTTGACCTCGCTCTAGTCTCTCAGCGCAGCTCATTGTGCTGGTCTGTCTGGACTCATCTGCAGGCCCTATTCACCGGCTTGCGTATAAGATTATTAGAGATCGACTCTCATTGTGTTCCGCCAGAACAAAGGCCCACGTCAATGACGGACGTGCCTATGTCTAGACCACAGGGCACTCGAACGGTTATGAGGAACACTCTCTGGACGTCCGCCCTCGTCCGTCCGTACGTCCGCGCTTGTCCGTCCGTACGTCCAACTGCATCCGTCAAATTGTCCGTTCGTCCAGCTGTCCGTTTAAACTATGTCCGTTCAACTGTCAATTCGTCAATCTTTGCATCCAACTGTTTATCCATGCAATGTATTATATTATATTATATTATATTATATTATATTATATTATATTATATTATATTATATTATATTATATTATATTATATTATATTATATTATATTACATGGGCGGCTTTTGGGGCAGTGCCAGTGTGCCATGGCACTATCAATGAAAGAAACAAAAAATAATATCCTAAAATGAAGTTGCAATTGTTTATTTCTACACATTTTATTCGTATTTCATCTGAACGAGCGCGCGCACAGATCGGGACGCGCTCTTGCAGCGTTTCTCCGAACGTTGGAGCCAGTTCTGTGTGGCACTATCTGCCTCCATATAACACTGTACAAACGGTTACTCATTCTAGTTTATACGCGTTTCTTATGGCAGACTTTGAGCCGAATTCAATTTGACTCAGTAGTTAACATTCCGCCCGCGAGAGCACAGTAACGCAGAAATTTCGCTAGATGGCAGGGTTGTTGGAGACGTTGTCAGGGAACCATCAAGCGCAGACTTGCACGAAAACACAAGTTAAAGTTCCGCGCCAAATCTTAATGTAATGTTGCCAATTCAAAACTAATGCACACAACTTGGATTTTAATGTGTAAATTATTATCCATTTAATTATATTGAATGCAGAGATAGTCAGTCATGGTTCTTTTTAGAAAGATTTTTTTTTTCATATTGTGTAACACCGTTTGTTAATTTTGTGTAATATTTGTTTTATTTCGCGGCAACTAAATATCGCTACACTGTTGCTAGTATTGATGCTTTCGTTAACAATACATGAGATCTGTGCAGGACATGAACATGTGTTATTCAGGCTGATGCCTTGGATTCATCGGCCTGTTTAAATAAAGTGCAAACGTGTTCATTTATTATCTATATCATTGTTCATCTCGTGTGTTTTTGCCAGTAATTTTACTAGTCATGAAAGTTACTTGTATTTGACTTAACAATACTGAGAAAGTTTTGCATTATCTGTATTTGTAAATTTCGTTATTAGTTTCGGAAATGTTATTGTAACTGTTACTACGTGCATTATTAACTGCACACCTGGTAAAATAGCTGATTTAATTAATGTGTTTTATATAACATAATGTAAACGTGAGCTGTGATTATCATCTTTTACTTGGGTATTTGCGTGCAATTATTATTATTATTATTTTTTTTTTCTTCAATTTTTGGCACCACTACCAGAATGCCTCACCGGCCGCCACTGTTATATTATATTATATTATATTATATTATATTCCTAGCCGTACCCGTGCGCTCCGCTGCACCCGTTAGAAATAAATATAAAGTAATTACCTAATTAAAATAGGGCATTTGATCCAGGGAACATTCGTGTTTGATAGAAAGATAAATCGTTTAATATGTTACTTAATTTAAATTGCATCCAAATAATTAAAATGCGATCATTTTGGTCCAGAGACACTCATTTCGTGCAATGACAATTCCTTTAACATGTTTCTTAATTTTTACTACATGTAACCATAGTTTAATGAAGATTGACATCATTTAGATTTAATGTGTATATTTTATTTTACTTGTTATATGTTTCTGTTGAATTATGGTAATAACTTAATTTTAACCCTTGTTTTCTACGTTTTCAGTAAATGGTGCTTGGCCCACTATGGTTCTGAACCCTTCAAATAACTTAAATTATATTATATAATATTACATATTATATTATATTATATTATATTATATTATATTATATTATATTATATTATATTATATTATATTATATTATATTATATTATATTATATTATATTATATTATATTATATTATATTATATTATATTATATTATATTATATTATATCAGAAGTTACTGTAATAACATTATAGCATCATGTCCATCTAGAAAAACTACACTTTCCAATGGTGAAATGATAATTAATTATACAAATCGGTTAATTTAGCTTCCGATATTACTTCATACAAACACAGAGACATTCTCTGTAGGCTATCTTTCATAGCTTTCGATTGTTGCTGTCCAAGGCCCCTTATAGATGAAGTCATTTGTTTTTAATTCATTACACGGCCTTAGATGGCAGTTATTTTAATTTTAAAACTCATTTATCTCATTAAATATCAGTGCTATCAAAATTTTTCAAGGAATACAACTTATCGCAAATTATTTTTAAAGAAACGTTTGTTATGTAACATTTTTCACAAAAATCAATAATAAGCGAGATATTTCGATTTATTTAATTCAGGACTCCTTATAACCCCCCTTTTAAATAATGTATTTTGAATCCCATATAGCCTAAAATCTAAGTTACAACGAACTTAATTTATATTCCAATTTTCATCGAAATCCGTTCAGCCATTATCGCGTGAAAAGGTAACAAACATACAGACAGACAGACAGACAGACATACAAACAAAAATTTCAAAAAAGCGATTTTCGGTTTCAGGGTGGTTAATTATATATGCTAAGACCAATTATTTTTGGAAAATCGAAAATTACCAGAAAAATTTCGGCTACAGATTTATTATTAGTATAGATATTATACTATACTATAATAATAAATAATAGTAAACTGCCCCCATTGAGGGTAGCCCTTACGGACTCAGTATATCCTTAAAAAAATATTATACATATTATGTAAACATAGATATTAAATTTTAAAAAAAGGGAAACAAAGAAAAGGACGTGAAAAATTACAATTGCTATTAATGTGGCACCATGTGATTAATTAGGATTTGTCAGGATTTTTTTAACACAATTAACACAACGTCATCCCTCAGAGATGTTGGCAGAGCAAACTGCCGTCGAAATTCTTCGAAAAAGCTGTATAGTCCCTCGAGCACCTATGAGCAAGCCGAATACCTCAACGTGAATTAAGGCATATTTCAGCTTGAAATAGTTGACTGTAGGCTCATAGATCGACTTCTTCTCAAGGTGGACCTCGATACTATATTATATTATATTATATTATATTATATTATATTATATTATATTATATTATATTATATTATATTATATTATATTATATTATATTATACTTACTGGCTTTTAAGGAACCCGGAGGTTCATTGCCGCCCTCACATAAGCCAGCCATCGGTCCCTATCCTGAGCAAGATTAATCCATTCTCTATCATCATATCCCACCTCCCTCAAATTCATTTTAATATTATCCTCCTATCTACGTCTCGGCCTCCCCAAATGTCTTTTTTTTCTCTCCGGCCTCCCAAATAGCACTCTATATGCGTTTCTGGATTCCCCCATACGTGCTACATGCCCTGCCCATCTCAAACGTCTGTATTTAATGTTCCTAATTATGTCAGGTGAAGAATACAATGCGTGCAGTTCTGTGTTGTGTAACTTTCTCCATTCTCCTGTAACTTCATCTCTCTTAGCCCCAAATATTTTCCCAAGTACCTTATTCTCAAACACCCTTAACCTATGTTCCTCTCTCAAAGTGAGAGTCCAAGTTTCACAACCATACAGAACAACCGGTAATATAACTGTTTTATAAATTCTATCTTTCAGATTTTTTGACAGCAGACTGGATGATAAAAGCTTCTCAACCGAATAATAGCAGGCATTTCCCATATTTATTCTGTGTTTAATTTCCTCCCGAGTATCATTTATATTTGTTACTGTTGCTCCAACATATTTCAATTTTTCCACCTCTTGAAAAGATAAATTTCCAATTTTCATATTTCTATTTCGTACAATATTCTCGTCACGAGACATAATCATATATTTTATCTTTTCGAGATTATATTATATTATATTATATTATATTATATTATATTATATTATATTATATTATATTATATTATATTATATTATATTATATTATATTATATTATATTATATTATATTAATATCCTTTTGAGAAGATTAACTCCGTACGTAGATGAAATTATTGGGGATCATCAGTGCGGTTTTCGGCGTAATAGATCGACTATTGATCAGATTTTTTGTGTTCGACAGATAATGGAGAAAAAATGGGAGTATAAGGGTACAGTACATCAGTTATTCATAGATTTCAAAAAGGCATATGATTCGGTTAAGAGAGAAGTTTTATATGATATTCTTATTGAATTCGGTATTCCCAAGAAACTAGTTCGATTAATTAAAATGTGTCTCAGTGAAACGTACAGCAGAGTTCGTATAGGTCAGTTTCTATCTGATGCTTTTCCAATTCACTGCGGGCTAAAGCAGGGAGATGCACTATCACCTTTACTTTTTAACTTCGCTCTAGAATATGCCATTAGGAAAGTTCAGGATAAAAGGCAGGGTTTGGAATTGAACGGGTTACATCAGCTTCTTGTCTATGCGGATGACGTGAATATGTTAAGAGAAAATACACAAACAATTAGGGAAAACACGGAAATTTTACTTGAAGCAAGTAAAGCGATCGGTTTGGAAGTAAATCCCGAAAAGACAAAGTATATGGTTATGTCTCGTGACCAGAATATTGTACGAAATGGAAATATAAAAATTGGAGATTTATCCTTCGAAGAGGTGGAAAAATTCAAATATCTTGAAGCAACAGTAACAAATATAAATGACACTCGGGAGGAAATTAAACGCAGAATAAATATGGGAAATGCGTGTTATTATTCGGTTGAGAAGCTCTTATCATCCAGTCTGCTGTCGAAAAATCTGAAAGTTAGAATTTATAAAACAGTTATATTGCCGGTTCTTCTGTATGGTTGTGAAACTTGGACTCTCACTGTGAGAGAGGAACATAGGTTCAGGGTGTTTGAGAATAAGGTGCTTAGGAAAATATTTGGGGCTAAGCGGGATGAAGTTACAGGAGAATGGAGAAAATTACACAACACAGAACTGCACGCATTGTATTCTTCACCTGACATAATTAGGAACATTAAATCCAGACGTTTGAAATGGGCAGGGCATGTAGCACGTATGGGCGAATCCAGAAATGCATATAGAGTGTTAGATGGGAGACCGGAGGGAAAAAGACTTTTAGGGAGGCCGAGACGTAGATGGGAGGATAATATTAAAATGGATTTGAGGGAGGTGGGGTATGATGATAGAGACTGGCTTAATCTTGCACAGGATAGGGACCGATGGCGGGCTTATGTGAGGGCGGCAATGAACCTTCGGGTTCCTTAAAAGCCATTTGTAAGTAAGTACTATATTATATTATATTATATTATATTATATTATATTATATTATATTATATTATATTATATTATATTATATTATATTATATTATATTACGTCATTGTATCATCGTATCATTTTACTCGTACAATTCTCAGAACTTCCTTCTGCAAGTCCGCAACGAAAGCATGCAAATGTGTTGCATTTCCCCTTTACAGTCGCTCACCTCTCTCAGACGCTTCCTAGAGCCAAAGAAATGTAACTCAATTACGCCTTTAATAATATTACGTCTTGAAGGAAATCTATTGCGACGAAATCCATTTCAAGCTGCCTCTAATGCATTTCGCTTACCAACAATTTCGGGTCTTCTTTCACCAAGGAGAATAAAACCAATGTGTACTAGATCATGACCCCGTATGTCTCTTAGCTAAGTCGGAAGGAACTCCCAGAACGAGAGGACTGATTCTGAATTTCAGAAAATTAAATTTGCAGTAATTTATTCACGTCAGTTCTAGTATTATCAAAGACTTCTATTAGCGCCACAGTACAAGACTGATTCCAAGATTGAATTGTAACTAATAACGCACGGAAAGTGAAATGACAGAGATCAAATTGTCAAATTTAGTATTTCCACGATTTCGTATCCTAGCAACCAACCCTAGTTAACATTAACACATTCCAATCTTCAACAGAGGAAATTCTCTTCAAAATATGTGACTGGTTCTCTGTCAATAAATTAATATTAAATTGTAACAAAACTAACATAATTCAATTTAAATCCTGTGCAAATTCAATCTCGCAAATTTCTAGCGCAATAATTAATAATAGATCCCTATTAAAGAAATTACCCCCAAACTAAATTCAGCTTGTTTTGCTATTAGATCTGTGCAAAAGATAGTAAATATCAATACCTTAAAAACAATATACTTTGCATACTTCCACTCGGTAATGAGTTTTGGAATAATATTCTGGGGCAATCCCACAGATAGTAACAGTATATTCCTATTACAAAAAAGAGTAATTAGAATAATAGTAGGTGCCAAATCTAGGGAATCTTGTAGGACTATTTAAAAAAAACTACAAATAATGCCCATGGCTTGTCAGTGTATTTTTTTTTTCATTAATAATCTTCCTCGTATGTAATCGTGAAAACTTTGTAACTGATTCAACAGTTCATAGCATAAATACACGTCAAAAATGACTTTCATACTCCATCGGCAAGTCTATCGTGCTATCAAAAAGGAGTGCGTTATATGGCAGTAAAAATTTTTAATAGCCTCCCTATCGATATAAAAAGTGAAACTCAAAATATAAGATTATTTAGGGCCAAATTAAAGAAGTAGCTAATTTCTCACGCCTTCTATTCTGTAGGTGAATTCATGACATTCAATAACGCTTCATGAAATTGATACTAAAACTTTGTGTTGTACTAGTAGACTATATTGTAAATCTCTTCTGTATATATTTCATCTAGACTGTGACTATAAATTAAGACTTTATAATAGTATTAAGTTTTTTGACTTGTTCCATATTCTAGCTGTGAAGCAATGTATGAATACCATGGAATGTTAATAAATACAATACAATACGTAGATTGTGTTAACGCCACATAACAAGGTTGGCTCAAAGGTTCAATTGTAATTAATAATACACATAAAATGAACTTAACAGCGATTTGTTTATGTCAGTTTTGGTATTATCACGATTTCGTATCCTAGCAACCACATATAGTTAACATAGATTGTGTTAACACCACATAACAAGAATGACTCTAAGGTTCAATTGTAATTAATAATACACATAAAATGAACTTAACAGCGGTTTGTTTATGTCAGTTTTGGTATTATCACGATTTCGTATCCTAGCAACCACATATAGTTAACATAGATTGTGTTAACACCACATAACAAGAATGACTCTAAGGTTCAATTGTAATTAATAATACACATAAAATGAACTTAACAGCGATTTGTTTATGTCAGTTTTGGTATTATCACGATTTCATATCCTAGCAACCACATATAGTTAACATAGATTGTGTTAACACCACATAACAAGAATGACTCTAAGGTTCAATTGTAATTAATAATACACATAAAATGAACTTAACAACGATTTGTTTATGTCAGTTTTGGTATTATCACGATTTCGTATCCTAGCAACCACATATAGTTAACATAGATTGTGTTAACACCACATAACAAGAATGACTCTAAGGTTCAATTGTAATTAATAATACACATAAAATGAACTTAACAACGATTTGTTTATGTCAGTTTTGGTATTATCACGATTTCGTATCCTAGCAACCACATATAGTTAACATAGATTGTGTTAACGCTACATAACAAGACTGACTCTAAGGTTCAATTGTAATTAATAATGCACATAAAATGAACTTCATAGCGATTTGCTTTTGTCAGTTATAGTACTATCACGATTTCGTATCCAAGCAACCACATATACTTAGTATAGATTGGGTTCGTTTCTCGCTTGGACTGATTATCATATTGGGTTTCTCCGATGTTTTCCCAGACGTGAAGCGGATGTCCGGTAATCTATGGTGAAACCTTGGCATGATCTCGCCAAATGCCATTTAGCTATCACCAATTCCATTGACTCTAAATAACCGAGTATTGGAACAACGTCGTTAAATGATTAAATAAGAAAAATACTAGTTATGAATAAAGATAATGTATAAACTCTTTATATCTTTTATTGTGTAAGAATAATCTTAATAGGAGAAGTATTTTCGTTAAACTTAGAGACACAAAAGTTCCGCTGCAATTCTTAGTAGCAATAAAAATGTTTTGTTGGCCACACTCACGTGTTCCCAGCATGTACTAATAATACATAAAGAATGGCACACCATTCTCTCCGTTTTACTTCCATATGCCAACAAAGAACATTCAAATCGGTAGAAATGAAGAGGTACCATATTCTTATGCAAAATAAAATTTAAGTCCTACAACTATAAGTTAAAAAGAAAAGACTAGCGACGATTTGAAGGAATTTCCGCGCCATAACATTCAATTGTTTTAATAACAATTTGTGACTTCCTTCGCGAAGTCCGTCTGTATGAATAGATTCACAAGGAAAACAGAAGACAGTAGAAGAAAATGTTCAAATATATGAGATATTTCTTTTTTTGTTAGCAGCCAGCTCGTGCAATTCTTTTTCATAAGTCTTTTCTGTTGTTGAAACGACAATTTATGTAACAGGTTTTCTAGTGTGCTGGTTAGGAAGGGCTGGAAAAAAAAAAACGAGAGAGAATAAGAATTTCTACGTCTCAAAAGACCATCATCTTCCTTATTTGTGTACACAAGCGAGGAGAGGAATACAGCTTCGTTGTGGAGCCTCCCTTTTTTATCCTGTCTTCTCGACAGCTTTGCAAATATACAACAAAGATTGGATGTTCACGGCCATGAACAAGTGGGAATACCGTACCTGTTCACGTGAAAGGTGCATTTCATGTTTCGCTATTATTCTATAATTTATTTATTTATTTATTTATTTATTTATTTATTTATTTATATATATATATATTTATTTATTCATTCATTTACTTGTTATGCATTTATTTATTTATGTAATTATTTATTCGCCTACTTTTATTTACTTTATTTATTTACTTTATTTATCTATTTACTTATTTTTTATTTATTTATATATATTTATTTACGTATTTGTGTATTTATTTATTCATTTATTTATTTATTTATTTACTTGTTATGCATTTATTTACTTATATAATTATTTATTCGTCTACTTTTATTTACTTTATTTATTTATGTATTTACTTACTTTATTCATTCATTCCTTTATTTACTTCTTATGTTATTATGTAATTATTTATTCGCTTACTTTTATTTATTTATTTATTTAATTTTATTTATTTATTTATTTAAATTTATTTTATTTATTTATTTATTTATTTAATTTTATTTATTTATTTATTTAAATTTATTTAATTTAATTTATTTATTTTATTTATTTGTTTATTTGTTTATTTATTTATTAGTTGTATGACTTGAGGCTTTCCCGGCGTTTGATGTAGAATAACTCTTCTCGGGTTCTCAGCCAGGTGAGTTGGAGATTAGCTTCCAAGCTTTCGACGGCTAGCTCTGCCATCTTCTTCAGGGACTTCAGATTAGCCGTCGAAAGCTTGGAAGCTAATCTCCAACTCACCTGGCTGAGAACCCGAGAAGAGTTATTCTATTTATTAGTTATGCATTTAATTATTAATATAATTATTTATTCGCATTTATTTGTTATTCATTTATTTACTTGTTATGTATTTATTTTTAATTATTTACTTTTATTTTTACTTGTTATGTATTTATTTTATTTATTTTGCATTTATTTTTGTTCATTTCTTTCATATATTTATTTTTTTATTTATTCATTTTTATTTACTTTATTTATTTTTATTTTTATTTATTTGTTCATTCATGCATTTATTTATTCTTTTATGTTCATTTTCATTTATTTACTTGTTAGGTAATGTATTTATTTATATAATTATTTATTGGCTTACTTACTTTTATTTACTTTATTATTTCTTGTTATGTATTTATTTATTTAATTATTTATTTATTTATTTAATTTATTTACTCATGCATTTATTTATTCATTTATTGCATTTATTTATTTTATTTACTTGTTATGTATTTATTTATATAATTATTTATTCGCTTACTTTTATGTACTTTATTCATTTATTTATTCATGCATTTATTCATTCATTTATTTACTTGTTATGTATTTATTTATATAATTATTTATTCGCTTACTTTTATGTACTTTATTCATTTATTTATTCATGCATTTATTCATTCATTTATTTACTTGTTATGTATTTATTTATATAATTATTTATTCGCTTACTTTTATGTACTTTATTTATTTATTTACTCATGCATTTATTTATTCATTCATTTATTTACTTGTTATGTATTTATTTATTTAATTATTTATTACTTTTATGTACTTTATTCATTTATTTATTATGCATTTATTTATTCATTTATTTCATTTATTTATTCATGCTTACTTTTATTACTTTATTCATTTATTTATTCATGCATTTATTTTTATTTATTCATTTATTTATTTCATTTATTTACTTGTTATGTATTTATTTATATAATTATTTATTCGCTTACTTTTATGTACTTTATTTATTTATTTATTCATGCATTTATTTATTCATTCATTTATTTACTTGTTATGTATTTATTTATTTAATTATTTATTCGCTTACTTTTATGTACTTTATTCATTTATTTATTCATGCATTTATTTATTTATGTTATGTATTTATTTATTTAATTATTTATTTAATTATTTATTTATTCATGCATTTATTTATTCATTCATTTATTTACTTGTTATGTATTTATTTTTTAATTATTTATTCGCTTACTTTTATGTACTTTATTCATTTATTTATTCATGCATTTATTTATTCATTCATTTATTTACTTGTTATGTATTTATTTATATAATTATTTATTCGCTTACTTTTATGTACTTTATTCATTTATTTATTACATTTATTTATTCATGCATTTATTTATTCATTCATTTATTTACTTGTTATGTATTTATTTATTTAATTATTTATTCGCTTACTTTTATGTACTTTATTCATTTATTTATTCATGCATTTTTTATTCATTCATTTATTTATTCATTTATTTACTTGTTATGTATTTATTTATTTAATTATTTATTCGCTTACTTTTTTATGTACTTTATTCATTTATTTATTCATGCATTTATTTATTCATTCATTTATTTACTTGTTATGTATTTATTTATATAATTATTTATTCGCTTACTTTTATGTACTTTATTCATTTATTTATTTGCATTTATTTATTCATGCATTTATTTATTTATTTATTCATTCATTTATTTACTTGTTATGTATTTATTTATTTAATTATTTATTCGCTTACTTTTATGTACTTTATTCATTTATTTATTTGCATTTTTATTTATTACTTGTTATGTATTTATTTATTTATTTAATTATTTATTCATTACTTTTATGCATTTTATTTTTGCATTTATTCATTCATTTATTTACTTGTTATGTATTTATTTATTTAATTATTTATTCGCTTACTTTTATGTACTTTATTCATTTATTTATTCATTCATTTATTTACTTGTTATGTATTTATTTATTTAATTTATTTATTCATTCATTTATTTACTTGTTATGTATTTATTTATTTAATTATTTAGTTTTATTTATTCATTTATTTATTTATTTATTTATTACTTGTTATGTATTTATTTATTTTTTAATTTAATTAATTACTTTATTCATTTATTTATTATTCATGCATTTATTCATTATTTATTTACTTGTTATGTATTTATTTATTTAATTATTTATTTTACTTTTATTCGTTCATTCATTTATTTACTTGTTATGTATTTAATTATTTATTGTTTTATTTACCATTTATTTTTAATTAATTAATTAATTGTTAATTTATTTATTTAATTATTTATTTAATTATTTTTATTCGTTCTGTATTTATTTATTTATTCATTCATTTATTTACTACTAATTGTTTATTCATTTATTTATTTACTCATACATTTATTTATTCATTTATTTATTTACTTGTTATGTATTTATTTATGTAATTATTTATTCGCCTGCTTTTGTTTACTTTATTTATTTATGCATTTATTTATTTATTTATTCATTTATTTACTTGTGTATTTATATAATTATTTATTCGCTTTATTTATTTATTTATTTGCCCAGTTATTTTTATTTTTTTATTTTTTAATATTTTGTTTGTTTGTTAGTTTGTCTGTTTGCATGCTTGCTTGTTCGTTCTTTCATTCGTTTATTTATTGTTATTTTTATTTCAATTCATTGTGATTACGCATCCTATTTTTGATCCAACACCCTTCTGCTCCTACATCTTTTAAATGAATGAATGAATGAGAGGGGGAAGTGGGAGGAGAAACTTTAAAGGTACGTGAAAACATGTCCTTGCAAGGGGGGAGTTGAGGCTGTGAAAAACTGAATATGTGAGCTCCAAGTCTCTTGGCCACTTGTCTCACTTCGGGTTTCGCCGCCCCAGTGAAGGAGCGCTAGAAATTTCCAGTGGGTAAGCCGAAAATGGACGTAACTGATTAGCTCTGGTGATCCTTAGAAAATGGAGGAACGGACCGCATCGAAAACCATGGGGTACGAAGTTCTGTTTCCAAAGTAACACGAGTGACATCGAAGCAAACTTTTCATGTCAAAGGGTTACAATAATTCTTCTTTGTGCCCCGAAAATAGATATTTCACGTCAAAAATTAAAGTAACATGAGAAGATTTCAAACACATATCGCTAATTTCTATCTGTAAACCAGGCTAAAACGAATCTGAGCGAAAAATTGTCGACGAGTTTGAAATCTCTTTCCGGTATTGCAACGGTCCGACCAACCGTGAACACACAATTACCCCTTTGTTAAAATGTCATAGCCTGCAGTCTCGTTAAGTGCACATCGTACTCTCGGGTGACGTTCCTGGAAACGGAGGTTCGACAAAGTGACCCGAAGAGTGTCAACAGAAAAGTCGCGTCTTTTATTTCCAGTTCTCGGGGACTGCTACTAAAATTGACTAGCCGTTACCGTGGTAACATTGCCTACAGGAATACAGATCTGTATAGAAGGCAGTGGGTCTGTCAGTTATTAAACGGATTTTCACCACAAGACTGGCTTTCGTTTCCGGGATAGATTCTGCATGAGATGTTTTGTACAAAGTGTATGTAATGAAGGATTTATTAGAACACATTATACAACACTAGTGGCTTGTGCAGCAAATGCTGCAAACTAAGTTCATTAGACGTTCAAATAAACATTTTTCAGATTTATTTTCAATGAAGAATACCAGATATTCGGAAAGTTTTTTGCTTCCATAACAATGAAAGATACTCTCTCTCGAACCAATACTGAAGAGAACCACTCATATAAATATCTACACCACACCGCCATTAAATATATGAATAAGACCCAACCCCACTTGATTAATAACTATAAAAATATTTGATTTTTAATAATATTATCTTACTTAAGTTTTATAGCTTTCAGTAACATATACTATATACACTATATAGCCGCCACTCAGTAAAATATAGAAATGAAGATCTAATTTAAGATATTTTCTACATCTACTCATATAACCCCAAAACGTTTCATTTTCATATCATCAATATAGCATTAACATGTATAATTAATGAAAAATAGTCACATAACGGCATTAACTACAATAATATTTCATTTCTAATGATAATAATGTCATCAAACCACCTCAAGTTTTGTAGTTTTTAATATCCAATACACAGCTGTACCCAGAAAATTACACATCACAGAATCGAACCTGTAAATTATTTTTAGTAGGTTAAGTTTTTAATAACCAATTTAATTTGAGCTCTAAATATGTCAGCATTCTTGCAGATCATGGACTTCGTCTAATATTGTTTACTGTAGCGTGTGTTTTGTTTTATTCTGAAATGCAACACGGCCGACTTGGTGCTCGCTTCGTTTCACCTTTACAAAAAAGCGAATGGAATATTAATTCGGCCGTGAATGCTATTAGCTAGTTCTCAAAACTGACGACAGATGGATTTTGGAAAATAGGAAAATTATGAAGGAAAATTGACATTTCACTGAAAACTACTACTTTTCCGAAAAACTTTGAGTTCCAAGCTTCAAAATGAGAGGTCATTTATTAAAATCCGTTCAGCCGTTTTCCCGTAATTTCCATTACCAGTTCAAATTTTATATATATATATATATATATATATATATTACTGGCTTGTGCAGCAAATGCTGCTGCAAACTAAATTCGTTAGACGTTCAAATAAAAATTTTCAGATTTATTTTCAATGAAGAATACTTGTCTTTTTGATAGTTATTTGCTTCCATAATAATTAAACATACTCCCTCTGAATGGATTTTTTTAGGCCAAATACTTTTCCTTGAACCTATCCAACTTCAGTTTTTGAGTTTCAACGCGAAAACGCAAGTATCAATGTCAGGACGATAGCAGTAGCTATTTCAGGTCATTGTGGATTGTAGGCAAAAGTTAAAAAAATGTCAGATTTGCTAAGCTTTCGAACAATAGCATTTTCGTGTAGAACTTGAAATGTAGAGCGTAAAATCATTTTATCCTACTAAGAGATCTTGCTGAAATGATCTGGAGACTACAAAATTTTCTAGGCCTCTTATTTTATCAGTAAGTAATACCTTTTAATCTTTCTTTAGGAACTGTAATTTTTGCGCTCTCTCGAGCCAATACTGAAGACAATGACACATATCAATATCTACACTACACCGCCATTAAGTATATGAAAAGACCCAACCCCACTGGGTTAATAAGTGTAAAAATATTTGATTTTTAATAATAATATTATTATCTTACTTAAGTTTTGTAGTTATATATAGCAGCCACTCAGTAAATTATAGAAATGAAGATCTAAATTAAGATATTCTCTACATTTACTTCCACATAACGTTTCACTTTCATGTCATCAATGTAGCATCAATATTATGTACAATTAATGAAAAAATAGATGCATCATAATATTAACTATAATAATATTTAAATTCTAATGGTAATAATGTCATCAAACCACCTCAAGTTTCGTAAATTTGAATATCCAATACACAGCTGTACTCAGAAAATTATACACTGCAGAATCAGTTTTAAATAAGAAATTGAATTGAGCTCTAAATATGTTGGCAATCTGCAGGTCATGGCCTTCGTGTAATAACCTATTGTTCATTGTAATGTGTGTTTTGTTCTGAAATTCAATCAAGTCGGCCGTTATTGAATAAAATTAGTTCTCAAAACTGACAACAGATGGATTTTGGAAAATAGGAAAATTATGTAGGAAAATTGACATTTCACTGAAAACTACTACTTTTCCGAAAAACTTTGGATGCCAGGCATGAAAATGAGGGGTCTCTCATTAAAATCCGTTCAGCCGTTTTCCCGTAATTTCCATTACCAGTTCAAATTATATATATATAGATATCTTTGAGGTTAAAAATAATATGATTCCAACGCGCACAATGTAATGTATAATATTAGAATATTAGTTTATAGTAATGAATAATTCAGAAATGGTTACGACATGGATGGATCTTTATTTCATAAAATCATTCTCTCGTATCTCAGAATCTTTTTTTGTTTTGTTCAAAACAAATCTTGGATTTTTCCTGCCGTTTACATTGAACCATTTGTTCAATATCGCTGAACAGACTTTAAATAGTTACAGCAGTTTAAAAAAAACACTGAATAAAAATTTACATCCTCATTCCATATCTTCAAATAAAATATCGATCTGTGGATGCGCTATCCCGGAAATGACGTATGGCTGCATGACGTCACATCCCTCAGCTGACCACTCTACGGGCTCTCGCCCCCTGTTGGCGGGGTTGCGGTGTCATGCAGGGGTGAAATATTCGCAGACACTCGACGGAGTTCGAAACCTGTCGCAGTCAATTTGATCGTCTCTCAGCGCCGCCTCGGTGAAAAGGCTAGTCTGCAGTAATACACAGGGTGGTCCAAAATGCTTTAAACATTTTAAAGAAAAATGTAGGAATGGAAAGAATATGGAATAAAAATAACTGATATGAGATACGTGAGAATCATAGCATTCTTCACTGCAAACCCAGGATTCTCCAGTCTTTGCTATTTTCTGCCTTAGTCTTTGTCTCCGCATATGATCCATATATCTTAATGTCGTCTATCATCATCTACCCATTAAAGAAATTACCCCCAAACTAAATTCAGCTTGTTTTGATATTAGATCTATGCAAAGATAGTAAATATCAATACCTTAAAAACAATATACTTTGCATACTTCCACTCGGTAATGAGTTTTGGAATAATATTCTGGGGAAATTCCACAGATAGTAACAGTATATTCCTACTACAAAAAGTGTAATTAGAATAATAGTTGGTGCCAAATCTCGGGAATCTTGTAGGACTATTTTCAAAAATTACAAATAATGCCCATGGCTTGTCAGTATATCTTTTCATTAATAATATTCCTCGTATTTAATCGTGAAAACTTTGTCACTAATTCAACAGTTCATAGCATAAATACACGTCAAAAAATGGCTTTCATACTCCATCGGCAAGTCTATCGTGCTATCAAAAGGAGTTCGTTATATGGCAGTAAAAAATTTTAATAGCCTCCATATCGATATAAAAATGAAACTCAAAACATAAGATTATTTAGGGCCAAATTAAAGAAGTACCTAATTCCTCACGCCTTCTATTCTGTAGGTGAATTCATGACATTCAATAACACTTCATGAAATTGATACTAAAACTATGTGTTGTATTAGTAGACTATATTGTAAACCTCTTCTGTATATATTTCATCTAGACTGTGACTATAAATTAAGACTTTTATAATAGTATTAAGATTTTGACTTGTTCCATATTCTAGTTGTAAAGCAATGTATGAATACCATGGAATGTTAATAAATACAATCAATACAATACCCCGGTCATAACCGCAACCAAACTTTTGTTTTCAGTATTCCTTGAGACGTATCATTATTCCATGCCAAGGGTGTCAACTACGGTATGATTATCTGGTAGCCTGCTGTATTGTAGGGCAGAAAAATGTATTGCCATGAATGGACGTCACATTGAGCACCTCCTATGAACAAGTGTTCAGATCTCAGAAAGTATGTGTTGTAAGAGCTATGTTTATTAGACATTTTTTCTGGTTTTGATGCATACTATCACCTTCTAAAATATTGGATACTTCTTAAACGGGTTGGGGGCAACTCGCCACAGAAAATTGGCCACAGAGGCAACTCGCCACATAATTGAAATTCGTATCAAAGAAATCTCGCCACATAATTGAAATTCGTATCGAAGAAAACTCGCCACACAATTGAAATTCGTATCATAGAAATCTCGCCACATAATTTGAATTCGTATCAAAGACAACTCGCCACATAATTGAAATTCGTATCAAAGAAAACTCACCACATAAATGAAATTCGTATCAAAGACAACTCGCCACATAATTGAAATTCGTATCAAAGAAAACTCGCCACATAATTGAAATTCGTATCAAAGAAATCTCGCCACATAATTTAAATTCGTATCAAAGACAACTCGCCACATAATTGAAATTCGTATCAAAGAAAACTCACCACATAATTGAAATTCGTATCAAAGACAACTCGCCACATAATTGAAATTCGTATCAAAGAAAACTCACCACATAATTGAAATTCGTATCAAAGACAACTCGCCACATAATTGCAATTCGTATCAAAGAAATCTCGCCACATAATTGAAATTCGTATCAAAGAAATCTCGCCACATAATTGAAATTCGTATCAAAGACAACTCGCCACATAATTGCAATTCGTATCAAAGAAAACTCGCCACATAATTGAAATTCGTATCAAAGCAAACTCACCACATAATTGAAATTCGTATCAAAGAAAACTCGCCACACAATTGAAATTCGTATCAAAGAAATCTCGCCACATAATTTAAATTCGTATCAAAGACAACTCGCCACATAATTGAAATTCGTATCAAAGAAAACTCACCACATAATTGAAATTCGTATCAAAGACAACTCGCCACATAATTGAAATTCGTATCAAAGAAAACTCGCCACATAATTGAAATTCGTATCAAAGAAATCTCGCCACATAATTTAAATTCGTATCAAAGACAACTCGCCACATAATTGAAATTCGTATCAAAGAAAACTCACCACATAATTGAAATTCGTATCAAAGACAACTCGCCACATAATTGAAATTCGTATCAAAGAAAACTCACCACATAATTGAAATTCGTATCAAAGACAACTCGCCACATAATTGCAATTCGTATCAAAGAAAACTCGCCACATAATTGAAATTCGTCTCAAAGAAATCTCGCCACATAATTGAAATTCGTATCAAAGACAACTCGCCACATAATTGCAATTCGTATCAAAGAAAACTCGCCACATAATTGAAATTCGTATCAAAGAAATCTCGCCACATAATTGAAATTCGTATCAAAGAAAACTCGCCACACAATTGAAATTCGTATCAAAGAAATCTCGCCACATAATTTAAATTCGTATCAAAGACAAGTCGCCACATAATTGAAATTCGTATCAAAGAAAACTCACCACATAATTGAAATTCGTATCAAAGAAAACTCGCCACATAATTGAAATTCGTATCAAAGAAAACTCACCACATAATTGAAATTCGTATCAAAGAAAACTCGCCACATAATTGAAATTCGTATCAAAGAAAACTCGCCACATAATTGAAATTCGTATCAAAGAAATCTCGCCACATAATTGAAATTGGTATCAAAGAAAACTCGCCACATAATTGAAATTCGTATCAAAGACAACTCGCCACATAATTGAAATTCGTATCAAAGACAACTTGCCACATAATTGAAATTCGTATCAAAGACAACTCGCCACATAATTGAAATTCGTATCAAAGAAAACTCGCCACATAATTGAAATTCGTATCAAAGACAACTCGCCACATAATTGAAATTCGTATCAAAGACAACTCGCCACATAATTGAAATTCGTATCAAAGACAACTCGCCACATAATTTAAATTCGTATCAAAGACAAGTCGCCACATAATTGAAATTCGTATCAAAGACAACTCGCCACATAATTGAAATTCGTATCAAAGACAACTCGCCACATAATTGAAATTTGTATCAAAGACAACTCGCCACATAATTGAAATTCGTATCAAAGACAACTCGCCACATAATTGAAATTCGTATCAAAGACAACTCGCCACATAATTTAAATTCGTATCAAAGAAAACTCGCCACATAATTGAAATTCGTATCAAAGAAAACTCGCCACATAATTGAAATTCGTATCAAAGAAAACTCACCACATAATTGAAATTCGTATCAAAGAAACCTCGCCACATAATTGAAATTCGTATCAAAGACAACTCGCCACATAATTGAAATTCGTATCAAAGACAACTCGCCACATAATTGAAATTCGTATCAAAGACAACTCGCCACATAATTGAAATTCGTATCAAAGACAACTCGCCACATAATTGAAATTCGTATCAAAGAAAACTCGCCACATAATTGAAATTCGTATCAAAGACAACTCGCCACATAATTGAAATTCGTATCAAAGAAAACTCGCCACACATTAAAAGTCAAGGCAATACTCAAATTCGCAACAATTTTATAATATATTTCTATGGTAACACAAGACCAATCTAGAAGCTGTAAACTAATTCG
Source organism: Periplaneta americana (assembly GCA_025594305.2). Classification (NCBI taxonomy): domain Eukaryota; kingdom Metazoa; phylum Arthropoda; class Insecta; order Blattodea; family Blattidae; genus Periplaneta; species Periplaneta americana. The sequence goes on from JAJSOF020000011.1 coordinate 163,625,341, forward strand.
GAACTACGGCGGAAGAAATTCGCTTCACAAAATCAGAAAGAGGCTCTGACAAATTAATATAGCTTGGCTACATGTACACGAGACTTAGAGAAAATAAGAATGGAGTTGTTTGGCGCTGTGACATACGTGGCGGGTGTAATGCTGCAGTCACGTTATCAGAAGGTGGAAGCCACAACCTAGCAGGACATTTTTGAAGCCAAATTTACATGTACATAGCAATTCACATACTTAGTGGAATTTACAATTATCCTATTAATTTCTGTATCCATTCGCACAATATTGACCTTCTGGAAGTTATGGATTTACGATATCTCTGTACCTCCGTGTGGCAAATTGTCTATGTATGGCAAATTGTCTATCTATGGCAAGTTGTCTATTTGTGACAAATTGTCTATTTGTGGCAAATTGTCTATTTGTGGCGAATTGTCCCTATTACCAATTTTCTGTGGCCAATTGTCCGGAACCGTTTTTAACACCCTGTAGTTTTTTGTTACACGCAACATGACCTATTCGCTATGAAAATCTCCAAGACTATTTCACTTCCACTTTGTGTGTAATGTATTTATCATCTCCTTGCTTTTACAGCCAGTTTTTTACACCATTGCTCCAAAATCACATCAATAGCTTCTAAAAAAGTTACGCTGAATAAAGAATTTCCGTAGCCAACGATGCGTGCTTACACGCACTAGGGAAGACAATGAGTTCGGAGCTCTTCTATAAGTCACGGTGGCTTGTTCTCTAATTAAGTAGCCTGCCCGTAGATGGAAGCACAGTCGCACTGGACCGTGTATCTGGTCGATAGTTGAGAATGGGAGATGAGATGCTGTACGTGGACCGTTATGAAAAAAGAGTTCTTAAGGATTATAGCGCAAGTTCGTAACTGATATGGAAACCTGAGGCTTAGAGCTTAGAGTTCATCATTCAGCCGCGCCCAGTTCACACTGGCACGCTCCAGTACACCACTCCGTCCAGTGGCATTAGATGTAGTAGCCTAAATATTATGTGTAGTTCATAATTTTGCATTTGTGATTTCCATAAAACCAGACAAAATTAGGCGTACAATGCTCAACATTTGAGTTCCCACACCGTCTTTACATTGGAATAATGACTGTAGGCATGCGTTCATTATGTGATACTTAGAATAATACATTATGCAACGAGACTATAATGGTAGTAATTAAGACGCGAGTATGTTTATGAAACGAGCGCAAGCGAGTTTCATAATTTTCATACGAGCGTCTTAATTACCATTATAGGCAAGTTTCATACGACTTTTATGCTCCACCATATTTCTAACTTGAAATTATTCATAAATATTCATGTTATTCTTATCTGACTGGGGAGCGGAACTGACGTTGTGCAATATCTCGTAAATTGTGAGATGTGCGCAGACGCGAAAGTATTGATTTTTTTTTTTCCGAGGAACAAATGTCATTGATCTTGATATAATCTAGAGAGTAAAATGAACATTAATCTTGATATAACCTTCAAATTGATTTAGACATTGAAAGACGAGATGACAAATTGAATTTATTTGAATATTATTTACAATTAACGCTAATTATTATAGTAACAGAACATAACCTTCTGCGACAGTATTGGATTTCCAGCCTCCGTGACGTTTCGCTAGTTGTCTTTCGATTGCATATCCGAGAATAATCGATACTTGCGCTTTCATATTGCTAGAATGGTGTTTTCTGATTGGTGGAACACCTGAATTATAATGAATAGGTGTCCTTTAATGAGGGGCATTAAAGGGCTGCTACCAGGTGTATAATTACTACATTTCGGCATGGTCGGGCATAAATTAAATTTAATATACTATACAATAACGGGTGTCTCTAAAGCCTCCATTCAATTTCATAGTGCTATATTGATTTTAACATTAACAATATAAATTTCGTACAGAATACAAAGTAATTATTGTACTGACATCAACTTAGCAGTGACGGGATTTTTTACAACGCAATTCCTCGACGTTGGATTGGGCGAAATGGGCCTCGAGATTCCGCACTTCACCTTTGGCCACCTCGCTCTCCCGACCTCATAGTATGCGATTTCTTTTGTGGGGTTCATCAAGGATTTGGTGTACGTGCCTATGTACCGAACACTTTAGACGAGCTGAAGACACGCTTTAGAGCAGCAGTCAATTCTATGACGGCAGATATGCTAAGTAGGATACGAGAAGAGTTCGATTACCGACTTGATGTTTGCCGTGCGGCAAGAGGCAGCCACATTGAATACGAGGGCTATTCATAAAGTAACTTCCGTTTATTTTTTACAAACCTGTGAATGACGTTACAGAATTTGGTTACAATACGTTTGAAAGTATACACTCTAGTTTATTTTTCCACATAGTTTCCAGTCACATTGAGACAATTGCCGTAGCGTTTGACGAGCTCTGAAATTCCGCAGTCGTAGAATTCGGCCGCCTACGACTGAAGCCAACCTACGACGCTGATTTTCAACTCTTCGTCATCGTCAAAGCGCTTCGAGCCAAGCCACGTCTTCATGATGAACCTGCGGTTTACTCTAACCCTTTCGTCAACCAAACGAATCAGATCTGCATTCACGATACTCGGTCGACAACTTCTCTCTTCATCATGGATATTGGTTCGCCCATTTTTGAACATACAGCACCATTGTCTTTACACCACCTTCACTCATTACGTCTGGCCCATAAACTTCACAAAGTTGGCGATGAATTTCACTAGCTTTACAGTTTTTGGCCACAAGAAATCTTATTACAGACAGTACCTCACACCTGGCGGGTCTTCCGATTGCAACACACATTTTGACAGCTTATGGCTCAGAGAGGAACAAAGACACGACCTTGACTCTACCGCTGCTCGATGCGTACTTCTTCAAGGTACACTCCATCGCAAGAGCGGCGCCACTGGCTCTGTTGTTACGCACGCTATATGAAAACGGAAGTTACTTTATGAATAGCCCTCGTATTTGTGAACAATGTATTCAATGTAATATTATCTCTGATTGAGGTTCTGGCAGATGTGTGTATCTATTATCAGGCACTATATTTCACTTGACGATATGTGACAGAGTAAAAACAATTATTGTTTGTATAGGTACATGTGAATTCTGATTAGTGTAATATTACGTAGCTAATCGGCGATGTATCCAATGGAGGGGGAAAGGAATTAGCCACCATACCCCACTACCTTCTGGCCTAGTTGCCTCATAAGTGGTGTTATGTTGGTATCACTTGTAGAGTTCAAACCTGTCTTCGGTCAGTTGACTAAACAACGATACAATATAATTCGTTATAGTGTAGTAAATCTACAAACTATTAGGGAAAACACGTGAATTTTACTTCAAGCAAGTAAGGAGATAGGTTTGGAAGTAAATACCGAAGTCAAAGTAAGTATGCGATTATGTCTCATGACGAGAACATAGTACGACATGGAAATATAAAAATTGTAAATTTATCCTTTGAAGAGGTGGAAAAATTGAAATATCTTGGAGCAACAGTAAGAAATAATAATGATACTTATTTACTTACTTAAGGAACCCGGAGGTTCATTGCCGCCCCCACATAAGTCCGCCATCGGTCATTATCCTGTGCAAGATAAATCCAGTTTCTATCATCATATTCCACCTCCCTCAAATACACTTTTATATTATCCTCCCATTTACGTCTCGGTCTCCCCTAAGGTCTTTTTCCTTCCGGCTTCCCAACTAACATGCTATATACATTTCTAAATTCACCCATACGTGCTACATGCCCTGCTCATCTCAAACGTCTGGATTTAATGTTCCTAATTATGTCAGTTGAGGAATACAATGCGTGCAGTTCTGCGTTGTGTAACTTTCTCCATTCTCCTGTAACTCCATTCCTCTTAGCCCCATATATTTTCCTCAAATACTCTTAACCTGTGTTCCTCTGTCAATGTGAGAGTCCAAGTTTCACAACCATATAGAACAACCGGTAATATAACTGTTTTATAAATTCAAACTTTCAGATTTTTTGACAGCAGACTGGATGATAAAAGCTTCTCAACCGAATAATAACAGGCATTTCCCATATTTATTCTGTGTTTAATTTCCTCTTATATTTCTTCTCTCTCTCAATAGTTTAAGTTACTATTACATAGGAATAATATTATTTAATGTTAGAACCTGACCAGTAATTGTCATGGAAACCAGACTCTTGAAGTCCAAAGTCATTAAAAAAAAGAAAGAAAAAGAAGTCTATGTAGAAAGTAACTGTAACTTTGTGATTGCCATGGATATTATAAGTTTTTTCTGTCAAATTATAAATTGTCAACCTATCTTTATACCTTGTTGACAGGAAGTCGTTTTAAAAGCGCATTTAATCGATAAAATCATCCGTAATAAATGTTTAATAGAATATAGATGTAAGTTAAAAGTTGTCCTCATTTTCATACTTTAAAATAATAATCTTTTGCCCTATACCACGAAAACACGCTGGTAGTTCTCTGTGATACTAAGCTAGATTGTGTATATAACTTAATTGCAAGTTAGTGGTGATTTCCGGGGATGCTAGACGCTTTCTGTTTTGAAATCACATTAATTACCGCATGTTTGTAGCCCTTTTAACACAGAAACGCCTCAGGCATGCATCAAACCAGTGATAATATCTATAGTATTAAATTGTGCTCCGTGTACTATCTAATTACTAGTAATGATTTCTGTGTACATCAGACTTTTCCTCCTTTAAAATTACAACAGTTAGTTGATCCCTGTAGTTCTTACCATACAAACTGCGTCAATCCAGAGATAATATCTATAATACAGGGACATATTTTATTTTTACTTCAATTTTTATTGTACCTGAATTTTTTAATGTACTTCACTCTCACCCCCTCTACTAGTAAACTTACAACCGTCCTCCACACAGATCCAAGACCGCGTATGCAGTACTGAGTTAGTGAGTATAGTACATTCCAGAGATATGTTCGCGTTTTCCAGTGACGAAAGAGCTTTCAATATTGAATCATATTTTCGCACAGGTACTGTCGTTCGTTTGCCTACGTCGCATCCCGGTTTCCCCCACCAGCTTCTGTTCACCCCTCTGTAAAGTCTAGTAAATGGGCTGTCTTAGCTCTTTTCTGAAAACATTAATTTCTGTTAGGAATTGGACGTCTACGTAATATTATACAACTGTTTAAAATAACTTAAATAAAAGGGCCTCGTTAAGTAATTAACTGTCACGTGATTCCCCCCCCCCTTTCTACGACCCTGCGACAAAACAACTTGAACGGACAGTAGATAGCATTTCTGAGTAATTTTATCTTTTCGGATCGGGCAGAAGTGAAGATTAAATTTACAGTACGTAAGGTACTCTTTTATAAAGTAGGTATAGAATTATTTCAACATGAGTTACTCGTACGAAGGACGAAACAGGTAATTGGAATTAGGTACAATAGTCTATAGTGCGATAATATGCACAAAAGAACTAAAGCCTGTATCGAAATGAACGGCTACCATTTTCAAATATGTGTTTAAATACCCATATTATGATTATTTATCAATTTAACTTCATTCTCTATATTGTACGCTAATGTGCTGTAACAGTACAATATACACTGCATAATTAATACGTCCGAATGGATAGTTCAGTTCGTGAGTAAAAACACTAAGTGTTAACACAGTACTGTATTTTGATTAAATAAAAACCTAATTAAAATTATCAAACTCAAAATCGCGATATTTCCTAGTTTACGTAAATGAACTACTTTTCTTCCCTCCTATACCTAGTAAAGTGATTTGTTTGTGTTTTACGCCAGTATCATCGAACGCCAGTCGTGGAAGGGGGGAGCAAGCGGTGTTTCCAGTTCTAGACTTTTAATCCAAAGATATGTATGTATGTATGTATGTATGTATGTATGTATGTATGTATGTATGTATGTATGTATGTATGTATGTATGTATGTATGTATGTATGTATGTATGTATGTATTTATTCACACTGCAATGGGTATATACCCGGTGGCAGTGCTAACTAATTACACTCAATAAAGACAATAATAAACACAATTAATAAAAATACAATTCATAATAATACTAATAATTAACACTAACAATAATTAATAATAATAATAATAATAATAATAATAATAATAATAATAATAATAATAATAGCAGGGAACATCCTAAATTAAATGAAGCACGATCGGTTAAAATAACATTTAAAGTAAATCTAATTTGTACCTTAAACCTATGTTCGAACTAAAACCCACGAGTATATGTTCATATCTGCACAAGTACCTTTCAACAACTACACTCATTTCGCTGTCAACTCACTCACTGCACTGGAACTACGACACATTTCACTGATTCTATCCTGATTTCACTAACACTTCAAAAACATTTCACTGTTCAAATACTATGCACTGCCACTATAAACTATAAAGCTTCACTGACAGGAACACGTTTCACTTACTCAACACACTTCACTGACACAACACACTTCACTGACACAACATAATTCTTCACTGATAGAACACTCCAATAACAAAATATCAATTACACCCTTTAAATACTGTGTATAATTATCGTCTATTAGTAAAGTCCTTAAGCCTATTTTTAAATACATTTTTGGTTGTTGGTAAAGCCTTTAGTAAGTCTGCAGGTAAAGCATTCCAGTCCCTGATAATACGATTGAGAAAAGAAAACTTTCCAGTGTCCGTCCTCTGTCTTCTTTCCCTCAATTTATATGAGTGGTCGTTCCTTGAAGAGTAATTTGGCGGCTGCAACCTATTTTATATAGCCAGGTTAATATTAGAAATGTTAGTAAAAATAAAGTGATGTCCCTGTATTAAATTGTATATATAACCCAATTGCAAGTTAGCGATTTCCGGGAACACTAGAACGGTTACTCCATTGGAATTCGTAATTCAGCTAATATTACCTGTATTAAGTTTTATGTTAAATCTAATTAGGCCTACAACTTTTAGCCATATGCTTCCTGTTTCAAATTAAAGAAATCGGTCCTTATCTTTACCTTTTTTTAAGTCACTCTAAGGCAGGAATGTCAAGGTCAGAACACGTGAAAGTCTGTACGTGCTACCAAGCGCTCACGGGTTCCAATGAATGTATTCTGCAGGCAGTAGAGGTGAAAAATAAGGGGTGAGCAAAATGAACTCTTTTGGCCTACCACTACAAGATGAATTAAACTGCTCTTCAGTAATAGATAATATGTTACGCTCATACAAGAAAACAAGAAATAAAGGCATGTTTTGCAGCATGTATCTCTCTAATTTTTAATTTAAGTTTTTAATCTTATTTATTTATTTTGCTAATAATTGTAACATAAAATCATGGTTGTGAAAACTACATAACTTGGGATATCTTCCTACGGAGAGCCGGGTTCAAGTCTTAGAAAGGTGGAGTGTAACGTAAGTTTTTTTTTTATTTATTTTGCTAATAATTGTAACAAAATATAATAGATACAGAAAAACTTTAGCTCGCCCCTGAAAGAGTAGAACTCGTGTTCAGGGGCGGATTCCTGAATTGAAATTAATAATTATACAAAACAATTTGTCTTATGTCTACTATGCAATTAAAATATAGTATAAATTTAAATTTAAAATTTTTCAATTTTTATAAATTCCATACATACGTTTTAAATGTAATACTAGAACTATTAGAATTAACAAGATTAGGATAGATAAATATAAATTTGTTATATATTCTTGGGCCTAAATTACTGCTATGATTAAATACTGTAGCAGTGTTGCATTTTCGTTCAAACAATCTTAAAGAATTCGTACCTTTTGTTTCATAACTATGAGAATACAATTCAAAATTATTTAGATTTTTATGTATGAATTTTATTAATACAATATAATAAATTTGTCTTACGTTAAGTACATTAAAATCTAGAAACAAATTTTGAGATGGAAAATCAATAGGTTTATGAAGACATATTTTAATTCTTTTCTTCTGTAATAAATAAAGTGGATTAAAATTGCATTTAAATGAGCTACCCCATCCTATAATTCCATGCATAATTACCGATTGAAATAAAGTTAAATATATTGTGCGTAATAAACTTATTGACAAGTAATTCCTCAATAAAACAAAATAATATATTATTTTGTGCGAGATCGTGCGTATTTGCTTGGTTTCCGCACAAAACCAATCCGCGGTAAGTCTAAAATTCCACATTCAGTATTTCCATCCTAACACACATAACAATTTCCCTCTTCTTACCGCTTAAGTGACATATTGATTTTACTGCTTTAGGCTTTTAACATATTATTTTTAGAGACGTTCAATAAATTGGAAACTTACCACTGAAATTTCACCTAAATTGCACTGTTAATTATTGTTTTTAAATATTTGCCAAAATTAAGTAAACTCTAAATCATTACATAACCTTACCGTTTGTTTTAAGTCCGCATTTATAGATTGGGGGAAAAAAAAAGACAGACGTATATCACGGCTTGCTGGAGTATAGTAAACACAGAAAACATTTTCAAGCAACAATGTTGAAGATAGATATTTTTGTTTTGCAAATTTGCCGTCATTGAACAGAAACCAAGATGGAGATTTCTTTGCAGCTAATTAGAAATTCCTCTTTCAGGTATGTAATAAACGATCTTCGCACAAAATAATGTACGATACACGAGCGGTATGTTTTCTTTCAATTCTGGGAAATTAAAAAAGCCCAACTACGTTTCCCTTTTTCACACTTTTCCTCGAACATGAAAACTTCAACATACCGGTCTTGTAACGCATATTACTATTACGTAATTTATTACAAAGGTAATTAATGTGTTGGTTCCATTTTAAATATACAACAAATAATATAAGGATATAATAAGGATATATAATAAACATAGCTTCTCTTTAACTTAAGCAGTTTTACATAATGAGACCTAATTTTAACTTTTGTTTTCTCTGTTTTTAATAAATGGCGCTTGGCCCACTATAGCTCTGAACCCTTCAATTATGCTTTTCTCCTCCTCTACCGGCAATGTTTACTTCTCCTGTCAGACATTATGGACCAAATTATAGTCTCTTCCTTAGTTCTTTTTCCAGAGGTCCGCATAAGGTGCTCTCTTTCTATTAAAAGCTTTCCTGTCCCTCACTGTGGATGAAGAAGAGTTGTGATTAGGCAGACTGGTTGAGCCGAAGCCTCGCATGAAAATAGTGGCACCGCCCTGGGTTTGCATAAAACATGAGCAGACATGGGTAATCTTATAACGCTACTATATTATCTTTTAGCAATCCTTGTCGTTCCTTGTGTAAAAATATCACTTTCAGAAAGGATTTTGTTTCGCCCTGTTTCTTTCAAGCTGTATGAATAATGGCTCACTTCTCGATCACTATTTTAGTATCAGTTTCGATGAACTCGACTCGGAGCAGTCTGAAAATATCAGAACATTCTTCTGCCTCAGCTAGCAGAATCAATCAGCTGATTGCATCTCACCAACGCACTCGGGATTTTTGACTCTGGGCACATTCTGTGCTGTCAATACAATCTGCCCACTCTTGTAGCTGTCTAGGATTATTAAATGAAGAAATCTAATCCATACCGTGAACTGAGGGTACACTGACGTTCAAAGATACCTGACATACGATTTTATGATCGTGTAAGCGAAGTTTCTAACTACGAGAGAAGTTATAACCAAAGATATAACAAATAGACAAACTTTGAAAAAGTTCCGCTAGTTCTCAATAGATGGCACCATTATTGAGTCGATTAAAAATGTGTCGGGGAAGATGATAATGTAGATTAAACATAAATCATTCTCATAATTGACAATATCAGCAGTTTTCAGCTAAAGCCATTGTTGTTTTACAATCACCAGAGAGGGATGAAAAATTTAATTCTATAATGCGGGTAAATTTATGTAATATACGATTGGCAACACTGACTATTATCTTCGCCATCTATCCATAGAAGTAATAACTAAAGAAGCTACATTCACACTAACAAATAATCGATCACTATCGATTAGTAGGGTCAGCTTTTGAACGTCAGTGCACAATCTATAGGCTACCATTATATTACTTCAGAAATAATATTCTTTAGGGAAAACACGATTGCTTTCTTACTTTTATATTCCCTCATTTCTCTCTTTCCTAGTATCTATTCGTTTCTTGTTTTCAAAGTCCCATAATATTTTTTTTTTCTAATTTATTTTTAATTCTTTTATTTATTGCTTACGTTTCTTGTTTCTTTATATTTTATTGCTTCACGTGTTTCTCCTTGTTAATTTTATTATTATTATTATTATTATTATTATTATTATTATTATTATTATTTTTAGTCATTATTTTCTTTCTATTTTCTGCATTTCTACATTTTAAACATTTGTTTTTTCTTTATTTTCACTTATTCCATTGGTTAAAGTCTTCATACATTCATTCTATTGTTCATTAATTTCTTCCGTTATATATTTCTTTTTCTACTTAACTGTTATTTATTTATTTATTCATTTATTTACCTATTTATTTATGTATTTATTTACGTCTTGATGTATTTATTTATTTATATATTTGTATTTATTTATTTATTTACTTATGTATATATGTATTTATTTATTTACTTATTCCTTCATTCATTTCTTTATTTATTCATTCATTCATTTATTTATTTGTTTGTTTGTATGTTTGTTTATTTAATTGTTTATTTATGTATTCATTTATTCAAGTATTTATTTATTCATTTATGTATTCATTCATTTATGTATTTACTTATTTATTTATTTATTCATTGATTCTTTCATGCATTTCTTTATTTATTCATTTATTCTTTTGTTTATTTATTTATTTATTTATTTACTTATTCCTTCATTCATTTCTTTATCTATTCATTCATTCATTTATTCATTTATTTATTCATTCATTTATTTGTTTATTTAATTGTTTATTTATGTATTTATTTATTCAAGTATTTATTTATCCATGTATTTATTTATTCATGTATTCATTTATTCAAGTATTTGTTTATTCATTTATGTATTCATTCATTTATGTATTTACTTATTTATTTATTTATTCATTCATTCTTTCATGCATTTCTTTATTTATTCATTTATTATTTTGTTTATTTATTTAGTTAGTTATTTATTTACTTATTCCTTCATTCATTTCTTTAACTATTCATGATTCATTTATTCATTCATTCATTTATTTGTTTATTTAATTGTTTATTTACGTATTTATTTATTCAAGTATTTATTTATCCATGTATTTATTTATTCATGTATTCATTTATTCAAGTATTTATTTATTCGTTTATGTATTCATTCATTTATGTATTTACTTATTTATTTATTTATTTATTCATTCATTCTTTCATGCATTTCTTTATTTATTCATTTATTCTTTTGTTTATTTATTTAGTTATTTATTTATTTATTTACTTATTCCTTCATTCATTTCTTTAACTATTCATTGATTCATTTATTCATTTATTTATTCATTCATTTATTTGTTTATTTAATTGTTTATTTATGCATTCATTTATTCAAGTATTTATTTATCCATGTATTTATTTATTCATGTATTCATTTATTCAAGTATTTATTTATTCATTTATGTATTCATTCATTTATGTATTTACTTATTTATTTATTCATTCATTGTTTCTTGCATTTCTTTATTTATTCATTTATTCTTTTGTTTATTTATTTAGTTATTTATTTATTTACTTATTCCTTCATTCATTTCTTTATCCATTCATTCATTTATTCATTCATTCATTCATTTATTCATTCATTCATTTATTCATTCATTCATTTATTCATTCATTTATTTAATTGTTTATTTATGTATTTATTTATCCATGTATTTATTTATTCATTTATTCATTCATTCAAGTATTTATTTATTCATTTATGTATTCATTCATTTATGTATTTACTTATTTATTTATTTATTTATTTATTTATTCATGCATTTCTTTACTTATTCATTTATTATTTTATTTATTTATTTAGTTATTTATTTATTTATTTATTTATTTACTTATTACTTCATTCATTTCTTTATCTATTCATTCATTCATTTATTTATTCATTCATTTATTTGTTTATTTAATTGTTTATTTATGTATTTATTTATTCAAGTATTTATTTATCAATGTATTTATTTATTCATGTATTCATTTATTCAAGTATTTATTTATTCATTTATGTATTCATTCATTTATGTATTTACTTATTTATTTATTTATTTATTTATTTATTCATTCATTCATTCTTTCATGCATTTCTTTACTTATTCATTTATTCTTTTATTTATTTATTTAGTTATTTATTTATTTATTTACTTATTACTTCATTCATTTCTTTATCTATTCATTCATTCATTTATTTATTCATTCATTTATTTGTTTATTTAATTGTTTATTTATGTATTTATTTATTCAAGTATTTATTTATCCATGTATTTATTTATTCATGTATTCACTTATTCAAGTATTTATTTATTCATTTATGTATTCATTCATTTATCTATTTACTTATTTATTTATTTATTTATTTATTTATTTATTTATTTATTTATTCATTCATTCTTTCATGTATTTCTTTATTTATTCATTTATTCTTTTGTTTATTTATTTAGTTATTTATTTATTCATTTATTTACTTATTCCTTTCATCATTTCTTTATCTATTCATTCATTCATTTATTTATTCACTGAAGTATTACTCGACCAAGGGGAGTGGAGCCGCTGGCGTAATATGAACTATCGCGATGACGCTATACAAACGCAGGAGCAGCACAAGTGGCGGTCTGGGCTGCAGGACGCCACTGGCCTCAGTCGAGTGTATAGTTGTATGGAATAAAAATATTTTTATTTTCGTTCCAGTCTTATTTTTTTCTCGTTGTACTTCCCGTTACAATTATAACCTGCTCGAAATTTATTGCGTTTTTTTTTCACATCTTTTTTCTTTAAAGAAAATTACGAACTTATCATATCAAAAAAAACCCACCGGCGTAGCTCAGTCGGCTGAAACCCTTGCCTGCTGATCCGGAGTTGCGTTCGGATGTGTTTTCAATTCCCGCTTAGGCTGATTACCTGGTTGAGTTTTTTTCCGAGGATTTCCCCAACCGCAAGCCAAATGTCAGGTAATCTGTAGCGAATCCTCGGCCTCACTCGCCAAATATCATGTCGCTATCACCAATTCCATCGACGCTAAATAACCTAGTAGTTAATACAGCGTCGTTAAATAACCAACTTTTAAAAAAATAATATTCTAAAACAGTTGTGGCCTATTTAAGGACAGTACTTAGATTTTGCTCAATAACAGATTAAAAGATAGTTTAATAGTATTCGAACTAAATTATGTACCATGTTTTGGAGTAAGAAGTGGAGTGTCGCCTGGAATGGAACACACAACCCGCCCAGCGGGAAGCCCAGTGTGTCCACAGTGTGATGCATTAACCCAGCCACTCTACGCGCGATCAATATCTCACACTCACTCACACCGCATGCCTATTTAACGCCACTCTTCCAATCTCTTCTCACATTTTGATTGAAAAATAGTTGTCAATGTAACAGATGTGCGATCTCGAGGAGGGAGAAAGCCTGGAAGCAAAAAATTAGAGTAGAATCGAAAAGATTCTCTGCGATCGACGATCCTACCAACATCCCTGCACATCTGAGTTTCTATTGCTGGTAACTTGACCGGATGCTTCTCTTTCGTGAAGTGAGTAGGCCTTTTTTTACAATTCTGAAGTGTTTTCGGTGTTGTTTCAAGTGACATGTTACCTAGTGTAGACAATAATTTTTTTGCACTGTCGTGTTTTTTTTATGCTGTAATTACAGCTATTGTTCTTAGGTCTTGAAAGTTAGAATTCTCACACAGAAACTTGTTGCTAGGGAAACCATTCTTCATAACATAAAAACCATAGTCTAGTACAGGTATGTCAATTGATTCCCACAGGAGCAAGCGCGCGCTTTAGAGCCCAGGAGAGCCTGAGCGCTTTGCAGCGGAAAGGAAAGAGACAGACGAAAGAGGTGGTATATGCCGCTTGGTCGAGCTATATTCAGGGATGGCCAGCACTGATTCAATAGATAAAGGGAAGAGAACTTATTAAAACTGTATCCATGTTAATTTTTAGATTTGCCTGAGAAGTATAAGTGCATTATAAGAATGTAAGTTTTAATTTTAATGCTCATTTTTCACAAGTTTGATTTCTTTATTCAAAAGAAATATTTTCTCAACTTTTCGTATAGAAAAGTGAAATTTTCAGGTATAGGCCTATTTATTTAGTAGCCTTACAGAATGTTTTCGTAAATCTAATATACCGTATATACGTATTACTGAAGATAGTGTATTGAAAATTTTGAAAATATTCGCATGGAAATTGTTTGTAAGGAAATGAATTAACAAAGCAACTACTGTTATATCATAAGCAAAAGATACGTGCCCATGTGTTGTAAAAATGTCAGCTCTATAGCTTCAGCAGATTTCGAGAAAATAATTTAATATTCTGATGATAGGAAATTGCTCACCAATCTCACCTTAAAAGCATAATGCGATAAGAGTTTTGTTACGTAATATTAGTTACACTTAAAACAGATAGGAGTAATTAGGTAACTTTGCTTTGTACTGTAATATTGTTTTGATTAGTTTATTGATTACTTTTGTAAGGCTAAAGATACCATCAATATAAATTCCAACTTATCATGTCACACTCAATCTCTTTCTTTGGAATATCACTTTCTTTATGAATGATGTGTTTCATCCACTTAATGCAGTATAATATTATACTACTATGGAATTTAAGTGAATATTCCTTCTTAACTCTCTATTATGTCATTAAGATTTAAAACACAAGTGCAATATTAAGAAATCAGTGTCAGTACTTTTGTTTTCTAGACAATATATATAATATTAAACAGAAAGAAGTCATATAAAAATAACGACATAAAATGTCATGTTGCGTTTGAAGTTTGTGCACCACAGTTTTCTTAATCCAACAGGTTGCTTATTCATATACACAACCCTTCCTCTTTCCATACTTAGCGCTTGCTGTCCGCGCACGACGTCAAGATCAGAAAAATGCGTTTGCTATGACATCACTGGTCTAGTATATACAGTCACGAAGCTTGAGTTGTGAGGGTGCTAGAAACAATAGACTATGCCGGTATTATTTCGCATTGTCTGTAATGAGGCGATATTAGCGATCCTAGTGGGTAGCAACTATCTATGGATGCATATTTTCTACGTAGAGCTTCGTGACTGTATACATATACTAGACTGTGATAAAACTATACTGAAATAGACCCATTACAGCGCACTTATTGTTACTTATTTACCATTACGGTATAGTTTTGCGAATAATATTGCTATAAATTTTCAATGCAAAATATATTATATTTGCAATTTTAAAAATACGATCCTACAAAAAATGTTGTATAATACACGTTTGTGAAGTGCATTACAAAATCTCGGAAATTGAAAAATTCCCTCTGCTCCTTTTTCAAACTTTTTCTCGATATTGTTATTGTATAAAGAATATTCTGGTTAAACGTGTATCAAACAATACAGATCCGGGATATTGTAATAAATACATATGGAAACTGAAAATAAAACTAAGGAAATCCTACAGCCAGCGCAAGGAAAGCGTTGTAAAACAAACAAAATTCACGTAACTATCGAAAGAACTGCTTAATGCGAAAAAGATATCACAGGGAAATCACCTAAATAAATCATGAATGTGATTGAAAAAGCATCGTAAAATAACGAAATAAAAAACAAAATTAATTATGTAATGATTTTGTTCCCAACAATTTTAAAAATTCTATCTATTTTTTTCTCTAAAGCGATATTTACAGTAATGCTGTTATTACACCCAGCTCTTCAATTAAGGATGAAAATAATTATCTATGTGAACTCCAAGCCTGTTGGCCACTTCTCTCACTCAAATTTTCGCCGTTCCATTTCAAGAAACAGTAGTGGCTTGTGCAGCAAATGCTGCTGCAAACTAAGTTCGTTAGACGTTCAAATAAAAATTTTTCAGATTTATTTTCAATGAAGAATACTTGTCATTTGGATAGTTATTTGCTTCCATAATAATGAAACATACTCCCTCTGAATGGATTTCTTTAGGCCAAATACTTTCTCTTGAACCTATCCAACTTCAGTTTTTGAGTTTCAACGCGAAAACGCAAGTATCAATGTCAGGACGATAGCAGTAGCTATTTCAGGTCATTGTGGATTGTAGGCGAAAGTTAAAAAATGTCAGGTTTGCTAAGCTTTCGAACAATAGCATTTTCGTATAGCTGCTGCATGTAGAACTTGAAATGTAGAGCGTAAAATCATTTTATCCTACTAAGAGATCTTGCTGAAATGATCTGGAGACTACAAAATTTTCTAGGCCTCTTATTTTATCAGGAAGTAATACCTTTTGATCTTTCTTTAGGAACTGTAATTTTTGCGCTCTTTCGAGCCAATATTAAAGACAATGACACATATCAATATCTACACTACACCGCCATTTAGTATATGAAAAAGACCCAACCCCACTGGGCTAATAAGTATAAAAATATTTGATTTTTAATAATAATATTATCTTACTTAAGTTTTGTAGTTATATATAGCAGCCACTCAGTAAATTATAGAAATGAAGATCTAAATTAAGATATTCTCTACATTTACTTACATAACCTCAAAACGTTTCACTTTCATGTCATCAATATAGCATCAATATTATGTATAATTAATAAAAAATAGATGCATCATGATATTAACTGTAATAATATTTAATTTCTAATGGTAATAATGTCACCAAACCACCTCAAGTTTCGTAGATTTGAATATCCAATACACAGTTGTACTCAGAAAATTATTATACACTGCAGAATCAGTTTTTAATAACAAATCGAATTGAGCTCTAAATATGTCGGCAATCCTGCAGGTCATGGCCTTCGTGTAATAGCCTATTGTTTATTGTAGTGTGTGTTTTGTTCTGAAATTCAATCAAGTCGGCCGTGATTCGATAAAATTAGTTCTCAAAACTGACAAGAGATGGATTTTGGAAAATAGGAAAATTATGTAGGAAAATTGACATTTCACTGAAAACTACTACTTTTCCGAAAAACTTTGGGTTCCAAGCTTCAAAATGAGGGGCCATTTATTAAAATCCGTTCAGCCGTTTTCCCGTAATTTCCATTACCAGTTCAAATTATATATATAGATTATGAAAGTTATTTCGAGGTATATAATAATAAACGGAACGGGGCGGACCGCATCGAAAACCACGAGATAAGAGGTTTCACGTCCAAATTAATGTAATGAAAGATGGGAAGAAGCAAGATAATATATGCCTAGTATCTATATGTATAATTTAAATTGTAATGGAAATTACGGGAAAACGACTGAACGGATTTTAATGAATGACCCCTCATTTTGAAGCTTGGCATCCAAGGATTTTCAGAAAAATAGTAACTTTCAGTGAAGCGTTAGTTTTCCTTCATAATTTTCCTACCTTCCAAAATCCATCTTTCGTCAGTTTTGAAAACTAATTGCATTTCAGAATAAAACAAAACACACACTACAATAAACAATAGGCTATTACATGAAGGCCATGACTTGCAGGATTCCTGACATATTTGGAGCTCAAATTCAATTGGTTATTAAAAAATTTCAAGACTTCCTAAAAATAATTTACAGGTCTCATTCTGCGGTGTGTAAATTTCTGAGTACAGCTGTGTATTTGATATTAAAATCTACAAAACGTCAGGTGGTTTGATGACATTATTACCATTAGAAATGAAGTATTATTATAGTTAATGCCATGATGTGGCTATTTTTCATTAATTATACATATTAATGCTATATTGATGACATGAAAGTGAAACGTTTTGGGGTTATATAAGTAGATGTAGAGAATATCTTAAATTAGATCTTCATTTCTATAATTCACTGAGTGGTGGCTATACAGTATATGTTACTGAAAACTATAAAACTTACATTATTAAAAATCAAATATTTTTATAGTTATTAATCAAGTGGGGTTGGGTCTTTTTCATATACTTAATGGCGGTGTGGTGTAGATATTTATATGCGTCATTCTCTTCAGTATTGGCTCGAGAGAGCGCAAAAATTAGAGTTCCTAAGGAAAGACCAAAAGGTATTGCTTACTGATAAAATAAGAGGCCTACAAGATTTTGTAGTCTCCAGATCATTTCAGCAAGATCTCTTAGCAGGATAAAAAGATTTTACCCTCTACATTTCAAGGTACTTTACAAAATATGCAGCAGCTATACCAAGATGCTATTGTTTGAAAGCATAGCAAACCTGACATTTTTTTTTAACTTTCACCTACAATCCA
This sequence comes from Periplaneta americana, assembly GCA_025594305.2. Taxonomy (NCBI): domain Eukaryota; kingdom Metazoa; phylum Arthropoda; class Insecta; order Blattodea; family Blattidae; genus Periplaneta; species Periplaneta americana. The sequence goes on from JAJSOF020000011.1 coordinate 163,643,626, forward strand.
CAGTGGTCTGAAATAGCTATTCCTTTACTCCCACATGAAAAACCCACTGATCGTCCTGACATTTTTACTTGCGTTTTCGCATTGAAACTCAAAACCTGAAGGTGGATAGATTCAAGAAAAAGTATTTGGCACAAAAAAAAACATTCAGAAGGAGTATTTTTCATTATTATGAAAGCAAATAACTTTCAAAATGTCTGGTATTCTTCATTGAAAATAAATCTGAAACATTTTTTATTTGAACGTCTAATGAACTTAGTTTGCAGCATTTGCTGCACAAGCCACTACAGAATGTTCATTTCAAAGTGTGTCATGACGTCATTGTTGATGAGTCAGCGATTTGAAGCGAGTTTCAACTTTTGTGTCAGAGAAGTTGCCTATTAATCAAGGCGTTCTTCAATCTGAACTTGAGAACGTGTACGGTATAACTTGAACGTCGTAGCAACAGATGGCGGTCTGTACGGTCTGTGTGCTACCATAACCTCTTTCGAACTGTGTTTTGCGCAGCCAAATCTTACGCAGGGTATTTGTTATCATCGGTTGCGTACGGCAACATTCCACAACACAAATCAAATGCTCCGAGTCCATGTTGACCGTCGAAGTTAATGTCAACAAATACGTAAGTAATCGTCTTAACCCTCTCCCCATATCCCGACAGTAAGAAAAAAACTCACCTCAGTACATGTTTCGAAACAGTTCACATTCCTGCCACTACCGGCGTTACCGTACGTATCGGTAAGTACTCTTCTGAATGAACGCCGTACTTGCTAGGCAACTTCTGTGGCAGATAAGTAATACACTTCTGCGGAAGTGTAGGAAGATTGAATTCTCTAGGCTCATCGACTAGCCACGTGACGGCATACAGCGAGCCATGACACATTTTGAACTGAACACCCAGTAGTATGTAAAGAAAAAGAAAAAAAAAACAAATCAAACAAACATAGCAAGAAAGAAAACTAAATGAAAATTATGTATGTAGGAAAAAACATTAGATCAAGGAAAGAGTTCATAAAAGAATACTGAACGAAATGGAATAAAAGTGATATGAATAAACTTAGTAGGTATTTAGGCAGATAATATCGAAAGAACGCATTAATAAAATAGAAGGCGAATCCACAGTCATCCAAATTTTCTCGTCCCTCAGTAGTGAAATACACCATGCTGCCAGTGTTGGAGGTTGATACATCATCGTGAAATACACGAATGTAAATCCCTTTCTGTACTCACCGCCTATTGTGCAGATTCTATTATGGAACTGCATTGTGGGCTTTGACCGTGTATTCAACGCGCCAGCGAAGGGTGGGAAGGGGAGGTAGCAACCCTCCAGAGGCGAGGTGTCACGGATATAGGAAAATTCAGAGCGGTAATACCTCTGGTGGGGCCAATTTTAACTACAAAAACTAACCCGGCGCCAACCGGCATTTATATACACGAAATGAATAATAACACTTCAAAATATTTGTTCACGTTAGAGGTCTCAAAGTGCTTTAATGTACACATCAGAATTGCAGCCCTTGATTTTAGATTTAGAAAAAAAAAATTCGCCGCGGCATCAAAATTTCCTAGAAAATCATATCCTTTCCAGAAAGTTTCAAATTTAATCCCTTCCATTGGAATAGGTTCTGTGTCATTTTGTAATTTTTCTGTGTTGTCTCATCTGGTGAACTTGTACAATTTTAACCACATGACCAGTGAATCTCTCTAGCTGGTTTTGGCTGTAAACAAACAACAGAAAGCTCCATAAGATTCAGCATTCAAACTTAAATTATACCACCTTCATACATGCATACATACATACATACATACATACATACATACATACATACATACATACATACATACATACATACATACATACATACATACATACATACATACATCCACACCTGTAGAGTAACGTTTAGCGCGACTAGCTGCGAAACCAAGTGGCCCGGGTTTGATTCCCGGTCGGGGCAAGTTACCTGGTTGAGTTTTTTCTCCGGGTTTTTCCTTCAACCTAATATGAGCAAATGCTGGGTAACTTTCGGTGCTGGACCCCGGACTCAATTCACCGGCATTATCACCTTCATCTTATTCAGATGCTAAATAACCAAAGATGTTGATAAAGCGTCGTAAAACAACTTACTAAAATTTAAATATATATATATATATATATATATATATATATATATATTTATTTATTTATTTATTTATTTATTTATTTATTTATTTATTTATTTGTTTTTATCTATCTATTTATTTATTTCTTCACTTATACACTTTATTTATTTATGTATTTATTTATTTATTTATTTATTCACATGTTCACTTTATTTATTTATTTACTTATTTACTTACTTTTATTTATTTATTTAATTACGTACTTATTTATTTACTTACTTATTTATTGATCTATTTATTTATTTAATTAATTATATATTTATTTCTTTATATTTATTTATTTATTTATTTATTCACTTATTTATATATATTTATGTATTTATTTATTTATTTACTTATTTATTTTTATTTATTTATTTATTTACTTATTCATAAATGCTTAGGAAAATATTTGGGGCTAAAAAGGATGAAGTTACAGGAGAATGGAGAAAGTTATACAACACAGAACTGCACGCATTGTATTCTTCACCTGACATAATTAGTAACATTAAATCCAGACGTTTGAGATGGGCAGGGCAAGTAGCACGTATGGACGAATCCAGAAATGCATATAGAGTCTTAGTTGGGAGGCCGGAGGGAAAAAGACCTTTGGGGAGGCCGAGACGTAGATGGGAAGATAATATTAAAATTGATTTGAGGGAGGTGGGATATGATGATAGAGAATGGATTAATCTTGCTTAGGATAGGAACCAATGGCGGGCTTATGTGAGGGCGGCAATGAACCTCCGGGTTCCTTAAAAGCCAGTAAGTAAGTATTTACTTATTCATCATTCATTTATTTTATTTATTCTGGAGGAGTTAAGGCCAATAGGCTTTCTCTTCCACACCACCAGAAATTCAAACACGACTAAAACATAGACCAAAAACTAAAATAAAATTAGTGTACAACAATAATAGCAGAATTTAAGTGACACAAAAGAAATAACAACAGCTTAATGAAAACTATTGTACTTAGCTATATACAAGCAAAGACAAAAGTGTCAATAATATACAACACAATTTAATTATTATTATGAATTATTGGTGATAGTGAGGTGATATTTTGCGAGGTCAGGCCGAGGATTCCAAACAGATTACCTGGCATTCGCCTTACGATTAGGCACATAATCGGAAAAACCCACAATTCAAACCGGAATCGAACCCACTCCCGATCGCAGTAAAACTTCTTCTATGACATATATACTGTTTTTAGCGGAAACAGTGGATTTTTTAACCCAGATTTTAAATTTTCGCACTGGAAATGTAACTGGAAGCTGAAATGCGTTGTGAGAGAAAAGACCAGCGAAGGACTCGATTTCATTACCACGTGAAGAGGAGATTGTTGACTTTAAAATTAATTGGTTTACCCTCCATTAAGCAAACATCGTGCATGTCTCCCTTTTTATTCGTTGCGTCTATTTCAACGCAGCACTTCAGGTCCATCCTGAAGGTAATAATTGCGTTCCTGTAGAAGAAATATCGGGAAAATTGTCCCCTTCGTGCAAGCTGTACTTTGTAATGATGTCATTCACGTCTCTCTCTTGTATTTTAAAGAGACATTAATGTTCTTTTATTTAATTACAACATAATTTACTCGTTTAGGGTAAGATTTTTAATACACTGTACTGAATATAAAAGAGTTGGAATACAAAATGTATATCATATTGGCACAGAATTGCTGAACCCTAGAATTCTATCGCTATTCAGTACTGTATTGGTATTGATATGTAAAAATGATGTTAAAGGTAAAAAAAAAATGGACTCCCCCCTGGTAGAGGGGCAGAGAAGGCCTGATGGCCTTATCTCTACCAGGTTAAATAAATAAATACTACTAATACTACTAATTTGTTTCGCAATATAATTTGTATATCTTTTTACATTACTTCTCTGTTTCTCATTTTTATTATCATCACGATAAACTTAGGCCTACATGAAATATAAAATCATATAGACCTGAAGAAAATATTACTGAATTTAATTTTTATTTCTTTTCTTTAGATTTTTTATTTATTTATTTACTTACTTATTTTACTTATTTTATTTACTTATTTATTTATTTATTTATTTATTTATTTATTTATTTGCTTACTTATTTTACTTATTTTATTTACTTATTTATTTATTTATTTATTTATTTATTTATTTATTTATTTATTTACTTACTTATTTTGCTTATTTTATTTACTTATTTATTTATTTATTTATTTATTTATTTATTTATTTATTTATTTATTTGTCTATTTATCTGTCTGTCTGTCCGTCCGTTCATCCATCCATCCATCTATCTATCTATCTATCTATCTATCTATCTATCTATCTATCTATCTATCTATCTATCTGTCCATCCGTCCATCCGTCTATCTGTCTATCTATCTATCTATCTATCTATCTATCTATCTATCTATCTATCTATCTATCTATCTATCTATCTATCTATGTATCCGTCCATCCGTCTATCTATCTATCTGTCTGTCTGTCTGTCTGTCTGTCTGTCTGCTGTCCGTCCGTCCGTCCATCTATCTATCTATCTATCTATCTATCTATCTATCTATCTATCTATCTATCTATCTATCTATCTATCTATCTATCTATCTATCTATCTATCTATCTATCTATCTACCTACCTATGTATATATATATCCATGTATTTATGTATTTATTTGTCTATTTATTTATCTGTTTGTTTATTTATTTATTTATTTATTTTTTATTTATTAGTTTATTTGTTTACTTATTCATTTATTTACTTATTTATTTACTTACTTAGTTATTTATTTATTTTTATTTATTTATTTATGTGTTTATTTCTTTATTTGTTTGTTTCTTTCTTTCTTTGTTTTTTGTTTGTTTGTGTGTTTGTTTGTTTCTTTGTTTGTTTGTTTATTTGTTTATTTATTTATTTATTTATTTATTCATTTATTTTTTATTCATTTATTTATTTATTTATTTATTTATTTATTTATTTATTTATTTATTTTTCTAATTATTATTTACATGAAAATGAATTTACAGGAAATACAAAATCATCTGGACTTAACAACAAGGAAATATTTCAGAATACAATAATTTTATGATATTTGAATCGTATAGATTGTTTAAAAGATGTACGTTTGTGTACGTAAAATACCTACAACTTAACGGGTTAGCACCTTTTATTTTATACTTAACGGACTACACACTGTTTCATTTAACAGCTCACTCACCGTCTTCTTTTTTCGTCATTCATTAAATAGTGACAGCTCCTTATAATATCGATCTCGCGATTTCCCAGGTACAGCTCTTTGGCTTGCTTGTTCTGCTTCTACCAATATTTCGTTAGGAATTTGAATGCAATCCATTTCTACAAGTTAATCTCAGACAAAACCATCTGTAGTAAACTCTTTTGTTTTATTTTCTTATCATAGTAACCGATTATGACATTTTCCCTTTCATAGTAACTGATTAAAACGTTTCTCAATTGTCATTTTATCTACAAATTATCAATAATTTCTCTTCCAACAACATGTAAAATACAATATTATTAATTTATTTTCTTTTAAGATACACGATTCAAAATATCACCGTTATAAAAACGTAACATTTCACATTGATAATTAAACTGGCTGTCACTAGTTTAGTTAAATTCTATGCTCGCATGTTAAGTTCTACATAACGGTGTTGTAACGTGAAAAACTATTTGTTGCCTTTAGTTTTATTCTTTTGGTTTGGTTTTTGCATGTAATCATTATTGACATGAAAATCAACGAATTGCTATCAATATTGGGTCTATGAGCTGCGCTAAAATACAATCACCTGTTTAAAAACGCCATGTTTGATACGTCATATTGTGGTGAGCGATATCGTGTTACTTTACTGATCAACTACATTTTATTTGATGATATTGATACACGATTGCTGATTATTTTAAATTTTTCGACGATCTGCTTGTGGTGGCATATTTGATAACTTCATTTAATGAATACATAACATTTAAAAATATATGCATGTTAATATTTTATGTACTCGTATAAATGATTTCTAATGTTACAGCAATCAGTTTGGTGCTAAACTTATTTGTAGTTACTAGGTGTCAAAAATACTTCATATACAGGGTGTTTCAGAAATACTTTTACAAACCTCGGGGGCATGTTTCTTACAAAAAAGCACGAAAAAAGTTCATATAAACATATGTCCGAAAATCCTTAGTTTTTTTTAGTTACTAATGAAAGAACATAATGAAACATCTGTTAGATATTGTCAGCTTGGTAGTAAGTGTGTTGCAATTTTAATCAATTCAGAAACTCATAACAATTAAAGTTTACGTTCAACGCGTTTCGAGGTACAATCCAACAACTTAACTTAAGTGTGTAACCGATAATAATTTATTTTATTAGATAATCGAATGATGTTATCGATAAAAGTCTGCTGATGCACCCATTGTATCCTAGATGGCCATGTGTTGCCAGAGAGACTTGGTTACTACGGTCATTTGTCATTTGAACATTTGTTTTGAGTTTCTGAATTGATTAAAGTTGCAACACTTGCTACCAAGCTGACAATACCTAACAGATATTGCATAATGTTCTTTCATTAATAACTAGAAAACTAAGGATTTTCGAACATAAGTTTATGTGAACTTTTTTTCTTGTTTTTGTGTGAGGAACATGCCACCAAGGTTTGCCAAAGTTTTTCTGAAACACCCTGTATAAGTTATTGCAACATCCTGATGTTACGATTTGAAGTAGTCAGAAATAACTTCAGTGTCAGTTTAAATTGTTTTCGATATTATTATTAACGGAGAACAATTCGCTCCGGCACTGGGGATCGAATCCAGGACCTTCAGTTCTACATACTGAGTACATGGGGCAGGCCGAAAGGGAAAAGGAGAGAAGTTCGATCCGGTAATGTGGATGGAACTACGGCATAGCTCAATGGTAGAGCACTCAGTACGTAGAACTGAAGGTTCGATCCCTGGTGCCGTAGCGAATTTTTGTCTGTTAATAAAAAATAATAATCATAACAGAGAAATCTGTAATATTAAAAAATTAATATCTTATATTTGTAACAACACATCTTTCGCACCAAACTTTTCATTCATGTATGTTAATACAAGTATGATACAGTTGTATGCAAAAAGCTGTAAAACTCCAAGACTGACACTGTCTGAAAGTTATACTTAATCATTTTTCTGGCTGAACTTCCAGCTTGTTGCATGGCAACATGTTAATTAAGTGACTGATTTTTTGTAAATATCTAGTGCTCAAGTTTACAATTTCAAAAATGTATATTTACAGTATATTAATAAGAAAAATGCATCATTGTCTGTTCGCAGCATGATTTTCATGATATTCAAATATATCTCTTTTTGCTTTCCAAAAGCATGTCCTTCAGTTAATACAACAATACATAACTTAAATACATAAAATTAAATACTTTCTAGTGTCATTGGATATTGACTATGTATGTTGAAATGTTTCTGATATTTTCATATACAATTTGAAATATCTGAGTTGAAAGAAGCTATGTTTCAATGATTTTGAGTGCCATTAATATATTTTGAGATATTATGTACCGGTATGTTACTTAAATCTTAGTCGTTTGGCGTGACATACTACAAAGTCTTCAAAATATTTCCACATGTTGTATCTTAGTGTATGCTAGCTATATGAAATTCCTCCATGCTAACGTAAAAGGTCTAATAAAAATAAAATATACTTTAATGTAATGAACATACCGACATTCAGAAATGTTTCTTCTCACGACGTGACACCTTTCTAATGCTGAAATCAAAGTGTAGCCATCTGTAAATTTCACCGTGAACTTCATCTTCTACTTTCTGAATTTTCTTTTAAGTGGAGAAGACGGTTAAATTTGATATTTTTTTCCTAATGGATACGCAGTTATTTTATTTATTTTTGTGTGTGGTAATATCACTGAGGCAAAAACTTAAATTCGAGAGCACTTTTGAAAAATACTAGGATACAGAAATTCACAGAAATGTATATATAAATCTCAAACATTTTAAAAGGTAAATTCATAACTTCTGTGACATTTAACTCCTCAAAGCAAGTTCTTCAAAATGTCTAAATCAAAATTTTGATAATAGCTTTCAAAAAATTTTATACAAATATGGAGGCAACAAAATAACAAACTCGTACTCCAAAGAAAAATTTTCTAATAGTCCAAAGAATGTGTGTACCAAAATATCATCCATGTAGCAAAAAGAGTTCCGAAGATATATAACTTTCTGTGTGAAATAAAACAAGAAATGACATTACGGGTAATTCCAATCAAAGTTTAATATCATTTAAAACCCCTGCGCACTATAGCTATAAAAATTGTGGTACAGCAGATGAGAAGATCATAAATGAGCATAAAATTTTATGTAATGTATTTTCCATTATATTGAAGAGTATTTTGAAGGATTGTTTGAAAATGCACTGGTTTTCAAATATTTAAACAACCTTTCCACTTAAAATAACAGCGCATACATCCTGTAATTACAAGAGCAATATTAGTTCAAATTGTATTCATTCCACAACTAATTAGTTAAAATTTCATACTATTAAATTTCACTTAGTTAAGAACATTTTATTTCAATAGAAATATATTTTTAACTGAACATAAACTTATATCGGTCCTCTACGTTGCACACCTGGTTGAAACGATGTGTAATTTAAGTTGCCTAATACTTACAGACTCATTATCTCCAATGAATAATTCAATTCTATACGAGAAACCGACTGTAAGAGATCTATGAAATTTAATTTATCCATGACCATAACGAAAAACATGCCTTTACTAAATACTTTTGCATTTGTAAAGTAGGCTTTTATTCAACATTACTTTATTTCACTAGTGAGATAAAGACTTTACCTCACAGTTTTAACTTTATCTCACAGTTCATTAGTATTCTCCTAGTACCCGGGTACACACGTATACTTTTCCATTCAACTATTACTCAAGAAGTTAATATATTAGTTACTAGATGTCACTACCTCTATTTCTTTATTACCATTTCTTAAATATACATACGCTCAATCTCCTTCTCTTTTCTCTATCTGCTACGTCGTAATTTGTGCATTGCATTCATATCTAATATGCATCTTTTTAAAATTTTGTAATAATTTACCTTTTGGGAGGCGAGGAGACTTGAACCTACGAAGCTTACGAAGTTGCGCTTATAGGATTTTAAAACAACACGCGTTAGCCAACTGAGCTAAACAAACACGATGATTAATTAAGTTTTAATATTCCTCTTAAGTTTACAGAAGTAAAATGTGAAATTATTTTAATCACATTAGTCCCGTGAACACTTCTAAATAATCCCTGAAACTTCAAAAAGACGCAAATACACGTTTAAAATAAAAATATATATATTAAAATTATATAATTAATTATAATTTGTTATTTATCCAACGCCTTAGATACCATTCTTCACTAATCATGGCCTCCTAAATCATAACCTATCTAGTACATATATCGATTCTAAAATCCATGCCATGATAAGTGATTATATGAGGACTTGTTTTCAACATATTTTCTTTTATAAAACATAATTTTTCATTATGGTCATGAGTAAAATTAGGGAGAGTCGGGTAGTATCGGACATCGGGTAATATCGGACAGTGAGTTTCTTTCATCTACCACACGATGATAGTACCTGATTGACATGGTTACGTTTCTGTGTTGTCGCATAGAGAAACGTAACCATGTCATTCAGGTACTACCATATGGTGGTAGATGAAAAAACGCACTGTCCGATATTACCCGACTCTCCTCTACGTATGGTGCTTGTGAGCGTGATCTTTATCGCGCGAGTGGAAAGATTTAAGCACGAGGCGTCAGCCGAGTGTTTAAATAACAGAGCGCAATAAAGATGCACTTACCTCACAAGTACCATAAATAACTATTTCTGGCACAGTGAAACTTATAGGAGTAAACATTTTTGTACGGATTGTTCTGACATTATCAATCAAATTGTAAACACTACCCAGTTAGAACAAGTATAGCTGATATTGAAGGATATGTTTGTGGATATATACTTACAGTTATATCACTTTGAATGTAATCATTTTATGTATTTCTGTCTCTAGTTCGCTAAGCACAGCTTCTTCTACCTCTACCGCTTCTTCTACTACTACTACTGCTACTACTAGCTCTGCTACTACTACTACTACTAGCACTACCACTAGCACTGCTAGCTCTACTTCTACCACCCCCCTTACAACCAGTTCGTCGGATGGCCCCCAGCTTCGACCAAGGCAAAGCCATAGGTCACGGCTTCTGCAGTTCACTTCCAACCGCGGGTTTGTATGGACTTGGAACAAACTGAAATTGTGGCATTTCGAACAGTAACGACTCGCTTGTGTTCTCATGTGAGGTTATGAGCACATCTCTCAACATTGAAAAATCTCCATTTATCATGGTCACATTTATAAAATTGGATTTCAGCGTATAAAATCAAAAAAAGAATACAGTGACATTCACTCAAAACATTTTATTTCAGTGATAGATCTGCTTGTGGCGAGGAAACTGGGGAATTTTAGTTTGAATATTAACAATGATTGGGCTACATTTCAGAAATAGGTCTCCTTGTAGCGAGAAACTAGAAATTTTAATTGTAATACTAACATTGATGGGCTATATTTCACGAATAGATCTGCTTGTGGCGAAAAAAAAATAGAAATTTTAGTTTGAATACTAACACTGATGGGCTATATTTTACTAATAGATCTGCTTGTAGCGATGAAACTAGGTATTTTACTTTGAATACTAACACTGATAGAAAATATTTCACGAATAGATCTGCTTGTGGCGAGGAAACTAGGAATTTGTGTTTGAATACTGGCACTAATGGACTACATTTCAAGAATAGATCTGCTTGTGGCGAGGAAACTAGGAATTTGTGTTTGAATACTAGCACTAATGGGCTACATTTCAAGAATAGATCTGCTTGTGGCGAGGAAACTGGGAATTTTAGTTTGAATACTAACACTGATGGGCTACATTTCACGAATATGTCTGCGTGTGGCGAGGAAACTAGGAATTTTAGTTTGAATGGTAACGCTGATGGGCTATTTTCACGAAATAGGTCTGCTTGTGGCGAGGAAACTGGGAATTTTAGTTTGAATACTAACATTGATGGGCTATATTTCACGAATAGATCTGCTTGCAGCGAATAAACTAGAAATTTTATTTTGAGTACTAACATTGATGGGTATAGCCTATTTCATGAATATATCTGTTTGTGGCAAGGAAACTAGGAATTTTAGTTTGAATACTAACACTGATAGACTATATTTCACGAATAGATCTGTTTGTGGCGAGGAAACTAGGAATTTTAGTTTGAATACTAACACTGATAGGCTATATTTCACGAATAGATCTGTTTGTGGCGAGGAAACTAGGAATTTTAGTTTGAATACTAACACTGATAGACTATATTTCACGAATAGATCTGTTTGTGGCGAGGAAACTAGGAATTTTAGTTTGAATACTAGCACTGTTAGGCTATATTTCACGAATAGATCTGTTTGTGGCAAAGAAACTAGGAATTTTAGTTTGAATACTAACACTGATAGACTATATTTCACGAATAGATCTGTTTGTGGCGAGGAAACTAGGAATTTTAGTTTGAATACTAACACTGATAGACTATATTTCACGAATAGGTCTGTTTGTGGCGAGGAAACTAGAAATTTTAGTTTGAATACTAACACTGATGGGCTACATTTCACGAATAGATCTGCTTGTGGCGAGGAAACTAGGAATTTTAGTTTGAATACTAACACTGATGGGCTATATTTCACGAATAGATCTGCTTGTGGCGAGGAAACTAGGAATTTTAGTTTGAATACTAACACTGATAGGCTATATTTCACGAATAGATCTGCTTATGGCGAGAAAACTAGGAATTTGAGTTTGAATACTAACACTGATGGGCTACATTTCACGCATAGATCTGCTTGTGGCGAGGAAACTAGGAATTTGAGTTTGAATACTAACCCTAGTAGGCCATATTTCACTCATTCTCGTTCTAAGTGAAAAGAGCAGTGATAAATTATTCAATTTTTATTACTAGTGAAGTGTAGAAAATAACAGGCGTGCAGTTTTTTGGTTGTATCTACTTTCGTTCCAGATGAAAGAGTGCAGGTATGAGAAGGGGGAGAGAAATATTCTACTTGAAGAGTACGCGGCAAAAACAATCAAAGTCACAATTATCTTAAGGGTGATGTCATCATCTAATTCATTACATTACTATTGAACTTGTTGCTGTTCCTAATGAAATGTAGGAAAGGATTACTATCCATGGTGATAATTCTCTACTGCTAGCTTCGATAAAAAGAAACATTAAAGTTTTCAGTAATATATGGAATTAGATTATGATATCATCCTGAAGACAATTGTGACTTTTATTGTTTTTCCCGTATACTCTTCACTTGGTGTCGACCGGAAGGATCAGAGGCTTTTGGATTTTTGTACCACGTCATATCTGAATATATAGTAATTGCTTTGGATTTACATATCATCATCATGGAAGACAAGTAAAAGGCAACGTAATTGTTTGATCACTTTCAAAGAATTTTGTAAAGTAATTCTTTGCAAGGAATCCAACAGAATAGTTCCCTATTTCTTGTATTTTCTCATGATAAACCCTACAGTATATGTAAGTCCAAACCGTTAGATGTTTTTGTAAGTATGAAATGATACAAAATCCCAAAAATCTCACACCACTTTGAATACAATAAAATCTTAAATCTTACCGAGTATAATAAACTTTTCCCACCTTTGTTCACCTGTAGACGAAGACAGTTTAACTCTCTAGACATTGTGATTTTTCTAATCCAGTAGAAGTAACGAACTTCCAAGCTACAACTCTGTCATACATTATTAGCCACAATTTCAAGAATCAGAAATGGAAGTTGAATCGCTAAATTTAAAAAAAAATCGTTAATTAATTTAGTATTGATTTAATTCTAAGTTCTTACTGATGAAAACATCTTTCACCCAGTCACTGTTATATTTTATTTTATATTGCGCATGCGCATTCAATTATATAGCTTTGTATATGTCCTATAACTCAAAAATCATCACTACAAATTTCAGGTCTTTATAGTTTTCTGTTGTCTGGAATTCAAGTTTATCTCTCCCAAGTATTTGTCAAAAGATAGAGAAGAAAGTAAAGAGTACATTCTGTCGGGAATCCAACTCCCATCCTTCTCTTCAACAGTCCATGGCTGTTCTGAGGTAAAAAGAAAAGCTCAATGTTTGCTGTGCACCTAGAATTAAGTGTTCCATTTACCCGTTACGAGATGCTTTTGAGATATTTTTGAGAGTTGCTCCGTACTTCTCATGAGAATGCACTTATTTTTTCGAGTCAGATTTTTACCAAATTATTTTCATTGCCGTAAAATATATTTTCAAGATTTAACCCTTTATAGTAAAAGTTGTTACTATGGTTACTAGCTGTAAAATGTGTACTTAACTATTTTTTCTTGCAGAATATGGATCGAGTGTCGACGTGTTTTCTTGGAGGTAGGGACCATGTGTATAATTCTGAGACTTACTCTTAGGCGACAGAATAGAGACTTGTATCATTGTCTATTTATGTTGACACATTGTTATTCAACTATAAAGGGTTAAAGATATATTAAATTTAAGATATATTAAAAAGGAGTGTTGGAGGCTGTTCGACGAATGGTTTTTAATATGGATAACACTTGTGTGGTAGGAAACCCCTATCAGGTGTTATTATGTGCATTCATGGTTTTTCTGGTGTAATATTGATGGAAAGAACCAAATAGATAGACAAGATCATGAATGACTTAATACATAAAGGAAAGCCAAAGTTTTCGAACAGCCTTCAATCCTATTTTGGTCTCAGTTACTGTTCGAAAACTTTGTGTATATGTGTTTGTAGGTTACTTTAAATGTTGGGTAACAAGGGTTTCTAGAGTGTGTTATATGAGGATTTGTACAATACGATCTTGCCATTATAAGTATTCATAACCATCATCATCGACATCACTATAACATCCCATGTACGATGTGTTTTGTCTCCTATTATGGGAATAAAAGGAGATTCAGGGGAAGACAATGGAAACAAGGGAGATACAGTGAGAAAAAGCGTAATGCAAGGATAGCAAATGTAAAACAAGGAGAACAAAGATAACACAAGAAGAATAAGGGCTGTGCAAGGAGAACAAGAGAAAAAGAATAGTCCAAGGAGAACAAGGAGAGTAAAATGAGAACAAGTAGAAGACAAGGAGAACCAGAGGAATACAAGGAGAACAAGGGGTATAGAAGAATAAGGGGTTAACAAGCAGAAAAGAGAAAGGACAAGGAGAACTGGGGAAATACCAAGAGAACAAGTAGGATACAGGGATAACGAGGCGAAAACAAGGAGAACAACGGTAATACAAGGAGAACAAGGTGAATACAAGGAGAAGAGATGACAACAATGAGAGCAAGGGGAATACAAGGAGAACAAGAGTAATAGAAGGATAACAAAACAGAAAAAAGGAAAGTCAAGACCAAGAGAACAAGTAGGATACAGGGAGAACAAGGGTAATACAAGGAGAACAAGGGTAATACAGGAGAACAAGGGTAATACAAGGAGAACAAGGGTAATACAAGGAGAACAAGGGTAATACAAGGATAACAAACAGAAAAAAGGAAAGTCAAGACCAAGAGAACAAGTAGGATACAGGGAGAACAAGGGTAATACAAGGAGAAGAAGGGTAATACAAGGATAATAAAACAGAAAAAAGGAAAGTCAAGACCAAGAGAACAAGTAGGATACAGGGAGAACAAGGGTAATACAGGAGAACAAGGGTAATACAAGGATAACAAACAGAAAAAAGGAAAGTCAAGACCAAGAGAACAAGTGGGATACAGGGATAACAAGGGTAATACAAGGAGAACAAGGGTAATACAAGGAGAACAAGGGTAATGCAAGGAGAATCAGAGTAATACGAGGAGAACAAGGGTAATACAAGGATAATGTGGAAAACACAAGGAGAACAAGGGTAATACAAGGAGAACAAGGGTAATACAAGGAGAACAAGGGTAATACAAGGAGAACAAGGGTAATACAAGGAGAAAGTGGAAAACACAAGGAGAACAAGGGTAATACAAGGAGAACGTGGAAAACACAAGGATAACAAGGGTAATACAAGGAGAACAAGGGGAACACAAGGAGAACAAGGGTAAAACAAGGAGAACGTGGGTAATACAAGGAGAATGTGGAAAATACAAGGAGAACAACTATTTTCTGTTCTCAAACTTTTCTTCCTCGATTCTGTAATATCAAATTTATCACACTTGTATCGTTATTACTATTCCAATACATTAATAACTGAAGAAAACATAATAAATTAGCTTATATTTTTATGTCTCATTCGTGAATCCTTTCCTAAGAGATTGTCAAAATTCAATTTATACAAACTTTAGTAAAACATTTTTTCACTTGAATTTGTTTTCTGCGAAACAAAACTCGTTTAGTGGAAATGTTGGTTAAATCCTATAAAAGTCCTAATCCTTGTCCGGTCTATTCCATTTTATTCTGAAGTACAAAACAAGTTAAGTCTTAAATGAATCTCGGTTCGATGGCAATATCGCCCGTGGCTTGGAATACACCTCACGTACCCGGCCGGGCGATATCTTCCAATATACGTACAAGTACTGGACGCTCTGTTTTCATTTGCTCCTTGGGGCCTCATTTATCCTGTACGCAGCATTGAAATAACACAAGCAGTTGTATATCCCCACATCATTAAGGTTATCGAATAATCTCCATTGTCGCCAGAAACACCTCCCCTTAAATCATACAGGGTGTTATAAAAAGGAGTCCTACGGCAAGGTCATATACTGACAAATAAAACATAGGTAATGCTCTAAAGGACGAGAAACTCTTTATAACACGTTATAAAAAAAACAAATTGTTTGGTCACTTTATGTAACAATGAAAATAATTTACTAACGTCATAGAGAGTGATACAAAAAGAAGTCGTTCGACAAGGTCATATACTGTCAAATAAAACATAATTATGTAATGCTATAAAGGACGAGAAAGTATTTATAACACGTTATATAAAAACAAAAACAAAATATTTTGTCACTTTATGTAACCATGAAAATAATTTAATAACGTTATACAGGATGATACAAAAAGAACTCCTTCGGGAAGGTCATATAGTGGCAAATAAAACGAATGTAATTCTATAAAGGACGACAAACTCTTTACAACACGTTATAAAAAAACAAAAACAAATGATTTGGTCAAGTTATGTAACAATAAAAATAATTTAGTAACGTTATACTGGGTGATTCACGAGGATTTACCGTCCCTTACGAAGCTTATTTTCGAAGAAATTCTGAGCAAAATATTTCATATAAACATTTGTCCTAATCTCGATGTTTTCAAAGTTACACTAATTTGAAATTGTTAGTAAAATACCTTGTTTCTTTAGTTTTAAAGGTAAAAGAATATTACAAATAGAGAATGAAATATTGAGAAGTATCATTTCTTTAATTTTTTAGTCTTCTGAAGCTAAAAAGTGTTGTCAGTTGCTTTGTACAGATTTTGTTTTTCAATTTTTAAGTAAAAATTACATCATTGTTACGCACTTATCACAAATATTGTTACAAATCATACGACTTTAGGAACTTGATTCTTTACAGTTTAATTATGCATCCTAATGTACAGCCTTGAAGAATTTACAAGATTGGCGTGATTTCTAACAATTGTTGTGATAAGTGCGTAAGAAAATGTAATCTTGTAGTTAAAAATCGAAAAAAAAAATGTACGAAGCAACTATAAAATTCACAACACATTTTTAGTTTCAGAATACTAGCTAATTAAAAATTGATACTCCTGACTAGTTCATTCTTTATCTGTAATATTCTATTACTCTTAAAACTCAAGAATAATGGTATTTACAAACTATTTCAAATTAGTGTAGCTCTGAAAATATTGAGATTAGGATAAATGTTTATATGACATATCTTGCTCAGAATGTCTTTGGAACCCACACCTGTGGAGTAACGGTCAGCGCGTCTGGCCGCGAAACCAGGTCGCCCGGGTTCGAATCCCGGTCGGGGCAAGTTACCTGGTTAAGGTTTTTCCGGTGTTTTCTCTCAACCCAATACGAGCAATGCTGGGTAACTTTCGGTGCTGGACCCCGGACTCATTTCACCGGCATTATCACCTTCATTTCACTCAGACGCTAAATAACCTAGATGTTGATAAAGCGTCGTAAAATAACCCAATAAAATGTATTTGGAAATGAGCTACGTAAGGGACGGTAAATTTCGTGAATCACCCTGTATAATGATGAGAAACACTTTCGTAACACACTGTGATGCGAAGGGAAATCAAGGAAGTGTGAGTAAGAGAATGACTTGAGTGAGTGAAGGCACGAGAGAGTGAATTAATTTTATTAATCCAAAGAGTTAAATAATGGAAGAAAAATTGATTTGTGAAAGAATAAGATATAACCAAAAGAAGGAAATGAATAATTTATCGTGTAGAAAGAGTGATGAAATTGATGGGTGAATGAAGAAATGGGTTGGTTTATCAACAATTCGGTGAGATAACAAAGAAGAAAGAAATTTCTTAAACAGAGAAGAAAAGAAAATAGACTAGAATTATTGTAGAAATGAAAGAATGGCGGGTATTTTTTAATTAACTAATTAAACGTGTTCACAATTTTCTTAAGTTACCTTCATCCTAATGCATTCAACTCAAAGTATTAATACCATTGATGTCGATGGAACTTCATTTATGTGTTAATAAGCAAGCAAATTGAATTAGATTCATAATCTGTTTCGTGTGTACAAACACTGTCTCTCGACTGTTCAGTGCAGTAGTGTACTATGTCATCAACATCTATGGCTCCAGGAAGCAGCTACAAGCAGATCCACTTACTCGTTGTCCTCACTCACATCCAGTTTGCGTAATCGTGGGTTTGCTTGGTGGTTGCAGGTACGTCTTCACCATTGTGAGCTACCTCATCGGAGTGTTCATCTTCGCCACCATCGTAGGTAAGTCTGCACGCCATCCTTCAATTTGCAGCATGTACAGTGTGTTTTAAATTTTATGATGAATTTTAATAGGCTTCATCAGTAGCGCATGAGATTTTTTCCATGTCCAGGTTACTTTTACTAAGTACATGGTACATCTCAGAACATGGTATAGTGAATATACAGAAAAATAATTAACTTCTTGTCTAACAAAAGACTTCGTGATTTGGATGAAGTAAAATATACAAAACTAGTGGCTTGTACAGCAAATGCTGCAAACTAAGTTCATTAGACGTTCAAATAAAAATTTTTCAGATTTATTTTCAATGAGGAATATTTATTTATTTATTTATTTATTTATTTATTTATTTATTTATTTATTTATTTATTTTTCTTTCTTTCTTTCTTTCTTTCTTTCTTACTTTGTTTGTTTGTTTATTTATTTATTTATTTATTTATTTATTTATTTATTTATTTATTTATGTATTTATTTATTTATTTATTTATTTATTCATTTATTTATTTTTCTTTCTTTCTTTCTTTCTTTCTTACTTTGTTTGTTTATTTATTTATTTATTTATTTATTTACTTACTTACTTACTTACTTATTTATTTATTTATTCTGGTGTAGTTAAGGCCATCAGGTCTTCTCTTCCACACCACCAGAAATACAAATACAATAACAGAAATAAAAAGGAGAAAAAAACACTATAAACAAAGTAAAGCCACACAAAAATATACACAGGTTGCAGTCTCACAAACTTTAAATGAGTGATTAAGTATAATTAATTGTATCCTAACTAATTAACTAACATAAGCAAGAAACTTGCGATTTTAATCTAGAGTAAAAAAACACAAATCAACACTTCTAGCAATACCTAAAAAGGATTAAACAAGACAAAATTTTCCAAATTAATTTTGAATTGTGATAAAGTCCGCCAGTCCCTGACGTCATTAGGTAACGAATTCCAGATACGTAGTATTTCTACAGTGTAGGAGGATGAGTATAGAGACGTTCTCTGATGAGGGATAGAAAGAAGTGCTTGATGTCGGTTTCGAAGAGTTGTAAGAAATTGAAAGCGCGATAAGAGATAATTCAGATTAGAAGTGTACATGATTCTAAACAGAAGAGACAGTGAATATATAAGCCTACCAGTCATTTTAAAAGTTATTTTCTTCCATAATAATGAAACATACTCTCTCTGAATGATTTTTTATGGCAAATACTTTCTCTTGAACCTATCCATCTTCAGATTTTGAGGTTAAAAGCGAAAACGCAAGTAACAATGTCAGGACGATCAATGGATTTTTCGTGTGGGAATAAAGCAGTAGTAGCTATTTCAGGTCATTGTGGATTGTAGGTGAGAGTTAAGAAAATGTCAGATTTGCGATGCTTTCGGACAATAGACAAAGCATCTTGGCATAGCTGCTACATTTTTCGTGAACTACCTTTAAATGTACAGGGTAGAATCATTTTATACTGCTAAGAGATCTTGTTGAAATGATCGGGAGACTACAAAATCTTGTAGGCCTCTTATTTTATCAGTAAGTAATACCTTTTGGTCTTTCCTTAGGAACTGTAATATTTTCTCGAAAGGCCACCCTTTAAGTTATTGTCCCTGCAATAGAGCCAGAGTTCTTTTCTGACCAACCATAAAGGAGAACTTCGAAGAAGATGAATAAGAAAAAGAAAAAGAGTAACTGTAATTATATGAGGGTAATCTAGAATGTTCCATCAGAGCTTTCAAACCGCACTTCTTTAGCTCTGAGATTAGGTGTATTGCAAGGGATTATTCGATAAATTTGATCAGAACTTCAAAACATACAGCCCTTAACCATGAACCCTAATATATGTACTTTCACCAGATTACTGAAGATTTGGTCGGAAAAATTGTTAAAACATATTTTAATCATGAACTTTGATGTGGTCGTCCAAGGTAATTCAAAGCTCTTGTCAGAACATCAAAACTAAATTATTTTAATCAGCATCTTTGATATGGGCCTGCTTTGGTCAAAACTTCAGAAAAGTTATTTTTTTTAATCATGAACTTTCATGCAGTTACACCGAGTAACTGGAGAGTTTGGTTAAAACTTTAAAATATATATTATTTAATCATATTTGATGCAATATTGTGAGTTACGTAGACTTCTATAAACATCTATTATTATTATTATTATTATTATTATTATTATTATTATTATTATTATTATTATTATTATTATTATTATTATTATTATTATTATTATTATTATTATTTACGAGAATATTGTACAGAATGGAAATATAAAAATTGGAAATTTATCCATTGAAGAGGTGGAAAAATTCAAATATCTTGGAGCAACAGTAACAAATATAAATGATACTCGGGAGGAAATTAAACACTGAATAAATATGAGAAATGCCTGTTATTATTCGGTTGAGAAGCTTTTATCATCCAGTCTGCTGTCAAAAATCTGAAAGTTAGAATTTATAAAACAGTTATATTACCGGTTGCTCTTTATGGTTATGAAACTTGGACTCTCACTTTGAGAGAGGAACATAGTTTAATGGTATTTGAGAATAAGGTACTTAGGAAAATATTTGGGGCTAAGAGAGATGAAGTTACAGGAGAATGGAGAAAGTTACACAACACAGAACTGCACGCATTGTATTCTTCACCTGACATAATTAGGAACATTAAATCCAGACGTTCGAGATGGGCAGGGCATATAGCACGTATGGGCGAATCCAGAAATGCATATAGAGTGTTAGTTGAAAGGCCGGAGGGAAAAAGAACTTTAGGGAGGCCGAGACGTAGATGGGAAGATAATATTAAAATGGATTTGAGGAAGGTGGGATATGATGATAGAGACTGGATTAATCTTGCTCAGGATAGGGACCGATGGCGGGCTTATGTGAGGGCGGCAATGAACCTCCGGGTTCCTTAAAAGCCAGTAATTAAGTAAGTATTATTATTATTATTATTATTATTATTATTATTATTATTATTATTATTCAGAAATGCATATAGAGTGTTAGTTGGGAGACCGGAGAGAAAAAACCTTTAGGGAGGCCGAGACGTAGATGGGAAGATAATATTAAAATGGATTTGAGGGAGGTGGGATGATGATCATAGAGAATGGATTAATCTTGCTCAGGATAGGGACCAATGGCGGGCTTATGTGAGAGTGGCAATGAACCTCCGGGTTCCTTAAAAGCCAGTAAGTAAGTAAGAAATTATTATTATTATTATTATTATTATTATTATTATTATTATCATCATCATCATCATCATCATCATCATTATTATTATTAGTATTAGTATTATTATTATTATTATTATTATTATTATTATTATTATTATTATTATTATTATTATTATACAACTTAGATATTTGAAACCGCTACTGATAAAAGATGATCTAGCTTCAATACAAGTTAGCTGTTCAGAATCTCGCTTTAGAGTATATAGTTAGTCTTCATCGGAAATTAGCTATATATTTCTATCGAGATGTATTCGAGAGGGAGGCTTTTAATCTAGTTGTCGGAAGGAAGACTAAGGGACAATGTGTGTAGCCGTGAGGGGAGATGGTCTTCTCTACACAGAAATTAGATTTAAAGCAAGCATAGCCACTCTATTTGCTGGGCAGTTAAACCACTTCTCCATTCAAAATAACATTAAACACTCAAAGAAGAAGACAAAAGAAACAAAAAGCATACGAAGAAAAGTTATTGTTTTCACAAAGTGTAGTTGCACTCAATACACCAACGTTTCGAAATTAGGCTACTTGCAGAGTTTCCATCATGAGGACAGTACAGTACCAGAAATGGCTGTTCTATGGCTTAAGCCTAGAGCGTTGGTCTTCCTAGTAGCCCAAGTTCGATCTCCGACCGAATCGTCATGGAATTTGTGGTGAAATGAACAGATCTTGCATAGGTCTTTTCTCAGAGTACTTCTGTTTCCACTTTCCATTTGTCAACTCTCATTACCTTCCCCTCACTTCACCTCATATACAGGGTGATTCACGAGGAAAGGTAAAAAATTTAGGATGTGAATTCTGAAGACATTCTGAATGAAAAAGTTCATATGAATATAGGTCCGTTTTCGAACGGTTACGGAGATATGGCTCTTTGATTTCACAAAAACTTCTGAGATTCCATTGTACTAACTCGCATTTAGAGACAGATAACGGACAAATTTAAAGTTTATATTCATGTATGCATACATACCTAATATTCTAGAAGTCGTTGTCGATGTTTTCGCACATTTTCAAAGGCACCTTCTTCTGCTTCAATGCACAGTTTCGCTCGGGCGTGAATCGCGCTCATCGCTCGGGAGAGTAGCACGTTATTCTTTATGCCGCATCTAGAATAGGTCGATTAGCTCCTCTCTCGTTTCCACCTTCCTTTGGTATACCAAGTCTTTCATCCAACCCCATAGACAGTAAGTACTCTTCGATATGGTACCCTTCTGTTCGGAAAGCGTCGTTCATATTCGGCGACGGCACGCAAGGAACTTCCATCGCATAAACCATAATAATACACAATATCGGCCTATTCTGCAGTCGAAAATTTATAAGGCATCTTGAAAAACACAACTTAACACTTCCGATAACTGTACCTGTATAACTACTGTACTGTAGCTAGCTGACTGAACTGCTGTAAACCGATAAGTGATAGCGTATTTGTTGTGACATTTGTAATGCTCCACCACCCGGTTTGTTTCTCTTATCTTATCTACATCGCTCACAATGCAGATTCCAATGTTATGTCATTCATCGATGACCTTGTCTCACGTCAGCAGCATATGGTAACGTCTGATTCACATTGGGGCGAGACGTTTTACCAAAAAAGTGCATCTAGCTCCGCTATCGTTCGAAAACGGACCTATGTTCATATGAACTTTTTCACTCAAAATGGCCTAAGATATCGTATCCTAAATTTTGTACCTATCCTCGTTAATCACCCTGTATATACAGGGTGATCCGTAAGTAATGTCATTAACTTCAGAGGGTTATTCTTTGAGATATTTCAAACAAAGTTTAATACAATTTTGCTCGTTTTTGCTTTCTTTTCGGGATAAAAATCGTTTTATATAAAACATTTCACAGCGTGATTTGGGAAAGCCATTGATTTAATTTCCAATATGCTCGGTCAGTTCAAGGGAGCAGCGTATTATGATAATAAATGATTGAAAGAACTTTAGTTTTGTCCTCTAAATATGCAGAAATTTGATCCGAACAAACATAACATTGTAAAATCAATTTACAGAACGAAATGTATCCAAAAGTGACGCATAATCGCAATTATTTCCTGTCTGATTTATCCACTACAAATTCTGCAGCAACAAGGCCGGTTATCGAACCAGAACCTCCTGGATCGAAATCAAACAACATGCAGTATATATCCCCCTTTCCTTTTTTTTAACATCTCGATCCATTTAAATCTGTCTTCAATCTACTCGTAAATATATTTTTTTTATTTAAAAATTATCTTAAAATCATGTTATCGATGTTTTAAAATTTCTGAAGTTGAATTTTTGAGATTAAAAATAATAAGTAGGCTAATTTAAATATCTATACTAATAAGAAATGTGTAGCCAAAATTTTTCTGGTAATTTTCGATTTTCCAAAAATAATTGGTGTTAACATGTATAATTAAACATCCTGAAACCGAAAATCGCTTTTTTTAAATTTTTGTTTGTACGTCTGTCTATCTATCCGTCTCTCTGTCTGGATGTTTGTTACCTTTTCACGCAATAATGGCTGAACCGATTTATATGAAAATTGGAATATAAATTAAGTTCGTTGTACCTTAGATTTTAGGCTATATAGAATTCAAAATACTTCATTTAAAAGGGAGTTTATAAGGGGGCTTGAATTAAATAAATCGAAATATCTCCCTAATTATTAATTTTTGTGAAAAATGTTGCATAACAAAAGTTTCTTTAAAAATGATTTCCGATAAGTTTCATTCCAAGTAAAATTTTGATGGGACCAAATTGCACCAAAAACGGATGTTCTCTGAACAAAATGATCATATTTTAATTATTTGCATGTAATAACAATTAAGAAAAATTTTAAAGGAATTATCATTGCACTAAATGTGTGTCTCTGGACCAAAATGATTGCATTTTAATTATTTAAATACAATTTAAATTAAGTGACATATTAAACGATTTATCCTTCTATCAAACACGAATGTTTTTTTTTGGTTGGTTATTTAACGACGCTGTATCAACTACTAGGTTATTTAGCGTCGATGAGATTGGTGACAGCGAGATGATATTTGGCGAGATGAGGCCGAGGATTCGCCATAGATTACCTTGTATTCACATTACGGTTGGGTAAAACCTCGGAAAAAAACCCAACCAGGTAATCACCCCAAGCGGGGATCGAACCCGCGCCCGAACGCAACTTCAGACCGGCAGGCAAGCGCCTTAACCGACTGAGCCACGCCGGTGGCTAACACGAATGTTCCCTGGATCAAATGTCCTATTTTAATTATGTAATTACTTTATATTTATTTCTAACAGGTGCAGCGGAGCGCACGGTTACGGCTAGTTATTCAATAAAGTAATCGTTTAATTCATATACATTTCAAATTAGTACCTTTAATTTCGTTGCATCATACCAAAAATACTTCTCTAGCATCTAACTTATCACGAATGATAGTCATTCCATTCTACTGCGCAGATCGCACACCTACTTAGATTGGTTAGAGTGTACATCGATTTCCTTTCTCAAATAAAGACAATAGCTATGAAATATTGTTACGCAACATCGTTTGCGTGATGTTATGATGGGTCGGTGGTTTCCCGGGAGACTGCTTCCATCTTGAAACATCGATCTCGTTGCACGCTGCCTGCTAGTGTATTTTGCTATTTGGTTATTCGCAAGCGTTTCTCTCTCCTTCATTTGTTTACAGAGAAAATATTTAGATTGCCGGCGTCCATGTGGATAGCATTCCAAATTTTTTACTATGATCCCTCCACATTTTCGTAACAGACCGTGGATATCTATTACTTCAATTGTTTCTTCACATAATGATAGAAGGAAATGGGAAACGTATCTATGGCAACAGATTTGGATAAACAAATGCCACGCTCTATTCACTGAAATAACAGTGTCAGAAGGGATGCTCTTGGCACATAAACGAATATTTCTGTGGCCAGGAGGTAAAACGTCTTAAGTCAGTTTTTTTGTAAAAATGAGATTTTTAGATATTCTGAAAGCGGAAACAATTCTCTACAATCTGGTAAAACGGCTAAAGTCAAATAAGACTCCTGACTGGATTTATAGAGCGTTACCAAATGTCCTAAGTACTTTTTGAATCGAGCACACACAGAATAAAGGTCTTAAGAATAGTATTTAATACTTTATTCCTTACAAACATCACATGTTTAATTTCCATGCCTCCCTATTAAAAGATCTAACTTGTATTTTAGCCATTTTATCACATACTGATGCCCTTTCCTTTTAAAACTTTAAGCACCAGGGTAAACAGTCCTATAATTGTTTAAGACCCATTTTGCATTCCTAATAATTTACATTTCTCATTCATTTTGACATGAAAAAGGTCTTATGTTTAAATAGTCCTT
Organism: Periplaneta americana; assembly: GCA_025594305.2. Lineage (NCBI taxonomy): Eukaryota > Metazoa > Arthropoda > Insecta > Blattodea > Blattidae > Periplaneta > Periplaneta americana. The sequence continues at coordinate 163,669,347 of JAJSOF020000011.1, forward strand.
TCTACTCAGTTTGGGTTCTAGTCTTAAAAGGGCTTAAGTGCGGCTACTTTTGGAAATAATCACGAAAATTGTTAAAGAGCAACATTACCTGTTTTAGAAGAAATATAAACAAATAATATCAAGTGAAAGCATCTTAATTAAAAAACTCTATAATTGGCATCAATTTCAATCTTTCTACATCTCTCCTGAAAAGTATAAAAATTTACTTAAGACCTTTTTCCTCCCGGCCACAGATTTTAATCTTAGTTTTCACTGTAGGTTACAATTATTTATTTTTAACTACGTGAAGAACTATTATTATTATTATTATTATTATTATTATTATTATTATTATGGCGTTGACGACGATGTTGAACATAGGCTGGACAGGGTCTTGAAAAAATAAATAAGGAATTTTAAAAACAACCTTACACAAATGAGCAAAGAATTGCTTTTTTTTTTCAATCTCTTTGACATTCCGAAACAAATATAACGCAATCCAGAAACCAAGACACCATTAAAATCCAGAACAGTCCTAGAAACCCTGCAGTGAATTGTGTAATATAACCTGCGAACACACAAAAATTTCGGAATATGTGTGATAAGTACTTTCTTGTGTTAAATTTTAACGTACCTTGT
>JAJSOF020000011.1:163674964-163917464 GCA_025594305.2 Periplaneta americana
ATTTTAAAAACACTTTTGTTACGTAACATTTTTCATAAAAATCAATAATAAGCGAGATATTTCGATTTATTTAATTCAGACCCCCTTATAACCCTCCTTTTAAATAATGTATTTTGAATGCCATATAGCCTAAAATCTAAGCTATAACGAACTTAATTTATATTCCAATTTTCATATAAATCGGTTTAGCCATTATCGCGTGAAAAGGTAACAAACATCCAGACAGACAGACAGACATACAAACAAAAATTTCAAAAAAGCGATTTTCGGTTTCAGGATGGTTAATTATACATCTTAATACCAATTATTTTTGGAAAATCGAAAATTACCAGAAAAATTTTGGCTACAGATTTATTATTATTATAGATATTCTAGAACCAAATTAGCTGTCAAAATTTCTGTTCTGTACTATTAAATTTGTTTGAAATTTTTTTTGTTATCTGGGAGCATTGGAAACTGATTGATGAATCTTTTAATATTTTATGCTCAACCATGCCGAAATGTAGTAATTATACACCTGGTAGCAGTCCTTTAATGCATGTCATTAAAGTACACCTATTCATTAAAGTTCAGGTTTTCGATTATTCTCGGATATGCAATCGAAAGACAACCAGCGAAACGTCACGGAGGCTGGAAATCCAATACTGTTGCAGAAGGTTATGTTCTGTTACTATAATAATTAGCGTTAATTGTAAATAATATTCAAATAAATTCAATTTGTCATCTCGTTTTTCAATTCTAAATCAATTTCCAGGTTATATCAAAATTAGTTCATGTTATTTTCTACATTATATCAAGGTCAATGACATTATTGTTCCTCGGAAAAAATCAATACTTTCGCGTCTGCGCACATCTCACAATTTACGAGCTTGCATAAGGTCACTTCTGCTCTTCAGTGAGATGCGAATAAAATGAATACTTCTGAATAATTTCAAGTTAAAAATATGGTCGAGCATAAAAAGTCGTATGAAACTTGCCTATAATGGTAATTAAGACGCTCGTATGAAAATTATGAAACTCGCTTGCGCTCGTTTCATAAACAAACATACTCGCGTCTTAATTACTATCATTATGGGCTCGTTGCATAATGTACTATTATAGCAGTAGAATTACTACACAGAAATGCTGCCAGTAACAAAGTCAGCAATGTCTTCTCCCACTAGAGCTGCACCCCTGCTTACTTGTAGTAATTTTGTACATAGTAGCTTAAAGACACAAGAAAGGCCCTTCTTGCGGTGGAGTTACTCCGACAAGTTTCAGCGGTTTAATTGCAGCACAACACGCGCCTGCGCAGTCGTCTTCCTCCCATAATCCCACAGAGCCCATGGGAATTAGCAGCGCCTGTTAAGTAGTGGATGTCTTTGTATTCCTGACGATGCGTTTTTGTTGTTCGTTTAAATTGAAGAGAAGACGTCTCCTCTTTGTGTAGCGTCAAAGACACAGTGAAGTATGTCTGTCTGGTTTTATGTGCCACAAAGACGCAAGTATTCTTACGAGACCACCACGTCAATCTGTAAGTGTGTGTACTCTGTGAGGTTTTATTCCCCACAATACAATTCGTCAACAGATCTAGATTCACCAGCGCTCCTACAAAATTTACATTAATTCAAATTTTGACTTAATTAAAGGGGTTAGATACAGATTACTTGCTCACTGGCTTTTAAGGAACCCGGAGGTTCATTGCCGCCCTCACATAAACCCGTCAATTAGTCCCTATCCTAAGCAAGATTAATCCAGTCTCTATCATCATATCCCACCTCCCTCAAATCAATTTTAATATTATCTTCCCATCTACGTCTCGGCCTCCCCAAAGGTCTTTTTCCCTCCGGCCTTCCAACTAAGACTCTATATGCATTTCTGGATTCACCCATACGTGCTACATGCCCTGCCCATCTCTAACGTCTGGATTGAATGTTCCTAATTATGTCACGTGAAGAATACAATGCGTGCAGTTCTGTGTTGTGTAACTTTCTCCATTCTCCTGTAACTTCATCCCTCTTAGCCCCAAATATTTTCCTAAGAACCATATTCTCAAACACCCTTAACCTGTGTTCCTCTCTCAGAGTGAGAGTCCAAGTTTCACAACCATACAGAACAACCGGTAATATAACTGTTTTATAAATTCTAACTTTCAGATTTTTTGACAGCAGACTGGATGATAAAAGCTTCTCAACCGAATAATAACAGGCATTTCCCATATTTATCCTGTGTTTAATTTCCTCCCGAGTATTATTTATATTTGTTACTGTTGCTCCCAGGTGTTTGAATTTTCCCACCTCTTCAAAAGATAACTTTCCAATTTTTATATTTCCATTTCGTACAGATACAGCTTACAACAGTAAAATTTTGGAAATATTCAACATTTTTTTCCTCCATTACTATATCTTGTACAATAATGAAAATTAATATGTGTAAAACACTGTCCTTCTGCTATATGACAAAATTACTTTTACGATTTTAAAAAATTATTTACATTTTTTTTTTTCAAAATTCAGTTCACTGTGCAGTGATGAAGTATTTCCCACATAACTCAAAAATCATCCAACATTCTCTGATGAAATTTCTTGTGTGTATTAATGCATTTCATATCTACAATATGATGCAAGATCACTTCTCTACCTTTGATAGATTGATAAATATAAATTCATTTTAAAAATGGTCATATATCAGTATTTTCATCTAACACAAAATAAAAAATATATATTATTTATTAACGAATGTAGTTGACAGAGCATGCTATTGTAAACATGAGTTTCAGCAATAAAATAAAAGAGAGAGAACGTGAAAAAGTTAAAAAGTTTATGAGTTATGAGGGAAAAATTTCATCACTGCACAGTGAACTGACACCATTTTGAATTTTGAAACAAAAAATTTTATGAATATTTTAAATAAAAAAATATTATTTATTGAGGAATGTAGTTGAAAGAGCATGATATTGTAAACATGAGTTTCAGCAATAAAATAAAAGAGAGAATAGATGAAAAAGTTAACAAGTTTATGAGGTATGAGGGAAAAACTTCATCACTGCACAGTGAACTGTACATTTTGAATTTTGAAAAAAGAAAATGTTAGGAAATTTTTTAAATCGTAAAAATATTTTTTGATATATCAGAAGGACAGTGTTTTACATATACCAATTTTGATTATTGTACAAGATAGAGTAATGGAGGAAAAAAATGTTTTTCCTACATCACAAGACGTAACAATATACAATTATAATAACAAAAATCCATATACAAATTAACAATATTTACATTTTACACAATATTTTATTTGTTTATCTATCTATCTATCTATCTATCTATCTATCTATCTATCTATCTATCTATCTATCTATCTATCTATCTATCTATCTATCTATCTATCTATCTATCTATCTATCTATCTATCTATCTATCTATCTATCTATCTATCTATCTATCTATCTATCTATCTATCTATCTATCTATCTATCTATCTATCTATCTAACCTGGTAGAGATAAGGCCCTGTACCAGGGGATTACAACTACAATATTAAGAATACAATTACAATTATAATTACAATTAATATTAAATTTACAAATACAATAAAAATCAAAGTACTAAAAGATTAACTGATTAATAAAAGCTAGACAGTTTATTGTTGAAGTTAAGAAGAGAGAAACATTTTTTCTTTTATTAATTAAGTAAATATTAAACCTACTCTACGCAGTAAGAAAAATGCTTAATAAGTTTCCTTTTGAACGCTACTATATGCCGACAATATATACAAAATACGGATGAAAATGAAATACAATATAACATAGATTGTCATAAGAAGAACTAAGAAATAACTTATTCAGTGGGTCATGTTAGGAAATCAGCAGGCTTTGAGTTGTAAAACAATAGAACATCATATTTTGTGGTTGCTAATTCAAAGCCTGATGTTCTCAGTGAAATGAGATGCGAAGTTTATAGGGAAGGTGACCGAAATTTAGTTTTCACTGCGACTGTGTGATTTGACTGTGGCCTCTGGTTGACCCCTCAACCCAGTTTTAAATTACGCATCCTGCAGTGTTTATGTTTCTGCCATTAGAGATATTATAAACGCTACTGCAACGCTATCTGCATCATGGAACACATTACCTGCTGGATTAATGGCGTCCGGCTTCCAGGCCTGCCAACCCCACCACAAGATAAATATTGTCTGTGAACGAGCAACCTGACTGCCCCATTAATTATGTATATATTTTTTTAACTCTGCCGTTGCATTTTTTCTCAATTTTAAGACCATTCAACACAAACATTATTGTGGTTGTCCATTATTTGCGTTCATTCGTAGAGTGAGTGTGTTACCATGGTAATACAATCAGTGTCAGGTAAATTACATACTATTTTCGTACAGCATATTCTGAAAAACAAGTCCATAGGTCAAAATAACATAGACCATTCGTTTATATGACGTCATTCCGTTTTCGGCCAATGAAGTGTAATGACTAGACTTCGTTGAATTGCCACACGCAGCATGCAATCAGGTTGCCGATGTACGGTAGTATAGAGGAGGTGAGCGATCTCCCGGTCTCGTAGTATAAGCAGTTCATGTTAAGAGTTGTGGCCGGTCCAAATAGATAGAGCAGCTACAGCTAATGTATACCTATGTAAGCACTTGTTTTTGCATTACTGTGGTTGGAATAGTCGAAGCTTAACATTTGTTCAGTGCAGACGAGAATTCAATCAAACATACTACAATGAGAGTGTTGCTGTTCCAAACAATTGCCCCTGGAATACCCTTACCCCCGCAGCCAGTCTTGACCCGTTGGAAAACGTGGTTGGATGGTATTAATTATTATGCAGAATATTACGGCAAAATAATGGAGGTAATTGATGCATTGGATAGCACAGACAGTTCCGCAGTTGCAGCTGTAAAATCATTGCCTTCTGAACAGCTATTGGAAGATATTCTGTTCATTGATTCTAATTTTAAAATCGTGTCCAAAAGCATCATCCTATTAGAATCGTCTACACTACAACTCTCAGAAGCCCTTAATATAGTGTATAAAGTATCACAAACCGTTATCCAAAATAACAATTCACTAATTTCAGAAAAAGTGAAATGTAAGTTGAGAAACATTATTGCTAAAAATTCTGCCTATTTACAACTTCGTATCATAAATGATGTACTATCAGGACACAACAAGACGTCTGAAATTGGTGTACTAAAAAGTAGTGAGTTTCCGTTCTTCAAATATGCACCTATTACATCGTGTGATGTTGAACGTACATTTTCCCAACATAAAACTCTTTGAGTGACCATCGGAGGAGGTTCACTTTGCAGTTGCTCAAAATGTACGTAACTCTTCACTGCAATGCACATACAGTATTCAAGGATGATGTGAGTATATTACATTAAATTTTAAGAGTAAATATATCTCACTACAAAATAATTGTGTATTTACATGTTTAGACATTTCCTACTTCAAAGATCGTTCATTATATTTCTTGAATGCAGAATACAAGTTTTATTGTAACCGCAGTATACTGCTCAGTCTTTACTTCAGAGGCATACTCCATCCGTCGCACGTCCCCTTCTCATACAATCTATACTGCGTGTGTAGTAAACCTTACGATTCTCGTGGCAATTCCACGAAGTCTAGTAATTACATTTTGAATTCCAACCAATCACAGTCATACATTGCGATAATTTCTGCAGCTCGATTTATCACTATCAATTTATCGCATTGTCATTCTTTTGTTTAGTCAGTGTCGCCAACTGTTTCCACGTAAATCGATGAGCGTGAATCCATTGTACTAAATAAAGTGCGAAATCCTACTTCCACATCTAACTCTTCATCTTCTAATTCCATGTCCATTGTATCTAAAGAAAATGACACTCCTTCATTCATTTAATTAATGTATTAATCAGGTTATTTGTAATTATACTATAAAATGTTTAAATTAAATTATGATTTCAGCAGATAATGAAAACGTATTTCTGTTACAATAAAAAGAGAAAAGAGCAGTATATGTAATTAGCATTGTTAAACCTGTATTCCGCTTTTCTCAATTGGCATTACTGAATAAGATCTCATTTCTTTATTGCAGTAAGCCATATTCATGTTTTCAATTTCGCAATGTCTGAATAGATTAAGTATTCATAAATACACAATTATTACATTTTGTGAGCGAATTTTAGGGATATAGGCTATTATTTACATTTTTATTTTATTCACGAAATAGTCGTAATAAATGTCACTCGAGGTCTGAGATTTCCCAAGTGGAAAATAGAAATATAAAAATTGGAAAATAATTATCCTTTGAAGAGGTGGAAAAATTAAATATCTTGGAGCAACAGTAACAAATATAAATGACACTCGAGAGAAAATTAAACACAGAATAAATATGGGAAATCCCTGTTATTATTCGGTTGAGAAGCTTTTGTTATCCAGTCTGCTGTCAAAAAAGCTCAAAGTTAGAATTTATAAAACAGTTATACAGGGTGTTCAAAAAAGTTTCCAATATTTTAGAGGCGATAGTATGTATCAAAACAAGAAAAAATGTCTAATAAACATGGCTCCTACAATACATACTTTCTGAGATCTGAACACTTGTTCATAGGAGGTGCTCAATGTGATGTCCATTCATGTAATGCATTTTCTGCCCTACAATACAGCAGACTACCAGATAATCATACCGTAGTTGACACTCCTGGCATGGAATACTGATACGTCGCAAGGAATATTAAAAACAAAAGTTTGGTTGCGGATATGAGCGGGGTTCAGCAGAGATGGTGTTGTGAATTTTCGTAATCAGCATGTGTGGGCTGTTGAAAATCCCCAGGCAGTTGAAGAAACAAGGCATCAGCACCGATTCTCAATCAACGTATGGGCAGGCGTTCTTGGCGATAGATTAAGGGCCATACGTGCTACCACAGAGATTAACTGGGGATCGTTATCAGGACTTTCTTATTAACGTATTGCCTACCTTGCTGGAGTACGTGTCATGTCAGCAGAGACTAAAGATGTGGTTCATGCACCATGGCACACCAGCACATTTTCTCCGCAATGTGCGTGAACACCTGACGCTGACATTTCAATGCCGCTGGATTGGTCGGGGAGGTTCCACACCTTGGTTCCTCAAACCTAAATCCCCTAGACTTCTGGTTATGGTAAATTTCAAAGATTGCGTGATTTCTTACGCCGAAGGGCAGAGGAATGCATTGCCATGAATGGGCGTCACATTGAGCACCTGCTATGAACAAGTGTTCAGATCTCAGAAAGTATGTATTGTAGGAGCCATGTTTATTAGACATTATTTTCTTGTTTTGATGCATACTAGCACCTCCTGAAATATTGAATACTTTTTTAACACCCTATATTACCGGTTGTTCTGTATGGTTGTGAAACGTGGACTCTCACTTTGAGAAAGGAAAAGACATTAAAGGTGTTTGAGAATAAGGTGCTTAGGAAAATATTTGGGGCTAAGAGGGATGAAGTTACAGGAGAATGGAGAAAGTTACACAACACAGAACTACATGCATTGTATTCTTCACCTGACATAATTAGGAACATTAAATCCAGACGTTTGAGATGGGCAGGGCATGTAGCACGTACAAGTTAATCCACAAATGCATAATATAGAGTGTTAGTTGGAAGAGCTGAATGAAAAAATACCTTTGGGGAGGCCGAGACGTAGAACATGAAGAAAATAGTAGACCAATTAAACTTTATATATGACTAGTGACCAATGGCTCTTTCTTCCCTTGTAGTTTAGGGCACGAGCTACCAACTTGTAAACAAAAAAGCACCACTTTACCCACTTGTTATATGATTTACTTTTAACCCCTTCAGGCCTAGTTTCTTTTTTTCTTTTTTGAAATGTCATCGACACTTTTAAATATTTTGGAAAATTCAATGTGATAGAAATGGAGAATATTATTTTTGGAACATTTCTATACCTGAATCTATACTAATAATAAATCTGTAGCCGGAATTTTTCTGGTAATTTTCGATTTTCCAAAAATAATTGGTGTTAGCATATATAATTAACCACCCTGAAACCGAAAATTCGCTTTTGTGAAATTTTTGTTTGTAGACTCTCACTTTGAGAGAGGAACAGAGATTAAGGGTGTTTGAGAATAAGGTGCTTAGGAAAATATTTGGGGTTAAGCGGGATGAAGTTACAGGAGAATGGAGAAAGTTACACAACACAGAACTGCACGCATTGTATTCTTAACCTGACATAATTAGGAACATTCAATCCAGACGTTTGAGATGGTCAGGGCATGTAGCACGTATGGGCGAATCCCGAAATGCATATAGAGTGTTAGTTGGGAGGCCGGAGGGAAAAAGACCTTTGGGGAGGCCGAGACGTAGATGGGAAGATAATATTAAAATGGATTTGAGGGAGGTGGGATATGATGGTAGAGACTGGATTAATCTTGCTTAGGATAGGGACCAATGGCGGGCTTATGTGAGGGCGGCATTGAACCTACGGGTTCCTTAAAAGCCAGTAAGTAAGTATGTCTGTCTGTCTGTCTGTCTGTCTGTCTGTCTGTCTGTCTGTTTGTTTGTTACCTTTTCACGCGATAATGGCTGAACGGATTTCGATGAAAATTGGAATATAAATTAAGTTCGTTGTAACTTAGATTTTAGGCTATATGGCATTCAAAATATATTATTTAAAATGGGAGTTATAAGCGGGCCTGAATTAAATAAATCGAAATATCTCGCTTATTATTGATTTTTGTGAAAAATGTTACATAACAAAAGATTCTTTAAAAATAATTTGCGATAAGTTTTATTCCTTGAAAAATTTTTATAGGACTGATATTTAATTAGATAAATTAGTTTTAAAATTAAAATAACTGCCATCTAAGGCCGTGTATTGAAATAAAAAACAAATGACTTCGTCTATAAGGGGCCTTGGACAGCAACAATCGAAAGCTATGAAAGATAGCCTACAGAGAATGTTTCTGTGTTTGTATGAAGCTAAATTAACCGATTTGTATAATTAATTATTATTTCATCATTGGAAAGTGCAGTTTCTCTAGATGGACATGATGCTATATTGTTATTACAGTAACTTCTGATATACAGTAATAATATAATATAATATAATTTAAGTTATTTGAAGGGTTCAGAACCATAGTGGGCCAAGCGCCATTTACCGAATACGTAGAAAACAAGGGTTAAAATTAAGTTATTACCACAATTCAATGGAAACATATAACAAGTAAAATAAAATATACACAATAAATCTAAATGATGTCATTCTTCATTAAACTATGGTTGCATGTAATAAAAATTAAGAAACATCTTAAAGGAATTGTCATTGCACCAATGAGTGGTGTCTGGACCAAAATGATCGCATTTTAATTATTTGGATGCAATTTAAATTAAGTAACATATTAAACGATTTATCCTTCTATCAAACACGAATGTCCCCTGGATCAAATGTCCTATTTTAATTATGTAATTACTTTATATTTATTTCTAACGGGTGCAGCGGAGCGCACGGGTACGGCTAGTTAAAAATAAAATTTAAAATTTTGGGGCCCCAGAACGATTATGTGGCCAGTTTTATTTTTTCATTTTTTTTAATATAAATTCAGGCCTGAAGGGGTTAATGTTGATTTTTAGTAAATGTTATTCAATTTCATTTTTTATGTTTAATATTAGGTAAAGGAAACAAATATGATTGTCATATTAAGTCTGAGAACCGCTTAATTGAACTCAGTAATAAATAATAAACAAGTTGTTGTGGAAATGTATTAAATACAAAGATTTGAACCACAAGCTTGGCGTAGGATAGGCGTGGAGGTACAGCCTGCACTTGTTTAGTGATCAGGCGTGAGTTAATTTCGTTTCGGAGATGGAGCGAGACCGGCTGGTTGGAAATGTCATAAACTCCCCGGGGACCATGGCAACGGTGTAGGGTAACGTGGCAACAGACGCGCGTGGGTTATGCATAAACATCCTGGAACTAGGTATCGCAACCTGGTGGTCGTGGGCAGCTTCCGGCCCACCTTCACATTTGATTGTAGAGTACAGGCCTGCAGAACCCGTAAATAGGGGAAATATGACGTCAGCCTCAGTCCACTTCTATTGAGAATGATCGACTTCGGCGTAGAGTTGTTTACATTTTTTGCGTGTGCAAGGTCTGTCAGTGACGGCATGTAATTTTCAAAAAGGATTGTAATAAATTCATTGTATTTATAATGCGTTATCTCGTTTCAAGGTTTACAATTATGCTAGATTTCCTGACGGTAGTTTCTTTGAGATTTCTTTGCACCTAGCCTGCTTTAGATTTTCGAAAACTTTCCTCCTATCATCACCTACGGAAACATAAATTTATAGTATTTAAGTAATGAACCTTGGAAGTCACTATTAATTTCAATTCAAAATGAACACAACGAATGACGTCCTTAATTTTACAGTATATAAATAAATAATCAATATAAAGTTCGTAATAATGAACTTACCCGAACGTTTGTGCATTCCATAATTCTTAATATGGACTTTGTTGAAATGTGGTTTAAAATTGAAATGGCGAGTAGAAATAAATTCGATGGGACACAGTAAACAAGCAATTCTTTCGTCTTCAACAATAAAATAATCATATTCCCATTTTGTTTGAGGTAGTATTTCTTTACGGTGAAAGAGCGATGGAACGGAGAAAAATTCTCTCCGGCGCCGGGATTTGAAGCCGGGTTTTCAGCTCTACGTGCTGATGCTTTATCCACTAAGCCACGCCGGATACAACCCCGACGCCGGTTAGAATCGTCTCAGATTAAGCTCCATCTCTTGGGTTCTCTCTGGTGGCCGCCCTCTGCACTACGTCATAGATGTCTATGAACGCAGGACCGAAGTCCATACATGTGTTGAGGTGCACTCAGATGAGTGACTGATTGGCCGGGATCCGACGGTATGGGCGCCGTCTTAAATCACAAAGTGATTTATTACGCATATCATATATATTGATGTACCGAAGTACATATGATATTTCCATGCAGATATTCTGCGTCATCATATGATGAAAGAGCGATGGAACGGTACATCAATATATATGATATGCGTAATAAATCACTTTGTGATTTAAGACGGCGCCCATTCCGTCGGATCCCGGCCAATCAGTCACTCATCTGAGTGCACCTCAACACATGTATGGACTTCGGTCCTGCGTTCATAGACATCTATGACGTAGTGCAGAGGGCGGCCACCAGAGGGAACCCAAGAGATGGAGCTTAATCTGAGACGATTCTAACCGGCGTCGGGGTTGTATCCGGCGTGGCTTAGTGGATAAAGCATCAGCACGTAGAGCTGAAAACCCGGGTTCAAATCCCGGCGCCGGAGAGAATTTTTCTCCGTTCCATCGCTCTTTCATCATATGATGACGCAGAATATCTGCATGGAAATATCACATGTACTTCGGTACATCAATATATATTTCTTTACGGGTTTAGATTTTTTATTTTGTTTATTCATTTATTTTGTTTATTTATTTATTTATTTATTTATTTATTTATTTATTTATTTATTCATTCATTCATTCATTTATTTATTCGTGTATTTATTTATGTATGTATATATTTATTTACTCATTTATTTATTTATTTACTTATTTAGTTATTTACTTATTTATTTATTTATTTATTTATTTATTTATTTATTTATTTATTTATTTATTTATTTATTTATTTATTTATTTATTTATTTATTCGTGTATTTATTTATTTTCTCATTTATTTATTTGTTTATTTATTCATTTATGCATTTATTTATTTATTCACTCATTCATTCATTCATTTATTTTATTTATTTATTTGGCTGCAGTGCGTTACAATGTTGAATGACAGCATTGACATCCGGTCATATAGCTATCACTCACTTATCAACGTACAATTTATTTATCGTCCTATTACTAGTAAAACCAGTTTTGTAAAAACAGGAATTGAAACTTTATTAATGCACGAAAAATCATAATTAATTCTTCGAATAAAGTAATTGGTTTGTTTCCTGCAACATTTCGGATTTATTTCATTTTGGTACAATACAGAGCACGGAAAGACAAGTCGGAGACTGTACTTAACTTATTTAACAAAAAGTGGAATTAATCGGCTTTACTAGTAATAGGACGATATATACATACGGAGACCTTCTGAATGTTTTAACATCGTGTATAGGTAAAGCATCCGATTTAAAACAATATACACTCTTTGGAGTTTTTGTGGGTTTATTGTTTTTTAAATTTTGTTGTTCAAGTTGACTACTGTGAAAATCATTGATGCTGTTACTGTATGTAAGTACTTAGACGTATTTGATACAAGATATTTTTATTGAGTCCGTTTATCTAGACCAGCCGTGCGTGTAATTATAGTTGATGTCGGAGTGTTCCTGTGTGGTGCATGGCTGAGACTAGCTCCAACAACATACAATACCATATTACAGATAATCAGTGAAAGTGAGTCAGAAAGACAGTTTTTTTAACCAAAAACAGTAACGACAACCCAATTTTACGACATAACAGGCTAACACAGCCAATCATAAATATGATAAAAGTGTTATAGTGTTTACAGTGTTTTATAGTGTTTTTATAGTGTATATTTTACTTGTTTATATTTATGTGTCATAATATTGGTTTTAACATAATTTCCTATTTCCTTATGTGTACTTTCAAAAGAAAGAATTTTAACAGAATCACAACAAGCAACCACACACTGCAACAAGTACATTTATAGTAATTTTAGCTAAATTAAGAAATCATGATGGGTCACACGCACGTGAATAACCCACTACACAATAAGAGGCTAGGTCTTTACAACACATATTGACATACATATCTGAAGATGATACACACTGAGTATCGAAAACGTTAATATAAATCCAAAAACATTAAGATAAGCAAAGGTGGAAAATAAAAAATTGGCATTGTAAAACATTAAGCTTATCGGCATCTCCAAAATGAAACTAATATACACTCTTCCGATATTGTGTCCCGGGGCATTCCTGAAGGCACTCAAGATAAATCTGGGTATCAGCTCTTAATTGTGGCACTCCTTGTTGCAGGCCAAGTGGGGAATGTGATCACGAATCGCAACGCCAACCGCCTGGAGTTCGAAAGGCTTTTGGATGGCGCCAAGACCTACATGCGCCACCACAAGGTGCCGGGTGGTATGAAGAGGAGGGTACTGCGGTGGTACGACTACTCGTGGTCCAGGTGGGCACAGCGCTTCGACTGTTATAGAAATCTACGTAAAAGTATCCATTTATATATACAGGGTGTCTCAGGAGGAATGTAGAATACTGTACTTCAGGATAATGTCGTTTGGGTTAACGTACACATGGACAAAATGAAAGTGGCCGGCGTCTGAGAGACTAAAGGCTGTTTCACAATAAACCGGAAACGGAAACGACAACGAAAACGAGAACGGAAATATTGTTAAAATGAATGTATTTAAATGTGAGCATTCACAACTAACTATTGTGAATGCTCTTATTTAAATGCATTTATTTTCACATTATTTCCGTTCCCGTTCTCGTTATCGTTTCCATTCTCGGTTTATTGTGAACCAGCTTTAAGTTCGAATCGGGTATTTCCGTGAACGCTCGGGACAGCCAGGCTTTGTTCAAAACATTGCGTATATTCTTCTAGTAGTTATAATGGGGAACACAACTATTAATCACTAAAATCTTCTGACAAAATATTTCATATACGAGATTTAAAATAGACGGATCGTTCAGAGTGTTTAAACAGTGAATATTGTAACACAAACATTATATGTTGTATAACAGGTTCTCAAGTGGAGTATGACCATTGCTCGTTACAATGCCATTCTGACTGCAGTAAAACTCTTAGTGTAGTTTGTAGAATGATAGCTAAGGGTTCGTACGGTTGCAAGTTCAAATTTTCGTGGAGTTACTAAACTTTTTTGCGGCCTTTTAAATGCATAAGTGAAAATATAACAGGTTTTCGTCATTTTTTTTTTTGTCCTTAGAATACTTTTCGCTTTATTATTTTTTTCGTGTTAATAGAAACTTTTGACGCTAGATGGAAGTAACACTAAAGACGACAATTATGAGCATTTCATATTAAAATGCTGTGTTAATTATTTTATTAATCCCTTCTGCTTTGCACTCTATTGTCTAACGAACATTCATGCCCACGTGCATCAACGTCGGTTAGTGTAACCATCGGTTAAAATTGTGACCTAATCCCCGATTAAGCATTTTTACGGTGGATCGACCTCGGTTACGACTTAAATAGGAAGTTAACCACAGTAATCTCTAACCGGCCAAATATGAGCGGTTAAAGGAGATAACCAGCGATTAGTAGAGCAAGTAAAGCAAAATGGCGGCCATAACTACAGGTGATTATTTCGAAGACGATTATTATTGTGCAGTACTTGAATTACTTGGATAGAGCGTGAGCGTGAAGGTTCTTTAGTGGAAAGAGAGAATTCTTGCGAGCAATTAGGTGACAGAAAATTTCAGGAGGGATTTCGTTTATCAAAATCTACAAATGGATCAATTGAAATAACACAAGAACAATCATATTTCTCCTACGGATCGGCTGCTTATATTACGATTCTATGTAACTATTATTTTCTGTATTTTAAGAGGGAATACTCGAATACTAGTATCTCTTTCTCTATGTCGAATACTAGTATCTCTTTCTCTATGTCACTGGCTGAACAAAGAGAGGTTATGGATGGATCTTAGGATAATGCACAATTCCCTGGTGTAGTCCAAGATCGTACACACATTCCTACCAATTTTCTGCATCCTTTTCCTTTATGGATATTCCATCTTTTTTATATAATAGGCCTACATTTAAATCTAGTAATTAAGTCTATCGATACTTCAACCTAACATTGGGATATAATCATTTTTGGATTCAATTTTCCATTTTGTACGATTTTAACCTAAAAGTACTGAAAAACAAAGAAATGGAACTCACAAATATAACAGCGCCCAAAGGCAAACAAATGCAACGCGAAAATGTAGGATACGTTCATTTCGATGTAGAACATAGTGAGCGCAGTCGTTTTTAGACGTTGACTATTATCTTTGCAGCGGTATGGATGCTTTCCTTTAGTCATTTTGTAGTAACAATGTACCATCATAGACTTTACTCTGGTTAAATGAGGTGTCAGCTAGCCAAGTTTTAGTAATCGGTGATTATGAATGGTGCACATAAATTACATTTTAACCACGGCTACTGTTTAACCATCGTTTCGTAATCTATGATTACTGCGTTTTTAATCAATGTTGATGCACTTCGCCATCAGTAAATTTGTGGACGGTTAAATACTTGGCAATAATTAATTTGCAAGTTGTGCTACAGGGAATATGATTATTATACTAATTTAAATCCGTGATCATCAGGGCCTGAACGTAGTAATTGTAAACAAGAAGAAAACCCATAATTCTGATGGAAAAATATATTCTGGTTTCCTGGAATTATAACCACAAATTTTTATCAGTTTTGTAATTATCTGTAAGTAACATGAATTAACATAAACGAAATTGCTTGATTATATTACACTAAAAGAAGTTGTAAAAAAATAAAGGAAAGGACAAAACAAAAATTGCACTACGGAGATTCGAAGCGTGCTGTTGTGGATATAGCCCAAATCAGAGCCTTGTATTATGCAGTTAACTAAAGCGGCGCACGGAGGCTTACGGTAGTGAACTGCGCGCTCACCCGAAGGAACTTGAAAATTTTAACTGCTCAAGAGACCGGCCACTTTCATTTTGACCAAGTGTACATCGATTTAATCAGATATACCTATGTCCGAAATGTAACGGTTAGGAAGTTATTGATGGACGAATTTTTAAATGGAGAGAGGCATTATGGACGGGTTTCTACGTTTTAAAACATTGTGATAATATGATACATTATTGAAAATACTGCATCTTGTGTTATTCCAATACGTTTACTTAAGAAAATGAAATAATTACACAATACAAATTCTTAAGGTTGCCCTTCTTATGGATTCCATGAATTGTAAATTTATATCAGGCACCGGTACCGATTTTCTTTCCGACCTCAATGAAACACTTGATTAGCTTGCCAGTTTCAGATAACATCCGGTAAACAAGGAAAAAAACACAGCTAGATGGAACCTTTTGATTGGGAAAACGTCGTTTGTATTCCTCAAAAAAAAATCCATAAACTAAAGCATATCTGCACATATTCACTATGCGAATACACGAATTAAATGTCAAGTGAACGTATATTCAGTTGTGCATGTGTTCCGCTGGCGTGTGCCGTGCAAAAGATCTGATATAACACGTCAAGTATATAGTGAGGGTCACGTAAGAACTGTTCCTAAACAGTAAATGTTGTCGTCTTGTCAGTGTTGCCAACTGTTACCAGATATTACACGATTCTACGCACTAAATGACTTATTTACTTATCGCACTTTATGTTGGAATGTTATTCTAAATAATTGACTAATTTGTAACGTTTTTTTCTTAGCAAACTATACGGGAAAGGGATCAACAAGTCAAGTATTTTGTCTGGCAATACGAAATTCATTGGTTTGACTAAACAATTGACATAACCTAAAAATGTATTTCGTTTGACCACATGAAATTATTAGTACTAACTCCGAAAACTTACCTGACTATAGTTTTTAATTATAACCACAACGCAACACAAAATAACTATTATGTATTAATATTAATACTGATATTAATTGATTATTACTATGTTCAAATTTCACTAGCTTCCAGTAACCGGCTCAGAAATCTAGTACAATTTTAATTTCATGGAACTCCAGTACCGACAAATATTATCGATATTTGTCTCCGCTGCCAACATACCAGCTACAAAATCACTAACATTTGTAGTATTTGTCAATATCTAAATTCGAAACGAAGTTGGCAAAAATAAATTCAACCTGTAAACTAGAAAATCACCACAATTCACTAGCATATGTAGTAATGGGGGAAAAATGGTTAGGGTTCACCCTTAGGGTATGAAGTAAGCTGACCCCGACTATAGTAGAGGAAACCGCAAGATGTTCCAGTATTTCTCTCCAACCGTTAGATTTCGGACATAGGTATATCACGTTAAATCTACTTACCTTGAAGTATTTTACATTCCTACTGAGACATTCTGTATATACATAAGTTAACATATTGTAAATTTTATACTGAACAACAATGTAATTTTATTATTTCAACAATAACTCTTCACTTTCTACAATTTAATTCCACTCCCGTCAACAATGGGATTTGCTCTTCACACAACAACACAGTATTCGTTATTGCACTCCACAGACGACAATGACAATTTACTTGGAATATTGAGAACAACAATGAACTGTTAATTTTAACTAATATTCACAAAGCACTATTTACAGATCAGAACTGTCAGTTTTCAGTTCACAGTTCTTCTAGCTCAGTCACTCGAGTTCACAGTATCTCGAACCACAGACCTTCAGAGACAGTCCACTGTACTCGAACTCAGGTCCTCCAACTGCGATCCACTGCACTCGAACTCAGGGCTTCAAATGCTAACACAGCTGCCGACACACTCAAGTCGAACTCCGGTCTCGAAGCTGGCTTCACTGCTACACAAGACTCACTGGCTTGCTGTTAACTAGCTACAACACTGCAACTATTGATTGACTGACTGTTCACTTGCGTCTTCTCTTTTATAACCAAACCATAGTTTCTGGAAATTTCCGCAAGATTCCACTCTCGAATAATCTGGATTTCTCTCCTTTCTGCCGCGGTCGCTCTCTCCCCTGTCTTCTCTCCGCCATAGCACATGCCCCAGGAAGCAGATGCGCGCGCAACCCGCCCAAAACACGGCCGACTTAGCCCTTCCTCCGTCGGTCGTGAGATCGAATCTCGCGTGGCCGTCACAATATTGTTGATGAAGCACCCACTCATATGTGTTCCAGATAACGGAACAAGAAGGTGTTAATTAATATTAGGTACATTACAATTTCTTAAACGCATACTGAAATGTTGAGGTCTGAGTTAACTTTGCGTTAAATTATTATAGTTTAAACGATTTGTAAAGCATGTAGAATACATGCACTTAAATAATAAATAATACATCAAGTTAAGTATGTTTTAATTCATCATAAAACATGCAGCAGGTGTTTATGAATGTTAAGATGATCTTGTTTAAATGCATCCTAAACTTGAAGATGCAAGTGAAATTGATGTCGTCTTTCTTTGACGGAATCCTAAGATAAGAAAATCAGAGTTACGTGAATGACCCTGTTTGTTTCAGGGGCCGTATCCAGGGTGGCGGTGACATTAATACAGCCCTTGGTCTGCTGCCTGATAAACTCAAGACTGAACTGGCATTACACGTTAATCTCAGTGTCCTTAAAAAGGTAAGCAGGAACCGTAAACAAAGTACTATCAAGGGCTGCTTCGACAGCTTGTAAATTATAATATTTTAAACCTTCATATCTTTTATGTTATTAAAGATAGTTGAATGAAACTTTATCACAATAGAAAGCAATTTGAAGATTGATTGATTGATTGATTGATTGATTGATTGATTGATTGATTGATTGATCGATCGATCGATCGATCGATTTATTTATTTATTTATTTATTTATTTATTTATTTATTTATTTATTTATTTATTTATTTATTTATTTATTTATTTATTTATTTATTTATTTATTTATTTATTTATTTATTTATTTATTGATTGATTGATTGATTTATATTCCATAAATCTTACATGAGCAATGAAGCTTTAAGATGTGGAACAAGTCAAAATTTTATAATATTGCAATTACAATTTTTACAAATTTTTATAGTTTTACAATTTAGTAATTTTCTACAATTTTTACAATTTTGTGCAATTTTTTACAATATTCTGGCGAGATGTAGTGAGATGAGGTGAGGTCCGAGGATTCGCCAAAATATTACCCGGCATTTGCCTTTTGGTTGGGGGAAAACCTCGGAAAAATCCAACCAGGTAATCAAATCAAAGGGGGGGGGGTTATCAAGTCAAAGGGGTTGATGCCAAGGACTCGCCATAGACCATCCGGCTTCAGTCCCACGGCTGTGGAAAACCTCGGAAAAAACCAAAGACCAAAGGAGGATCCAACCCAAGCCCGAACTCAGCTCCGGATCAGCAGCCCAGCGAGTCTGCCGACTGAGCTACATCGATGGCTCTACTAAAAGTATACAATACATAGCCAATCAGATTATTAAATTTACAAACGCAAACGATCATTCATCAGTTGAGCTATATGTATAATACAAAACAAGTAGGCCTAAGTTAATTAAATTTAAGGCATAAACAATTCAACCAGTTGTGATATACAGAAATTGATAATACATATCATGCAAACTACTTCAAATTACAAACACAAACAATTTATCAGTAGAGCTATATAGATTACTATTCAATTTAAAGTATACACAATTCATCGGCCAAAACTATACAAATATATACAATACAAAGTAGCATACTTTCATTAAGCTATACAAATTTGTGCAATTAATATCAAGTAGATTAATTCAATTTATAATCATAAATAATTCATCAGTTGAGCTATACAGACTACTATACAATTTACAGCATAACAAAATTCATCAATTGAGCTATACAAACTACCATTCAATTTACAGCATATACAATTCATCAATTGAGCTATACAGACTACCATTCAATTTACAGCATATACAATTCATCAATTGAGCTATACAGACTACCATTCAATTTACAGCATATACAATTCATCAATTGAGCTATACAAACTACCATTCAATTTACAGCATATACAATTCATCAATTGAGCTATACAGACTACCATTCAATTTACAGCATATACAATTCATCAATTGAGCTATACAAACTACCATTCAATTTACAGCATATACAATTCATCAATTGAGCTATACAAACTACCATTCAATTTACAGCATATACAATTCATCAATTGAGCTATACAGACTACCATTCAATTTACAGCATATACAATTCATCAATTGAGCTATACAGACTACCATTCAATTTACAGCATATACAATTCATCAATTGAGCTATACAGACTACCATTCAATTTACAGCGTATACAATTCATCAACTGAGCTATACAGACTACCATTCAATTTACAGCGTATACAATTCATCAATTGAGCTATACAGACTACCATTCAATTTACAGCGTATACAATTCATCAATTGAGCTATACAGACTACCATTCAATTTACAGCGTATACAATTCATCAATTGAGCTATACAGACTACCATTCAATTTACAGCGTATACAATTCATCAATTGAGCTATACAGACTACCATTCAATTTACAGCATATACAATTCATCAACTGAGCTATACAGACTACCATTCAATTTACAGCGTATACAATTCATCAATTGAGCTATACAGACTACCATTCAATTTACAGCATATATTATTCATCAGTTGAGCTATACAGACTACCATTCAATTTACAGCATATACAATTCATCAATTGAGCTATACAGACTACCATTCAATTTACAGCATATACAATTCATCAATTGAGCTATACAGACTACCATTCAATTTACAGCATATACAATTCATCAATTGAGCTATACAGACTACCATTCAATTTACAGCATATACAATTCATCAATTGAGCTATACAGACTACCATTCAATTTACAGCATATACAATTCATCAATTGAGCTATACAGACTACCATTCAATTTACAGCATATACAATTCATCAATTGAGTTATACAGACTACCATTCAATTTACAGCATATACAATTCATCAATTGAGCTATACAGACTACCATTCAATTTACAGCATATACAATTCATCAATTGAGCTATACAGACTACCATTCAATTTACAGCATATACAATTCATCAATTGAGCTATACAGACTACCATTCAATTTACAGCGTATACAATTCATCATTTGAGTTATACAGACTACCATTCAATTTACAGCATATACAATTCATCAATTGAGCTATACAAACTACCATTCAATTTACAGCATATACAATTCATCAATTGAGCTATACAAACTACCATTCAATTTACAGCATATACAATTCATCAATTGAGCTATACAGACTACCATTCAATTTACAGCATATACAATTCATCAATTGAGCTATACAGACTACCATTCAATTTACAGTAGGCCTATATACAATTCATCAGTAGAGCTACACAGACTAGTAATCATTTTAAAAGCATATACAATTCATCAGCCAAACTATACAAACATATACAATCAAATTAGTTCAATTTACAAACATTGATTGATTGATTGATTGATTGAATCCTGGAGCAGTTATAATTTTTTTTCCCGAATTTATCCGTGTACGTGTCAACTTTAGTAAATATTCTAAAATTTCCATCAAAAATAAAGTCGAATTGAACTAGAATAAGTAGAAAGCTCTTAACGAAAGTCTTACTTGAAAGAAGATAAATATACGGTTGGAGAAATCAAATTTCTCAGCAAAAAACAAACATTTATGTTCATAAGTACAAATGAAGAAGTGAAATAGTATATTAAAGAATTCTTGTAGTACTCGTACTTTTCTCAGTCGAAGAAATCCTTACTGGCCACAAAATAATGGTAATACATCGCAAATTACAACTAAAAGTTATCGTGAAGTATATAATTGTATATTTCTATTCAACAAAATTATGTACAACACTTACATTATTAGTAAATGTGTACAAGTCATGTCATAATAATAAAGGCCTACAGGCTGCTTACATGAGTATCTTACGCGTATAATAAGGTTATGTCCATCCAACATAGAATGGGCTATTTTTAAGAACATTCTTTAACCCTTAAATTCACAAAGTATCCTATAGGATACAACAGGTTAATAGGCTATATGCTGTAATTTTAATAGAACAATAGAAAAAAATTGATAGGAAAATTAAATTTAACCAAAATTTCACAATACTACAATATTGTACAACATATAAAATATGGTTATTGCGATAGTTCTTTTCTTTACAGTCCGCCACGGTTTAATAAACTAGAGTGAAAAATGAAGTTTTGCCAATTTAAGGGTTAAGTAAATAGGCTATGTTCCATTTCGAAGAATGCTGGGATATTACGTTTTTTGAACTGTACGTTTATAGTAGGTAAATTTCTTGTGCTTTGATCTTGTATTTTCTAACCAAATACCCCTTCTTCAAGGTGACCATCTTCCAAGAGTGTCAACCGGAGTTCCTGCATGACCTGGTGCTCAAGATGAAAGCCTACATTTTCACTCCTGGAGATCTGATCTGCAGGAAAGGTGAAGTTGCTAGAGAAATGTTCATCATTGCCGATGGAATCCTGGAGGTCATAAGGTACCCTTAGTTCTCAGTTACTTAATATTATTAATCGCCGGGGTCCTGATATCGATACCTAAACAATGTCAAACATAACTTCCCTCCCTCTTCCTTTTCCACTTCCCGTCTCCCTCCCTAGCCCCTCTCCGCCGAACTTAAAATTATAACAGCAATTTTTGTGACACAATAAATGTCCACTTGTAATACGTTCACGACAGGGTCCTGTTACAAGGAGGCTCAGGTTGGCAGGACTCTGATTTACCACTCTCATAGACATTTCCATCTAGTGCCCATATCTGTAACATGTCCACTATGGTCAGTCCTTAGGGATTCAATCATGCGAAAGTGAATCTAATTTTACTCTCCATTGCTAAATAATGCTAAAATGTTGTACGGAGGATGTAATTTCAGTCTTCATTACCAAATATTAATAAATTTTTAGCAAGTAACCATGGAAAACTTAGTAATTTTTACCCTACTTAAATAACAAAGCCAATTGGATTAGAAACTAACAAAAATCAACATGTGACCAAACGTCCTGTGACAAAAATGTAATCTATGACAAATCTTCCGGTGACGAAAATATAATGTGTGACGAATCGTCCGTGAGACGGATCATTCGTGACAAATGATCCGGATCCGTGGTACTATCCCAAAGGGAAAAATATAGAGCATAGACTGGGATAAGAATTTTGAACTACAATATAATCTGTGATCTAACTCTCTGCATGCATATTGTAATTTGACGTCTTTTTCAGCGAGACTGGTAGGGTTCTCACTACGATGAAGGCTGGTGACTTCTTTGGAGAAATTGGCATCCTCAACCTGGATGGCCTGAACAAGTAAGCATTACCATTAAAAAAATTAAAAACATATTTCAACAACAAAAATCAATTGTTTAACAATAATATATTCATTGAAAAATTTATACTTTTATCGAAAATTCCGAAAGCACTGCCACGTAGACATGGCCAAGATATTAAAGTAACCATTAACATTGCATTTTAATTGTGTTCACTGCTTGAAATTTCTCGGTGTACTCATAATCAAGTCAGTGCCACAGTCTATAGTCCCGACGCTGTTATTCCCGGCGTGACTCCTCCTCTTTGCTTACTTCTTAGAAAGTGAAGGCTCTATAAAGTCTAGGTAGGTAGTATCGTTCGCCATTTTTGTTCTTACGTTGCCGAGCTACCATACGAGGAATCTATTTGCCACACCCTTAAACATTATCATGTCGTAGCTCCTATGATAATAAATCAAACGCAATAATAATAATAATAATAATAATAATAATAATGTTTTATTTTCGCTGGCAGAGTTAAGGCCATAAGGCCTTCTCTTCCACTCAACCAGCCTTAATCAATACAATACATAAATTTAAATTACTAATATTTTCATTACACTTAAAAGGTTCTCCAGCAATATTCTTCACTACACATTTATTTAAATTTAGATAAATCTATAAGGTAAAGTAGTAACTTAATTTATGAGCTAATTTAATTCAATTAATTATAATTAATTTAATATTTGAGATAGCTAGTAAAATGATGAAAATTAATTTAATATAAGCTTGCTAGGACTATGTTACAGGGAGAATATATATATTTCTATTTCTATAATGAGAATATTAATGTAATTGCCATGAGAGGTTTTGTAAATCTATTTAGAGAAATTAAAGATAATAATAATAAGAATGGACAGATGTTAGTTTCATTATAAGTAACAAATATTAATCAGCAATTCATCTGTTAAGTAAGAATTTATGTAATTTTGACCTAAATGAAGCTATTGTCCAACAACCCCTTATATCACTCGGAAGCGAGTTCCAATTTCTAGCAACTGAAACTGTATAGGATGAAGAATATAAAGATGTCTTGTGGTAGGGTATAATGAGTAAATTGTTATAATGAGATCTTGTACTTAGCTGATGATATGCGGATAAATTTTGAAAACGAGAAGCCAAATATATTGGGGTAGCGGTGCGCAGAATTTGAAATAAGAGAACAAGAGAATGCAGGGCTCGTCGATCGCTTAGCCTTAGCCAAGACAGAGTTTGGAAAGACGGGGAAACATGATCATACTTACGAATATTACAAATATAACGGACGCACGCATTATGCACACGTTGTAGCAAATAATTGAGCTGCAAATAACGTCTTCGTGTGCTTTCTGCGAACGCCAACGAAAGAGCTAAAATGGCGGGCGATTATATTAAGTATTTATCGAGCGTTAAGAAATGAATCAGCGAATCACAAGACGCACACGTTTAAATGTAGCCGACCTGCAACGCGATTGGCTGCCGGAAATTAGAGCGACGGGACTATAGTATATAGAGTCACGAAGCTCAATATATAGTAAATATGCATTCATAGGTAGTTGCTAACCACTAGGATCGCTACTATCGCCTCATCACAGACAATGCGAAATAGTACCTGCACAGTCTATTGTTTCTAGTACCCTCATAAACTCGAGCTTCGTGAATGTATATACCAGACTGTGTCAAGTACCTTACCTTGGAGAAATTACTGCTAGGATGCGAAACTTAATGGACATTCCCGTTTTAAACGAAATAGCAATGTAGAAAATGATCTTGCCGTCACCTGTTATGCGTAGGAATAACTAACTACTCGATGTGTCTAGCAGCAGTGGCGAAATTGTAACTTTGTTTACACATTTATTTTATTTTATTTACAAAGTATTTGATAAGCAATGTTGAAATATATTAAAAATAGGAAATAGAATGCAAAGATTATTATATAGTCGTATATTAAAAACTATTAAATACATTAAACAATACAAAATATATTAAATATTAAAACACGAAATTAAAGTGAATTAATTTACCCCATATTGAGGAACGCTCGTGTTATGGGTTCAATGTTGGATTGTAGATAATCAGAAAGAAGATTAAAAAATAAAAATTAATCTATACTAATAATAAATCTGTAGCCGAAATTTTTCTGGTAATTTTCGATTTTCCAAAAATAACTGGTCCTAACATACATAATTAACCACCCTGAAACCGAAAATCGCTTTTTTGAAATTTTTGTTTGTATGTCTGTCTGTATGTCTGTTTGTTACCTTTTCACGCTATAATGACTGAACGGATTTCGATGAAAATTGGAATATAAATTAAGTTCGTTGTAACTTAGATTTTAGGCTATATGGCATTCAAAATACATTATTTAAAAGAGGGGGTTATAAGGGGGCCTGAATTAAATAAATCGAAATATCTCGCTTATTATTGATTTTTGTGGAAAATGTTACATAACAAAAGTTTCTTTAAAAATAATTTCCGATAAGTTTTATTTCTCCCAAATTTTGATAGGACTGATATTTAATAAGATAACTGAGTTTTAAAATTAAAATAACTGCCATCTAAGGCCGTGTAATGAATTAAAAAACAAATGCCTTCGTCTATAAGAGGCCTTGGACAGCAACAATCGAAAGCTATGAAAGATAGCCTACAGAGAATGTTTCTGTGTTTGTATGAAGTAATATCGGAAGCTAAATTAACCGATTTGTATAATTAATTATTATTTCACCATTGGAAACTGTAGTTTCTCTAGATGGACATAATGCTATAATGTTATTACAGTAACTTCTGAGTGAATCGACGACAGGTAAGATTAAAATAGCTTCTTATGCACAGAAAACTTAATAGGCATTGGTTTCCTGTATTTCCTAAAATAATTTTTATGACCAAATGAGTGGTCTCTGGATCAAAATGATCGCATTTTAATTTTTTTAATACAATTTAAATTAAGTAACATAATAAACGATTTATCCTTCTAGCAATGTTCCCTGGATCAAATGTCCTATTTTAATTATGTAATTACTTTATATTTATTTCTAACGGGTGCAGCGGAGCGCACGGGTACGGCTAGTTAAGTAATAAAGAGAAAACAGTATGCATTACAAATAATATATGATTAAATAAGTGAACACAATTATAAAAGTTTATAACTAATATTCATAAGTAGAGCCCGGATGTTTAGGCATTTATTACAGTTAAAATAGGCAGGCAAAAAAGGCAATAAAAACGTAAAAAAGGTACAATAATCTTTAAAAGAGGCATTGTAAATTTTAAAAAGGTAAAATAAAATTTAGCAATAAATTTCACAACCATACAGAACAACCGGTAATGTAACTGTTTTATAAATTCTAACTTTCAGATTTTTTGACAGCAGACTAGATGGCAAAAGCTTCTCAACCGAATAATAACAGGCATTTCCCATATTTATTCTGCGTTTAATTTCCTCTCGAGTGTAATTTATATTTGTTACTGTTGCTCTAAGAAATTTGAATTTTTCAACCTCTTCGAAGGACAAATCTCCAATTTTTATATTTCCATTTCGTAAAATATTCTGGTCACGAGACATAATCATATACTTTGTCTTTTCGGGATTTACTTCCAAATCAATCGCTTTACTTGCTTCAAGTAAAATTCCCGTGTTTTCCCTAATCTTTTGTGCATTTTCTCCTAACATATTCACGTCATCCGAACAGACAAGCAGCTGATGTAACCCGTTCAATTTCAAAACCTTTGTTTGTTATACTGGAATTTTCTAATGCCATACTCTAGA
The DNA here is from genome assembly GCA_025594305.2 of Periplaneta americana. NCBI lineage: Eukaryota > Metazoa > Arthropoda > Insecta > Blattodea > Blattidae > Periplaneta > Periplaneta americana. Next base: position 163,701,806 of record JAJSOF020000011.1, read on the forward strand.
GCGAAGTTAAAAAGTAAAGGTGATAGTGCATCTCCCTGCTTTAGCCCGCAGTGAATTAGAAACGCATTTGACAGAAGCTGGCCTATACGGACTCTGCTGTACGTTTCACTGAGACACATTTTAATTAATCGAACTAGTTTCCTGGGAATACCAAATTCAATTAGAATATTATATAAAACTTCTCTCTTAACCGAGTCATATGCCTTTTGAAATCTATGAATAACTGATGTACTGTACCCTTATACTCCTACTTTTTTTTTTTCCAATATCTGTCCAATACAAAAATCTGATCAATAGTCGATCTATTACGCTTAAAACCACACTGATGATCCCCAATAATTTCATCTATAGTCCCGTCGCTCTAATTTGCGGCACCAATGGCGTTGCAGGTCGGCTACATTTAAACGTGTGTGTCTTGTGATTCGCTTATGAAGACGTTATTCATTTCTTAAGGCTCAATAAATACTTAATATAATCGCCCGCCATTTTGGCTCTTTCGTTGGCGTTCGTAGAAAGCACACGAGGACGTTATTTGCCGCTCGATTATTTGCTGAATTACAGTGCGTTTGATTTATTATCATAGGAGCTACGACATGATAATGTTTAACGGTGTGGCAAATAGATTCCTCTTATGGTAGCTCGGGAACGAAAGAACAAAAATGGCGAACGATACCACCTACCTAGACTTTATAGAGCCTTCACTTCCTAAGACGTAAGCAAGGAGGCGGAGTCACGCCGGAAATAACAGCGTCGGGACTATACGTATAACGAATAAAATCAGTTGTATTGCAAACTGAATTAATTAGAATGTCTAGTGATGTTAAGGTACGCAGTATTATCACCGGGTCTGGATTCCTGATGAGAGAACCTGACAACCCTGCTCGGAATATTAGTTGAGCCATGACATGGTTTGTGTTCGCTCTCGCAGGCGGACGGCGGACGTGCGGTCGGTGGGGTACTCGGAGCTCTTCAGCCTGTCTCGGGAGGACGTGCTGGCGGCCATGAAGGACTACCCCGAGGCGCAGGAGATCCTGCAGAGCCTGGGGCGCAAACGGCTCATGGAGGCGCGCAACGTGTCGCGCACCAAGACGTCCAGCCACCACGACAAGGGCGCCACCTCGACCGCAGGCTCGCCCGCCGTGCGCGACGGGGCGCTGGGCGCCGACGGGGATAGGGCCGGCAAGCGCATCGTGGAGAAACTGCGCAGCGACGTCAAGGGCCTCAAGAACGTGCTGCGCAAGAGCAGGCGCGGAGCACGGTAACTGCAAGACGTTCTTTAATTTGGCGCATTGGAGCCAGAGAGTTTCCGATACAATTATGGGAAGAAATTAGTTGTTAGTTTTAAGTGCCCTATTCATAGACAATACACCGTGTCGAAATGAAACCTACCGATAACAATCTGTGTATACACAACAATAGGAATAACAGGTTCGCCAATTTCACGATATAAAAACTTGTTGAGTTTCTCTACATTTTAGTGCAAGCGGCCGTATGTAACTTTTATGGATATCTATACTTGTTTTTTTAAAGATGGGGCATGACAGGAGCGTTGCGATCGGAAAAACAACTGAATGTAACATAGCGTGGTAGGCCTGTTGCTATCAGCGTATTCCGAATCTCACCGGTCCGGTGGCATCAATGACGTCACGTTTTAGCGAAATAAGGAACAAAACTGCTGGAAGGATCGATGGCTGTCATGGCGACTGTACAAGTTGTTGTCTGTGCTACGTTAGCAAAATTTTGCGAAATTTCCGTACTGCCATCTCGTTCAAAGAAAAGAGAGCATAAACAATTTATTTCTTGAACCGGTAGTAATAACTGGTCCGTTGACATGTTCGCTCATAAGTCATTAACATATTGTTTTTACGTTGTGCTCATTACAAACAATACAGCAGAACTAAAGCAGAACACACCGCCATGACACAACAGTGCACGATGTCATTCGTCTGCTAATTCCCGCCCTATACAAGAACCAATCAGATTCACTGATGGCGGCTGATGGAGACTGCCACCATCTCTGCAAGTTGATGGCACCGGTGCGACACCGGTGGAGCATCAATGACGTCATCGGTGGAATTCGGAACGCCGTGATGCCATCGGATTGCTCACCGGTGAGATTTGGAATACGCTCTATGGTAACAACGGTTGAGTTCCGGTCAGGCTCTCTACCACTGAGCAATCGAGTTCGTCTCACGCCAAAGGCTCGGAATTATCCTTTCATACTGGCGACTCTGTTGTAGAGTACTGTCCATAGCGTCTGAAAGAAACTTTACAAATGTAATCTTCATCTTACGATGTTTTGTGACGTATACACGTCTTACAATACCTTTTCTATTTCGTCACTAAACATCGTAAGATGAAGATTACATTTGTAAAGTTTCTTTCAAGCCATAAGCAGTGCTGACTAGATCAGACGCTATGGACAGTACTCTATAACAGAGTCGTCAGTATGAAAAGATAATTCCGAGCCTTTGGCGTGAGACGAACTCGATTGCTCAGTGATAGAGCGCCTGACCGGAGAACAGGAAGTCGCAGGTTCGATTCCCGCTCGAGGTTGTGAAATTTTTCTTTCATACCATGGCATGATTGTGACTATAATAGTATTTAAATTCAACGGTTGAGTTGCCAAATTTACAGTTCCCACGTGGCGAGTGCTTAATAGCTCTGTTGACATTTATTGTGCACACAATGCTAGCATTGGTACGTTTCGTCTTTGATTCTCTGTCGATTTTTGTATTGTTTTCTTACCTTCGCGTCAATTGCCTATGAATGTTTTAACGTCAGCCATCTTAACGACAATTGCTACCTTCCATCAGCTGGCAGCATGGTAGTCCATATTGGCAACATGGCACTGTAGTTCCAAGCTCGGCCGCTTAACTGTCATGTCCCATCTTTCAAAAAAACAAGTATAGTTAGTTCATTTGTTTATCGGTAGGTTTCATTTCTGACACGGTGTATTTTTGAGACTTTGACTTCTGTAAATTGAGATTTGACGATCTTGTTATAATCTTGGCAATCACAATCACTGCCTTCTAAATGGATTAAACCGATAGTTGGAATAGAATAGGTATTGTCACAATCAAAACCATCTTTTGAGTCACAAATCAATGAAACAATTGAACATCGGTACATGTTATAAGCGATTGTTAGCCATTCTTGCAGCTTTATACAGCTTGTATAAGAATAATTATTTCATTTTAAAGTAATTTTAGTTTGATGATATGGAAGAGAAGAAGATGCCACCAATGACAGACTATGAAAGGGACATATTATCTTCCTGACAGTTGACAGAGTTATTCCCTGCATGTCTGCAGAAACTACTTGAAAATTACCTGAAATCAATATGCAGCAAACATTATGACGACAGCAGGATTATAAATTAACTGTATATCCAACTGTATAACCTGTCCTCTAAAGAATTAAACAGTCAAAATCAATTTTTTATTGGGTTATTTTACGACGCTGTATCAACATCTAGGTTATTTAGCGTCTGAATGATATGAAGGTGATAATGCCGGTGAAATGAGTCAGGGTCCAGCACCGAAAGTTACCCAGTATTTGCTCGTATTGGGTTGAGGGAAAACCCCGGAAACAAACCTCAACCAGGTAACTTGCCCCGACCAGGATTCGAACCCGGGCCACCTGGTTTCGCAGCCAGACGCGCTGACCGTTACTCCACAGGTGTGGACGTCAAAATCAATATTAAGGCATCAATCCTTACCTATAGCATAAAATAATTATGAAAGAAGTTGTACGAGTATTAATGGAGGAACAGATAATCCTCTTTGATTATTATTCATTAATGAATGTTGAAACGTGACGAGGATATCTAGTACAGTCTGTTTATCAAATCTGTACCTTTATTTGAATTTATTATCTGCTATATCCAATAATACGCTAAGGAACATGAAAGCTTTAATAATCTCCTGTATGTCCTTAATATTCTACAAAAATTGAACAATTTTCGAAATATCAGCAATTTCTCTTATGTCCACGAACGAAAGTCAAAGTCTAGATTTTCGGCGATTTCGAAGTAAAGTCACGATTGAAGTTTACTTTCGTCAAAGTGTCGATTGTGAATAGGAAAATGGTGAGACTTTGTACTTTCCAAAGTCAACTTTGGTTCAAAGTCTCATCTATGAATACGACCCTTAGTAACATTGTTAATAAGGTCTATGAATACGACTCTAGAGCCTTGGTTTTTCTGAACCGACGCATGCGAGGTGCAAGACCCGCCTCGCACAAATCCAAACTACAGAGAGACAGTGAGTGGTTTCTATATCTATAAGGTGCTAGATCTGCGTACCTCGCAGCTATAGAAACCACTCACTATCTATAAGGTGCTAAGTCTGCGTACCTCGCAGCTATAGAAACCACTCACTATCTGTAAGGTGCTAGGTCTACGTACCTCGCAGCTATAGAAACCACTCACTATCTCTCATATAGTTCGGATTTGTGCGAGGCGGGCCTTGCACCTCGCATGCGTCGGTTCAGAAAAACCAAGGTTTTAGCAAGACTGTTAACAAGGTCTTTCTATACGTAGAACGAAGGACGAGTCGATGGAGCTGCAGCCCCTGAACCCAGGGTCTGTGGACACGGGGCGTAAATCAGTGAGTCACTCCGGCAAGGGTGTCCTTCTCAGAATGTCCCGGGTTCGCAGCGACGAGAACTACTCCCGGGAGGAATCTCTTGAAGACCAACCACCGGCGGCACCCACTGCGAAGCTGGGCGAAGGCCTCCCGCTGTTGCAGCGGCTGAGACTGCTCAAGGAGAAGCAGGACCGCGAGGAGCGGGCAAAGCCGCTTCTCACACCGACGTCGCCGCCCCCTCAGATCACGACCACGCAGGAGCCCGAACCCCAGGAGCAGGAGGTGATCGGAGCAGGCCTGCCGCTCATCCAGCGGCTTCTGCTGCTCAAACAGAAGGAGGAGCGCGAGCGGCAGGCCGTGCAGGCCACGGCGGCCGTGGCGGCGGACGTGCTGGCCTCCACGGCCAAGGAGGCGGAGGCCAGCGTGTCGCCTCCAGCGGCGAAGCCCTCCAGCGACGAGTCCAGGCACTCCTCGTCCAGCAAGGAGCACTCGGAGGACGAGTCTGCTTTGATGAGCAGGAAGCCCTCGCTGCTCAACAGGCTTGTCTCTGTCAAGGGGAAACAGGGCGGCGCCGGGACGTCAACCGGGGGCGCGACGGAACCCCGAAAGCGGCGCCCCTTCTCAGAGACAAGCTGAAGCTCCTGACCCAGAAGGAGCCGGCAACGCCTCAGCCTTCCTCGTCGTCGTCCTCGTCGACGGGGACCATCACCTCTCCTCCCAAAGTGCAGACTGCTCAAACGAGTGTTAAGAGTGACGGTGAGGGTGCTAGTGTACCTGTGCTCAAGAAGCAGCACTCATGGAGTCTGTTGAAAAAGGCGTCGATACTGTCGACGCAAAACGCGAGTGAAGTTACCCCCGCTTCCAGTGTAGTACAACCCGCGGACGCGACCCCGCTCCGGACAGCGATAGTGAGAGATAACAGTGATAGTGAGTCCGTTCCTTCGAAGCCGCCCAGCGAGGTGAGTGCGTCTTTGTTGAAGCAGCGGCCCGCGAAGCTCTCGGGCGACGACCAGCAAGTGCCGGACAAGCCCAAGGGCGAAGACGCTCCAGAAATTGCTCAAGCCGACGTGAAAGAGACGGAAGACAATAAACAGCAAGAAACGGAGTGCAAAAAGGAGGACGACAGTGTGGACGAGGCGGTGACGAAACCTGTCGTGGAGGTGACGGATCCCTCGCCAGAGACTCCTCAAAGAGATCGACTGAAACCCAACCTCCTGCGTCTGCAGCAGGACACAAAGTTCTACATGTCGATCGACGACCTCTCGCCAGAGTACTCCGGCCTGCCTTTCGTCAAAAAGCTCAAGATTCTGAACGAGCGTCAGAAACTTGCTGAGCTGGAGCAGAAAGTTGCGCACGTGTTCATGCGCAGCTCGAGCCTGGACAGCAGCAACGCGGGAGGGTGCGGGGACTCCGGGGACTACTCCCTGGACCCCACAAACCTCACGAGGAGTCACTCCGAAGCGAGCGCCATGCAGTACGTGCGAGCTCAACAGCTCAGCAGGGACTCTTTCTGTAGGAGGAGGGAAGGCGACGAGGAAAGGTCGACCTCCACGCCACCACAACGCCCCACCGACCTCCCTCAGCCGCCGGAGGCCGACGCGACACAGTCGTTGACGTCCCCGGAGAGCAACGAGACGTTAGAGCGAAGAAATCTGAAGAGCATCCTCAAGAAACTGTCGGCCAGCTCGCTGTTCTCTGGCAGCGTCGAGGACACAAAGGCGCCGACCACCGAAAGCGATAAGCCGGAGGCGGAGGCGACGACCCAAGAAGCGCCTGTCGCCCCGCCGGCGCCCAAGCCGCCCACGGTGGACCTCCACAAGCTGATGAGGGCGCCCACCATCGAGGGTTATGCTGCACGGCACAGCAAGTTGACGAAGAGCGTCACGTTCAACCGGGACACTCTTCAGTCTCCCCCTGCCACCGCCACGACACCGACCAAGCTGACGCAGGAGCCCTCCGGCAGTCTGTTCCCCCTGCCAGACCCGGTGGCCCCCACACCCTCGCCTCCCAGTACAACCGCAGTTGCTCCACAGGAAGCTTTAACGACGGCGCTGCCCTCCCCCGCGGCGCCGGCCATCATATCAACAACCGAAAGTCCTCCCAAGCCCAGCGACCCCCCCGCGGCTACGACGGAGGAGAAGAAAAAGCCTCAGGTGTCCTTCCTCGTGCAACATCCTCATCAGATCCCGCTGTCTGCGAACCAAAAGAATTTCTTCCGTCCCTCTCTTCTCCTGCCATCGCACACCAGCCTCGAGGAGGAATACTTCAACGAAGTCATCGTGGGCATCAAGCAGGTCATCCAAGGTCACCTGGTAAGTCCTTCTGTGACCACGTGCCACAAGTTATTCAGTTCTGTAGCCATTACGAAACTTCACTACATTCATTTACATTTGTTGGAATTGGTTTAAATTAGATTCAAATTACGTTAAGTTGCATTACATTATTTCTCATTCGTAATGAAAAGTAAGCGTTTACTTAAGAATACTAACATTGCCGTAAAATTAAAATTGTAACACCATTCACGATAGGATCGTGAACATAACAGCTAAGAGCGTATTCCGAATCTCACCGATGAGCAATCCCATGGCATCACGGTGTTCCGAATTCCACTGATGACGTTATTGATGCTCCACCGGTGTCGCACCGGTGCCATCAACTTGCAGAGGTGGTGGCAGTCTCCATCAGCCGCCATCAGTGAATCTGATTGGTTCTTGTATAGGGCGGGAATTAGCAGACGAATAACATCGTGCACTGTTGTGTCATGGCGATGTGTTCTGCTTTAGTTCTGCTGTATCGTTTGTAATGAGCACAACGTAAAAACAATATGTTAATGGCTTATGAGCGAACATGTCAACGGACCCGTTATTACTACCAGTTCAAGAAATAAATTGTTTATGCTATCTTTTCTTTGAACGAGATGACAGTAGGAAAATTTCGCAAAATTTTGCTAGCGTAGCACAGACAACAACTTGTACAGTCGCCATGACAGCCATCGATCCTTCCAGCAGTTTTGTTCCTTATTTCGCTGCAATGTGACGTCATTGATGCCACCGGACTGGTGAGATTCGGAATACGCTGTAAGATACTTGGTAACCATGGAAACATAACAACGACGTCATTTATTCTTGTATATACTAGAGCGCTGTGTGATTGTGAATTGTTTGCGGAAGCCCTCTGAGCCAATGAGACTGTAGCATTTCCAATCAGCTGCTCATGCTGCTACACGAAACGTTGCTGTGTTGGTTTGCTACATGCTATGTTACATGGTGTTACAACTACGTGCGTAATTTGTGTGTTTTTTTTTCCTTCTCTGTGTAAGAGTTCACTCTCTTTCAGCGGACTGGTAGAAATGTTGTATATTTAGGATTTACTTGTATATTTTTCTAGCAATAATAATAAAAAAACATTGGTCAATTTTTATTACTCTACTGCCACTTCCAACGGACTCCTAACGAATATTCACACGTTTATCACTGGGATTGAGGTGCTGGAAATCAATTTAGAACACTTTTATCTCAGCCACGACACATTTCAATTTTTATTGTACAATATAAATGCAATTATCACTACAATGACACAGTAATTCTTGCAGATAACACAGAAACAACTTCGTAAACGTAATTAAGAGTCCAGTTTCACTTTACTTCCACTAGATGACTTTTGAGTTCCAGGCTATAGGCGTAGCATGGATTCCAATATCCGCAAACGAAATGAAACTGTGAGGAATGTTACAACAGGTGTGCTAAACGTTAGGAATGTTACAATAGGTGTGTAGCACGTTAGGTTAGATTAGGTTTTGTTAGGTGTGTAAGATAATATGAATGGTTACCACAGTTGGCGACACTGCAATCATTCTCCCACTCCACCTCAAATAACGTCACAAGGACGGAATATGGCCGCCTTCTTCCTTCAAGTACGACGATTTTGCTATATAAATAAGAAACCTATTTAGGGCGGGCTGGGTGGGACCACAGCTCTCCCAGTGATCACATCGAGTTTCTACTACTCCACACTACAAAACTAAGGTATTTTCAGTGTTTGTTTTTAATTTCCTATACTGGCAGTACAGCAATAAAAATTCACCTAAACATTAGCATAAACAAGGCTGTTTGAATTTGTAAACTCATTTTGACTTCTAATGTGTAAGTTCGCGCTTATAAACTACGTAATTCATTGTGAATGCTTAATCATTAAATAATACAGGTACAATGTTAATATTTACATTATGCTTATGTTTCATTTTCATTGTGAATATGTTCTTGATTTGCAAACTTTCTATAGATTTTTCGTATCTCTCGCATTTCATCTCTCGTAAGTTGGCAGGTTTGATGTTAAGGCGCTCTGCGATTGTCAAGAATGGAGGGAGTATGACCATAGTCTAGTATATACAGTCATGAAGCTCAATAAGTAGTAAATATGCATCCATAGATAGTTGCTAACCACTAGGATCGCTACTATCGCCTCATCACAGACAATGCGAAATAATATCTGCACAGTCTATTGTTCCTAGTACCCTCACAACTCAAAGTTCGTGACTGTATATACTAGACTATAGTATGACCAAGAGCAAGAAGATTATTATAGTTCCTTGAGTAAGACGTTGAATTCAACATTTCGCAGATACTGCTTTGCAGCACTATGCAACATTATCTATCTATCTATCTATCTATCTATCTATCTATCTATCTATCTATCTATCTATCTATCTATCTATCTATATCTATCTATCTATATCTATCTATCTATCTATCTATCTATCTATCTATCTATCTATCTATCTATCTATCTATCTATCTATCTATCTATCTATCTATTTATTTATTTATTTTGTTTCTGATTTGCAGGACGAGATCCAGAACAAGTTCCAGTCCCAGTTCCAATCCTTGGAGCTAGAAGTGAAGAGAAGAGATGAAATCATCTCTCAACTTCAGAAACGGATACATGAACTGGAGGTTGGTTCTGCAGCAAGCATAAAGCAAAGAATAAAATTGTTGTTCAGTCAAATGTCTGCAGTCAGGTCTGAACCTCACAACCAGGCACCATGTATGAGGCAACAAACAGATTCTAGTGACAAAATTGACATTTTAAAGTCATTTTTCCACAGGTTTATTTTTGCTGCATTCACATTCAAATATTATTGGTTGGCAACAAATTTCATGCTTACAAGTTGAAATTTTTACTGTATGTTCTGAAAAGTATGGTTAACAAAACTACAGAGCCCGTTTTGGATAAATGAAATATTTTGAAAAAAATAAAATAAAATAAAATAAAAAAAAATAATAATAATAATAATAATAATAATAATAATAATAATAATAATAATAAATATGTTTATCCATGACCATAACGAAAAAACATGCCTTTACTAAATACTTTTGCGTTTGTAAAGTAGGCTTTTATTCAACATTATTTTATTCCACTAGTGAGATAAAGACTTTACCTCACAGTTTGAACTTTATCTCACAGTTCATTAGTATGTTCCTAGTACCCGGGCACACACGTATACTTTTCCATTCAACTATTACTAAAGAAGTTAATATATTAGTTACTAGATGTCACTACCTCTACTTCTTTATTACCATTTCTTAAATATACATACACTCAATCTCCTTCTCTTTTCTCTGTCTACTAACGTCGTAATTTGTGCATTGCATCCATATCTAGAACCTGCGAAGTTGGTTTTATAGGATTTTAAAACAACACGTGTTAGTCAACTGAGTTAAACGGTTAAACAGACACGATGATAAATTACGTTTTAATATTCCTCCTAAGTTTACAGAAGTAAAATGTGAAATTATTTTAATCACATTAGTCCCGTGAACACTTCTAAATAATCCCTGAAACTTCAAAAAGACGCAAATACACGTTCAAAATGAAAAAAATATATATTAAAATTATATAATTAATTATAATTTGTTATTTATCCAACGCCTTAGATACCATTCTTCACTAATCATGGCCTCCTACATCATGACCTACCTAGTACACGTATCTATTCTAAAATCCTTGCCATGATACCTGATTATGTGAAGACTCATTTTCAACATATTTTCTTTTATAAAACAGGATTTTTCGTTATGGTCATGGATAAAATTACGTATGGTACTTGTGAGCGTGATCTTTATTGCACTCGTGTAATTTAAGCACTCGGCTGACGCCTCGTGCTTAAATCTTTCCACTCGTGCAATAAAGATGCACTTACCTCACAAGTACCATAAATAACTATTTTCGGACACTAAAGAAATTAATTTTCAAACTGATTTTGTGAGTCAATTCCACATTAAAAATTCAGATTATTGCTCTGTTGTTAAATTATAGGTATGTCAAAGATGCTGAACAATTTTTTCAATCGTGTAATTTATATCTTTTGGGAGTGGATACAATTTTAAAAATTAAAATTAAAAAAATATGTAATGCTGCAATTCAAAAAAATGTTATAATGAAGCTTGGAGTAGAAAGTTGACCCACTTCATCCCTTAAGTGCTCTTTGACCTCCCAACTGTCTCCTAGTTGAGAATCACTGTTCTGTTCTACATACTGTATTAGGTGGAATAAGTATAATATATAATGTTTTCTTCTCGTACAGCATCCTGAATCCTCAGGAGGGGACCACGAAGGCGATGAAGGCGACATGTCAGATGCAGATGATGGATCTGACCAGCCATTCATGGTAAATTTCCACCAGGAACATCTTAGTACCGATTGTAGGTAGTAGAGGTATGACTTTTCAGTTGAGTAATTCGTTGTGAACTGAAAAGGCATTGACTCGATTCTCGGCGGAGAAGAAAGACTTTTGTCTTTCACATCATTCATTTCTATCTGTTATTTCCCACCTAATATTCTCCATTTTCCTGTACACTTTTTTCTCTTTTTTTCTCCTTATTTTGTTGTTGTTGTTTTCTAATGCCAGGCGTTTGACAATAAAGTCATTTGACCTCTTGCACTCCAATATCTTTCAAAGATATTAACCAGGTCAGCCACTGAAGCACAGATTTTGAGGTGTTCCGAACAGGGTTGAGAAAAACCCAGGTATTTAAAAAAAGACCCAACCCAGTGGGTTTTACTGGGTTTTTATGGGTTTCTTTGGATTTTTATGGGTTTTATTGGATTTTTCTCTAATGGGTATTAAATAGTTTAATTTCGTGACTAAGTGATTCGGAACACCAACATATTCTAAGAACTACTTCATGAGCAAAAACTGGTAAATTAAATAAGCAAAGATTGGTAAATTATTATTAAATATTCTTAAGTTGGCAGCCTGCCCTTCCACTATCTTGCTAATATGTTAGATCCAAGATTCAGAGGGGCAAGAATAACTGCAGATCAAGAGGAAAGTGCAGAAAATTGGCTCACAGAGATTCATCCAGAGTGGGTGACAAGTGTTATGTCTTTTAGGATTGCTGATTCTGATTATTTTCCTGCTACTATGTTTTCTGACGCAGTTGTACAACAGTTCAGTCCAAAAAATGGTGGAAAATAATGGAATTGAAAACAACAAAAAGGGGAACTTGCCAACAGGATTTATTAGCTTTGTGAAAAATTTAATTTCTTGCCCTGCCAGCACTGCATCCATTGAAAGAATCTTCTCCACCTATGGGCTTGTTTGGTCAAAGTTAAGAAATAAGTTAGGAGAGGAAAAAGCTGAGAAATTAGTCAAGATCTACAGATTTCTGCATGTTAAGAAGGACTGAATTGTGATGTAGTTAATATTAATACCATTCTACAATAAAACACCGTGTTGGTGAAAGTAATTTTTTCTTTATAATGAAACATTACCTGATTAATAACTTCTGCTGACAAATTGTTATAGTAAATAAATATGATGCACCTTTTTGTAATATTTTGTATGTTGATTAAATTACGAGAAATAAATATATGGGTTTTTTTTTGGGTTTTGTGTCGGGTTTTATTGAAGGGTTTTTTTTTTTTAAAAACTCATATGGTTTTTTTGGGTCGGGTTAAATTACAACAACCCTGGTTCCGAATCCATTTCTTGGTTTGAGTTGCACAATGGGCAGTTAGGGGACTGATATATTCCAATTCTATGCAGGTGTTTGGCCAAACAATCATGGCCTGTTGCCAATCTAAATGCAGCTACAGACGATTTTCGTGATAAATCGGGAATTAACTGTGGATTATGACGCAGAGAGTTCCATTTTTTCACTTGAGATTGTGTTATCAAATTTTGTTTGTCTCCTCATTTTGTAGTCTCTAGTAAAACCCCGATTTTTTGTGACTTCGAATTAATATAAACATAGAAATTTCAGTCCCCAAAATTATTCCATAAGAAAAATGTATTTTTATATTCCATTTCATGTAATTTGCTTCAGAAGAAAACTCGCATTTATAACTTCTGATTTTTGTACAGAAGGAAACTTTCCGCCATTGAGTTTAAACTTAACGGGCAAACCATAGCAATCATTAACAAGAGGAGTTGGAGGCGTGCTACTTACTAACTGTTTGACAGGATGTTCCTACAATATGTTAGCGTTCCTTGTTATCCTTCCTCAGTCTAGGCGTGCTTGTAACCAGGCTAAGTTCAGTTCCCGTCATTTATAATTACTTTTCTCAGTCAAGATGATGGATATTGTAATTGATGTGCTGGTGTTGGTGTTCTCAAATTACTTTCTATTTAATACAGACGTGGACAAATTATTAGACTAAATTAATTATATGTGCAACGAAGCTGTATTTATTGGTAGAAATAATGAACAAAAATGTATTTTGCACAGATATAATGAACAGAAAATTGAGTCTGGAGGTACTAATATTTTGTGAACATTCCCTTATTCTTTATTAACACGTTGATTTTGTCAGGGATGCTGGAGACCAAAGTTTGATACTTTCTTTGAATATCAGCATCATTTATCCAGATATAAGACAGTGATTAAATGAGTCCATGTTTTGTTGTAAGCCTCTTTTTGTTCACTTTCTTCTTCAGTATAGATCACAGATTTTCAATTTCATTCATGTCCGGTCTCCTTGCAGGCCATGGGAGAATATCTTCTGCAGTGTATAATTAAAACATCAGTAGTACCAACATAGCCAGAAAAAAATATACTTAACCATTGGAAAAATATACCAGAATATGTAAACAATCATATTTACAACAATAGAGACTCTGTGAATTATACTGAGAGTTGGTATGATGAATTATATTATGTTTGCAAGAAAACGTTTTAGTCTAATAATTTGTCCACGTCTGTAGGTGGTAGATGACATTACATACACTGATATCAAAGAAGTCGTATGTCCTGTTTGTGTGTATTTCCAGAGCGAATATGACAATGCAAGGAATGGAAGACAATTTCCTATTTTGGAGAGAACGTACATAGATGCTAAAAATTCAGGTCCCTAATAATTTCTCTAGAATCACTGAATATAACAGCTTATTGAAAATAAGAAATCAGATACAACAGATTTTGAAATATCAAGTAAATGCCTTCAACTTTTCCATCCAAATTTGTAGCTCGATAACTGAAGGATTTATGAAACGAGAAAAGTGGACATGTAACACCAGTACCTACTCCATTTTGATTGGACAGCAAGGATATATCAAAATATCGTAATCTGTATTTTTCGGCATTGCAGTATATAACGATAACTTATCGTGTGTTGTATTGCACACCCAGAGAGGAGACTCTGTGGATACAGTCCTCGCCTCCCCACCACCGACACTACCAGACGAGGAACTGGAGGAGGACGGAGAGGTCGTGGAGGTGGTGCAGCAGGAGCAGCCGTACCAGCGCATCCGGTCACAGCGACAGCCGTACCGCCGCTCATGGGAGGATCACTCGGAGGAGGAAACAATGGAGCTGCTGGATCTGCCACGCTCCATGAGCCCGCAGACCGTGTGGTGCGCTGAGGACGAGGAGGAAGAGGAGGCGTCGAGGGAGTGCGTTGCTATCAACATCGTGTCCTCCGAGTCCTCATCGTCATCGTCATCATCCTCAAGCGAGTCCAGTAATGATGAGGACGACGCGTTTGCTGCAGACGATATCCAGAGCGTGGGGCACAACAGGGATTGGGAGGTACGTAACAAATGCTCAGGCTTGTTACGGGCAGGTTCTTGAGGCTAGACTCAACTGGACTGATCTTTGTTGTAATTTACTACTCTGGAATATGACTCGCTACACTGATTGACGCAACTGACATGAATTGAACTGAAGTGCACTGGACTAGCAGAATTGCTGAAGTGGTCTGAATGCTCTAGACAGGACCAGTTTTAATAGACGAGGGAACTGAAATGAAATGCGCTGGGATGACTTTCAATTCAATTCAATTCATTTCAATTTATTTGGCCATTAGACATACAGTTTTAGACTTCGTCAGAATACATTGAAAAAAACATATAAGTACATTTAAAAAGCACTAATAACAGAAACAGTGAAATTTAAGTAATACAATGAAAACATGAAATAATTTGAAACTTTTAAATTGAAGAAAACTAACTACATTGCAATTAAAACTTATTTATTAAAATACAATTTCATACAAATTTGTGTTGAAAAACTCAGCAACTGAATAAAAGGGATTATTTAATAACCAATTGTAAAATCTAGCTTTGAAACTATTGATTGGTAATTTATAATATTGATTAGGGAGCTTATTATATAATTTCATCCCCATAATTAAAAAGTTTGTGTTGCTCTTATGTAATCTACAATATGGAATATTAATTTGTTCACTATTTCTAATTTCATGATCATGTATATTGGTCAGTAATGAGTAATTTTCGATATTTAGTCTAGTGTAAAGTAATAGATCATATATATATATATATACAAATTTATGATTGTTAAAATCCGTGATTGTCTGAAAAGTGGCCGACAATGTTCCAGATAATTTGATTTACATAAAATTCTAATGGCCTTTTTTTGTAAAATCAAGACGCTTCCAATTTTGATTCCATTTCCCCAGAAAATTAGGGCATATCGAATTATCGACTGAAAGAAAGAAAAGTAGGCACATCTTAAATAATTTTGAGGAACGCAAGTCGTTAATTTCTTTAGCAAATATAAAACTCTTGATAGCTTTGTGCATATGTACTCGATGTGCTTATCCCATGTTAAACTGGCGTCTATAAAAAGTCCCAGAAATTTTGTGTAGTTGAGTTTGTTGTCCTTATTTATTAGAGAGATAGACTGGTGCAAAATGAAGTCTCTACAGTGAAATGGATTGAACTGGCTGGAATTATTGACCTGGAATTGATGGAACTGGCTAGAATAGTTGTAACAAAATTGCGTAGACTGGCTGAAATATGTGCACCAAATTGAGTGGATTACACAGAATAATTGCATCTAAATTTAGTAGATTATCTGGAATAATTGCACCACAATTGAGTGAACTGGTTGGAGTGACTGAACCGAAATTGAGTGAACTGACTGAAATAATTGCACCAAATAAAGTATACTGGCTAGAATAATTACACCAATTGCACGAAATTGAGTGTACTGGCTGGAATAATTGCACGAAATTGAGCAGACTGGTTGGAATAATTGCACGAAATTGAGTGTACTGGCTGGAATAATTGCACGAAATTGAGTGTACTGGCTGGAATAATTGCACCAAATTGAGCAGACTGTTGGAATAATTGCACGAAATTGAGTGTACTGGCTGGAATAATTGCACCAAATTGAGCAGACTGGTTGGAATAATTGCACGAAATTTAGTAGACTGGCTGGAATAATTGCACCAAATAAAGTGTACTGACTGGAATAATTGCACCAAATTGAGTGGACTGGCTGAAATATTTGCACCAAAGTTTAGTAGACTGGTTGGAATAATTGCACGAAATTAATTCAGCTAGCTAGAATATTTGCACCAAAGTTTAGTGGACTGACTGGAATAATTGCACGAAATTGATTCAGCTAGCTGGAATAATTGCATCAAAGTTTAGTAGACTGGCTGGAATAATTACATCAAATTGAGTGGACTGGTTGGAGTGAGTGAATCGAAATTGAATTGACTGGCTGGAGTGACTGAATCGAAATGGAATCGACTCGAGACAACTGAATCGAAATTGAATTGACTGGCTGGAGTGACTGAATCGAAATTGAATTGACTGGCTGGAGTAGATGAATCGAAATTGAGTTGACTGACTGGAGTGACTGAATCGAAATTGAATGGACTGGAGACAACTGAATCGAAATTGAATTGACTGGCTGGAGTGACTGAATCGAAATTGAATGGACTGGAGACAACTGAATCGAAATTGAGTTGACTGGCTGGAGTGACTGAATCAAAATTGAATGAACTGACTGGAGACAACTGAATCGAAATTGAATTGACTGGCTGGAGTGACTGAATCGAATTTGAATGATCTGACTGGAGACAACTGAATCGAAATTGAATTGACTGGCTGGAGTGACTGAATCGAATTTGAATGATCTGACTGGAGACAACTGAATCGAAATTGAGTTGATTGGCTGGAGTGACTGAATCGAATTTGATTGAACTGACTGGAGACAACTGAATCGAAATTGAATTGACTGGCTGGAGTGACTGAATCGAAATTGAATGAACTGATCGGAGACAACTGAATCGAAATTGAATTGACTGGCTGGAGTGACTGAATCAAAATTGAATGAACTGACTGGAGACAACTGAATTTGAGTGAACTGACTGGAGTGAATGAACCCAAATTGATTGAACTGGTTGAAATGATTGAACCCGAATTTAGTAGACTGGCAGAAGTGTCTGAACCGAAATTTAGTGGTGTGACTGAACCGAAGTTAGTTGGACTAGCTGAAATGACTGAGCCGAAATTTAGTGAGCCACCTGGAATGAATGAATCGAAGTAAACTGGAATATAATAGTAGGATGAATTGTCTGATGGACCTAACTGTGGACTACATGAGTGGAATGAACTGAACTGAGTGACTGATAGAACGCTTTGGGCAGCTGGATTGACTGAGTGATTGGTCGGTTTTTTCATCGTTTCAATCATGTATTCTATTTGCTCATTCATATTTTTCTTTCTATGAATCACTTGTTACACCACGTACCATTGCAATAATGGAACTGAAAGAAATTAGAATATAAGAAAGTCAGAACGAGAGCATAGCTAATAGAAATGCATGACAAGGGAGGCCTTCCTCTTTTCTTATATGCTGTGGTGAACTTCACACTTGACCAATGTTACATTCAGGTACAGATGTTGGCTCGTGAATTGGAGCGAAGGGAAGGGATCAGCCGCTTGGAGGACGAAGTACGCGACCTGAAGGCGGCTGTCAGTTCCAGCGACCTCACCAGACTGACGACTTCCGAGCTGGACATCCTGGAGCAAGTCCTGGTGGCCAAGGACCGCAAAGTGAGAGCGGCCGCCCGGGCTCTGAGCCTGGACTCCGACGACAGCTACTCCGACGACAGGTCGCTGCATCCGGTCGCCCGCTTCAAACGAGATGTCCGCGCTTCGTCACTCACGTCGACACTGAACAAACGAAGACTCTTGAAACAACGATCTACGAACGGTGGGGGCAGCATCGAGAACCTCATACACAGGACAAGTCTCTTGAGGAACCGCCTTCTGTCAGCAACCACAAAGAGGCACCAGCTTCTGAACGCTCGGTCGCTGGACGAGACGGCGGAGTCCTCTCGGGTGGGATCGGGGAGGAATCGTAGTGCATCGAGTGGGAGCATTCCGGTAGGACGGTCCTCGAGTTTCGCGTTGCCGTCGGCCTCGAGTTTAATGAGGGGGCTGGGGAACCTAGTTAGGAACTCTGCGAGTACCTCCGCTTCTCAGGCACCGTCGCACCACGGCAGGTTGTCGTCGACTTCACTGGACTCTTCCGCGTCGGAGAGGGCTACAGTGCCGACCATTTCCCGCAGCTGTGGGGAAGTTTCGCCTGATACCAGCCACCACACGAGCGACCCACCGCCCCCTGATCTATGAATAATAGTGATTGGTCGCATTACCATTTACACCGTGCTGAAACAGACTAAAATACACCAATAGGACCCAGGTCCTGCTCGTAAATCTTATAGCATCCCCACATCTAGCTACAAACTCAAGATTTATATACTGTTTTCCTGATATTTTTGGTTATGAAGGGAATTCCTCGCCCTGGAGAATCTTACAACCAAACAGTGGATTTTCGGTCCCTGCACAGCAAAAGACATCGTGTCCCTTGGCTTACAGAGGGAGCGTAGCAGTGAGTTCAGTGACCCCCTGCAACATACAACTAACGTTCAGTATCGGGACCGAAAATCTGCTCGCTGTGTCCTTATAACTATCAGCGAAAGCTTTGTTTTTAAAGGGGATAGATACAGCTTCTAGCACTGAAAACTTGACCGTATGAAACATTTATTTTCCCATTACCATTAATATACGGAAAAACCAATTTTTCTTCAATATATTAAAATAATTTTCACTTCCCTAACAGAATTTAAATTATAATTTAATTATTCGAAACTTCAGCTTCTTGATTTGTCAAAATTCAGATTTTTGCTCTCAACTCGTCTAATTTTCAACATTTCCATGTTCTGTGTTTTGAAGCTAAACTATGACTCTACAGAGTTGACCATAATCATATTTATAAGTAAATAAGTAATATTTTAAATTTGTGTTTAAATTGATATGATGCCGTATATACGTGAATATAATATTGGTACAGCTGTGCCTCAAACACTGGGTTTTTATTTTTATTTTTTTTTTTAAGTTAGAGTCCCGGATGCTTCTACAACAGTATGTGAAGAATCTGGCGCGTGTCTTAAAAGAAACTGATATTGTATTTAGTTTTGGACTACATTATTATGTAGGATTAATTTCTTGTAAATAAAACACAAAAATATTATTATAGCCTTTAATTTTTTTCTAATTTTCTCTTCTAAAATTACAATGTGCGGAGTATTCGCATATATATGGTAAGTTTTCAACTTATTTTAGTTCAAAATTACTTTTTTAGATAAAGTATCCAACAGAGGGGGTTGATTCTGGTCATTTTGTAGGTAACGTACCGATACCATAAAACGGGGTAACTTGATATGCTGGGGGACTTGATACATTTTGTAGGTTGATGTTTCAGAACGAAACAAAACGTATCAAGTCACTTGGTTTTTATACGCTAGGGAACTTGATACGTTTTACCGTATATATGAACATGCACAAAAACTTCATAAAATTCTGTTTAATAGTTTCAGACTTTTCATTGATAACATTTTTCAAAATATAGTTAAGCGGAGCAAAGAGCGTTGAAGATATAATACTCACTATAGTACCGTGTGCAGCATTGGGAATTAAAATTCATAACTCTAAAATTAATACAGATACTGCAATAATTGTTTCACCAAAATAAATGTGAATAGTTGCTGCTTATTTTAAAAATTAATTTTGAAAAGAATCGAGTTTTTGAAGTTGTTAAGCTGTACCTCTCCTCTAAAGTGCCCCATTAAATTCCAAATTAATAAACTATAATAGTGTACTGAAGTAACTTTTTTTTCTGTCTGAGTCAAAGAAAACATTATCCCCATGGTCAAATGTCCCATTAGATTCTCTACAAATAAGTTCCAATATCTTAATGAAATCACCTTTCGCTGAAAGTCAACAGCAATAGAAACAGATTTTCTTGAGCGACAAATTCTCTATTGAAGTGACTGCAGTGGTCGAATACTAGACAAGTGACTACCATTATGCACTACCAGATTTGTTCAATATTTGAATATTGATTTCATTTAGCCCAACTTCTATATTGGTCAGCAAAGTATTTCTACAATTTTATTTTAGGGGTACCTATAATATAGAACTTATATTCTCGATGATAAGATGATTACTAATATACAGGGTGTTTCAAAAATACGGGGCATAATTTCAGGTATGTATTTCCCACATGTAGACAATCAAAATAGTTCATTACAGCATGTGTCCGGAAATGCTTCATTTCCGAGTTATGGCGTTCACAACATTGAAATTTACTGGAAGGTTTTTCTTTCCGCAGGTCGTTGTCATGTCCACCTCCTGCTTGAATACAGACCTCACATTGATGTCTCATTGACCTGCGAACACGATCCCAAACTCCAGGAGTATTGCGTATGTCCTCAGAACATGCCACAATTCGATTCCGAAGGGATTCCAAATCAGACACCGGAGACGAATAAACCAACTATTTAAATGGCCCCACAAGTAGAAATCGAGAGGGTTCAGATCAGGTGAGCGTGGAGGCCAAGCAATTGGGCCACTTCTACCTATCCATCGATCAGAAATACATGTCGCATAGTCTAACGCCTACACAACACTGAATGTAACCTTCGCCTCGGAATGAACTGTCTGAGTGCCCTCTTAATGTCTCCTTTGACGGCGACGACCTGCGGAAAGAAAAATGTTCCGGTGAATTTTAATGTTGTGAAGGCCATAACTCGGAAATAAAGCATTTCCGGACACATGTTGTAATGAACTATTTTGATTGTCTACATGTGGGAAATACATACCTGAAATTATGCCCCGTATTTTTGAAACACCCTGTATAGTAAAATTTTGACGTAGGAGGTTTTCCGGAATTTTATTTTACATTAGGTTCGTTCCAACAACAGTCAGGAACCGTCCGTAACCATCGTGAGCATGCGCAGTACAGAAAAAGCGTTCCAACACAATCCGAACCAGTCCTGAACCGGAAACATGTACTGCAGTCGGGCGTTCCAACAAGCTTTTGACACGGGTTCGGAACGGTCAGAAATAGTCCGCGGATTGAGGCATGTACGGAAGAGTACGCGAGACGCGCATGTGCATAAGCTCACCAACGTCTCCTAGATACTGAAGAATGACATGATCGACTGTTCACATCATTGAGGTTAAAGATGAAAAGTGACAGTACAGACGAATAATAAAACTAGAGATTTAATTTAAATTTTCGCCAAAAAGAAAGGGAATGGAAATTATTTGGGTATTGAAACAGTTAATTACAATTTCAACATGCAGCTTTGATTAAAAGTATAATAAATAAGTTACATACATTAATAATTAAAAAAAAAAAAAAGAACTATTTTTAGATGAGAGTCCCTCAGTACACGACGTTGAATTATCGGAATTCTTGCCTTCCATATTTTTGTCATCTTTTTATTGAAAATGATCGAAATTCTATTTTCTGCAATTAGAATTAGCTGCGAAACTATAATAATTAAGTATCCCGTTCTTAGCAAAGATGATCACAGTTATAGCATCTCTGGATTTAGTATATAACGATCCGTGAAAGCGTTCCAACAGCGTCCAGTCAGTTTCAATCCCATAGCAGATGCTCAACTAGCACATGCGCATAAGATGGTACAGGAACCGTACATGAACTGATCCATGAACCGCTTGTTGGAACGAACCTATTTGTTTGTTAATTTGGTAAATCCGTCTAACAACTTATCAGAGTTCATTTCACAAATGTTTTCGCCTTTGTCTTTGTTCAGGTCACAGTGTTAAAGTGTTACATTTTTTAAAAATCTTATTTACACATTGAAATCAAAAAATTAAAACGAGACGTTCGTAGTATTGCCAACCGCTATTATATAGCAAATCGAGCTTTCAGGTATAACTCCCTGTAAAATTGATTTGAATAATTTCGAGGGAGAAATTGTTCCAGGATCGGGTATCGAACCCGGGACCTTTGGTTAAACAATTTTTCCTCGAAATTATTCAAATCAACTTTACAGGGAGTTATACCTGAAAGCTCGATTTGCATAATATGCATCACTGTTCGTTAACAGAAAACCACAATTTAAGTCACACAGAGTTAGTGTGCACTCAATGTTGGTTGCTTGACGTTTGTCAGCCCACTTTGAGGTTTGTGGATATAGAGGGAAAAATTGGATCGGTGTCAGCTATTATATACATTACCGATATTTTCCTGTATTTGAAACGTATTTTTAGGTTGGTATCAATAAGTCCTTTTCAGGTAGCATATTAGTATAAAATCGCCTGTGTTATGATTTGCTACAATTTAACCCCTTACCGCATGGGACAGTCTTGCACACACCGGTTTAATATTCAAATAACTTAAGTAGTTCTTTCTTTCTCAACTGTTATTACATATGGTCAAATCCAATTCTTGACCATGTGCCATAACTGTCCCGGTATGCAGTTTGAAATATTATATGCTTATATTATAAATTATATGAATATAAAACCGGTATGTGCCATATCTGTCCCAGAATGCGGTAAGGGGTTAAGAGAATGAGTACACATCAATTTACTTTCTTTACAAATTTGTTTAACAAAATTTCACTTCACTGCTGGTATGGCATATTGGCATACAAATCGAAATTCGACCACTGAGTGACCGAAATGAAAGAAACGTTATATTCTTGGAATTGTTTACTTTTTTAAAATAATGGTATATTATTTTAGCTCTTTTCCACTTAGCTAAACTTGTCTTTGAAACAATACAGCTCATCTTTTTCAACCTTAAATTCAATACTTAAAATTTTGAACAGAAAAATTGTATGTTACAAAGCCTAAATTTATGAATTTCCATTAGATTCAGGTAGTGAATTGACCATTAATAATAATGACATCTAATATATATTTTGAATATCCTGCACATTTATCTATGCTGTAGTTACCTTTATTCTGCAAGTTGTTTCATATAAATCTTAGAAATTACTCGGGAAGTGGTACCGAACAGAGTTGTTCTGGAGCCATAATGTGACCAGTGCTAACGTAGGTGGTATTCAAGTGTGTTATGAGGAGGACATTTCTACATATAGGACAGTATGGTGCAGGAAAGTTTTTATATGTATATTTTTTTCTGTAATTTAAGTAAACGTAACTATCTTATTTTCATATACAAGCACGATTCAAGAATGCAAGGTTAGATATAAAATGTCCTGTAATTCTTACTTCCTTTTCTAAAAAGTAAAATCATACTTACATTAAAAAATATTGGTAACTGATTTCAGTGAGATTCTGTAGAATTGATTTTTTACATTATCTTGGCGCTTACAAGAAAGAAAAGTTCTTAATGTGTTTAAAATTTTAAAGAAATTATTGCAAATAAATTGAGTCGAATTACCAAAAAAAAAATGCATAATTTATTATATTATCAATTATAATTAAGAACTTTTTTTTTTTTTTTTTTAATATTTGTAGGAACATTTTTCGTGGCCAACAGCCTAACATAATTTGAGAATCATTATTTGGTATTTAAACCAGTTCATCTGCTAAGAAATCAATGGTAACTTTGTATTTTAAGGGCACTGGACAATTAGAGGGAAACTTAGAGAACTTGTAGGTTATAATATTTAAACCTTTGTATTTTTATTACTACTAAAGATAGTTCAATGAAAATTTATCAAAATAGAAAGCAATTTAAGAATCATTTAATATAGTAAGCAATGATTTTTTCATAGATTTATTTATGAAAAAAAAAAAAAAATTTCTTTCAGGGGCTGAATTTTTATTTCTTTTTGTACACTTTTCTCAAATACTGTTTGGTCTATGACTATCAATTTTTTTATATTTTGTGGTAAACAATGCATCTGACAATTTAAACCTAAAATTTGATTTAATGTACACATATTAGTTCAATGAAAAATAGTTATATCTTGTTCAGGAATTCGTTAACTTTTTGTAATAAAAATAATAATTTTAAAATAAAAAACTGAATCATATTGATTCAAAATTTTATCTACAAATTGCGGAATCCCTCCTTAAAATTTACAATAAAATTTTCATTAAGGTATGTTAAGAGGAGACGTAGGTCAAAATGCAAGTTTTCAGAAAATCATTAATATCTTCTCAAGTTTTCCACCTAGAACTACGTAATTTTAAATACTAATTTCTAATTGTGTGGTAATGGTCTATGATTTTTTAAATGCTTATAGTTTTTAATTTTTAATTTTAAAAAAATCATATATTACTATGCATATGTGCCTTTTTTTTATGAAAACTAGTTAATGTAACAACCTAAAATTTCTTTTGCTTAATAAGAGAACACAAATATAACATACTATGCGGAGAATTTTCCATATTCCTCTCCTTTTATCTTTTATTAAATTTTCAAATTTGTTAAAAAAAATTTGAATTACAAATGAGTCTTCTTTGTTTTAAAGTAAAAAATAAAGAGCATATTCTACAATTATTTTGCAAGATAAAATGAATCGTACTCAATAAAAAGTAGCATGCAAAGCTTCATCCAATTTTCTCAAATGGTTTCTGAGAAAATAATACATTCATTCATATTCATTAATTCATTCAGTGTTCTGCCCAAGAGCAGATCTTTCACTGCAAACCCAGCTTCCTCCAGTCTTTCCTATTTTGTGCCTTCCTCTTTGTTTCCTCATATGATCCATATACCTTAATGTCTCAATAATCTGATATCATCTTCTGCCTTGAACTCTTCTCCCGTTCACCATTCCTTCCTGTGCATCGTTCAGTAGGCAGTTTTCTTTCGGCCAGTGACCCAACCAATTCCTTTTTCTCTTCGCGATAAGTTTCAGCATCATTCTTTCTTCATCCACTCTTTCCAACACAGCTTCACACGTTAAGTAGGTAATGAAAAATGCTGTTGTTTTCTAATGCCAGGCATTTGACAATAAAGTCATTTGACCTCTTGCACTCCAATATTTTTCAAAGATATTGTCATGGTCAGCCACTGAAAAATGTAAGTTACAGGAAAATGCAGACGAAATTAGACCCATGTTAAATCTTTCGTACACTACTTTTAACACTTGAATATAAATAATTGATTAAATGGCGATCTTACTCGTGTTAATTATGTAAGCATGTGCGGCTTGCAGCTGTTTCGGTACTACTTGACACCATCCTCAGAGCCTTCTGTGTCTCGGCGTCATCTCAACTTCGCTGCCTGATATACAGACACACTAAAACACACCCTAATCAAATACTCAACAAACATATCAATTTCAGAACACACACACTATTTGACACAACTCTTCATCACACGAACGCACCCACACAACAGGCAGCGAAGTTAGATGACGCTGAGACACAGAAGGCTCTGAGGATGGTGTCAAGTAGCACCGAAACAGCTGTAAGGCGCACATGCTTACATAATTAACACGAGTAAGTTCGCCATTTAATCAGTTATCGAAATTAGACATTGTTTTCAGCACCTTACGCTTCCATATCCATAATCATGGCCGAGTTTGGCCCTTAAATTTTGAGGTAAGGTCTTGAAACTATAAATTGTTAAATGATACAATAAAATTTTGTTGTGATTTTTTTTACCATTTTGACTGTCATCTCTCCTTAAATAATTCCTGAGAAAATTGCACCTAAATACGTGCAAAAAAACACAAAAACCATCACAGTTCATTTTCTGAATATATATATATATATATATATATAATAAACCTGTGATTAAAAAATATGTCACATCAACAGACGTATACACGTCACCAAACATCGTAAGATGAAGATTACAAAATATTATTGTTCACTATAACCATTAAATGAATATTAAATGCTTTTATCTTGTGGTAAAGTTTAATTTAATTGTTTTTAGCAGTACCCAAAAATACAAAGGTTTAAATATTCTAATTTACAAACACTTCAAGTGGCCCTCTAATTACCCAGTGTCCTAATTAAGTGTTAATATCTGCTTGTAGATCTGATTACTTTTTTAAGTTTACAACAATAGGTATGATTACCTTAGATGCAAAAATAATTGTTTAAAATCTCTAGTAACAAGAACAAAATAGAAACTTTTGGTACTGTAGAGTTTTGAGAACGAATAAGTAAAAAAATGTTACTCATTATAAGAATTGAGGAAATCAAGATTTCTTATGCAGAATTTGTAAAAGGTAACAAAAATTAACATAACCTCAAAGCACAAATAATGGTTCCGTATCTGGCACAATGTTAAGGGATGTAGAATGTGATTTGCTGGCTGGTGCTTTTCCTGTTCTGTTTTGATGATATATGAAAACCCCTACAGAATATTCATCTAGTAGAGGCCTTACTAGTTTTTTTCCTAAAGAAACTATATTTATATATAAAAGAATAAATAATAATTCAATATCATAAAAGTTGCAAAATAATATCACATAAGTATTTTTTTTCTGACTATGAAAATACAAAAAATATCTATATAAAGTTTTAAATGTTATATTGAAGTTATAGTTTGTAAGCAAGCAGCTAATGTACTTGTTGATTATTGCTGTATCCTTACAGGGTCCCTTACAGTCATTTTCACTTCATATTTCCTGATTCAGCCAGAACTCCTACTCCTTAAAATGGTGCTAAAGACATGCGAATATCAGGATTGGATTGCATATGGATATACCACATTAAACTTACCTTTTCAGATCACAATTTGAAGACAGGTGATGATACTGATGATAAGTTCTCTACTATAACAATAACATGACATTTAAATTATTTTGATCAATTCTTTTCATTGAACACATCAGCCATATCATTATGAACATCATTCATTCATTTCATTCATTTATTTTATTCCATAGATCTTACATGAGCAATGAAGCTTTAAGATGTGGAACAAGTAAAAATTTTACAATATTACAATTACAGTTTTTACAAATTTTTATAGTTTTACAATTTAGTAATTTTCTACAATTTTTACAATTTTGTGCAATTTTTTACAATATTTTGGCGAGATGTAGTGAGGTGAGGTGAGGTCCGAGGATTCGCC
Organism: Periplaneta americana; assembly: GCA_025594305.2. Lineage (NCBI taxonomy): Eukaryota > Metazoa > Arthropoda > Insecta > Blattodea > Blattidae > Periplaneta > Periplaneta americana. Next base: position 163,728,987 of record JAJSOF020000011.1, read on the forward strand.
AAAATATTAACCGGCATTTGCCTTTTGGTTGGGGAAAACCTCGGAAAAACCCAACCAGGTAATCAAATCAAAGGGGGGTAATCAAATCAAAGGGGTTGATGCCAAGGACTCGCCATAGACCATCCGGCTTCAGGGAATGTGCAATTTTGATTCTTCACAATACTGAATACATGATTGAACTTACAAAATAGAGCAACTAAATAAAGACAATTAAAAGTTGCTTAGTAACATTTCCTACTAACACAAAATTACATAACAATGATTACAGTAACAGTATCTACGTGTGGCTAATGAGAAAGACAGGCTATGGTGCGACATCACATTCTTAGTTTTTTTTAATTTCGAATAAATTTTATTCAGCTTCCTCCAAGTGAAGGCTGCCTAGAAGACAAAGCTTACCATAAAATTGTTGTTATAATGGAAAAAAAATAATAAAACAATGGAGAAGAAAAAGAATAAGAAATAGCACAATTAGAAATAATTGGAAAAGACTAAACAAAACATCATTAATTCCAGAAGAAACATAAAATTTCCTAGTATCTATTAGCTATTGGATGATCACAGTCTAGTATATACAGTCACGAAGCTCAATACGTTGGCAATATGCATCCATAGATAGTTGCTAACCACTAGGAATGCTACTATCGCCTCATCACAGACAATGCAAAATAGTACTGGCACAGTCTATTGTTCCTAGTACTCTCAACAACTCAAGCTTCGTGATATACATAAGTTCGTAGCGTAAATAAATACATGGTTGCTATGGAAACATGGACAACAGATAAATGAAAGTACAGAAATACGATACGAATTTATGCACCAATCCAATACTTATATTAGGTGATTGTTACAATAGCCAAAACAAGACCGAGATAATCATGTGTCTCCATTTCGTGCCGTAGCCTTTCTCATTAGCTACGTGTCTACGTGACTGTAAAGGTTCATTTTGAAACTTTCTAGGTAAATATTAGTCTTAATAAGCGTTTTTTTAATTCATCAAATTCCATGACAATAGCTTCGAATTACAATCCAATCCCTGACTATTTTACAGTATTATAGTTTGTTAGGTACCGGTACATAGTTATTGAAATATAAAATTGTTGCCTTCCCAACATATTACAAGTGAAAAACTGAAGCTTTTGTCACTTACACGTCCAGCCATTTATGGATACCCACAAAAACAATCAAGGAACGAGTCTGGACTTCGATTCTTGTTTATGTTTATAAGGCTAGGTAGCCTATATTGTTATTCCAGTAAAAACACACAATTTTCATGAAAATGGCACTTAGATCCTTATTTACTTGAAGTATTATTATTATTATTATTATTATTATTATTATTATTATTATTATTGACAACAGTGCTGATAGCTTTTACTCCAAGTGTGCTAGCAATATTATTATTATTATTATTATTATTATTATTATTATTATTATTATTAAAAATTCACAAAGTATCAGTATTCTTATCCCTGCCTATTTTTTTTTCTTTAATACGTAATTTACATTTGATTAGCTGCAATATTGACAACAATGCTGAAAGCTTTTACTCCAAGTCTGCTAGCAACATTATTATTATTATTATTATTATTATTATTATTATTATTATTATTATTATTAGCCTATTATTATTATCGTGTCTCATGTATTTCGTGGATATTATCAGAAATGACACCCAAAGCTCTGGTTTATAGCAGTTCTGAAAATTTGCTATATTACATTCCAGTACGGTAACTTACATACAGTGAAACCTGTCTAAAGCAGCCATCTGAAGTTACCTTGTAAAATGGCCGTTTTATCAGGTGGCCGCTTGATTAAGGTTGCGTTTTTTTATGAATCAGCATGAAAATACTGAATTTCACTGATTTTTTAGGACTGTGCGCATATAACAATCATGCATATTAATGTCAGCCTGTTCCATTCTTGCAACTAGCCGTTTCAAAACTCGCTTGCAGTACCTCAGTTTAAATGATCGGATAATACCTTGATCAAGGAACTGGAGGTGTGATGTGAGAGAAGAAACACCAATTTCATGGATCACATTGCGATTTTGTCGTTTAATCTTGGAATTGAAATCGCATAGCTAATATTCTCAAACAATGATGATGTCATCCAAGCTTTATTGTTGGCAGACCACTTCACCCCCAATAAGCCCACGTCAACATTTTTCAAACATCTCGGTTTCAATGATTTTCCTATCATTAACAGTGGTTCTTTTTCTCCTGCAGCATTAAAACAAAAGAGCAGGGTTATTCTGTCTTTTGCCAAGTTCCCCCTTTACACTCTTTTTTCCTTAAAACTTAAGCTTTGTTAGGGAGGGCCCTGAAAAAAACCTGTTTCGTCAACACTGTAAATGTTTCTGAGTTCATATTCAGCAAGAATTGAAGGCAGTCTATTTCTTCCATTCTTCAATAACATTGGTTGCAATGTCACCTTCTGCACTACACACAGAACGAAATGCAATGTTATGCCGTTTTCTAAAGCACTCTAACCACTATTACTAGCAACAAAATTTCTTACATTGAGTTCTTTGGCAATCTCAAGAGCTTTCTCTTGAATTATAAGCCCACTTATTGGCAATTTCTTCGCCCTCGGACACTTGAACCATTCATAAACGAAATCATTCACATTATTAAACACAGATTCTATTTTCCTCCCATTCTTTTAATATTTCATCTTTATTCTTAATTATACCGTTTATTTGTGTCCTTCCATATTTGAATATTTCTGCAAATTTTCTCGCAGATGTTCCCTTCTCACTTTCTTCAATCATTTTTCGTCTCACCTCTAAACTTAACACCACTATAAATTTATTGTTAGACATGATTTCTCTCTCAAACTAATTTCACAATTCCTCTGAATCAAGTGAATGAAAAGAAGAAAAATTCGTAAAAGCTGGTCCATATAGAGAAAGATAGAAAGAGGAGAAAGAAAATAAGAAAAAATTCGAATGGTTAACTACTTAAAACATACTGTGACATTTTCGATAGAAAAATTCTGTGTTTCAATCCTTAAAAAACGAGTAAGAATTTATAGCTGTGCAGGGTCGGGTGGAAAGTGACAAAAGAGTCATAAAACAGTAACCAACTAACCCCAAGATATGAAGGGTCTACTGTTGTACACTTAGCTATTGCTTCCTGTCCTCTAACCATCGAAAAAATAGATCAGACAGTATCCGTGAAAAGATTTTTTGTTGGACAGTGACCATTATAGTCAGGTTCCAATCCAAATAGACCCCGGCCGCTGGCGGCGCATGAGGTGGCCGCTAAATAGAGAGAGAATTTGTATTGATCTTATGGAAAATCCAATTGGTTCCAGAGAAAATTGGCCTTTTGGCTAGGTGGCCGTTTAAATGAAGTGACCGCAAAGGCAGGTTTCACTGTATTTGTTTCCAATACCTTTGTTAGTTTCGGTTTTTACAAGTGCTGATGTGCTTTTCATTCATTTCTTTTGATCCGTTGTATAGGACAGAAGTGGGAACAGTTCTTAACATATTGTAAATACGGTAACTATTTTCAATGGGAGCCAAAAGTTAAAATTTTGCAATATGTAACGAGGAATGTGATCTGCAATATTTTTATGAAAATGAACTGCGCTTGCACTTGGACTTCAGGAAACAGAGAGGCCTAATCATATCCAATCCAGATACAATAATTATGCCGCTGGTGTTAGTGGGGGAAGAGCTGGCTGAGTCAGTGAGCATAATCTGAATCTGACTTTGTTGTTATTAAAAAAAACCCATACACAAATATTATATATACATATAAACTGTATCAAAATATTACTTAATTCTGTCGAGATTCGTTACACTGAATATATTGTAGATGTTGTAGATAGATTGTTGCTTTTTATTGTAATTTTCTTTCTTACTCTGCCGTCCATAGTAACATAATTACCAAACAACTAACCTTGCTTCACAAATTGCAGGTCATGTGGGTGACCATAATATTTCCGAGACAGAGCAAGAAATGCCAGGTATCAAAGATATATTTATCACAATTTATTGTTGCTACCAGGTATGTTGATTTGCTTTCATGTACCATAGGTGTTTTCTTATCATTCCTCTTTTTTTTTATTTTTTCATCTTCCTCTTTTCTTCTATTCCTTTGCCCTGTTCTTCTTGCCTTATTTCCTTTATCTTTCCTCTTCTCTCCCTGTTCTACTCTTACCTCTTCTTCTTCTATGCCTTCTTTTTCCTCCATCCTTCCTCTTTTGACAACTTTCTTTTCTTCACATTCAAGGATTTCCGTCTTCTTGTAGAATAAAAAGAAAATGTTTGTTGGTCATAAACGATCAGGACCCTATTCCACATAAGTATGGTATGATATATTACAAGTAAATTCACCTATAATTTGTAAAAATTGTGAGGATTGTGCTCCACAAAAGTATGGGGTACAATAAAATTCTACATCTTGATTACACAACTTTTAACACTGTATCACTTCGGAATATGTATGATAAGTCTTTCTTGTGTTAAATTTTAACGTACCTTGTTAACATGTTTCGACCTATGTTGGGTCATCTTCAGAACTGGTCGTTGTTGGTGTTGGCACCTCTTGTTTCTTGTGTGGGTGCGTTCGTAGTGTAGAGTCAAAGAGTGTGTGTGTTTTGAAATTGAGTTGTGTGTTGAGAATATCGTTGGGGTGTGTTTTCGTGTGTCTGTATATTTCATATTGTTCTAGTGTGTTTAGTTTCTGGTTTTTGGTTCGATGTGCAGTATTTCCATGTCTGTGTTGATGTTTCTGTAGGTGTGGTTACAACATTGCATACAGAACAAATAACACTCTACAAAAACATCTCGTCCACACCAGTGGAGTAACGGTCAGCGTGTCTGGTCGTGAAACCAGGTGGCCCGGGTTCGAATCCCGGTCGGGGCAAGTTATCTGGTTGAGGTTTTTTCCGGGGTTTTCCCTCAACCCAATACGAGCAAATGCTGGGTAACTTTCGGTGTTGGACCTTGGACCCCGGACTCATTTCACCGGCATTATCACCTTCAAAACCATTCAGACGCTAAATAACCTAGATGTTGATACAGCGTCGTAAAATAACCCAATAAAATAAAAAAATATATCTCAACACACAAACTACACAAACAAACAAATACAACCACACAGGCGTATACAAACTCAAATGTAACACTTGCAACAACTTCTACATAGGACAGACAGGCAGAACATTTTAAACACGTTACAAAGAACACATCAGAGCCATAACAAAATTACAAAACACCTCCACATATGCAGAACACATCACAAATGCTAACCACACCTACAGAGACATCAACACAGACATGGAAATACTGCACATCCAACCAAAAAGCCAGAAACTAAACACACTAGAACAATATGAAATATACAGACACACAAAAACACACCCCAACGATATTCTCAACACACAACTCAATTTCAAAACACACACACTCTTTGACTCTACACTACGAACGCACCCACACAAGAAACAAGAGGCGCCAACACCAACAACGACCAGTTCTGAAGATGACCCAACATAGGTTGAAACATATTAACAAGGTACGTTAAAATTTAACACAAGAAAGACTTATCATACATATTCCGAAATAAAATTCTATTTTACTACTCCATGCTTACAAGTTACAAGTGAAATTACCACTGTTCCATTCCACAAAACTATTTGTATTAGTTGATTATATAGCATGTACAATTGTACAGTTTTCTCTCTACTAACTACTAAGATTTATTTCAAATTATCCGTCTTCAAGTGAGGTTGACCACTGGGATCCGGAATTAACAAACATAAAAGATAAAGGGAAATGAAACGAGTAAAATAATTATTCCATTTGTACATTAAAACAAAAATTTATGTATTATTATGATGTACAGAAGTATATATGATATTTCCGTGCAGAAATTCTGCGTCATCATATGATGAAAGGTGAGTGGAACAGAGAAAAATTCTCTCTGGCACCTGGATTTGAACCTGGGTTTTCAGCTCTACGTGCTGACACTTTATTCACTAAGCCACACTGGATTCCCATCCCGATGTCGGATTGAATCTCAGTTTAAGTGATGGCACTTACTCCATTGGATCCCAGCCAGTTAGTCACTCATAACGAGTGCACCTCTGCACATGTATACACATTGTGCCACTGTCATACATATATTTATGACGCAGTGCATGAGGGTAGACCACTAGAGGGAACCCAAGAGGTGGAAATTAAACTGAGAGGATTCAATCCGACATCGGGATGGGAATCCGGTGTGGCTTAGTGGATAGAGTGTCAGCACATAGAGCTGAAAACCCGGGTTCAAATCCCTGTGCCGGAGAGATTTTTTCTCTGTTCCACTCACCGTTCATCAAAAATTTATGTATTAACATATAGATGATAGTGTAGAATTTGAAGAGAGGCCTTCAGAATTTCCATCACAATCTTCTGAACCTCATAAAAGGGAATTTTAAAGGATTTAAGGATATTACATATAAATTTTGGTAAACAACCCCTCGCTCCAAATAGTAAGTCTGTAACATCCCAGTTGCAAAGCGAAATGCCATATTTTTCACTGAGGTATGGAAGACAAGGTACATATTTAGCTCGCTTGTCATCATTTATCTGCAGTGCCTGATTCGTGTCTCGTTCAAAGTAAATCGTGGGGTCTAAGACCATCGCTTTCTGGGTTCTTCTATTGATGGCAATTATATCTACTCTTCTATGAGAATCATCTTCAGACACACAGTGAAACTAATGTTGCTAATACAAGAGTGTCTTCAAAAATTATTTTTCATTCATTGTATTCCATAGATCTTATATTAGCATTGAAACTTTAAGATGTGAAACAAGTCAAAATTTTACAAGATTACAAATTGTTTGGCGAGATGTATTGAGGTGATGCCAAGGACTCCCCATACACTACCCAGCATCTGTCCCACTGTAATTCTTTAGGATCGTCTTGAGAAAAAATTTTTTCCATATTATATTATCAAAAATACACTTTATTGCGAGGTGAGAATATGATAAAAATTCAGAAAAATATTTTAGAAGTATTCATTTTTACCACAGTTTCTTAAATGACTTACGACATTAGAAATAAGGCAGATAAACATAACCTTATTTTATAGGCTTAAGGTGCCGGCACAGTCTAGTATATACAGTCACGAAGCTTGAGTTGTTGAGAGTACTAGGAACAATAGACTATGCCGGTACTATTTCACATTGTCTGTGATGAGGCGATAGTAGCAATCCTAGTGGTTAGCAACTATCTATGGATGCATATTTACTACGTATTGAGTTTCGTGACTGTATATACTAGACTGTGGTACCGGTACTATTGCAAGCAGCTTGTATATGTCGTCATTATGACATCACTGGTACATATTTACTAATATTATGTGTGATGTTCTGCATAGTTTTGTGGAACAGAAAGATACAACTCCATACTTTACAATGACTTTTAATTGTAATTTGTAATGTATTATACCTACCATACTTTTGTAGAATAGAGCTCAGATAACATCTTGTGGAAGTAATTATACCATTCTTCCTGTTACGGTAGTTCCAAAATTCAATTCCTGTCTGATGTCTTGACCAGATTTTCTCAGTGTCAATCCTTAAAGTGATATATTCTTAATCTCATTTCTGCTTTTTAAATTCTTTGTATTCGGCATGGTAGGTTGCCAATAATGCCCAAAAAGTAGTGTTACATTAAAATCACTTACAACTTTTGAACAAATAATCATATTATGGTGAAATGTAAAGTAGACAAGGAGTCCCATAACCGTAAACATCCACATAAAATTGGTGGGACCCTCAAGGCCGGCTAGACAGATAGGACAAAACATGCGTCGAAAACTGTTATCTGGCAGCCATTTTATGTGCATAAGCCCATGAGATCTAAACCGATCTGGTTGTTTCAGGCATCAATCGATCGCAATGAGATTGACTAAATAAACTTGAAGAAAAATTGTACAGTAAATTTACTTTAAAATTGCTCATTAAGTTATTTATTAATGGAGCTAATTTCAGATTCCTCCGGTTTTTATATAGAAACTAGTGGCCAGCGAGTATCGTCGACTATCGACATTGCTCTGCCGTGGGTATTGTCCAGTTGTTCCCAATATTGTTACCTTACGTAAGTTTTATAGTTTTCAGTAATCTAATATAAAATATTCTTTCTCTGTGTTTACTTACTTAAAGCCCCAAAACGTTTCACTTTCATATCATCAGCATGCCATTATGTGTTGCGTTAACTATAATATTTCATTTTTAATGGTAATAATATCATCAAACATTCTTAAGTTTTGTAGTTCTTAATATCCAAAACACAGCTGTACTCTGAAAACTACAGACCAGAGAATCAGATCTGTAAATTATTTTTTATACAGTATGTTATCAAAAAATTACACAAATGAAGATCGACATATTGGTATTATGATGTGAAAGAATCTGAGCCATCTGAACTCTAACTATGTCAGCAATCCTGTAGGTCATGGCCTTCGTGTAATAGTCTATTGTTTATTGTAGTGTTTGTTTTGTTTTATTCTGAAATGCAATTAATTAGTTCTCAAAACTGACGAAAGATGGATTTTGGAAAATAGGAAAATGATGTAGGAAAATTGACATTTCACTGAAAACTACTATTTTTCTGAAAAACTTAGGGTTCCGGTTCCAAGCTTCAAAATGAGGGGTCATTTATTAAAATCCGTTCAGCCGTTTTCTCGTAATTTCCATTACCAGTTCAAATTATATATAGGTACCGGTATAGATGCTTGTCACTCAGTAGAAGTGCAAGAACTCTCATTATCAACGAAGCTACAAAAATTTTCATGCTTGATCACATTGTAAGGAGAAGCATTGTCGAGGATATATGATCACCCATCATGCAATGCATATCTAGCATTTATGTGTCTTTTGTTAAAGATCTGTGCCATGTTTGGAGTGCCTGGAAGAATGGTGGCGATTGTTTTCGTATGTATGATTTTTTTGTGGTTCGACTAGTTTAATCTAAACTAGGATCGTTACAAAAAGAAGTCTGCGAATGTAATTTCTTTCTTTCCAGGTTAATATTTGTCAATATTTAATGTTTATTCATAAAAGTGATATTTATTACATGTTACAGAAAACAGTAACTTAATTATTAACGATAAGTATCTTACATAATTTTGTTACTTCGACATAAATCAAAGAAATCTTGACTTTTTCACAGAGGTTCTGATTAATACCAGTAATAAACATAACGTGTACTGTACTTTAAAGTCGTTTTGAATGACAACATAACCTGTATCTTATGAAGCAAAAATCGTATGTTGTAAATTTGTTCTCAAGTGCATGTGCATTTTTTAATAGGTACTATTTAATAAAATGTTCTTTTAAGAGTCAAGAGAATTCTAAATAGAACATTATTCATTTATACACAGAAAAAATGTGTTTTTGAAAAGCCTAAATATAGTCTGTTTAAAAAAACTGTTTCTATCTTTAATCTCTGTTTTTAGTGAGTATTTGCTATTGGTAAAAATGTTCTACATTTCTAATTAAGTTGCGTACCTAACAAAATAGACTGCCTTTGCTGTTTTTATTGCTTTTTAGGGTAAGTTATGGTCTTTTTTTTATATAATAACATTTTAGTTCCTCCTCTTGTATTTTTTAGGCAAGTAATTATGTCAAAAATAATTTATCTTTCATTAATTAATCAGTTTAAGGATTTCTACAACTTCTTTCACTTTCCTTTCAGAGATTTATTACCAGTTCTAGTTTATGAAAGAAAGCAGCACTGGTAGAGGTGAAATTTTAATTTATCATCTTTGAACTTCCATGGAGTCAGTTCAAAAAATGTGTCACAAAACTGGAGAATATCAGCATTGGCAGAGCAAGACTTGGAGATTTTGATAATTGGGTGAATACTTCTTAGTTTTTATTATCCTTGGTGAAAAAAAAAAGTAATACATGATACTTATGTGGTTCATGGTAGTAAAACATTATGGTGTTTTAGTTTCCAAGGTTGAAACTACTCTCATAATGAAAGAGTATACTATACGAGTAATAAAAAAAAATAGAAATACATGATTGACTATAGTCATACAGATTGTTGATCAAGATAGCCCAGTTTTGTAACTTTTTTTTCTCTCATTTTAGAAATGTATTTATAGATTCAGTTCCTAAGATATTCACGAAATAAGAGATCTTACTTGTATTTTAACCATATTTCAATTTTTTATTTATCGGATACTGGCATTACCGGTACCGTAAACTGGGGTTACTTTGAACACAGAGGATACTTTGAACATTTAGGTTTCTACATGCTGCACTTGTTAAAGATGGAGGTAAATTTGGTATGAGAATGATTTTATGATAATTTACCTCCATCTATAACAAGTGCAGCTTGTAGAAACCTAAATACGATTTTCTGAAAAAATATTCAAAGTTTCCTCTCTGTTCAAAGTAACCCCAGTTTACGGTGTATAATTTCTGTCTTTTTTTTCACTAATGTACAACTGCTGATCATATATCATAAAATTATTATTATTATTATTATTATTATTATTATTATTATTATTATTATTATTATTATTATTAAATACAAACATAAAAAATACATGGTGCTGATGTATGAAAAAATGTAAGTAATCTTTATATTGTTATGTGATGGCTGGTTGAGTGGTTTGTTATGAAAAAGAGATCAGTGCATGTTGGACACAGAGTATGAAAACAAAAATGCCTGCAAGTTGTTAATGTTGTGAATATTTCTTAATTTGCTGACTGCACAGTATATAATATTATGTGTTTCAATCTAATGCAGTTTGTATCTTTCATAATTGTTACAACTTGAACTGTAAGCAAACTCCAAAAACATATTTACTTACACATTATCTTTAAATGCTACATTGCACAGTATGGTCCTTGTACAGCACTCACGAAATGGCGTGTAATTGCCTTCTTATGAAATGGATGAATGTGGAAGCATTTAACCTAACACTTTCTATAATGTGAGCATGTTAGTGTTGGGAAACTGGCAATGTTTCACTTTTAACAAATAGTTATACAGCCTTCCGATTTCATTATCCTCTGTTTCAAGCGTAAGAGGTTAGATACAGCTTACAGCAGTAAAATTTTGGAAATATTCAACATTTTTTTCCTCCATTACTGTATCTTGTACAATAATGAAAATTAGTATGTGTAAAATACTGTCTTCTGCTATATGAAAAATAAAATATTTTTACAATTTTTAAAAAAATTATTTACATTTTTTTTTTCCTCAAAATTCAGTTCACTGTGCAGTGATGAAGCATTTCCCACATAACTCAAAAACTATCCAACATTCTGTGATGAAATGTTGTGTGTGTATTTATGCATGTCATATCTACAATATGATGCAAGATCACTTCTCTACCTTTGATAAATTGTCTGATAAAAAATAAATTCATTTAAAAAAATGGCCAAATATCAGTATTTTCATTCATTCATTCATTCATTCATTCATTCATTCATTCACTCACTTAATTTATTCCATAGATCTTACATGAGCAATGAAGCTTTAAGATGTGGAACAAGTCAAAATTTTACAATATTACAATTACAATTTTTACAAATTTTTATAGTTTTACAATTTAGTAATTTTCTATAATTTTTACAGTTTTGTGCAATTTTTACAATATTTTGGCGAGATGTAGTGAGATGAGGTGAGGTCCGAGGATTCGCCAAAATATTACCCGGCATTTGCCTTTTGGTTGGGAAAACCTCGGAAAAACGCAACCAGGTAATCAAATCAAAGGGTTGATGCCAAGGACTTTTTAACACAAAATAAAAAATATTATTTATTAAGGACTGTATTTGAAAGAGCATGATATTGTAAACATGAGTTTCAGCAATAAAATAAAAAGAGAGAACGTGAAAAAGTTAACAAGTTTATGAGTTATGAGGGAAATGCTTCATCACTGCACAGTGAACAGCACATTTTGAATTTTGAAAAAATAATTATATATATATATATAATTTTTTTAAATCGTAAAAATATTTTTTCACATAGCAGAAGGACAGTGTTTTACACATACCTATTTTGATTATTGTATAAGATACAGTAATGGAGGAAAAAAATGTTGAATATTTCCAAAACTTTTACTGCTGTAAGCTGTACCTAACCCCTTAATAGATTGGTCACCTTATTCTTTGCTGAATTGCTTGCAGTCATCACACTGGTTATGCGGAGATCTTGCTAATCTCTAATACCTAGTATCATATCGGTAAATTGGCACACTAACTATTATTTTAAAATATTACCAAAAATAAGCAATTACAAAGTGATTTACTCACCATAACTAAGAAATATGATGCTGAAACTGTTTGTCTTCTCGTCCCAAATGCTTGTCACATCTCAATAAGAAGCGATGTATTGTTTTTATTATATTACAGTGTATTTATTCCATTTACAATCTATTGCAGATTGTAGGTTCATCAAAATTACTCATATGTCTAGAAATTTTTAGTGATAATGCTCTCCTCATACATTCTATTAAGTTCGTCTATATAATATTGTGTTGTATATGCTGTTGCAGAATTGTGTTGGGGGGAAAAGGCAGAATGACGCTCCTTTTCCAGCAGGATTCAGCAACAGCACCTACAGCAGACTATTCTATAAACGAACTTTGAGTATTTGAGGATAGAATTATCAGCAGGAATGTATGGCCCCCTTGATCCCCCGACTTAACTCCTGGTCACTTTCATCTCTGAAGAACTCTTAAGGGGCAGAGTGTTCAAAAATAGGCCATATATCCTGTAATAACTGAAAAATAGCATCTGAAAGGACATCTACTCCATTTCTCAATGTAAACAGCACTTCTTAAACAGGTGTGGCAAATACATGGAACAAGAAGGCAGAGAGTTTCAGCATCTTAATTTTGTTGAGTAAATTATGTTTAACTGCTTAAATGTAGTAATATTTTATATTAATAGTTTATGCTGGGTCAAATTACATGAATATCATATATAGCTAGCTTTCTGAGTAACTGGAGACTGCGAGTGGCTCAGCCAAGAGCCAGGAGGTTGCACTGCGGTTTTCCTACAATGTATTCATCCAGTACTTTACCAGTACCTACTCTTACTGGAAAATTTAAAGAGAAATGGCAGTGAGGATTATTACTAGAAGAAGAATTTCTTGATGCAGCTTCTTTTACAGTATCTAATGTGAGATTTATATTTACCAGTAATATACAGGGTGATTCAAAACCTCTGCGACAAACTTTGAAGGGTGATAGATCTAACAATAAGGAATCCTTTTTGTTAAACAACCTATGTCTTTTGACGCGTCGTTTCGAAGTTACCGTTGAAATTATTTTTTTGCGCGGGCGTATGTCAATGTATGCGAAAGTGTGCACTCCCATTTGTTTGTTGAGATGTTTGCAAGAAACGAGAAGGGTTGTTGTTGTTTGTTTACATTTAACGTTAAATACCTTTTCCTTTCAGTTCAGTCTAATCCGGAAAATGCCGGATTGAAAATTTACATAACATGATTCATCACCGCCTCAATCAAAAATATCATAAACATTAATAAAAATTTAAATCAGTAACATGAACACAAGCTATCTACAACACACAATAGAAACAGGAATACAACAATAGTAAAAACGGCCTACTGGTATTCCCACAGATCCTAAACACACGATATGACCACAGATGTTAAAGCATGTATAAATAAAACTTAACAAAAAAAAAATAGCATCTTTATCTTTCTGGAAATTAAATGTGACTTCAATTGTTTTCGAAGCCTATAGAAACGTTTGTTTTCTGAAAGTATTCTCTGCTTAATCTCAGTATTATTGTCATTTTTTATCTCATGTTCCAGGTAATGAAAGCTATGTACAGTTTCAAATTTGAAAGATTCAATTTTCATATGGGCTGGGTAACTTTTACAGTCTTTTTTTATGACTAACATGTATTTCGTTTTTTTTTCTTAATTTGTAGATGCGTCTTTCTCGTTACTTCTTCTAACTAATAAAGCCTCTTGTTGAAGTCCAATGAAAGACCTATTCTCCCAAAATGTTATACATTCTAATGATATATCCAAAATTGTTCATACTTTTAATGTTAATTATTTCATATCACTATAGTCATATCTATAATGAGAAGAAATGTTCAGTTTATATTGCATTCACTTTTTCACAACAATGAATTGTTGCATTTCTGATTCTTTTTTTTTGGGGGGGGGGATATTTTACGACGCTGTATCAACATCTAGGTTATTTAGCGTCTGAATGAAATGAAGGTGATAATGCCGGTGAAATGAGTCCGGGGTCCAGCACCGAAAGTTACCCAGCATTTGCTCGTATTGGCTTGAGGGAAAACCCCGGAAAAAAACCTCAACCAGGTAACTTACCCCAACAAGGATTCGAACCCGGCCCACCTGGTTTTGCGGCCAGACGTGCTGACCATTACTCCACAGGTGTGGACATTTCTGATTTTATATCCTGATAAAAGTTCACATTTTTTTATATTTTTATTTCTGAGTCTTTCATTTTGTCTGTTAAGTTGTTTGATTGTTAAACTTTGTATAATTTTTCCACCCATTTTCAGACTAATGACAACTATCAACAGTCTCTGTGTTTAATAAATAAAATATTTTTACACAAATCAAGATTTCAGGTATAACTCCCTGTAAAGTTGATTTGAACAATTTCGAGGGAAAAATTGTTCCAGGTTCGATGCCCGGCACCGGAACAATTTTTCCCTCGAAATTATTCAAATCAACTTTACAGGGGGTTATACCTGAAATCTTGATTTGCATAATACACGTCACTGTTCGTTAACAGAAAACCGCAATTTAAGTCACACGGAGTTAGTGTGCACTCGAAGTTGGTTGCTTGACGGTTGTCAGCCCACTTTGAGGTCTGTGGATATACAGTAGAGGGAAAAATTGGATCGGTGTCGGGTAGAGTTCCCGGGTAGCTCAGTTGATAGAGCATTGGTACGTTAAACCAAAGGTCCCGGGTTCGATGCCCGGCCCCGGAATAATTTTTCCCTCGAAATTATTCAAAATATTTTTATTTCTTATTATGATATACGAAGCTCTTACATTCCATTTCAGACATAGGGACAAGGACCAACTGTGCCATCACGTCATACCATATACATTATACTAGTAGATAGTTAGTAAATATTTCTGTAGTTATAAACATTTTTTGAAATAAATATAAGAAGTGATAAAAAATAATATTTAAACATTTTATAGCTCAATCTCATTGGATTTGTAAATCCAATTTGTATAGTAATTAATACTGTAAATAAGTTTAAAGAAGCCACCACCACAATAATGCCGGTAGTTATGAGATACTTCCTGGTAACACGTATTAAAGAGATGCATACACAAAACTGCTACCAGTATACAAAAGTACATGTTACACGAACTTAGTGTATAGAATGCAAATATGATTATATATTCAGAGAACGAGCTAGAGTTTAATTTCTGTTGTGTGATATCGGTCATGGGTCACGTGACGTATACTGTAAGTGTTGCGTAACAGTCCGTATTGTTTATAAAGAGACCGGTAGTGTAATAGCTATTTCGAGGAATATTTTACACTCATCAACAGATCGGTTTGTTGCATCTGTTGCATGGGTTGATGTGATAATTGTTGTTGACATGACGAGTGCGTTGCTAATGGAATGATTTTGGTTGGTTCATATATATAAAAGGTGCGGCAAAACATCCTCCCCAATTTAAAGTTTAAATAAAGGACAGATGGATCAAAATAAGGAAACTGTATTAATATGAACTGTATCTAAACAGTGGGAAATTTAGGTTGACATGCGTTGCCATAGCGATATCAAATGACATGCGCAAAACAACAAGAATTGAGTAGGACATTGGATACACGGAATTGACATTCAATTAGTGCAAATTGTAATCTGTAATGAATTCCAACTATGCCGTGGACGGGTAAAGAACGTGCTTACGCTGTGGTATCGTTTCTGGTAAGTGGTAATTCCGTTGTCGCTGCTCAGATGTTTCCCGGACGCTTAATTTCTTCACGTGGCGACGTCTCCTGGCCAGCACGATCACCAGACCTTACACCCTGCGATTTTTTTTTCTATAGGGGTATCTTAAGGGTGAGGTGTTCAAACATCGGCCGAGGACTTTGTCAGACTTAAGAAAAGCAATACAGGAAGAAATTGGTCTCATTCCTCAAGAAATGCTAGTTAGAGTGATGCAGAATTTCCGAAGTCGCATTCAACAATGCATTGATAGTGAACTTCACCTCTTGAGAGACACGTTATTAAAAAAAAATGAAAAATTCCCACTGTTAAGATACCATTCATATTAATAAAGTTTCCTTATTTTGATCCATCTGTTTTTTATTCAAACTTTAAATTAGGGAGGATGTTTTGCCGCACCTTTTATATAATATTATAGTATATATATAAATATATATTGAAGCACAATGTAATTATTAACTCTAACAGAAGAAATTGAGTAGTTTTAAATAAAATGTACAGTATTTTCTTCAAGAGAAAGAGAATTAGCAATAGAGAGATCGCGAAAATAAAGATAAAAGGAAAGATGATGTAATTTAAATGTTGATGAGAAAAATTTTTATTGTGATGGTCAATTTCATAGATGAATCTGCAAGTATGAAGAAATGTATTTGACTTTTGTATTTTTTTTTGTTTTTCACTTGGAATGTATGTACTTAAAAATGTGTATTTGTTGTAAGATGGACGGCAAGTTGATTAGTGAAGCACATGATGATGATTTGTGAGGAAGAACTCGAAATATATTTGTTAATTTGAGCTCTGTTTGGTGCTGTAAATTGCGGTATTTTAGAGCTGTGAACTATGGAAGTTGAAGCTACTTTTGAAAAATGTTGTTAGCAACTGGCTAGTTATGCAGAAGAATATGCTATATATATATACACGGTTCGAGATAAAGTAAACGTATGAAAAAAAAAATGTTTACATTTGTTGTTAGGCATTTTTTAAAGAAGAAATACATACATTGGCCTTATAATATAAACTTTTGGATCAATGTTTGTTTTCTTGTACGGTGGTGTACAGTATTATTTTAGAATAATTTTCACCTCCTGTTACATTATTTTCTAACATGATGTACATGTGGCTGTGATATAGATTATTCATTTCGGTAGTAATATATTGATTACAGTTTAAGTTGTCACACTTGTGTGGAAAATGTGTTCTGGAGACATAACGTACAAACCACCATGCAATATGGAACACCGGTTAGGAGATCTGTTGGTCACATGTAAAACGCTAACAGTTTTCCTTATCAAAGTTGTAGTCACGATCGAATGTGACTTGTTTCACAAATCTGATATCATCAGGAAATATATTTTGTTCAAGGCATCATAATTAATGGTTGGTTAGAAGGATCATTTACAAAGATATTCTAGTATTTACTGATCTTATTCTTGAAGTTATTATGAATACAAGAAATAATTATATGAACATGGATTCTATTCTGAATAGTTACTCAATTGTTACATATTTTAAGAAGTACATCACATAGAACTAAACTGTAACTTGTCTACTCTTATTGGTACACAGTTTTATCAAGCATAACCAGGAGTGTAGTCATAAACAAAATAGTATCAGGGCACATCACGAAAAGATTATTATTATTATTATTATTATTATTATTATTATTATTATTACCCATTTTTAATCTTGCGTACACTACTTTTAACACTTGAATATCAGTAATTGATTAACTAGCTGGACTTACTCGTGTTAATTATGTAAGTTTGTGCGGCTTACAGCTGTTTCGGTGCTTCATCGCACCATCCTCAGAGCCCAATAGATCTCGCTGTCATCTCGAACTTCTCTGCCTGTTATGCGGGTGCATTTGATTGTTGAAAGGTGTTGAAAAGTTCTACATTGGACAGACAGGCAGATCATTCCAAACACGCTACAAAGAACACATTAAAGCAATAATCAGAGGACACAATACATCTACATATGCCGATCACATAACCAATGCTAACCACACATACAATAACATAAATGCGGACATGGAAATCCTACACATACAACCCAAGAACCAAAAACTCAACACACTAGAACAACACGAAATATACAAACACACTAAAACACACCCCGATCAAATTCTCAACACACAGATCAATTTCAGTACACACACACTATTTGACTCCACTTTTCAACACCTTTCAACAATCAAACGCACCCACATAACAGGCAGAGAAGTTCGAGATGACACCGAGATCTAGTAGGCTCTGAGGATGGTGCGTGAAGTACTGAAACAGCTGTAAGCTGCACAAACTTACATAATTAACACGAGTAAGTCCAGCTAGTTAATCAATTACTGATATTATTATTATTATTATTATTATTACAGTGAAACCCCAATAATACAAGTCCGTTTGTTATGCTATCCCGCATTATATGCTCTTTTCATTCAGTCCCTTGACATCCCTATATAAAACCATGTAAAATCCACCACTTAATACACTCATCCCGTTTATTACACTCTTTCATCTACTGAAAATTCCTAAATATCGTACTTTAAAGGATACTGAGAAAATTTTCTTGGACTTCTACATTTACCATTAGCGCCAGCATTTTCAGGAATTTGTAGGAGTCTTTGTTTGGTGAATACAATAGAATGCGACCCATGAGTACCTGCAAGACAGATTATTTTACGACGCTTCATTAACATCTTAGGTTATTTAGCATCTGAATGACAGGAAGGTGATAATGCCGGTGAAATGAGTCCAGGGTCCAGCACTGATAGTTACTCAGCATTTGTTCATATTGGGTTGAGGGAAAACCCCGGAAAAATCTCAACCAGGTAACTTGCCCCAACCGGGAATCGAACCCGGGCCACCTGGTTTCGCGGCCAGACGCGCTAACCATTACTCCATAGTTGTGGACGTAATTATTCATAATTGGGTCTATTTTCATATGAGCATTTCATTCAAAATTACAATATTCTTTGTAAATCATCTTGTATTGCCAATGTAAAATATAAATTGACACCGAGTTATGAACACACAAAATTTGAGATAATGTTCTTTATTCTAAAATGAATTGTGATGATATCTCTTTTGTGACTGAATAACACATGATAGTGTCCATATCATAGCCATCCCTCATCAAGTTAAAAAAAGGTGAAAATTATATATTAATTATTATTAACGAACTCAAAATACGTTACTCTTATTTCTTCTACCACCAACCTTGGACCAAGAGATGTAATATGTATTGTTTATTTAGAATAACAATGACCATTAATACATAAGAAACAAAGTGTATCTTCTTTATGATTTCTGACTACTTATCACAATATATAGAGAGGTATTTCCAGATTATTTCTTTGGTAAGAAACTAACAACTTGTCATTTTTATTTTATGGATGTTAGCTCCCATTCTTTTTTGTTTTTGTATCATTTTATTGGTCATCTCTAATGAAGTGCTTTTTCATCTCTCTAGAACGTCGAATCTTCAGTGGAATATGTTGACTGAACTGATATGCTGCTGCAGACTTGCTGGTAGCTTATAAGGAAGACGACAAGACTATGGTTACAAAGACACAGAAACCAAGAAAGAAACTTAAAATATCTGCAGACACTTGCAGTTCGTACATGGAATCAGTGATGGTGCCATTTACATTGTTTTTTATTTATTTAATTTTTTTGTAACTTTAATCTGGTGGTCATATAGATGTTAATTTGTTCCTATTAACACATAAGAACAATTTACTAAACAATAATGTAAATAGTATATACGATCGTGTTAATATTTATAGTGTTTATGGTTATTTCTATTTTGTTTGAATATTTCTTTCCCTTACAAGTCTCAATCCTGGAAGAATTCCCATAGTTCAACAAAATAATTAGGATGGCCATAACTTCTAGCGTAGAATGTTGAGAAGACTCTGATAGGTACAGTGGTGCCAACTTTTTAACCTTTAGGAGCCGTGCATCCATTATAGTGGCCAGCTAGTATTATGGTCAAGACGTGATATAATATGTTATAAATTATATGTTATATACGAGGGGTATCCAGGAAATAATGACCGTTCGCGCATACCCGCCGCGCAGTGACTCCCCTTCCTTGTTAGAAGGTCAACTGGCTTCCTTAACATGTGTTCTCATAATGTTGTGAGTACTGGTTGCAACAAGTCGCCATTGTGCATTTTGTGTTACTTCAAAATGAACGACGTGATTGATAATCCCGCCGACTGTGAGGTGAGGAGTGTGATTCGATTTTTGAATGCCCGACATTTGAAACCTGCAGAAATTTACCGGAAATTGAAAGAGGTGTATGGTGATACTGTAATGAATGAAAGAAATGTGAGAAAATGGTGCGAAATGTTCAACAATGGGCGAACAAATGTCCATGATGAAACACGACCCGGACGCCCATCACTCATCACAGAAGACCTGAAGGCTAAAGTGAACGACAGAATCTTGCAAGACAGGCGCACATCACTCGACGAATAGCATATTGCCTTTCCTGACATTTCTCGTTCTTTGCTTGGTGAAATTGTGTCGCAACATCTTGGCTACCACAAAATCTGTGCACGATGGGTTCCACGGCAACTGAGTGACCAACACAAAACTCAGAGAATGGCCTCAGCATTGACATTCTTGATGCGATATCACACAGATGGAGACGCCTTTCTTGATCAAACTGTGACTGGTGATGAGACCTGGGTGTCTCACAACACCCCAGAGACCAAGCGCCAATCACGTCAGTGGCATCATCCCTCATCACCCAAGAAACCGAGAAAATTCGAACAGACTCTCTCAACACAAAAAGTCATGGCTACTGTCTTTTGGGATCGCAAAGGTGTTCTTTTGCTGGGTTTCATGCCAAAAGGCACTACGATCAATGCAAATCGTTATTGTGAGACTTTACAAAAACTACGGCGAGCCATCCAAAACAAGAGGCAAGGAATGCTTTCGAGAGGAGTTGTGCTTCTTCACGACAACGCCCGCCCGCACACTGCTGCTTCAACTCGAGAATTGCTGGATCAATTCGGTTGGGAAATCTTTGATCATCCGCCCTATAGTCCAGACCTTGCTCCTAGCGATTTTCACCTTTTCACTAAGCTGAAAGACTTTCTGGGTGGTACGCGTTTTGGAAGTGATGAAGAGTTGAAGAAGACAGTGAACACCTGGCTTAATGAACTGGCTGCAGAGGAGTATAACACGGGAATTCTAAAGCTAGTGAACAGATACGACAAATGTTTAAATGTAGGTGGTGATTATGTAGAGAAGTAAAGGAAGCTTCAGTTATGTAACAGACTTTGTTTTTTCAAATAAATATTTTTTTATTACAACAAAACGGTCGTTATTTCCTGGATCCCCCTCGTATAAAATACGTTGATATTCTTTAATTTTATATAACATTAAGAATATTGCACTTGATTAAAACAATATTTTTTTTAAGGAGCAAAATCATTTCAACTGCAGTCAACTGAAACCCCGTCAGCTTGCATGCGTACCATAACACCGATTGCTTTACATGGGCCCTTCCCATCCTTTATCACAGGCTCAATTGACTGCAGTGACCGGGATACGAATCTGCGACTTAGGCACGATATGCTGTCCAGATATATCTTATGTGCCTTAAGGGTATATGTACGTGAACAACCACAAATGAATGGGTTATTTATGAAAGGGCCTAAGTCATTATTTTGTGAAAATGAGTTTGTAATGTAATAACTGTTCTTTGGGTGTAAATACATCGATTTAGATATGAAGAGGATTAAGTATTACATTCTAATACTTTGTAGAATTTATGAAACAATTTTTATTTCAGCCTTAAATTTCAAAATTTAGTCCTATAAACAGTTTTTCTTAAATTGCTAACAATTTAGTATTCAAGACTTAGGCCCTTTCATAAATAACCCATTCAAATATTATCAGAAAATACAGGCTCTAAATTTCTAAAATTTTATAAGAAAATGAACTCACAATTGGACAAAAATTACGAACTACCACAACAAGACTTATTAGAACTTAAATATCTGATAAAAGTATAAGAAAAGGTTTGTAATAATATTTTTAAAACCAGTTTTATCAGAGTATGAAAAAAAAATTCTGCAGTTACATTTAGTAACCATAACGTCTTTGATATTTTTCCTGCATGTAATAAACACTTATTTCTGAAAAGTAGACTACTCTCAGGCAAGTAGAGTTGTTTAATTTAATTCAATTAATTTTTTACTTGTCCTATATAAAATATATTAAAATTTACATAATATTTTGTGACCTAATTTTTCTATTTTCAAAGAAATGTGCATTATTGTAGTCCACGTTTTGCATAAATTCATGTTAAACCAGTGTACAAAATTTCAGAATTCTATCTCTAATGGTTGTGGAGTTACAAATAATATGTGTGAAGATGTTCAAATTTTGGAAAATTTAATTTAAAGTAAAAAGTAAATTCTTAAAAATATTATTAGTAACCTTTTTATACTTTTATCAGATATTTAAGTTCTAATAAGTCTTATTATTATTATTGTTATCCAAATATTGAAACCCTATTTTACCTTTGGTATATTAGGGTTGTAGTTTGTTACATGTGAAATACATTATGTAGTGATAATACACAATTTTAAAGAATTAATAGTAGGTCTGAATCATAGTTACAATACCGTATAAATACACTAATTAAGAGACAGTAAACAATACTAAATACGTTATGCAATAATTACTTTCAGTTAAACAAAATGAAATAAAATTAGAAATTATAATCGAAGGTGTAGAGAAATTACAAGATTATTACATTAACTTGTGATTTTATACATAATTTTAGGCAATAGTAATGAGATAATGCACAGAATTGGCTTAGTTACAAATAAATCACCTATTATCTAGTTGGTTTGCGATAGTAAAAAAAAAATAAAAACAAAATTACTTATGGTTACAAACTATATACCTGTCATCAAATACTGAACAATAGTAAAATCTATAATACAAACATAGTTATTATTGTTATTACTATTATTATGTCCCAAAGATAGACACCTTGTTTTACATAGTGCATTAGGATTTTATATCATCATTAATTTACATACAATTGAAGACATTATTTCAAAAACAGCCCTTGTCAAAAATGTCGATTTTTCAGGAAAACAAAAAAACAACCCCCAGTCCATGTAACTTATGACATCGAAATAAAAAAAGGTAGACTCTTTCTTCAGGATATAAGAATCAGATATATGATAAACACATTTAAGTCTTTACATTTTAGAGACCTATAATTAATTACTGAATGTGGGAGCGTGTGACATGGGCTATTTTTGTATTAAAATAATACAAATGGAGATTGTAATATTACTCCTTCAGCAGTCAATATTGTATTGTAAATTAGCAGGAAATCACAACACACATTAATAACTTTCTTCTCCATTGCTCTTGTCAGACCCTTCAATGTCTACAACATGTGTATTGGTAGTTTCCGTTTCTGAAACAGGTTTGAGACTTTCAAAGGACCGGCAGTTTTCTGGAGACAATAGTCCACACAGTTTTTTCAGGTCCTCCATTTTTTTATTGCTTAATCTTCAAGGGTTCATTGTAAAGAGGTGCAAACATAGTTCTTGAGGTATTGGTACCCTTTTACGGATATGCACAGATCTCCATGGCCCCGAATAACTGTCCCTTACTCCTACATGTGGGGAGTCTCTGTCAATCCTATACATTCTCAGCTGCTTCAGCTAGAAGACTGAGAAAAATAGGGTTCCACTGTAGCCATGATGATGTTGAGAAAATCACTTCAAACTCTGCAGCTAGCTATTATATCATCCCACTGATTTGGAGTTTGCACAAAGGCAAGCTGCCACATATTTCCCTAAGTGATTAGTATGTTATTTTCCCTCTACTTTAATTTTCTTAATAGAATCTTTCTTTGTGCTCTCCCGTTTTTTTTTTCTGAAAATTTTATCTATTTCCATCGTTACTATCCATGATGTACAAGAAACTAAAATGGAATGCCCAATGCCTGTTCATTGTTACAATGTGAAACATTTAAATATTTATTCAATTTAACACAATACCGCCAGTAATTATTACATAATGCATAATGTACCTAATTAATTCAGTGCTGAAAACATTTAACAAAAGAAGAACCCATGTCAGCTGACAAGGGCAATTTTTGTTCGAAAGCAGAATGACACGGGCTGTTTTTGTAGAATCGGTGTTTTTTCTTATGGCTACTGTGCCTGACACAAGTCGTTTTTGGCTTTTAAACACATTTCAGATTGTGGCAAAAATGTGGCTCCAGGTGATGGTGTTCTTAACTCATTTTCGTTAAAAATGGACAAGGGCTGTTTTTGTAATAATGGCTTCAATTAATAGCTACAGTCTTGCGTGGATGTGGTGTATAAACTCTGTGAATTGTTTGTAACAACATTTTTTTTCTAAGAAAATGGTAAAGGGGTGCGCGGTAATTTAAATTGCAGTCCGAGATATGATATCTTAAAAAGTCTTGTTGTGGTACCTTGTAATTTTTGTCCAATTGTGAGTTCATTTCCTTATAAAATTTTAGAAATGTAGAGCCTGCTTTTTCTGGTAATAATTGTGGTCGTTCACGTACACATACCCTTAAACCGCTCAGCTAACGAACCCAACACGAATTTGCCCGATTATGCTGGTATACGAAGCTTTGGTTATGAGTTAGGCATTTGCGTGCAATAGTGGCAATAAGTCTTCCATCTTCTAAGGGTTAAAAACATTAGGTGGGCTCAAACACTTGATCATAATTTCCCAAAAGAATCTCATAAATCCTCCCCTTAATGATGTGAATACCAATTTGTTTCTTCTTACTAGTAACTATATACAAAAAAAAATCTTCGCATTATCTTGTGTGTAGCTGTTATTCACAATTACACTGGACAACAAATTTTTACTTTTTGTCTTGCTCCGAAATAAAAATAGATGAATATTACTAATATGTGTGTCCTAAATCTGAATTAAAATCCAAATTTCCTCATCACGTACCATTTTCTGGGGAAAGTGAATTAAATTTTTTTATGAAAATAGGCTACTTATTTTTTTATTTTTCACTCCTACTGATAAAACAACATACTAGGTATTCAAAATATCTCATAGTGCTTGAAAAATGTGTACTGGATATAAAAATGATGTTACATAGTTTAAAATAAAAAAAAAAAAAACAGTAAAAACATTTCATGCGTATAATGAGAAAAGGGTACAATACATCAGTTATTCATAGATTTCAAAAAGGCATATGACTCGGTTAAGAGGGAAGTATTATATGATATTCTTATTGAATTTGGTATTCCCAAGAAACTAGTTCGATTAATTAAAATGTGTCTCAGTGAAATATACAGCAGAGTCCATATAGGTCAGTTTCTATCTGATGCTTTTCCAATTCACTGTGGGCTAAAGCAGGGAGATGCACTATCACCTTTACTTTTTAACTTCGCTCTAGAATATGCCATTAGGAAAGTTCAGGATAACAGGCAGGGTTTGGAATTGAATGGGTTACATCAGCTTCTTGTCTATGCAGATGACGTGAATATGTTAGGAGAAAATACACAAACGGTTAGGGAAAACACGGAAATTTTACTTGAAGCAAGTAAAGCGATCAGTTTGGAAGTAAATCCCGAAAAGACAAAGTATATGATTATGTCTCGTGACCAGAATATTGTACGAAATGGAAATATAAAAATTGGAGATTTATCCTTCGAAGAGGTGGAAAAATTCAAATATCTTGGAGCAACAGTAACAAATATAAATGACACTCGGGAGGAAATTAAACCCAGAATAAATATGGGAAATGCGTGTTATTATTCGGTTGAGAAGCTCTTATCATCCAGTCTGCTGTCCAAAAATCTGAAAGTTAGAATTTATAAAACAGTTATATTACCGGTTCTTCTGTGTGGTTGTGAAACTTGGACTCTCACTCTGAGAGAGGAACATAGGTTAAGGATGTTTGAGAATAAGGTGCTTAGGAAAATATTTGGGGCTAAGCGGGATGAAGTTACAGGAGAATGGAGAAAGTTACACAACGCAGAACTGCACGCATTGTATTCTTACCTGACATAATTAGGAACTTAAAATCCAGACGTTTGAGATGGGCTGGGCATGTAGCACGTACGGGCGAATCCAGAAATGCATATAGAGTGTTAGTTGGGAGACCAGACCTTTAGGGAGGCCGAGACGTAGATGGGAGGATAATATTAAAATGGATTTGAGGGAGGTGGGGTGTGATGATAGAGACTGGATTAATCTTGCACAGGATAGGGACCGATGGCGGGCTTATGTGAGGGCGGCAATGAACCTTCGGGTTCCTTAAAAGCCATTTGTAAGTAAGTAAGTAATGACAAAATCTCAGAATTTGAACTTACATTTAAAAGAATTTTCTGGATGACTTCCGTTTATAACTAGACTCGAGACTGTCTTTTACAAGGAACCAACAATAGTCTGCAAGCATGCTGGATGATGATCTTCCTTTATATCGCCTTTCCATTTCAGATATTTCTTGATGAAATCTTTCCCCGTGCTCGTCGCTTACCGCTCCAAGGTTAGGAGGAAAGAAATCCAAATGAGAATGTAAAAAGTGTATTTTGAGAGACATATTACATTCCATTTTCTCATATGCACTTAACATGGTTTCCATAAGTTCTATGTAGTTGTCTATCCTAGAATTTCCAAGTAAATTTGAGCAAACTTCTATGAAAGCACGTCATGCCATTTTTTTCTGTAACGGGAAGTTTTTCTTCAAACAAAGGGTCAGCCATAACTTTGTGAATTTGTGGACCGATGAAAATGCCCTCTTTTAATTTGCCATCGTTGAAATTGGTAAACTTTTCTTTCAAATACTGAAAAACCACACCATTGGTTGTTCATTGCGTAGACCTCACTATGAAATTTACTGAAGAGAAGGGACCAATATCTGTTTATTTATTAGAAGTACAAAATAACATACCAACAACCATAAGAAACCGGAAATAGGTCATAAACTCATAAAATGCATTAGCTTTTGTTTTGGTTTACAATCCCCAACCCGCGCCAGATGTTTCCTGGAAGAGCAGTTATCGAAAAGTGAAATCATAGTATATCTTAAAAACCTTACGTGATACGAAGAAAAGAGATGCATTTTCGGATTCAGCGCACACCAAACCATAAGGGACACATTGTTTTAAGTCTGAGAAAATCTTGTTGTTCAGTGTTATTGATGTTTAGTAATTAAATAGAACATTTTAACTTGGAGACTTGAATTCTTTCTAACTATAAATTGATAATTCGTCACAAACATCTTCTAAATCTAACTTTTCAGCATTATCCTTATGTGGCACCTGACTATTGGTAGGAGAGATGAATAAAGTGCACACCAACAATGCATCCTTACTTATTGTAATTTACTGATTTCAATAAGCAACCATCACATATCATGTTCTTGTTTAGTCATCTGTCCGAAGACAGGTTTGTACCTCATAAATGACACCAGTAAGGCATCACTCATGAGGTAACTAAGCCAGGAAAGAATGGAAAAGTCCACACCTGTGGAGTAACGGTCAGCGCGTCTGGCCGCGAAACCAGGTGGCCCGGGTTCGAATCCCGGTCGGGGCAAGTTACCTGGTTGAGGTTTTTTCCGGGATTTTCCCTCAACCCAATACGAGCAAATGCTGGGTAACTTTCGGTGTTGGACCCCGGACTCATTTCACCGGCATTATCACCTTCATTTCATTCAGATGCTAAATAACCTAGATGTTGATACAGCGTCGTAAAATAACCCAAAAAAAAGAATGGAAAAGGAAATGATGACAATAATAATAATAATAATAATAATAATAATAATAATAATAAATTAATAAGATGAGAAATTATTGTGTGGGCTCAGGCCCCACGGCCCCATAAAAGTTGGCACCACTGGATGGGTATCAAAACGAGGATATAAAATGAGCTCTAAAGCTATGGTTCCACTACACTGATCTTCGCCAAGCATACCAGTACCAGTACACCACTGGCAATCTCCATTAAGTGTTCTATATGTTAAAAATAATGGACTTCGTTTCTTTACAGCTATCATCACAAATAGAAATAGCTGGACGAGGCGAAGAACATCGGGGATTGCCTTCAAAACAATTGCCAGAGCATATTTCAGCGAACGTATCGATTACTTACAGAATTACATACGGTAGTGCACATGCTCGAAAGTGATTGACGATATAATTATATTGGAAATGTAACTGAGAGTTGTGGTTACTATCCATAGTGATGAATAGCTAATAAACACACACCTAATTTGATTTTCAACAATGCATTCTTGTTTATACAAGCAGTTAAATTTAAGCAGTTTCGTAGTTTTATAACGTGATACCGGTATTACAGTATAATTATGCAGCTTCACACTTTCCTTTTACTCTCGCCGCGACCGCGACAAAACAATATCCGACTTCCACAAGGTGTTCAAGAACAAACTTCAGAAAAGATTTACTAACTAGTGTTTTAAAACAAATTTTATTGTAAAAAAGGAAGAAAAAGAGATAGAGAAAATGCCACCCTCTGGAAATTGCCGCTGTAGGCAGAAGGATTCATCTCTACCAGGAATTATGTTCAATTTGGTGGCATGTAACTCTGTAAGGAAGCAATTTCGATGCATGATTTTTTAACAGAATAATTATGCAATTTTTCACCTCGCCAGTCACCCCAAAAAGTGTATTCTGACACTGTCCAAAGACAGGTCTGAACCTCAGAAGTGATACCAGCAAGGCACCACTTATGAAGCAACTAGGCCAGGAGATAATGGGGTAGGGTGGCCAGTTCCTTTATTATGATATTATTACTTAATATTATTATTGCTATTTATTATTATTATTATTTAATATTATGAGTAGTATTATTGTTATTTTGATTATTATTATTATTATTATTACTTAATGTACCGCACCGTAGTGTCGTGGTCTAAGGCATCCTGCCTAGGACTCGCGTTACGGAATGCGCGCTGATTCGAGTCCTCGTGAAGGAAGAAATTTTCTCATGAAATTTCTGCCAGTGTATGGGACCGGTGCCCACCCAGCATCGTGATGCACTTGGGGAGCTATGATAGGTAGCGAAAATACGGTTTCGCAAACCAGCTATAACGGCTGGGGAGATCATCGTGCTAACCACACGATACCTCCATTCTGGTTGGATGAGTCAACACCTGTGGAGTAACGGTCAGCGCGTCTGGCCGCGAAACCAGGTGGCCCGGGTTCGATTCCCGGTCGGGGCAAGTTACCTGGTTGAGGTTTTTTCCGGGGTTTTCTCTCAATCCAATTTGAGCAAATGCTGGGTAACTTTCGGTGCTGGACCCCGGACTCATTTCACCGGCATTATCACCTTCATCTTATTCAGACGCTAAATAACCATAGATGTTGATAAAGCGTCGTAAAATAACCTACTAAAAAATTCTGGTTGGATGATCGTCCACCTCTGCTTCGGCATGTGGACGTGAGGCCAGCAGCCGGCTGGTCGGTCTTGGCCCTTCATGGGCTGTAGCGCCATGGATTTATTATTGTTAATAATTGTTTGTATTATTATTACCATTATTATTATTAATACTACTACTATTATTAATTTTATGATTGATATATTTATTTCGAAGGGCATATTGTGGATGCTGGAACCGAACTATCTCTAGTTGAAGTCTAGACACAGTTAATCCAAGGAAGTAACATAACCGCTAGCGACGTCCGTTGAGTTTTTTATACGTTAAATTTAATGTAAACTTATGTGATTTCTTTAAAGTCATCATCGCCAGCAGAAATAGCTGGACGAGGCGAAGAACATCCGGGGATTGCGTTCGGTGCAAATTTGCCGGATCATATTATCGTAGCGAACCTATCGATTATTTATGGAAAGCCATGGATTAAAGTCATGTAATCTGCCAGAGCCATCTATATTGAAGAAGGCTCTGAATCTGCACATTCAATGTAGAAATAGGCTTATTACGGCAAAACACGAATCAATCTGTAATTTCTCAATGTCTGAAGATGAATTTCTTATTCATTATATTTCTAAACATATTGTCTATGATTCGAGTTTGAAATAAAAATAAGGCCGTCCAAGCAAAAGTGTATGTGGCAAGAAGTAGGGGATTTATTAAACAATACTAGGTTTGTTTGAGAATATCTTATATGGTTTATTTATAACACATTTAATATGTACATTATCATTTATAATATGTCCACATTTATGAATAGTAACTTTGCTCAATTGAAATCCTTGTTTGATGCATATCAATACAAAAACAGCTGTTTAATCGTGACCATCCATAAACATGAATTACGCGGACACATGATAAAACAAAAGACAATCGACCAATCATCTTCGCTGATAAAGGTATCATTCTGGGACACAAATCGTCGATTCAAATTCTCAACGGTGTACGATGGACGAAGATTGTCGTGGCGGAAGCTTAGCTAAGTTGTAACAGTTAATTATTTTGTGCCGTAACTATTTCGTGAACGTCAGTGCGTCTACCGGGGTTTGAAGGTATGTAAAACACAAAATTAAATTGTGTAGAAAGAATAGAAAATGCATATCTGTACATTTGACCTGTGCAATCATAACCTCATATTTAGTGAGTATTTATTCGTTAAAAATATTAATTACAAAATTGAAATACTTGACAAATAGTTGACCTTCTTATATTCTTCATTCTTTATATCGAAGGTAAAGGACATTATGTTCATTTTTTATGAAATTGTAGTTTTTGTATATTTTTGTATTTTAGTTTTCGCTCTCTTTTCAGTGGTACAAAGCACTAACTTCTACGCGTGCCGGTAATAATAAGCGAGTTAGCCTGTTATAACATAAGGTTTCGTGTTAAAGAGCACTTTCATTTAGTTCTCCTGTAAAATTTAATATCATAGGCCTACTATAATTTTATGCATATTACCTCCGACATACAGAATTGTATTTATCGGAAATTAATTGAATTGTAACGTACCGGTAATTATTTCATAGCCAAGCTTAGGCAGTTAGCTTATCAGTATACGGTACGTACGTATTATTGATGTTCTATTACCTTGGACCTTTGTTGCGGAAAGACGTTTGCAGTATTAGTATTGACATTGGTACCAGTAGATTTATTAACAATAAAATTGCCATGGGATCACCCATTTCCAGCGTACTAGCAGAAATATTCCTACACAACACAGAGAATAAACATGTGTACTAAACAAAGACAACAACAAATACGCAGACGACATACTAATACTACTATATAAAGAAAACAAAAGACAGATTCAAAACCTACATCAACACATAAACAAAATAGGCTACACCCAAAGCTACACTACACATTAGAAATTGAAAGCAACAAATCGATAAATTTTCTAGACAGTAACAAAAGTTTACACACACACTTCAAAAATATACAGAAAACTCACAACACACAATCAAATACATAGCACAAGAAAACGAATAGGTGAAGGTTACTTATGTCCCGGCGACTATAGGAACTTGCCAAAATACCTTGAAAATGCCTTGGATTTATAGTAGGTCTATTGATTAATTATTAGAAGTTGATTTGATCACTGGGAGAGCTGTATGATAAAAATGTACCTTACTTATATACGAAAATCGTCGTGCGTGAACGAAGAATACGGCCATATTTCCTTAATGTGACAGTGGATTTCAGTGTCGCCAACATAGTAATAATACTACACACCTAATCAAACCTAACCTAACTTCTCACACAATACTACACATCTAATCAAACCTAACCTAACGTATATATTATTTTAATGTACAGAAGTACATGATATTTCCATGCAGATATTCTGCGTCATCATACGATGAAAGAGTAATGGAACAGAGAAAAATTTGTGTGTGTGTGTGTGTGTGTGTGTGTGTGTGTGTGTGTGTTTTTTTATCAGGGATTAGACATAATTCACAGACATTACTATACTATCACGCGCTGTTTATCGTTTTTACGGGAAGATGAAACCTACATGCCGATAGCAGCGATAACTAAGGATACGTACACGTTGGAGCAACGATAAAAGAAACGATCTAGCGACGCTTTGGTATTATAAAGGAATCAAGTGTTCATATCGGAGCAACGAGGACGCTGGAAGCGAACATTTTGATTTATCAGTAGAAGATATTGTATAGCTACATCCACTTAATGAAAGGAGATACATAGGAAATATCAGCTGCTAAGTTCAAGGTCAATATAAGTGAAATACGTACAAAATTAAACCGGTTTCTCATCTAGTATAAATTCGTTGTGATGACCAATAAATACAAAACTGATCAATTTGCCAATATCTACAATAATTAATTTAATATGCCGAAATAATAATACATCTATTAATATTCGGATATATTGACAACCACCGGTAATTATACAGATTAATATTAACTTAATCAGAGATCATATAAACGACAAGAGTGAAGAAAATGGTACTTTTCTTTTTCATCGCTTTTATCGTGTATCTTCGCTTTTATCGTTACTCCAATATGCACACCTCAATGACAATGCATGCTTCAATTCTCTCTGATATAGCATCGCTGCTACTTTTATCGTGTATCTTCGCTTTTATCGTTACTCCAATATGCACACCTCAATGACAATGCATGCTTCAATTCACTCTGATATAGCATCGCTGCTTCTTTTATAGTTTATCGTCGCTCCGACGTGTATGTAGGCCTACCCTTATTCGGACTTACCCGTTACCGCATCGATGTGTGCTGTTTTTTTTGCATCTGTGGTTCAAGTTCTAAGGCTTGGTGCCTTCCAGTTCGAACAAGAGAGAACAGTCTAATTGGACCACGAAAAAATATTAATTGTTAGGAATAACTAGAAGCATCGTTTCTAGTTCGACTTTGTATAAAATACCGTGGACATATAAAATTATACAGGGTGTAAGGGGTATAAGTGCCGTCCTTTTCACATGATTGGATGCAGCTTATTAAAGATTTTATTCGTAGTGCAGAAGAGCTAAACCTTTCTATAGTAATGTCTATAGTAAGCTCGTGGATTTATTTCCGAAACCTCAGACCTCGAGTGACATTATTAGGACTATTTCGTGAATAAAATAAAAATTTAAATAATACATTCCTAAAATTCGCTCACAAAATGTTAATAATTGTATATTTATGAATACTTAACGTATTCAGACATTGTGAAGTCGAAATAGATGAATAACGACTGCAATAAAGAAATTGAAAGTTATTCAGTAATGCCAAATGAGAAAAGCGAAATGCAGGTTTAAAAATGTTAATTACATGTACTGCGCTTTTCTCTTGTTATTATAACTGAAGTACGTTTTCATTATCTGCTGAAATCATAATTTAATTTAAACATTTTATAGTATAATTACAAATAACCTGATTTATACATTAATTAAATGAACAATTGTTATGAAGGAGTGTCATTTTCTTTAGATACAATGGACATGGAATTAAGTCAAAAGCAGTTTGGCTTCCGTACTAACATGAGCACGGACGACGCTATTATGAACGTAACATCAAGGATTATCAAAGAATTAGACTCGGGTAAAAAATGTTTGGGAGTTTTCCTAGATATTCAAAAAGCCTTTGATACTGTAGACCATAATATACTCACTTCTAAACTTCATGCCTACGGTATTAAAGGAATCGCTTTAAATTTATTTAAGTCATACTTAAGCAACAGAACGAAATTTAACGACCAACACAGTGAAATTCGTAATATAAATATAGATGTGCCACAAGGTACAGTTTTAGGCCCACTACTATTTTTAATATACATCAATGACTTG
Organism: Periplaneta americana; assembly: GCA_025594305.2. Classification (NCBI taxonomy): domain Eukaryota; kingdom Metazoa; phylum Arthropoda; class Insecta; order Blattodea; family Blattidae; genus Periplaneta; species Periplaneta americana. The sequence goes on from JAJSOF020000011.1 coordinate 163,762,688, forward strand.
CTAAATATTGATATAGAAAACACATCTGGAGATATATTTGCATATGCCGATGATACAGCCGTAATTTTTAGTGGATCGAATTGGAATGATGCCTACCTAAATGCTAATAGAGGTATAAATATAATTAAGAAATGGTTAGATGAAAATTTGCTCTCATTGAACATTTCAAAAACAACTGCAGTTCCTTTTACATTAACGGCTTCTAGTCTGAGAAAAATCAAACTCGATAAGGATACAAATTTAAAAATACACAATTGCAGTAACATAAACTTGATTGATTGCAATTGCTCTTCCTTGACAGAATCCACGCAAGTAAAATATTTAGGTGTTATCATTGATCAACATTTGAGATGGAATAAACATGTAACATATTTATGTAATAGGTTACGGAAAACAATTCACAACTTTGTAACCCTTCGTGCATATATGCCTATCTATGTTCTCCGTATTGTTTATCTAGCCTTGTTTCAATCAGTCATCCAATACGGAATAATAGGATGGGGTGGAATGACAAAGACTATCTTAACTCCATTAATATTACTACAAAAACGTATCATCAAAATTTGTCTGCATAAACCACTTGATTATCCGACACAATTGATTTATTCTGAATTCCAAGTACTAAAAATTGAGCAAATATATAAACATACATTACTAACTTATTTTCACAAAAATCGAATGAATTTTATAACTGAAAAATATATACATAACGCCAGAAGAAATGTCCCAACTCTTTTGGCAGAACCTAAATGCCACACTACAGCTGGATTAAGATACAGTAGGAATTATGGACCAAGACTATACAATTCAGTATTGAAAAATAATCCAGACCTAAGCAATTTACATTCTTAAGTTTAAAAATAAAGTGAAAATGTTTGTATGATATTTGAAAAATTTTATTATAATTTTTTTAAGTGTTACTAGCATTATATGGTACTAATTTTTATTGTATTTATCTGATGCATGTACCCTATAAGATAAAACATTGTAATAAATATAAATAGATCATTTTCTTAATTAATAACAGTGTATATCTCCAATAAATGATTTTCTTAGCATCGCCACAGATACACTTGATTGTACTTGTCACTATATCTTGTCACTAGAAAGTTTTTGAAATTTATATTTTCCCCGCCATTCATAAAATATTTTGATATGATACCTCTTGCACAAAAGGAGAGATCTATAACTGAAACTCGATTAATATATTTCAGTATTATTTGTAATTATCCTGGTAATAATAAACAGTTTGACTCTTAGACATTTTGTTTTTCAGCATTAACTTCCCATTATTTTACGAGAAGATTAGAAGAGAACGGCAGTTACGTAGACTTTCGGCTCCCCCTACTACCATTAATGCACAACACAATGTCAATACGGCGGTTGCTGTCGTCTGCAATACAACGAACTTTTCTGTTGATTTTCGAGTTCGTCATTTTTTCCGGTTATTATATGCTTATTTCAGTTGTGTTAACTCTCGCTAGTGGTTTTATATTTTATTTTATCCGTCTTAGTATTTATTTTATTATTGTAAATATTTTTGTTTATCACTATTATTATTATTATTATTATTATTATTATTATTATTATTATTGTTACTATTATTTATATCATCAGCATTATTATTTGAACCCTGTAAAATTTATGTAGACTACTGGACTGTACCCGAGCACGAGCATATGCTCATTTCGGGTATCTATTCATATGTATTCAATTCAAATGTAAATTGTAAATAAATTTGAAATTTGAAAATTTAAAGAAGATGAAGATGTAGATGTGGAAGTAGGATTTCGCACTTTGGATTCATGCTCGTCGATTTACGTGGAAACAGTTGGCGACACTGACTAAAGAAAAGAACGACCACGCAATAAATTGATAGTGATAAATCGAGCTGCAGAAATTATCGCGATGTATGACTGTGATTGGTTGGAATTCAAAATTTCATTACACTTTATTGGCCGAAAATGGAATGACGTCCTAGCCTGTAATAGATATTACTTTCCGTAAGCCTGTAATAGATACTACTTTCCGGAATTCTGTAATATTACTTTCCGGAAGCCTGTAATAGATACTACTTTCCGGGAGCCTGTAATAGATATTACTTTCCGGAAGCCTGTAGTAGATATTACTTTCCGGAAGCCTGTAGTAGATATTACTTTCCGGAAGCCTGTAATAGATATTACTTTCCGGAAGCCTGTAATAGATATTACTTTCCGGAAGTCTAATAGATATTACTTTCCGGAAGTCTGTACGTAATAAATATTACTTTTCGCAAGTCTGAAATAGATATTACTTTCTGTAAGTCTGTATGTAATAAATATTACTTTCCGGAAGCCTGTGCGTAATAAATATTACTTTCCGGAAGTCTGCAATAAATACTTTCCGGAAGTTTGTAATAGATATTACTTTCCGTAAATCTGTACGTAATAAATATAACTTTCCGGAAGTCTGTAATAGATATTACTTTCCGTAAGTATGTACGTAATAGATATTACTTTCCGTAAGTCTGTATGTAATAAATATTACTTTCCGGAAGTTTGTAATAGATATTACTTTCTGTAAGTCTGTAATAGATATTACTTTCCGTAAGTCTGTACGTAATAGATATTACTTTCCGTAAGTCTGTATGTAATAAATATTAATTTCCGGAAGTTTGTAATAGATGTTACGTTCCGTAAGTCTGTATGTAATAAATATTACTTTCCGGAAGTTTGTAATAGATGTAACTTTCCATAAGTCTGTACGTAATAAATATTACTTTCCGCAAGCCTGTAATAGATATTACTTTCCGTAAGTCTGTACGTAATAAATATTACTTTCCGGAAGCCTGTACGTAATAAATATTACTTTCCGGAAGTCTGTAATAAATACTTACCGGAAGTTTGTAATAGATATTACTTTCCGTAAGTCTGTATAGATATTACTTTCCGCAAGTGTGTACGTAATAAATATTACTTTCCGGAAGCCTGTACGTAATAAATATTACTTTCCGGAAGTCTGTAATAAATACTTTCCGGAAGTTTGTAATAGATATTACTTTCCTTAAGTCTGTAATAGATATTACTTTCCGTAAGTCTGTACGTAATAAGATCTGTAATAGATATTACTTTCCTTAAGTCTGTAATAGATATTACTTTCCTCAAGTCTGTACGTAATAAGGTCTGTAATAGATATTACTTTCCGGAAGCCTGTAATAGATATTACTTTCCGGAAGTCTGTACGTAATAAGGTCTGTAATAGATATTACTTTCCGGAAGTCTGTAATAGACATTACCTTCCTTAAGTCTGTACGTAATAAGGTCTGTAATAGATATTACTTTCCGGAAGTCTGTAATAGATATTACTTTCCGGAAGTCTGTACGTAATAAGGTCTGTAATAGATATTACTTTCCGGAAGTCTGTAATAGATATTACTTTCCGGAAGTCTGTAATAGATATTACTTTCCTGAAGTCTGTACGTAATAAGGTCTGTAATAGATATTACTTTCCGGAAGTCTGTAATAGATATTACTTTCCGGAAGTCTGTAATAGATATTACTTTCCGGAAGTCTGTAATAGATATTACTTTCCTGAAGTCTGTACGTAATAAGGTCTGTAATAGATATTACTTTCCGGAAGTCTGTAATAGATATTACTTTCCGGAAGTCTGTAATAGATATTACTTTCCTGAAGTCTGTACGTAATAAGGTCTGTAATAGATATTACTTTCCGGAAGTCTGTAATAGATATTACTTTCCGGAAGTCTGTAATAGATATTACTTTCGGAAGTTTGTAATAGTTATTACTTTCCTGAAGTCTGTACGTAATAAGGTCTGTAATAGATATTACTTTCCGGAAGTCTGTAATAGATATTAATTTCCGTAAGTCTGTACATAATAAATATTACTTTCCGCAAGTCTGTAATAGATATTAATTTCCGTAAGTCTGTAATAGATATTACTTTCCGGAAGTCTGTAATAGATATTACTTTCCGGAAGTCTGTAATAGTTATTACTTTCCTGAAGTCTGTACGTAATAAGGTCTGTAATAGATATTACTTTCCGGAAGTCTGTAATAGATATTAATTTCCGTAAGTCTGTAATAGATATTACTTTCCGGAAGTCTGTAATAGTTATTACTTTCCTGAAGTCTGTACGTAATAAGGTCTGTAATAGATATTACTTTCCGGAAGTCTGTAATAGATATTAATTTCCGTAAGTCTGTACATAATAAATATTACTTTCCGCAAGTCTGTAATAGATATTAATTTCCGTAAGTCTGTAGGTAATAAATATTACTTTCCGCAAGTCTGTAATAGATATTAATTTCCGTAAGTCTGTAGGTAATAAATATTACTTTCCGCAAGTCTGTAATAGATATTAATTTCCGTAAGTCTGTACATAATAAATATTACTTTCCGCAAGTCTGTAATAGATATTAATTTCCGTAAGGCTGTACATAATAAATATTACTTTCCGCAAGTCTGTAATAGATATTAATTTCCGTAAGTCTGTAGGTAATAAATATTACTTTCCGGAAGTCTGTAATAGTTCCGGAAGTATGTAATAGATATTACTTCCCGGAAGTCTATGCTGATCTGAACCGGCCACCAGAGATTGGGACCAGTCCTCGCCTGCCTCCAGGCCCTCTTATGCCTCTTATGTATTTGATGTCATCGGGGTTGCTCTGCCCGCCTTGGGATATGAGCAGACTCTTGATGGCCTCGGTCTTGGCAACGTTGAGAGGCAGTGTGCCGTCGTTGGTGATGGCGTTGATGTCGGCCCCGTAGTCCAGCAGCAGACGCACGGCCTCAGTGTCGTTGCGATCCACCGCTGCGTGTAGCGCCGTCCATCCCTCTCTGTTCTTGGAGTTGGGTTTTGCCCCCGCCAGCAACAGCAGATTCATGAGCTGCACGTCTAGTTTGCTGCTGAGCATCTCATCATCAAGCCAGACTTTATCGTGTGCCATCACCTCCTGCGTAAACAGATCGAATACATATACAGAGTGAGCAATAAGTATGGAATATGTATGTATGTATGTATTTATTCACACTGCAGTGGGTATATACCCGGTGGCAGTGGTAACTAATTACACTCAATAATCTATACTAATAATAAATCTGTAGCCAACATTTTTCTGGTAATTTTCTATTTTTCAAAAATAATTGGTCCTAATATATATAATTAAGCACCCTGAAACCGAAAATCGCTTTTTTGACATTTTTGTCTGTCTGTCTGTTTGTTACCTTTTCACGCGATAATGGCTGAACGGATTTCGATGAAAATTGGAATATAAATTAAGTTCGTTGTAACTTAGATTTTAGGCTATATGGCATTCAAAATACATTATTTAAAAGGAGGGTTATAAGGAGGCCTGAATTAAATAAATCGAAATATCTCGCTTATTATTGATTTTTGTGAAAAATGTTACATAACAAAAGTTTCTTTAAACATAATTTGCGATAAGTGTTATTCCTTGGAAAATTTTGATAGGACTGATATTTAATGAGATAAATGAGTTTTAAAATTAAAATAACTGCCATCTAAGGCCGTGTAATGAATTAAAAAACAAATGACTTCGTCTATAAGGGGCCTTGGACAGCAACAATCGAAATCTATGAAAGATAGCCTACAGAGAATGTTTCTGTGTTTGTATGAAGTAATATCGGAAGCTAAATTAACCGATTTGTATAATTAATTATTATTTCACCATTGGAAAGTGTAGTTTCTCTAGATGGACATAATGCTATAATGTTATTACAGTAACTTCTGATATAATATAATATAATATAATATAATATAATATAATATAATATAATATAATATAATTTAAGTTATTTGAAGGGTTCACAACCATAGTGGGCCAAGCGCCATTTACTGAATACGTAGAAAACAAAGGTTAAAATTAAGTTATTACCATAATTCAATGGAAACCTGTAACAAGTAAAATAAAATATACACATTAAATCTAAATGATGTCAGTCTTCATTAAACTATGGATGCATGTAATAAAAATTAAGAAACAGGTTAAAGGAATTGTCATTGCACCAAATGAGTGTCTCTGGACCAAAATGATCGCATTTGATTAAATTAAGTAACATATTAAACTATTTATCCTTCTATCAAACACGAATGTTCCCTGGATCAAATGTCCTATTTTAATTATGTAATTACTTTATATTTATTTCTAACGGGTACAGCGGAGCACACGGGTACGGCTAGTGATAATAATGAACTAATTAATTAAAAATACAATTAATAATAATACTAATAATTAATACTAACAATAATTAATAATAATAATAATAATAATAATAATAATAATAATAATAATAATAATAATAACAGCAACAAGGAATATACTAAATTAAATGAAACGATCACTTAAAATAACATTTGAAATAAATCTAATTTGTATCTTAACACTAAGATCGAACTAAAACCCACGAGTATGATATGTTCATATCTGCACAAGTACCTTTCAACATTACACTCATTTCGCTGTCAACTCACTCACTGCACTGGAACTACGACACATTTCACTGATTCTATCCTGATTTCACTAACACTTCAAAAACAATTCACTGTTCAAATACTTTGCACTGCCACTATAAACTATAAAGCTTCACTGACAGGAACACGTTTCTCTTACATAGCACACTTCACTGACACGACATACTTCTTCACTGATACAACACACTTCACTGACACAACATAATTCTTCACTGATACAACACTTCAATAACAAAATATTATTTACACCCTTTAAATATTGTGTATAATTACCGTCTATTAGTAAGGTCCTTAAGCCTATTTTTAAATACATTTTTTAAATACATAGCTAATAGTTTCTTAAATTTTAATTTTACAAAAAAGAAAGTTGTATACTAAAGCTGTTGGAGATAAAACACACAATTTGATACCAATGTTCGAGAAAAATTATTCAGGAATACAGTATGTGAGACAGTAAACTTCATTTTTTTAATGGTACCCTATGTTCAGGGTTGAGCGAGCAAATTATCTGTACGTATTTTACGTGTACCTAATTTACATGCAAAATACGTAGTCCTATGTAGAAACTTTTATATACGGAGTAATAAACTAACATTTATTGATTTTGACAGTCTAAACACCAATTATTTTTATTCCTTTTAAGTCCTGATAAGGCAGAACTGTAGCTCCTCGGAGCAACTGCTTTCGTACCCCCTTCTATCCCACCCACCTTTTGTACCAGTGTAGTCATAGCGTTCTAGTTGCGCTCGGCTGTATCAACATTCATTCTCGCGGCGGCAGGTACACAATACGCTATCAAGAATTACAAGTGGATAATAAAATCCTTAGGAACATAGCTTTGCAATGTACCTAATAGAAAAGCGAATGGGAGAAATAAATAAGTTAAAATGTATGTAAAATACATTTTAAAATGTATCTGTGCATATAATGTAAGAAGGTATATATATATATATATATATATATATATATATATATATATATATATATATATATATATATATATATATATAATAGGTTATTTTGCGACGCTTTATCAACATCTTCGGTTATTTAGCGTCTGAATAAGATGAAGGTGATAATGGCGGTGAAATGAATCCGGGGTCCAGCACCGAAAGTTACCCAGAATTTGCTCATATTGGGTTAAGGAAAACTCCGAAAAAACCTCAACCAGGTAACTTCCCTCACCGGGAATCGAACCCGGGCCACTTGGTTTCGCAGCCAGACGCGCTGACCGTTACTCCACAGGTGTGGACTATATATATATAATTTATATACAGGGTGTTTCCGGGCTACTGTTACAAACTTTCAGGGATGATGGTGAAGAGCACATGCATCAATTTGAGATCAGGAAACCTGGTCCGGAAATGATTGAGTCGAAAGTTACAATCAAAAAATAGTTGCGTGGAAATTGTGACGATGCCCCACTACACCAGTATTTAAGTAAAAAACTTAGGAGGGGGAAAAAAAAAGGAAAAACCATAATGAAATCAGAAAAGGAAATACATTCCAAAAATTACAATACTTCACCTTATTATAATTATCTCTTTAAAAATTAGCAGGAAAACTTTCAACACTCAATAACAAGAATATTTTCTCTAATCATGAAGGACTTCGTGCAGTGCAGGGTATGCCGCTGCAAGGAGTATCCCAAATATTGGCGTGCCCTCTTTCATCAGATAATCTGCTTGCCCACCGACTAACCGTACTGCGATCGACAGATGCATCTCCATGCACCTTTCTCAACCTCTTGCGAAAGTTCCCCACTGTCTCTTTCTCACAGCACAGGAACTCGATAACAGCACATTACTTCTGACGAATGTCAAGTACAGCAGCCATCTTGAAGGAGTGCTATCATGGCGCCACTCACGGGAACGACTTAAATTAAATTTGAATACAAACCGGAAGGATGTATCTATGACCTCCATAAATTTCAAAGGTGTAAAATAAAGAATAAGTAAATAATGTGGATTACTTTTGGAATGACTCTCTTATGAATGAATGAGGCCTAACAGGTACAATTTATAATTTGAACCTCTCTAGCTAAATCAGCCCATCACTAAAGTGACTGTCGGACTTAATCCTAAGTTCGAAATCTCTAGTGGCGTTACATTACGTCACAGGCATGTCAATTGATGCCCACAGGAGCAAGCGCGCGCTTTAGAGCCCAGGAGAGTCTGAGCGCTTTACAGCGGAAAGGAAAGAGACAGACGAAGAAGGTGGTATATGCCGCTTGGTCGAGCTATATTCAGGGATGGCCAGCACTGATTCAATAGATAAAGGGAAGAGAACTTATTAAAACTGTATCCATGTTAATTTTTACATTTGTCTGAGAAGTACGAGGCGCATCCAGAAAGTAAGTTTCCCTATTTTTTTAAAAAGAACACACACTTTCAGGAAAACATTTATTGGCAACAGGTACAGCAATGTTTTGGCTATTTTTCAACATAGCCACCATCAGAATTGAGACACTTGTATCGTGGGATCAACTTTTGTATCCCTCTGTCGTAGAACTCTGCCGCCTGTGAATGGAACCAGCGTGTGACAGACGTCTTCAGCTCTTCGTCGTTGCCAAAACGCTCACCGGAGGACAGGAATTTCTTGAGGTGCAAGAAAACGTGAAAATCGCTGGGAGCAAGATCAGGACTGTAGGGTGGATGATGAAACAACTCCCAGCCAAATTCCGACAAAACAGCTGCTGTGCGCCGAGCCGTATGTGGACGAGCATTGTCATGGAGGAGCACAACACTTGCAGTAAGCATTCCACGCCTCTTGTTTTGAATGGCACGTCGCAATTTTCGCAGTGTTTCACAGTAACGGCCAGCGTTCACTGTTTCACCTCTTGGAAGGAAGTCAATGAGCAGAATGCCCTTCCTGTCCCAGAACACCGTGCACATCACTTTCCGTACCGACAGCGTCTGTTTGAATTTCGTTCTGACCGGGGATCCTCTATGCCGCCAATGCATTGACTGCTGCTTGGTTTCCGGGGTGAAGTGCGAAATCCAAGTCTCATCGCCCGTGACGATCCTGTCGAGGAACTCGTCGCCGTCATCGTGATACCGTTGCAGAAATGTCAGTGCTGCTCCTAAACGTTGCATTTTGTGTTCGGGTGTCAGGTTTTTCGGCACCCACCTGTCACACACTTTTTTGAACAGCAGGTGCTTAGTGACAATCTCATGCAACAAGGATCGCGATATCTACGGAAAATGGCTGCTCAGCTCCGTAATCGTGAAGCGACGGTTCTCCATGATGCACTGCCGCACCAGCTCAACACGATCATCACTGTTGAGGGACGGTTGCCCACTGCGCTCTTCATCATGGACACTTTGACGACCTTCGGAAAACTGCCTACACCAGCGACGCACCATCTGCTTACTCATGATGTTCGGCCCATAGACCTGTCAGAGCTGCCTGACGCAATGCTTTGTGCATTAAAGAACTTTATCACCGACCGAACCTCGCAGGCGGCGGGAGAAGGAATAAGAGCTTCCATTTCGGACCACTGCTGCCATGCTACTGGCACCAGGCGGGACCTGTCCGGCTGGCATGTGATTGATACGTCATAGATCTGTTACGCCTGCGAAATTGACACGGCTAATTACGTTTACTTTCAAGGGAAAAAATCGAGAAACTTACTTTCTGGATGCGCCTCGTATAAGTGCATTATAAGAATGTAAGTTTTAATTTTAATGCTCATTTTTCACAAGTTTGATTTTTTTATTCAAAAGAAATATTTTCTCAACTTTTCGTATAGAAAAGTGAAATTTTCAAGTATAGGCCTATTTATTTAGTAGCCTTACAGAATGTTTTCGTAAATCTAATATACCGTATATACGTATTACTGAAGATAGTGTATTGAAAATTTTGAAAATATTCGCATGGAAATTCTTTATAAGGAAATGAATTAACAAAGCAACTACTGTTACATCATAAGCAAAAGATACGTGCCCATGTGTTGTAAAAATGTCAGCTCTATAGCTTCAGCAGATTTCCATAAAATAATTTCATATTCTAATGATAGGAAGTTGCTCACAAATATCACTTTAAAAGCATAATGCGATAAGAGTTTTGTTATGTAATATTAGTTACGCTTAAAACAGATACAGCACCTAGGTAACTTTGCTTTGTACTGTAATATTGTTTTGATTAGTTTATTGATTACATTTGTAAGGCTAAAGATACCATCAATATAAATTCCAACTTATTATGTCATACTCAATCTCTTTCTTTGGAATATCACTTTCTTTATGAATGATGTGTTTCATCCATTTAATACAGTATAATATTATACTACTATGGAATTTAAGTGAATATTCCTTCTTAACTCTCTATTATGTTATTAAGATTTAAAACACAAGTGCAATATTAAGAAATCAGTGTTGGGACTTTTGTTTTACAGAAAATATAGATAATATTAAACAGAAAGAAGTCATATAAAAATAAGGACATAAAATGTCATGTTGCGTTTGAAGTTTGTGCACCACTGTTTTCTTAATCCAACAGGTTGCTTATTCATATACACAACCCTTCCTCTTTCCATACTTAGCGCTTGCTGCCCGCGCACGACGTCAAGGTCAGAAAAATGCGCTTGCTTTGACATCACTGCATTACGATAATAACTGGTGAAAAGCTACTTACCTTGCATTGGTCGTACTTTCGTGGTTCAGTTGAACCGTACTTTATTTCCACATCGCAGCCATTGAACTCCCAAATCACGTTCTGTTCTCTACGTAGAATTCTTGAGGATTCGGTGCTGTCTATGATCCCAACGTTCAGTGTAGTTAATTCCTCCGTGTAGAAGTGAGCCATAACAGGGACTGGAAAATAAATCACATCTTATACTAGTAACAGACTACAGTCGCTAATCGCGATTATCTCAGATCACGATTACCGAAAACGTGTCGACACACTACTGGGTATTCAGTTCAAAGTGTGTCATGGCTCGCTGTATGTCGTCATATGGCTAGTCGATGAGCCTAGAGAATTCAATCTTCCTACACTTCCGCAGAGGTGTATTACCTATGTGCCAGAGAAGTTGCCTAGCAAGTACGGCGTTCATTCTGAAGACTACTTACCGATACGTACGGTAACGCCGGTAGTGGCAGCAATGTGAACTGTTTCGAAACATGTACTGAGGTGAGTTTTTTCCTACTGTCGAGATATGGGGAGAGGGCTAAGACGATTACTTACGTATTTGTTGACATTAATTTAGACGGTAAACATGGACACGGAGCGTTTGATTTGTGTTGTGGAATGTTGCCGTACGCAAACGATGATAACAAATACCCTACGTACGACTTGGCCGCGCAAAACACAGTTCGAAAGAGGTTATGGTAGCACACAGATCGTACAGACCGCCATCTGTTGCTACGACGTTCAAGTTATACCGTACACGTTCTCAAGTTCAGATTGAAGAACGCCTTGAATAATAGGCAACTTCTCTGACATATAAGCTGAAACTCGCTTCAAATCGGTGACCCGACAACAGTGACGTCATGACACTTTGAAATGAACACCCAGTATACTTGTTTTATTTTTTAAAGATGGGACATGACAGTTAAGCGGCCAAGCTTGGAACTACAGCCCCATGTTGCCAATATGAACTACCACGCTGTCAGCTGATGGAAGCTAGCAATTGTCGTTAAGATGGCTGACGTTAAAATATTCATTGACAATTGACGCGAAGGTAAGAAACTATACAAAAAAATCGACATAGAATCAAACACGAACTGTACCAATGCTAACATTGTGTGCATAATAAATGTCGCCAAGAGAGCTATTAAGCACTCGCCACGTGGGAACGGTAAGTTTGGCAACTCAACCGTTGTTACCATAGCAACAGGCCTACCACGCTATGTGACATTCAGTTGTTTTTCTGAACGCAACGCTCCTGTCATGTCCCATCTTTCAAAAAAACAAGTTTAGGTAACGCTTGGTCCTCTCTGGTCAACAGCTGAATTACCATAGAGGAAACAATTTTCTCTATGTACAGCTGTCAAAAAAAAGTGGCCGCACTCGTGAACAGCGAATATTTTCTTCTAAGTCCGCTTGATTACGGTGATGTTACACGATGCATGCGCTTACAGAAGCAGTTTCGGAAGTCTGATGTTTAAGCAGGAGTCATTCAACATCTGAGTGTTGTAGAGCAACAGTAGAGTTCGAGCCTTGTTCAAGTTATTATTTTATTTTATTATCGTTCTTTAGCGATATAGATAATATTCAAGTTATCATTTATATTCTGTTACCGTTCTTCAGCGATATAAATAATATAAATTTAATGTAAGGTTTTGAATAATAGGGCTACAGCTATATAAAGCAAGTGTTGGTTTTTCTCTTATATTATTACATTATATTACCTCGTAACACAATAAAATCAAAAGAAGTGACGAGTATTTCAACCTGAGACGTTCATATCTACTCCATCCTATAATTCCATACATAATTATCGATTGAAATAAAGTCAAGTATATTGTGCGTAATAAACATTTTATAAATTTTCATTTCATTTCAGCAAATCAACAAATTAGACAAATTATTTAAATTGAACCCTTTTCCATTATAAGTTTTTCATTATGTACTGAGACATCATTTTATTTTTACTAACATTTTTAATATCAACCTGGCTATACCTTTGGATTAATGGTTCATAGCCGGAAATACCGTTTGCTAGCCCCTTCCACGACTGGAGTTCGATGATACTGGCGTAAAATACAAACAATTCACTTTACTGTGTATAGGAGGGAAGAAAAGTAGTTCATCCATTTACGTAAACTAGGAGATATCGTAATTCTGAGTTTGATAATTTTCATTAGATTTTTCTTTAATCAAAATACAGTACCGTATTAACAATAAGTGTTTTTACTCACGAACTGAGTTACCCATACGAACGTATTCATTATGCACTGTATATTATACTGTCATAATATGGATATTTAAACACATTTTTGAAAATGGTGGCTATTCATTTAGATATAGGCTTCAGTTCTTTTGTGCATATTATCGCACTATAGACTATTGCATCTAAGTCCAATTACCAGTTTCGTCGTTCGTACTAGTAACTCATGTTGAAATAATTCTATACCTATTATATAAAAGAGTATCTTACGTACTGTAAATTCAGCCTTCACCTCAGTCCGACCAGCACAGATAAAATTACTCAGATATGCTATCTACTGTCCATCCAAGTGGTTATGTCGCAGGATCGTAGAAAGGGGGGAAATCACGTGACAGTTAATTACTTTTATTTAAGTCATTTTAAACAGAAGCAGGTGAGGGAAATCGGGATGCGACGTAGGCAAACGGACGACAGTACCTGTGCGAAAATATGATTCAATATTGAAAACTCTTTCGTCACTGGAAAACGCGAACATATTTCTGGAACGTACTATGGGTTTACTCACTACCTCAATACTGTTTGTGTTTACTACGGCCTTAAGACGACTTTGACTGTATACGCTTGGTTCTGTGAGGAGAACAGTTGGAAGTTTACTAGTAGAGGGGGTGGGAGTAAAGTACATTAAAAAACTCAGGTACAATAAAAATTGAAGTAAAAATAAAATGATGTCCCCGTATATAAAACAAATTATTGATCATTCAACCACTGTTATGCATATTACTGTGTACAACTTAATGGACATGTTTAGATTTCGTCAAACTTTTCAATATCTGATGATACCGTACAGGCGAAAACGTTCATGATTATCTTTTTCAAGATGTATTAGCAAATAATAAATTTGAAAATTGATAAATCATATGATTGAGTTTTTGAATAAATTTATTATCTTGAATAGATTTACCTGAAAATCAAAAATGAACAAAATTGCAAGATAAAAAATTGTCCAATGTCCAAGAAACCGACCTCGTCTCCACTATTAAACATTTAACGACAACATGTTAAATGTTATATTGTTTACCGTTAACATCCCAACATGTTGATTGAACATGTTAATGCTAATTTCATTTAACACTTTGTCCACACTGTTAAACATGTTAAACTTGACTTTCTTTGCGTACTCCACCATAAACAGTCTATGAGGGCCGTATTCATAGACATTCTTAGCCCGGGCTTCCGGTGGATGATCAGCGAACTAACGTTTTCCGTATTCGTAAACCAGTGTTAGCGATATGTTATTATATGAATCCTGTACAAGTAATCAGTCGATAGCCGGGGCTAGTTTAGCACGCTCGTAGCGCGGGATAGCGAAATGTCTATGAATAGCACCCTGAGATTTTAATATAGATAGTGTTTTATTTTTAAACCTTGGACAATGGACTCAGATGATGATCTAACTTTTGTAATTGCCTTTATTGCTTGTTACAAGGCTTTGAAAAGGAAGAAAATGAGAATGTGGATGCGGCAATATCTTAGCGGGATGAAGTTACAGGAGAATGGAGAAAGTTACACAACGCAGAACTGCACGCATTGTATTCTTCACCTGAACATTAAATCCAGACGTTTGAGATGGGCAGGACATGTAGCACGTATGGGCGAATCCAGAAATGCATATAGAGTGTTAGTTGGGAGACCGGAGGGACAAAGACCTTTGGGGAGGCCGAGACGCAGATGGGAAGATAATATTAAAATGGATTTGAGGCAGGTGGGATATGATGATAGAGACTGGATTAATCTTGCACAGGATAGGGACCGATGGCGGGCTTATGTAAGGGCGGCAATGAACCTTCGGGTTCCTTAAAATGCCATTTGTAAGTAAGTAAGTAAGTAAGTAAGGCAATATCTTAGTAAAAGACACAATGCAGGATACATTCTAAACGAGCTTAAAGTTGAATGCTGTATCGATTTGGATTCAAAAACTTCTTGAGAATGTCAGAACACGATTTTAATATAGTGCTGCAAAAATACTTCCTGTTATATCAAAGAAATACACAATTTAAGAGCAGCCATTTCATCTCAATTAAAAAAATTACAGCGCAATTGATTATCACAGGACCTACGACATGATAGATGTTAAAGGAGTGGGTAATATCGTATAATTATTCTTTCCGAAGTTTTACGAACGTTAACATACATCACCAAATACGACCATTACTGACGTCAACATAGCATTAACGTTTAGCGTACGACGAGAGTGCGAAAACTCTCTATTGTATTCTGAAGAACAATTAAATAATAATTCCAGTTCTCTAAAACAGTCGGCCTTCTTAGTTTTGCCCGTGTATTCTTTTGTGCGAGATCGTGCGTATTTGCTTGGTTTCCGCACAAAACTAATCCGCGGAAAGTCTAAAATTCCACATTCAGTATTCCCAACCTAACACACATAACAATTTCCCTCTTCTTACCGCTTAAGTGACATATTGATTTTACTGCTTTACGCTTTTTTAACATATTATTTTTAGAGACGTTCAATATAGTAATAATTATAAATTGAAACTTACCGCTGCAATTTCACCTAAATTGCACTGTTAATTATTGTTTTTAAATATTTGCAAAAATTAAGTAAACTCTACAACTCCACTAAAGTTACTGCATTCGTAATGCAAGTAACATTAAGGAAGCCGTGAAAAAATCAACAAGATTCCAGACTCATCATAGACTAGGGAAAAAAAAAGACAAACGTATATCACGGCCTGCTGGAGTATAATAAACACAGAAAACATTTTAAAGCAACAATGTTGAAGATAGATATTTTTGTCTTGCAAATTTGCCGTCATTGAACAGAAACCAAGATGGAGATTTCATTGCAACTAATTAGAAATTCCTCTTTCAGGTATGTAATAAACGATCTTCGCACAAAATGATGTACGATACACGAGCGGTATGTTTTCTTTCAATTCTCGGAAATTAAAAAAGCTCAACTACGTTTTGCTTTTTCAAACTTTTCCTCGAACATGAAAACTTCAACATACCGCTCTTGTAACGCATATTACTATTGCAGACACATCCCACAAAGAAGGGCTTTCCATCAGTGCATTAATTTTATTGTAATGCATTTTATTTCGTCCACTCCATTACTTCGAACAACTTACAGCTAACACCAAGGACCAATGATAGTATAAAAATGATCAAGATAAGCGCCACAAAATCGGAACTAAAGTTGTTGCTATGGAAACTATACGAACTTTGCCGAACTGTACTGATGCTGCACGAGAAAATGAATTGACTTGACATGTTTTCCATTTGTGTTGGAAAACACACCAACATGTTAAAAGTGTTAACTTCAACATACTCAGTCAACATGTTAAGTCAATTGAGACTTGAAATGTCCATATACATGTTAAATTCAACATGTTATATTTAACATGTTGTTAAATGTTTAATAGTGGAGACGCACCTTAAGGGAACCAGGTAGTGATTAGGGGTCAAAAATCCGATTTTTTATTTTGTGTTTTAAAATAAATTACAAAGCTGGTCTTTAAAACAATATAAATATTGTGGAGGGTATTTCTGCAGATAAGCCTTTCAAATGACCTCTTTAAATTTGGCGGTGCATGTAATTCATACATTCTTTTTTTTATACAGTTTTCCATAAGTTGACATTTTCAAACTTAAGTGCATTTTTCTCTGAAATTACTGAATCAATTTACATGAAATTTTTACAGTGTTTTCTGCAGCCTGTGTTCTACATTGTAGACCTACGGTTTTAAGAATGTCATACACATAACACAAGAAAAAATGTATATGCATTGAAAAAATTGTAAAAAATTTTAAACAAAAATCGATATTTTTTTCTGTTTCACTAGGGGTGAAATATTTAACTAAATTTTGCTTTGGAATTTACAATACACAATACTGGATAACTTAAAAAAATACAAGGTATATGAGTGAAGATAGTAGCAAGTAATGTGCACCTGAAGAATGAGGTACACCTAGCAAAGTTGGAAAACAGGTTATCAGCAAAGCTCGGAACTTGGGGACTTCTGTGTCGTGTGCATGAGTAAGATGCAGGTACAACGTAAGCTGTAAGCGCTCAAGGACAGTCGTATGTACGAAGAAAGTGGTCACATTTACGCACGAGGAAACTGTGTCATGTTAAAGCCAATGACAATCAGAGAATTACAAATAAACGGTCTGTTAGAGGAATTAGAAAATACGTGTTATTCGAATGGGTATTATAGAAGTTTGAAAATATATTTTTTAAATTTTAGGTACAGAATTTCGTGGAGAAATTCGGAGGAGATACATTATTTTCTACGAATGGAGAGTTTATATTTTGTAAGTTGTGCCACACACAAACTAAAGGCTGGAAACGGCATTCATTGAAAGACATTGTACTCCCTTAAATTGTTGGAAAATTTGTCCATAGCCGTGGATCAAGTCGTAGAGGGATCTGCCCTAGTAGTGACACACAAATTGAAAACTATTTTCGAGAAAAAATTAGGATATACTTATCTTTCTCAGATAAGAGATCAGCTGGCAACTGCTGAAAATCGAACAAAACAGTGACAGTTAAAACATTTATTTTAAGTTTGCTCCCGTCATTTCATATGACGTGGAAATAAGTTTTTCTCGTTTCAAATCATGTTTAACTCACTGACGAAGAAGTTATGGATTCAAAAATCTTCGAATGTAAGTAGTCATAGGTACACTGTAATATAATGTACAGAGCAGTACAGTAAATTTGATATATTGCTGACGTTTATTTTTATTATATATATGCTATAAAATTACGTGTTTCAACCTACCACAATACTATCAATATGTTGCTTCAGCCAGAAACCACTTTTATAGCAGACCTGACAGTACCTCCGTACTGGAAGCGGGAGTTTGTTGACATTGAAGTCCGTCGCTTAGCCACGTGCAAAGACACAAGTCCCCAAGTTCCGAGCTTTGGTTATCAGTTAGGGTACTTGGATACGAAGCTAATTAGTTGTCTTTTATACCACTGAATTCAGAATGATCGATTGCATAAAACTGGAAATTTTTATTCCTTTCTGAGCACTAGAAGCCTACAAATATTCAACTAAACTTTTGTATTGAAATTTTTTAATCGCACAGTATCACTACCCAGTTCCCTTAAGACATGCAGTTTCAGTCTCACCTTGCACGATGACTGTCCAGTTGAAAGTCTTGGACTCGTCGGTCTCCCGCACCACCAGGCTGTAAGTACCCGATCTGTAGCGACTGACGCTCCGCACCCTTATCGTCGTTTTTCTGTTTCCAGTTTCACTATCTATGGAGACATAGTCGGTTTCCTTCAGGGTGACATCGCCCGGGGGTGCCAGCCAGTACAGTCCCGAACCGTCGTTCGTGTTCAGGTTAGCTTCGATCGCAAAGTCGCCCCACTCTTCAACTTTTATTGGTGACTTTGTGCTTACCTCAACATTTAGGCCTATAGCATTTCCTGCAAGACAAGAGAAGATGAGCAGTGCGAACAGTAGCGGGCGGTGGGTTTGAAAGTTGAGGAGGCTAACAGAGGATTAACAGAGAAGGTTCGGAATTGAACGGGTTACATCAGCTGCTTGTCTATGTGGATGACGTGAATATGTTAGGAGAAAATCCACAAACGATTAGGGAAAACACGGGAATTTTACTGGAAGCAATTAAAGCCATAGGTTTGGAAGTAAATCCCGAAAAGACAAAGTATATGATTATGTCTCGTGACCAGAATATTGTACGAAATGGAAATAGGTGGAGAAATTCAAATATCTTGGAGCAACAGTAACAAATATAAATGACACTCGGGAGGAAATTAAACACAAAATAAATATGGGAAATGCCTGTTATTATTCCGTTGAGAAGCTTTTATCATCCAGTCTGCTGTCAAAAAATCTGAAAGTTAGAATTTATAAAACAGTTATATTACCGGTTGTTCTGTATGGCTGTGAAACTTGGACTCTCACTTTGAGAGAGGAACATAGGTTAAGGGTGTTTGAGAATAAGGTTCTTAGGAAAATATTTGGGGCTAAGAGGGATGAAGGTACAGCACAATGGAGGAAGTTACACAACACAGAACTGCACGCATTATATTCTTCACCTGACATAATTAGGAACATTAAATCCAGACGTTTGAGATGGGCAGGGAATGTAGCACGCATGGGCGAATCCAGAAATGCATATAGTGTGTTAGTTGGGAGGCCGGACGGAAAAAGACCTTTGAAGAGGCCGAGACGTAGATGGGAATATAATATTAAAATGGATTTGAGGGAGGTGGGATATGATGATAGAGACTGGATTAATCTTGCTCAGGATAGGGACCAATGGCGGGCTTATGTGAGGGCGACAATGAACCTCCGGGTTCCTTAAAAGCCAGTAAGTAAGTAAGTAAAATACTGTCCTTCTGCTATATGAAAAAAATAGTTTTATGATTTTAAAAAAAAATTACTTTTTTTTTTTTTTTCAAAATTCACTTCACGCAGTGATGAAGCGTTTCCCACATATCTCAAAAACTATCCAACATTCTGTGATTAAATTTTTTGTCTGATATCTACAATATGATGTAATATCTCTCCTCTACATTTGATAAATTGTCTGATAAAAAATAAATTCATTTAAAAAAAATGGTCAGTATTTTCTTCTAGCAAAAAATAAAAAAAAAAATATTATTTATTAAGGAATGTAGTTGAAAGAGCATGATTTGTAAACATAGGTTTCACCAATAAAACAAAAGAGAGAGAACATGAAAAAGTTAAAAAAAATTATGAGTTATGAGGGAAACGCTTCATCACTGCAAAGTAAACTGCCACCATTTTGAATTTAAAAAAACACATAAATAATTTCTTTTAAATCGTAATTTTTTTTCATATAGCAGAAGGACAGTGTTTTACATATACCAAATAATGGAGAAAAAAAATGTTGAATATTTCCAAAAATGTTACTGGTGTAAACTGTACCTAACCCTTTAAGCTGTTATTGCATCCAGAGACTCAAGACTCAATTGCACAACCTTGGCGATGAGTAACAATGAGAAAGCATATTATGTTAAATTTTACTTCTAGCCAACATAAAAAATTGCTTCACATTCTGATATTTTCTGTAGGGGTAGCGATGAGTCATTTTGTAGGAAAATAGGCGTAGAGATCGTTGAATTACCTTGTGAGATGGCCAGCACCAATACAAAGTAGCCCGCTATGGAGTTCATCTTCGTTCTAGGCCTGTGTTGATGTCAGTCCAATGGCAGGCACATCGTCTGACTGACGTAATCTCGCCGCATCCTGATGATATTGTGGCGGACGTCACATCCCGATGCCCTGGTTGCTCGTGCGGAAGGTGACTAGAAGCTATTAAACAGCAGAAATTAAAATAACAGCGGCATATTTACCATTCACAGCTTGAATTTAAGGAGACTGGAACCTAGATCCAGCACTGCGACCTTTAAAGATCTATTGTGCTTACCGTCAAGCTAGGCGCATTCCCAACCCAGTGGTGGCAGTGCTATACTTACTTACAAATGCCCGCAGGTTCATTGCCGCCCTCACATAAGCCCGCCATCGGTCCCTATCCTGAGCAAGATTAACCCAGTCTCTATCATCATATCCCACCTCCCTCAAATCCATTTTAATATTATCCTCCCATCGTCTCGGCCTCTCCAAAGGTCTTTTTCCCTCCGGCCTTCCAAATAACACACTATATGCATTTCTGGATTCCCCCATACGTGCTACATGCCCTGCCCATCTCAAACGTCTGGATTTAATGTTACTAATTGTCAGGTGAAGAATACAATGCATGAAGTTCTGCGTTGTGTAACTTTCTCCATTCTTCTGTAACTTCATCCCTTGTACCCCAAATATTTTCCTAAGAATCTTATTCTCAAACACCCTTAATCTCTCTTCCTCTCTCAAAGTGTGAGTCCAAGATTCACAACAATACAGAACAAACGGTAATAGAACTGTTTTATAAATTCTAATTTTCAGATTTTTTGAGAGCAGACTGGATGATAAAAGCTTCTCAACCGAATAATAACAGGCATTTCCCATATTTATTCTGCGTTTAATTTCTTCCCGAGTATCATTTATATTTGTTACTGTTGCTCCCAGGTATTTGAATTTTTCCACCTCTTCAAAGGATAAATTTCCAATTTTTATATTTCCATTTCGTACAATATTCTGGTCACGAGACATAATCATATACTTTGTGTTTTCGGGATTTACTTCCAAACTTATACCTTTACTTGCTTCAAGTAAAATTCCCGTATTTTCCCTAATCGTTTGTGGATTTTCTCCTAACATATTCACGTCATCCGCATAGACAAGCAGCTGATGTAATTCCAAACCCTCTCTGTTATCCTGAACTTTCCTAATGAGTATAATGTAATAATATAAGAAAAAAACCAACACTTGCTTTATATAGCTGTAGCCCTATTATTCAAAACCTTACATTAATTTTTTGGATTCGCCCATACGTGCTACATGCACTGCCCATCTCAAACGTCTGGATTTAATGTTCCTAATTATGTTAGGTGAAGAATACAATGCGTGCAGTTCTGCGTTGTGTAACTTTCTCCATTCTCCTGTAACTTCATCCCTCTTAGCCCCAGATATTTTTCTAAGCACCTTATTCTCAAACACCCTTAACCTATGTTCCTCTCTCGGAGTGAGAGTCCAAGTTTCAGAACCATAAAGAACAACCGGTAATATAACTGTTTTATAAATTCTAACTTTCAGATTTTTTGACAACAGACTAGATGACAAAATCTTCTCAACCGAATAATAACAGGCATTTCCCATATTTATTCTGCGTTTAATTTCCACCCGAGTATCATTTATATTTGTTACTGTTGCTCCCAGGTATTTGAATTTTTCCACTTCTTCAAAGGATAAATTTTCTAATTTTTATATTTCCATTTCGTACAATATTCTGGTCACGAGACATAATCATATACTTTGTCTTTTCGGGGTTTACTTCCATACCTATTTCTTTACTTGCTTCAAGTAAAATTTCCGTGTTTTCCCCAATCGTTTGTGGATTTTGTCCTAACATATTCACGTCATCCGCATAGACAAGCAGCTGATGTAACCCGTTCAATTCCAAACCCTCTCCGTGATCCTGGACTTTCCTAATGGCATACTCTAAAGCAGCGGTGGCGAAAATGCAATCGTGCGCCGAGCCACTGTGTAACCTGCAACGTGCATAGCACCTATGGAGGGAGGCTGATACCCGAAGGGGAAGTGAAGCAACTGTCTGACTTATTAAAGGATTTTCATTTTCCTTACGTCAAGCACTGACATATAATTTTATACAGTACAAGGCTACAAACTAATGTTTAGTACGTGTAACGAAGAAATAAATTAACAATATCACAAGCTAAAATTAACTGTCTTCAGAATGTCTCTGCGACAGAGTTTCAAAATCAGGAATTGTATCACTTACTGCCAGTCGTAGTTGATCACGAAGGTATTTGTCTGTCAGTCATGATCAAAATTTGGTTTTTACTATTTTAATTGTTGAAAATAGTTTTTCACAAACTTAAGTTGTAGCGACCATGGCTTCAACAGAGCAAGCGAAAGAACGAAGCTTCGGATATTTATTTATTGGCAAAGATTTGAAAGTTCAACATTTGTCAAGTCCTTACATCTAGCTTTCATTTGACATCACATTGTAAATCAGTGAGTTCAAATTGAAGAGCTAACCACATAATTCGTACATCTGCTGAAAAAGGATCGACATACAGAGATGATGATGATGATGATGATGATGATGATGATGATGATGATGATGATGATGATGATGATAACAACAATATCACTTTACCTTTTAATGTTTCATCAGTAACATGTAGTATAATGCCGTTTTATGTTATACAACCGTTTTCCTCGTAATACTTGTGAACAAATCATACATTTAATATTCTCATCATATTGACAGCAAAAATGCGTCCTTCCATCCTACTTGGAACTTTCGTACATGGTTTCGAGAGAGACATATGCCACTCTCAGGTCAGAGACAAATACAAGAAACAGAGTTTGACTCCAGTGAGTGAGAGGGTGGGGGTTGGCGGAGGTTAGAAGCTATCACTGCGAGCCACAATGTCTCGCGAGTCACGTTCTCGCCACGGCTGCTCTAGAGCAAAGTTAAAAGATAAAGGTGATAGTGCATCTCCTTGCTTTAGCCCACAGTGAATTGGAAACGCATCTGACAGAAAAATAATAATAGTAATAATAATCTATACTAATAACAAATCTGTAGCCAAAATTTTTCTGGTAATTTTCGATTTTCCAAAATAATTGGTCCTAACATATATAATTAACCACCCTGAAACCGAAAATCGCTTTTTTGAAATTTTTGTTTGTATGTCTGTCTGTCTGTCTGTCTGTCTGTCTGTCTGTATGTATGTATGTATGTATGTATGTATGTATGTATGTATGTTTGTTACCTTTTCACGCGATAATGGCTGAACCGATTTCGATGAAAATTGGAATATGAATTAAGTTCGTTGTAACTTAGATTATAGGCTATATGGCATTCAAAATACGCTATTTAAAAGGAGGGTTATAAGGGGCCCTGAATTAAATAAATCGAAATAACTCGCTCATTATTGATTTTTGTGAAATATATTACATAACAAACGTTTCTTTAAAAATGATTTCTGATAAGTTTTATTCTTTGACAAATTTTGATAGGACTGATATTTAATGAGATAAATGAGTTTTAAAATTAAAATAACTGCCATCTAAGGCGATGCAATGTATTGAAATAAAAACAAATGACTTCGTCTATAAGGGGCCTTGGACACAACAATCGAAAGCTATGAAACATAGCCTACAGACAATGTTTCTGTGTTTGTATGAAGTAATATCGGAAGCTAAATTAACCGATTTGTATAATTAATTATTTCATCATTGGAAAGTGTAGTTTCTCTGGATGGACATAATGCTATAATGTTATTACAGTAACTTGTGAGTGAATTGAGGACAAGTAAGATTAAAATAGCTCCTTATGCACAAAAACTTGATAGGTTATTCTGTATATTCATTTCCTGTATTTCTTATAATAATGTTTATGAACATATTCATTTTTATCTCAGAGAATTAACGAACAACGAGAGTGTATTGATTTAGTATGCAGTAATAGTACGTTTGCTTAGCAATCCATTATTTTATAATTCAAATTTTAACTATGCTCAATTGAATCGTGTTAAAATACATAAAATACATATGCAATAAATGCAATGCAAAAAAATTGGGTAATGAGCCAAGCAGATTATGTTGCTCTGTTGTAAAAGTTGTTCCTCCTGAGATTCAAGAGCTCCCACAACAAATTAAAAACTTTCTAATTCGAGTACATCCATTATCAACACACTTTTTACATAATATAATATAAATATAATAATAAATCTGTAGCCAAAATTTTCTTGTTAATTTTCGCTTTTCCAAAAGTAATTGGTAATAACAATTAAGAAACATGTTAAAGGAATTGTCATTGCACCAAATGAGTGATCTCTGGATCAAAATGATCGCATTTTAATATTTTAAATACAATTTAAATTAAGTAACATATTAAGCGATTTATCCTTCTATCAAACACGAATGTTCCTGGATCAAATGTCCTATTTTAATTATGTAATTACTTTATATTTATTTCTAACGGGTGCAGCGGAGCGCACGGGTACGGCTAGTAATAATAATAATAATAATAATAATAATAATAATAATAATAATAATAATAATCGTGTTAAAGGTATGTGTATGTAAACGACCACAAATATTATCAGAAAAGCAGGCTCTACATTTCTAAAATTTTATAAGGAAATGAACTCACAATTGGAAAAAAATTAAAAGGTACCACAACAAGACTTAAATATCTGATAAAAGCGTAAGAAAAGGTTACTAATAATATTTTTCAAAGCAATTTTATCAGAGTATGAAAAAAAAAACAAGTAAATTCTGCAGTTATATTAGGTAACCATAACATTGTTATGGTCTCTCTGACATCTTTGATATTTTTCCTGAATGTAATAAATACCTGTTTCTGAAAAGTAGACTACTCTCAGACATGTAGAGTTGTTTATTTTAATACAATTAATGTTTTATTTGTCCTAGATAAAATATATTAAAATTTACATAATGTTTTGTGTCCTAATTTTCCTATTTTCAAAGAAAATGGCATTATTGTAGTCTACCTTTTGCATAAATGCATGTTAAATCAGTGTACAAAATTTCAGAATTCTATCTCTAATGGTTGTGGAGTTATGAAATAATATGTGTGAAAATTTTAAAAATTTAGGAAAATTTAATTGAAAGTAAAAATTTAATTCTTAAAAATATTATTAGTAACCTTTTTATACTTTTATCAGCTATTCAAGTTCTAATAAGTCTTGTTGTGGTACCTTTTATTTTTTATCCAATTGTGAGTTAATTTCCTTATAAAATTTTTAGAAATTTAGAGCCTGCATTTTCTGGTAATAATAGGGGCGTTTTCACAAAACTCGGTATCTACAAAATCTTCTTTTTTTCAAGACAACTCTTTTCTAAAACACACAACTGTAGATACCGAGTTTTGAAAAATCTCTTTTATTTCAAGATCAATTTACTGATATACTTACCAACTTTAGCTTAATTCTGATAGCACCATTGGATTCTCCTGACCCAAAAACATAAGTATACGCTAAAACCTCAAAATCGAAAAAAATGTAGATAACGAGTTTTGTGAAAACGCCCCTCAATTGTGTTCGTTCACGTACATATCCCTTAAGAAAGTGAACCCCTACGTCAACAGCTGGACACCGCGTATTATTTCTCTTTCAGTGTTACGAGATTCACGCCAAGATATCTCGTTGCTTATGTACAGTTGAATGCAGATATTTCTTGTTGCTATGGAGATATGACTCGTCCTTGATATATCATTCGCACGTAGAAATTTCCCTCTTTCTTATAAAAAAAACACGCAATACAGTATTGAACGCTTTGCTATATCAAGACTCCCGACGAGATAGGGCATATCCGGGTGATTTTCCTTGTTCTTATTTCCTAATACGATATGTGTTATCTCGACAACAACTGGAAGATAATCATTATTGAAATGGATTGCCGAGACTGACGACACAAACTGGTTCTAACGAAGAACGTGTGTTTTGCGAATGCCATACGAATTCCTGCAACCTAGTTTGAATTTACGTAATGGTTTACTTGTACACTCACCTGTAACTATCTGTTAACGTCTTTTCCTTGCAGGATCCTGGTTTTGATTCTCGTCATATCCTTTGTTTTGCTTTGTAGTCTCAGAGAGCTATTCCATCTCAAATCGACCGAAATATAGAGAAAATTGACCTTACAATTTCTAAATACAATGAAACTTTTTTTTGTACGTAGAGAACTGTGATACAATGCTTGGTGCAAAGTTTGACGCATCAGAACTTCATAGTTTTTAAATAGAAAATATTTAAATTTATCGTATTTTCATAAAAGTAGCAAATTTAAACTGTTGTAGCTCCAAAACCCTTTCACCCAATGATCAAAATCATGGTTTATTTTGATGCTGAGAAATTAAAGTTTATATTGACATATAAACTGATTTTCTTACTTTTTTGGAAATGGAGAAATTTAGATTTTCCTCATTAAGACGCCTTTGGCCAGGAAAAATATTTTAAAAATATATATGTAGTTAGATTCCGCATTGAAAGTACAAATAAACACATTTTTTTACTGATGGTATGTTGATAAAGTATTGACAATATCAAATAAAGAAAATAAATAGTACGCGCGTGAACTAACCAGCTGACTGTGAGACAGGAGCTAACCGAGACAAGCAAGGCCAGGAGACAAACACGTAATGTTTCGTCTAGTAGCGCATAGCTGGTCTAGCTTTATCACAAGTTTTCATAAAGACAGGAGTAAAATGACGCCCAACGCTCGCTTATCTTCAGCTCTCGGCCAGTGCGTGCGGTACTGCGCCGTTCAAGTGCAGGCGTGTGAAAATAATCTATTTAATACCCTCAAAACTTATTGCCATACCACTAAGCAAACAATGCCGAATCCCTCTTAATAATGCAAGATTTTTTCTCAATATTTTTTTACATTTTTACAAATCGGCAAAAAGCCTAAAAGTAAGTAAAATCAGATTATCTATCTCTCTGTGTACAATAAAAATAAGGATTACTTCTTAACATAACCTACCAAATATCAGCTTGAAAATGAGTTCCCGTTCAATCTTCTGCAGTAAATGGTTCCAGAGTTCTGAGCGCTGAAAGAGGCTTATTTTTATAAAATACGCTAAATTTGTCGCTCAACAATACGAAAACCGTTTGACTTTCGATAGTATATTTTTGAAAATGCATTCTTTTCAGCACCTTGTATAAATAGGGAAAAATTAGAGTATAAAAAATGCGAGGTTTTTTACTGATCGATTTCATATCGAATAGTCCCAGAGCAATGCCTCGGGACAGCTTAACACTGTCTGCTCGCGACAATGGATCTTCTACTGACTGTGTGGGATTGGAAAACTGGCCTGGGCTAGAAATTGGCGTCAATAAATGAGACTGTCTATATCAGAAATTCTATTGTATTTGTTATTTTTCCTAAGGACGTCTATTACATTTATCTTTATTACACGTATCTGAGGCGGCAATGATATAAAAAGCATTGTTATTTTAAAACAGATAATATGGTAATGCGGAATTCCTGCACGGACATATCATTATGTACTTGGGTACATCATAGTAATATCAGTCCTATCAAAAATTTGCATAGAATAAATCTTATCGGAAATCGTTTTTAAAGAAACTTTTCTTATATAATATTTTTCATAAAAATCAACAATAAGCGAGATATTTCGATTTAATTCAGGCCCCCTTATAACCCCCCTTTTAAATAAACTATTTTGAATGACCTATAGCCTAAAATCTAAGTTAGAACGAACTTAATTTATATTCCAGTTTTTATATAAATCGGTTCAGCCATTACCGTTGTGAAAAAGTAACAAACATCCAGACAAAAAAAAAACGATTTTCAGTCTCAGGGTGGTTAATTATACATGTTAATACCAATTATTTTCGGAAAATCGAAAATTACCAGAAAAAGTTTGGTTACAGATCTATTATTAGTTTAGATTAATTACTCCGTTGATTTTCAAGTTAATTGTGAACGGCTGTTTGTGATCCTATAAATGTTCCAGTTTTGTTAAAGATTCGGAATGTCTGCTATAAGTATGTCAGAACCATTTATAATTTGCAGATACACACGCCATTCTGTTGGTTTTCAAGGTTTGTTTATTATTATTATTATTATTATTATTATTATTATTATTATTATTATTATTATTATTATTTGTAATTAGTTATAAACATGTTTTTTTCACTTCGTATTTATAGGATTTAAAATTCACTAACTTACACTAACAGGCACATCTATACTAAAAAATAAATCTGTAGCCGAAATTTTTCTGGTAATTTTCGATTTTTCAAAAATAATTGGTCCTAACATATATAATTAACCGCCCTGAAACCAAAAATCGCTTTTTTTTATTTTTGTTTGTATGTCTGTCTGTCTAGATGTTTGTTACCTTTTCACGCTATAATGGCTAAACCGATTTATTTGAAAATTGGAATATAAATTAAGTTCGTTGTAATTTAGAATTTAGGCTACATGGCATTCAAAATATTTTATTTTAAAAAGGGGGGTTATAAAGGGGCTTTAATTAAATAAATCTAAATATCTCCCTTTTTATTAATTTTCGTGAAAAATATTACATAACAAAAGTTTCTTTAAAGATAATTTCCGATAAGTTTTATTCTATGAAAATTTTGATAGGACTGATATTTAATGAGATAAATGAGTTTCAAAATTACAATAACAACGCCATCTAAGACGGTGTAATGAAATAAAAAACAAATGACTTCTTCTATAAGGGGCCTTGGACAACAACAATAGAAAGCTATTAAACATAGCCTACAGATAATGTTTCTGTGTTTGTAGGAAGTAATATCGGAAGCTAAATTAACCGATTTGTGTGATTAATTATTAATTCGCCATTGAAAAGTGTAGTTTCTCTAGATGGACATAATGCTATAATGTTATTACAGTAACTTGTGAGTGAATCGAGGACAGGTAAGATTAAAATAGCTTCTTATGCACAGAAAACTTGATAGGCTATTCTGTACATTCGTTTCCTGTATTTCCTAAAATAATTTTTATGACCAAATGAGTGGTCTCTGGATCAAAATGATCGCATTTTAATTTTTTTAATACAATTTAAATTAAGTAACATAATAAACGATTTATCCTGGTATCAAACACGAATGTTCCCTGTATCAAACGTCCTATTTTAATTATGTAATTACTTTATATTTATTTCTAACGGGTGCAGCGGAGCGCACGGGTACGGCTTATGTAAAAGATATGTTTCTGCACTTTTTCATAGATCTTTATACTTGACCTAACTGTATTCACACCCTCATATTTCAATATAAGTCAGTAGTTTTCTTTGTTTACATTTTTATTTTATTTGCATAGTCAATATTATTAACTTGCTTTCTTTAGTTATATTTATTTGAAATTATATTTGAAAAATTTTACAGTAAATAATTTATTCAGGATAACAGTATTGCTACGGTGATTGAAACCAAAACTGGCTTCTTAGGCACCTGAAATATTTATAGGAAAGCACGATAGATAATCGCATCAGATTAAAATGTAGATATCCTAGATCTTTCACGTCAGAGTTGAAATAACATAAAGCGACAAAATATTGTCAGTTTACGTGATGCATATTGGTTGATTGATTGAAATAGGGTACGTCATTATTGCTTTACTGAATTACTTATTTTTGGTACAAATAACATTTATTTATTTATTTATTTATTTATTTATTTATTTATTTATTTATTTATTTATTTATTTATTTATTTATTTATTTATTTATTTATTTATTTATTTATTTATTTATTTATTTATTTATTTATTTATTTATTTGTTTATTTACACTGGTCAAAAAAGTTAAGCATATTTCCAGTTTACCCAATAATACCTGATATTTATGTTTCTTTTGGTTTTATGTGGCACGTGTTATGTTTACCAATTCAAACTCTTTCATTTGTTTTAGTCTGCATCACTAGGTAACGTCCAAATCACGGCTAGTAAAGAAAAGCCTGTAATTCGAGCAAAGTTCAGTCAGTGTCATTTTGCTTCATAGTGCTTCATAGTGCAGTACAATGGCTCGGAACACCCTTACAATGGCAGACCGCATCAAAATCATCACTTTGATGGAACAAAACATGAGACAAGTTGATGTTGCTAACATCCTTCATGTGAATCAGAGTTTTGTCTCCAGACTGTGGAGAAAGTTCCAGGATACCCAGTCAATAGCAGATTGACCTCGCGAGGGCCGTCCACGCAAAACAACACCAGGTCAGGACCGGTATGTAAGGTTATCTGCACGTAGGAACCCTATAGCCTCAGCTACAACTCTGCGCCATGACCTGCGCGAAGCCACTGTGTTGTTGTAAGTAGCCAAACTGTGCGCAATAGACTTCATGACATAGGGTTGTATGCTCGAAGACCACTCAAGACTCCAGCACTCCGTCCACATCACAGGGGTGCTCGTGCAAGATGGGCTAGAGCACATGAGAATTGGACACGAGGCCAATGGACCAGAACTTTATTCTCAGACAGTGAGAATGGGCCTACACCCTGATAACAACTCTATTCGCGTATGGAGACGAATAGGGAACGAAATCATCCCTCAATGACCGTGGAACGTCACCAACAGTTTGGTGGTTCAATCTTGTTTTGGGCAGGTGTCATGTTTGGCCGCCGCACACCACTGGTTTCAATAGAGGGAAACATGACTGCTGCCGTGTATGAGAACAACATCCTCCAACCCATAGTAAGTGGTTTTGCAGAGACTGTAGGAGAAGGGTTCACTCTACAGGACGATAATGCTCGGCCTCATCGTGCTCATAGTGTGCAGCGGTATCTTGTAGAACATGGGATCCGAAGAATGGATTGGCCAGCATGCTCACCGGATATGAACTGCATAGAGCATGCAAGGAGCTTTCTCAGGAGAGCCATTTCCAATCGTCCACATCACCCATTAACGATTCAAGAACTCAGGAATGCTGCCTTGGAAGAATGGGACAATTTGCCTCAGGAGAGCTTAGATGCATTGGTACTGAGTATGCCCCGTCACATACAAGAGTGCCTCAGGGTTCGTGGAGGACCAACACGTTATTAAACAGGGTACTGAAAGCACCATCTCCTTTTCTTTGATGATGTACGAATTTCAACTTCCCTTATCTTTTCCGTTGTTTCCAAACAATGCAACTTTTTCATTTCATATTGAGTCCATTGTTAACAAATAGTGTATTTCTACTTTTAAGTTTATTCTGTGGAACCAAGAAACCCAATTATAATTTATCTATTTTATTTTAATTAATAAAAACAGTTATATGCCTAATTATGCTTAACTTTTTTGACCAGTGTATTTACTTATTTATTTATTTATTTAATTATTTATCCTTGTACCATCAATAAAAACACGTTACTTTTAATTTTTTTAAGTTTAGTTTTTTTAAGCTCGGCTTGTAACTGAAGAAGGCTCTGGCATTGGAGATTTCAGTAAATACTGGAAAACAAAACACTTACGGCCATTTAGCCCATGGCCTCCCAAACGTAGGTAGTGGATCTTTGCAAAGGAACAGAATGGGTATTAAATCAATAATAATTCAGTGTTACTATTTTGCACATTTATTGATATACTGTTTTCAGTGTACAATAATGATTTTAGTTACATATGCACATCTAATACAGTTGTAACTTAGCAACCATTCTCAAAGATCTAGTAGTCAACTGTTAATCATAATTGTATGTCTAAATCTATATAAAACAATAAATATTACTGTTTCGTGTTGATGCAGAAAAGATAAATATATTATAAATTATTATTTGTAAGACATAAGTGATTGCTAATATTATTATTATTAACTTATAATAAATGTGCTTAATTACAGCTGTACAGTAACTATGTAAAACTGTCGTATAATTTGAAATATTATAGGAACATATACCTCTGGATAAAAACGGGTTCAAAACCCAATCAAAAATCATTGCACCACGAAGATGTCCTAAGAGAGAGACATAATCCTATCTACAAAAATTGTTTTGTCGTATCATTAATTCAAATATGAACCCTCCTAATTTTAACAATATTTCCTGTGATTTTTTTCGAAAAAGAAAATAGATCTGCAAGTTTCTCTTTTTTTTATTTCTTGCTAACTCAGCCAAAATGTAGTCGTTGAAATTAAGATAGTGTTCTGTTGAACTTAATGTCTCTTTAAGTTACGAAATTTGTACTTATATATCCATCTATCTTAAGCTTTCGTATTTCCTTATCTTTCAGATAGTTGCAAAATGCAGATTATTACATTAGTTGATTTTTCATTGTAATTACCAATAGCAATATTTCTTCTGAAATCTTTTATATTAGTTATATTTATTTTCTACAGTTTGTGGCATTGTTGTTACCACTTATGGCACTCGTTCACAAGGTACTGAGTTCAGAAATCTATTAACCGCACACTCAATTATAGTAGGCTACTGTTTTCTTAAGAATAACTACATTAATTCACTGTAAAGTTTAAAAAATCCAGTGAAACAAGAAGTTAATATTTAACAATGTTTAATATTATATCTAACCACCATGATACTCCAAATATTCGAATACATTTCTCATGTCATCCAAGTAAACTGTCTACAGAAATTACATAAATTACAAGTAATTCAATGTCATTCCAGTGAAACAAAAGACTAGCAGTCTCAAGCTCTAACTTCGTTACCAAGATTAGAATTATTGAAACAACTGCCATTTCAAGTAAGAAAAGGAAAACATTTTATTGATTCAATGAAACAAATGAAACTGTTTGTGTTTAAGAAGTTGTCTTAAAACACAGTCTACATGGTCAATCATTTTGGGCAATAGATATAATAAATACATACTCGTTTAGTGTTTACATCATATGATAATCTGTTTCGCTAATTTAAATATTTTTTATAAATGTGGTGATTTAAAATTCCAATTGAATCGGCAATAATGTTCTCGGAAAATGTAGTATCCATGGTGATGGATACGTTCTAAGGAACAGATTTTATCTTAATCTTCATTCACACTACTGAGTTGTAATTCATTAAAATAGAAAGTTTTATTTATAAGTTGTAGGAGATTGGTGATGAAAGCTGTAAGTTTGTTTATTGACATATCTGTTGGTAATCTTTTCACCTATATATGTTGTTCGAAAATCGGTGAAATTTATAAATTAATAGTAATATAAATGTATGAATCGCCATATATTCTTCATCGGTTTCTTACTTTTTTTTTATCAAATTCTCTTGTAGCTTGTTTCTTCGTAGTATACGAAGTTCACTAGATAATTGATCTTGATCTTTTTAAGGTGAAAACTTAATTTAGGAAATTTATATAAAAAATAATCTTACGTTTTTTCCTCTATTTTTATCAATGTCTTGCATTTTTTATTATTATTATTATTATTATTATTATTATTATTATTATTATTACTACTACTAATTTATTTAAGAGACACTACTAGGGCTGAATTTTTTGCCAAAATTAATATTTTTGTTTGTTTTTTTTTTACATAAATAATTACCTTATACATTAATTTCTTTAACATTCTTTCCTATATTTAGCCACCGCCTGCTACTTTTAAAGGTCTGGCGACTATTTTCAAAATGCCACCCCCTGCCACCCGAATACTCATTTTCAAAAATGGATTGGTCGATGTGAAACTCTAGAATGGCCATGTGACATAACGCCATGTGATTTTTCCTCGTGGGGAATAGTGAAGAACGAGGTGTACGCACAGAGATAATAAGATATTGAACAACTTAAAATTTTAGTACAATTCTTTTTTAATTATTGATTCAAATAAGAAGTTGTGTTCGTCACTTTACATCCCTGTCACATCTATATCGATCAAAGAGGTTAGCATTTTGTAAATGTAATGTAAAAAGAATAATTTTTGTAACAAAATCATGAAAAATAAATGTCAAGTTTTCGTTTATATTTTCTACGGTCAGGCGATTTTTGCCACACACTGTATAATTCACTATCATAATTCACTATAATTCACTAATAATTACGCCTAGTTACGCGATTAGTATAATTCACTAATTCACTATAATTCATTATCACTGACTACATTGTTACTTCTTTCTTTAGACATCATCCTGATAGTGCTGTGTTTTCAAAATTGTCTCATAATAATCTCTTTCTATTACCTAATATTATTTGAAGTAAATTAACATTCTATGTATTTTAGCTTAATTCTGCTACACAGTTTATTTCAGTGTCTAATTAATAGTTCATAGTATTTTGTTGTTTAATTCGTAAATAACTCTTGTATACATGTAACTCTAATCTAAATCAAATTGTTGAATACTTTGTAAGTTCATGCATATGTATATATACTTTTTGCTGGTTGAGTGGAAGAGAAGGCCTTACGGCCTTAAGGGGACACTCAACTTAAAATTTGGAGAAAAAGTGTCATAGAAATGAAAAATTAAATTTCTACACTAATTTACGTGACAGAACTAAATCAATACGCAGAATTCTTCCCCTATTCATTGAGAAGTCACAGTCAAATGCACAAAGCCAAAAAATAAAAAAATGATAATTAAACGTGATATTTCAATTAACGATTGATTAAAAATTGAAATATTTTTTTATTTTGAAAAGTATTGGATCTAATGAGCTGAGATCTTGCAAGTTACTTTCCATGTGTATATTAAACTTTTCTCCAAATTTGAAAAAGATTGGTCAAATAGGAGAAAAGTTCCAAAATATAGTTGAGTGTCCCCTTAACTCTGCCAGCTAAAATAAATTATTATTATTATTATTATTATTATTATTATTATTATTATTATTATTATTATTATTATTATTATTATTATTATTATTGTTAAAGAGATTATAATTTCAATGTTTGAAATTTAAAATAATGTAAAATGATAATAACTCGTATCCTACTGTCATATGTACTTCTGTAAACAAACTTACACGCTTTTTCCATCAACTCCTGTGTTTTACGCAGTTTCGTAGGTTCCAATCTACTTTATCCAATCTGCTTTGACGAGATCGGATCCCTTTTCGGCCACCATGATAATAGGTCCGTTCAGGTTGCCCCTAGTGACGTTAGGCATGATGGAGGCGTCTATGACACGCAAGCCTTTAATGCCGTGAACTTTGAGAGTGGGATCCACCACGGATGTTTTGGGAGAGGGCCCCATTACGCAGGTTCCCGCCTGGTGGTTCTCTGCGTTGGTGTTGTACCTGATAGCGCACTCCCAATAATCGTTGGCGCCGAATTTGTGCTTCTCGCATCCGTGTACGGGTGTTCGATCGAGTTCCAGTTGCAGATATTTCATGGCTTTCGTATTAGACAGCTCGATCGCTTTCCTATTAAACAGAAATAAAATGCACGGTCAGTAAAATTTCGGTTACCTTGGAGATAAATAAAACACTGCGATGAAGGAAGAGAAATAAGTAATTTCTCGGCTGAAACAGTGCCGTAACTAGACAACCACCAAAATCATTTACTACTACTCTGACAGAAGAAAGCATTTTAGCATTTATGGTAATTTATTTAACGATGCTTTCGACTGTGTTCGTTGCACGTCACTTGAAAATTACAGAGTTAACCGTAAATCATGTCATTAATTTCAGGAAATTAATCTTCCGAGATATAGCTATCAAACAGAAGAGTTTAATACTTTGCCTGTTTTTGTTTACGTTTCGAAAAAAAAGTTTTAAATGAATCGTTTTAGTGAAGAACTATCGACCGAATTTCCAGTACCATCAGTCAGTTTGACAGCAGTGAATTGTGGTAACAAGTAATTGAACGAATTTTGTTCTTTTTCCTTTTAAGGGAAGAGAATGGTTAAATTTGATTTTTTTCCTAATTCATACACCTTTTTTGTTTATAGAAATATCGTTGCTGAAACAACTTAAAATCCAAGTTAGATTTTGAAAAAATGGGGCTCATATTTTGAAAAAATAATAGGCCTATACAGTAATTCACTAAAATGGATATATCTCGGTCATTTTTTTAAATAATTTCAAAATTTATACAACAGTTTACTCATATATATATATATATATATATATATATATAAACTGTTGTGTATATATATATATATATATATATATATATATATATATATATATATATATAGTTTTATTTAGCGACGCTCGAAACTGCAGAGGTTATATCAGCGTCGCCGGATGTGCCGGAATTTTGTCCCGCAGGAGTTCTTTTACATGCCAGTAAATCTACTAACATGAGCCTGTCGCATTTAAGCACACTTAAATGCCATCGACCTGGCCCGGGATCGAACCCGCAAACTTGGGCATAGAAGGCCAGCGCTATACCAACTCGCCAACCAGGTCGACTTTACTCCTAAAAGCACGTCCTTTAAAATTTCTTTGGCAAAATTTCCAGATTGACTTTCAAAATTTTAATATAAACAATTATTGCAGTTTAAGAATTAATTTTAGAGGTACTTTCATGTAAATATGGAAGTATATTTTTAAAATGGAACAAAATAATAAATTTCTATTCCAGAGGAATGTTTCTTAATAGTCTAGAGAATGTTTGTACCAAATATCATACTTTAAGCTTTAATAATTCCGACGATATTATATTTTTTGTAGGGAATAAAACAAAACAAATTAAGTTACGGTAAATTGCTATCAAAGTTCAGTGTCATTTAAGAACCCTGTACACCAGGGCTTTAGAAATGGCATCACATCAGGTGATGTGGCCATAAATGTGCACTAAATTTTATATAATGTGTTTTTCACAGATCAAAGAATATTTAAAGAAAAAAAAAGCTGAAAATTTACTTGGTTTTCGCCACATTTAACCATCCTCTGCCTTAAAATTGCAGAAATTCCGAAGAAATGCTCCGTGGGACAATTTAAAAATATACGTAACCATGACAACGCTGTTAAAGATTGTTTGGAGATATGTACTACAGCTTTCGTGTACGTTAAATCGATGGAGGAGAGAACAAGAAATATAAACAATAAACGTAAAGGCAAACAATGACGTTTAAAGACAGTTGTGAAAATGTAATTTGCCTTATGTAAGCTTACAGGTTAACTACTTTGAAGTGGGAAGTAACTGTTTCTATTGGTTGTAACAAAATACTGTTGCAGCTTCTCTTTATACATTTACTGTCTTACTAATAAACCGTGTACAATTTTTATACAAGACTTGTACAGAATTGGGATAAGCAGCTGATGTAACCCGTTCAATTCCAAACCCTCTCTGTTATCCTGGACTTTCCTAATGGCATACTCTAGAGCAACGCTAAAGGTGATAGTGCATCTCCTTGCTTTAGCCCACAGTGAATTGGAAACGTATCTGACAGAAACTGACCTATACGAACTCTGCTGTACGTTTCACTGAGACACATTTTAATTAATCGAACTAGTTTCTTGGGAATACCAAATTCAATAAGAGTATTATATAAAACTTCTCTCTTAACCGAGTCATACGCCTTTTTAAAATCTATGAATAACTGATGTACTGTACCCTTATACTCCCATTTTTTCTCCATTATCTGTCGAATACAAAATATCTTATTAATAGTTGATCTATTACGCCTAAAACCACACTGATGATCCCCAATAATTTCTGAAAATAATATTGGACAAAATTTTGTACGACGTCAACAAAAGTGATATTTCTCGAAAATTACTACAGTTAGTCTTGTCTCCCTTCTTCTATAGCAGTTATTCAACAAAAATTAATGACGTGACTTATGGTTCACCAGGTATACCACACTAGACGTACCCGACACCATCGATGAGGATGTCGACTTCCCTCTGGTAGCTGAGGTAGTTCAGTTCTATTCTGGGATGGGCAAAAGGATTTTTACTTCGGAGCTTGATGTGTCCACGGCTTTGGGGTACCAGAAGGGTCGGGGTAAACGTGACGTAGCGTGTCTTGCCAGTGGTCAGCAGCTCGTCGTCCTCTCCCGTCACAGAGCAGTTGCCAAGGAAACCTTGGAAGAACATCTGAATGTCTTGCAGGTCCTTTACGTTAGGGTCGGCATACTTGGAGCGTATAAGTCCAGTCACCTAAGGAAAGAATTATTGCTAATATAAGTTTCTGCAGTCAACGCGGATTAATACGACTGTAGATGAACAATGTTGAAAAGTATGAGAAAGGGGGACATCGAAGTTTTCTGAGAAAAAGTATCCTATACAGAGTGGAAGATAATCTTCTACAATCCTTTACACACATAATAGATCGTATCATTTGGGAACGTTTCGTCAAATAATATTTTTTCATACGACCGATAGTTTTTGTAATATTTCCAGAAAACGAATGTTGCAATGTTGCAACGTTGTAGCCAGTAGCAGTGTTTACTCCGTGAGATCATTGCACTCCAGCATAGCCCACTGAATGCCGCTCCAATCATCTAGTTGACAGGGGGTTTGAGAGGATGTGCATACATAACATTTTGTAAACAAAAACATCTGTTGAGAATGCAGTCAAATCAAAATTTATGTAATCGTAACATATTAATTACATGAATTATGTTATTCGTTATCTATGTTGAAACGTTCGTTATTGTATCGTTTCAGGACTAAATTTAGTACGAATAAACATGTAGTTTCCATTACATTTTAAGACAATTTCATCAATAATACAGTAGATTGAATATCCAGATACTCACGATTAGAAAACTGTGTCATCTCATTGTGTTTCAACTGCTTCGAACTGCACGTAGCCTGCAACTAATGACGAAGTGAATGTAAGCGTATCGTCCGCTCCGTACACCTAGTTCGGCCACATGGTTTGCGTACGTCAGAAACAGTGTTGCCAGCGTGTAACTGACCTGTTCCCACGCGATTTATTCGAAATCTGTGTTATTTTCCACGCAAATACTACTGTAACATGGCCATACATAGCTTACTCTGTCATCCTACGTAAGATAAAATCCAATTTTGAGCAGTTTCATGAAGAACTTAATCATAATTTCAAGTTACAAAAGATCTTTTTTTTTTCTAAAACCGCCCTTCTGAGAACAAAATATTATTAGACTTTCTTGTTTTTCATAATTCGAGATATCATATCCCAAAAGGATTGTAAAAGGTTACCTTCCACCCTGTATTTTGAAGACAAAATCGGAGAACGTTGATTCCCTCCCTAGGTCAAAAAGCTACGTAAATTGCCTCAAGTTTACGTGAGCTGAGGTCGTAAATTGCATAGAGCATTGGACTGGTGAGAAAAGAACATTAGCTGTAAAATCTTATTATCTAAATGGTCAATGCGCAAATGCTTCTTATAGGAAGTTACACCGCCACTTTCAACTCCGTCGTCATTATCCTGTGCTCTCTTCACATGCGACTAGAGTTCGCAATTTAAGAAGAAATTGGCTCAGCACTAAAGTCTCTTCTTTGAGGATGCCAATGGTCGTGCACAAACTGTTAATGCAGCTCGTTATATGATAATGATTCAAAATTGTTGAGTGATGAATTGAGAATAAGAAATTTTTGTATCAACAGATCAACTTGATTTCAGCAAGACGGTGCAACAACATATACTGCAGCCATTATGACGGAAATGTGAACTTTGGGAATCATGTCATGTCGAGAAATGGAGACATCCTCCATCCTGTACGATCCCCCGATTTAAGTGTGATTTCTTTTTATGGGGTATCTAAAAAGTAAGGTACAGTCAACTCTGTATATAGTGAACATTCGGCTGTAGTGGACCTAAATCGTTGGTCCCGACCCGCATACATTAAAAAGTACATTAATATTTCCGTTTATAGTGAACCCTCGCTTCGGTTATAGTGAACCTTAAAACTGAAGTTACAAGAGTTGTATCCTCACAAATTCTTATTTTAAGCCAGACTTTCTTGTTTGAAATAGAAATTATGTGTTGAGAACAACATTCTAAATTTCTTACTCCTTTAGTCAAAGGACAAAGGTAGGATTAGTGATTCCTAGATAATGAGCTGTACTGTAAATCCAGGCAATGCGTTGCGACCTTGCCTCACTCCACCGTCGAAGGGTTGACATTCTGTTCTCAGGCACACTACTATACTCTACTGTTATTTCTAATCCTCCACCGTCAAAGGGTTACCTTTCTTTTGTTCTCAGAAACATTTCCATTATGACGGATAGCATCGAAACAACGGAAAATGAAATTGCCTTCTTTTATTAAAAGGTGACGGACATTATGTCCAGAGCATAAATGAAGGTAAGATTTCGATTGCTTTCAAACTCCATCAACCCTCTTCCAGTTTCCTTTAAGTAACCCGGGAAATTCCAAGGCTAAATGCGCGGTCACACTATAACAGCGTTTGTCATTTCTACCTGATCAGTCTGTTTCTAGTGTTCCAACAGTGAGTGTACTGTATAATAATGTCAAAGCGTAACAGTATACATTGTAATCCATTCCACAAAAATGAAATATTTTATTTTCTTGTTCACAATTTCATTCATTTCTGTCATTTAAGGTTAGGGGAAAGATACTACGGATATAGTGAACGAAATATGCAAGTCGGCAGAGGTACGCTATATCCGGAGTTGACTGTATATGCAAACAACCCGCGAAACATTGGGCAACTGAAGACAGCAATCCGTGAAGAAATTTCAAACTTCACAGTCGAAATGTTGCAAAGTGTAATGAGAAACTTCAAGAATGTATGCACGTTGATGGAGGGCATTTGAAGGATGTCATTTTAAAGAAGTAATGGTTGTAAATGGCATACTATATTTTATGTCATATAATAAAAGTTAATTTAATACAATATCTGAAGTTCCATTTCACTATTTAAAAATCTCTCGTTTCTTTGGCCCACCCTGTATTTAAAGGGATCTTAGTACGCACCTGGGACATGCCCGTGGACGACAGAGGACCATTGCGGTTGTTCAGGTATTGCGACAAAGTATCCATGCTGAAGTCCACGTGATCAGACGCGTTATGCACCCTGAAGTTGACGCTGTAGGACACGTGGTTCATCAGGTTCTTGCCCACCCAGGGCGAGTTGTGTATTACATCCACGCCTGCGCAATAGAGAAAGCCAGCAATTATAAATACTTACACACACTTCCCAGAGACCATTCCTGCTACTACAGTAATGTCATCACTGACTACTCCCTGTAGTT
The DNA here is from genome assembly GCA_025594305.2 of Periplaneta americana. Taxonomy (NCBI): domain Eukaryota; kingdom Metazoa; phylum Arthropoda; class Insecta; order Blattodea; family Blattidae; genus Periplaneta; species Periplaneta americana. Next base: position 163,804,205 of record JAJSOF020000011.1, read on the forward strand.
GTAGTTGTAGTTGCATATCGTATTATCAGTATGTGGCCTATGCTTCGTTTCTTGACGTAAAATAACCAGAAAATAGAAATGTTTTTAAGAATAGTTTATTGCAGAAATTCGTTTCACTAATATTATTATACAGGGTGTCAACAATACGAACTACCAAAATTATATAGGCAGTTCATATCGATCTACTGAACAGATATCCAGTGTAATTTAATTATTTCTTATAATTTTATTTTAATTTGTAAAATACCATGTTTTTAAGATTGATAGTAGTTTAATTATTTGTTTACATTTTGATTGAACGTGAATGCCATTGCCAATGACCTAGCGTCCAACATATACCAAATACAGTAGAATAACAAACGGCTGCTTCAGAGTACATACAAGGCAAAATGGCCTAAATTATGAGTCTGTGCTATTTTTTTAAAAGATTAGTCTGACAAAAACTTTTTTTTTTTCGGAAAACCCATGAGAGTTACAGAAAAAGAACATTTGACTTTTTTTTCTTCAGTTATTTATGCGCTACTGCTAGTATTTTTGGCAGTATATATCGTTAACACCCTGTATGAATTTATCACTGTGTTTTATTGTGGAACGACGTGTTTTCAGTTGTGTTATGTAATTTTACTATGTCAAATGTATCTCTCTCTTTCAAGTAGTAATAGCAATTTTTTTTAAAGTAGGTCATGTGCAAAATAATAAATTTAATTGAGTATTACTCTAAAAATAGAGTTTATTATTATCCCAAATAACATTATTAGTTCTGCAAGTTGTAGCTGAAAGTACCAGTTAAAAAATTATTCAATAGTTATTTTGAAAATGAATAAACAAAATATAGACTGAAGAAACAAAATGTAGGCCTAGTAGTAGGTCAGTAGGTTATTTTACGACGCTTTATCAACATCTTAGTCCACACCTGTGGAGTAACGGTCAGCGCGTCTGGCTGCGAAACCAGGTGGCCCGGGTTCGAATCCCGGTCGGGGCAAGTTACCTGGTTGAGATTTTTTCCGCGGTTTTTCCTCAACCCAATACGAGCAAATGCTGGGCAACTTTCGGTGTTGGACCCCGGATTCATTTCACCGGCATTATCACCTTCATATCATTCAGACGCTAAATAACCTAGATGTTGATACAGCGTCGTAAAATAACTCAATAACTCAGCATCCTAGGTTATGTAGCGTCTGAATGAGATGAAGGTGATAATGCCGGTGAGATGAGTCCGGGATCCAGCACCGAAAATTAAACAGCATTTGCTCTATTTGGTTGAGGGAAAACCTCAGAAAAAACCTCAACCAGGTAACTTGTCCCAACCGGGAATCGAACTCGGGCCACCTGGTTTCGCGGCCGGACGCGCTAGCCGTTTTCCACAGATGTGGACATGTAGGCCTATGACTGGTTCATTTAAGACGAAATTTCATGTGTCGCTTACAACTTCAACTAACATTCGCTAGTAACTTTCGTATCATGCATATTGGCAGCTTGTTCAAAGGCAAACAATGCTATCAACGTAAGTTAGAAAGTAAACCGTAATTATTCCATTCTCATTATCTGAAAAATGTAACAAACCTCGTACATCTATATTAAGTATTAAATTACATAATTCTGATTGTTGTCTTATGCAGTGTAAATGTCCGATTATTAAAGAGTCCTCTGAAGTTAAGTATTTAGGCATAATTTTCGATAACCATTTAAAATGGAACCAACACATTAATTACCTTTGTAATAAATTACGTAAAATAGTATATTATTTTGTTTTATTTAGGAATTACTTGTCAATAAGTTTATTACGCACAATATATTTAACTTTATTTCAATCGGTAATTATGTATGGTATTATAGGATGGGGTAGCTCATTTAAATCCAATTTTAATCCACTTCATTTATTACAGAAGAAAATAATTAAAATATGTCTTCATAAACCTATTGATTTTCCATCTCAAAATTTGTTTTTAGACTTTATTGTACTTAACGTAAGACAAATTTATTATATTGTATTAATAAAATTCATACTCCATTTTGAATCTTGCGTACACCACTTTTAACACTTGAATATAATTAATTGATGAACTAGTGGACTTACTCGTGTTAAATATGAAATATTTGTCCGCCTTATAGCTGTTTCAGTGCTTCACGCACCATCATCAGAGCCTACTAGATCGCGGCGTCATCTCGAACTTCTCTGCCTGTTAGGAGGGTGTGCCTCCTAACAGGGAGAGAAGTTCGAGATGACGCCGCGATCTAGTAGGCTCTGATGATGGTGCGTGATGCACTGAAACAGCTGTAAGCCGGAAAATGTTACATATTTAACACGAGTAAGTCCACTAGTTCATCAAAATTCATACATAAAAATTGAAATAATTTTGAATTGTATTGTCATAGTTATGAAACATAAGGTATGAATTCTTTAAGATTGTTTGAACCAAAATGCAACACTGTTACAGTATTTAATCATAGTAGTAATTTAGGCCCAAGAATATATAACAAATTTATATTTAAATATCCTAATCTTGTCAATTCTAATAGTTCTAGTATTAAATTTAAAAAGTTATGTATGGATTTTATAAAAATTGAAAAATTGTAAATTTAAATGTATATACTATAATTGCATAGTAGACATAAGACAAATTGTATTGTATAATTATTAATTTCAATTCAGGAATCCGCCCCTGAGCACGAGTTCTACTCTTTCAGGGGCGAGCTAAAGTTTTTTTCTATAAATAATATATGTTATGTTATAATTATTAGCAAAATAATAAATAAATAAGTAAACTGTCAGTTGTAGGCCTATTTGTCAGTACCGAAATTCGAAACAAAGTTTGTAAAAGAAAATTTAACCTGACAACTAGAAAAAAACCATAATCCATTATTATATTATGTAGTAATAGAGGGGAAATGGTTAGGTTTCACCCTTACGGTATATAGTAAGAAGATCCAGACTACTACTACTTCTTCTTCTTCTTCTTCCGCCCAATTTGGGTTCGCCTCGCTCCGTCCAGACTCTCCAGGATTCCCGGTCCCTGCTCATTTTCTTCATTTCTGCCAATGTCTTGCCTCTCTTTCTTCCTATTCTTACCACTGTATCTTCCCAGTTTATCCTTGGCCGTCCCCTACCTCTTCTTTCCTCTACTCTCATTTCCATTACTTGCTTAACCTCCCTTTCTTCCGTCATCCTGTTTGCATGTCCAAACCATTTTAGTTGTTTTTCTTCTATTTTATTAATTAATGGCTTGTCTTGTTTTGCCTCTTCTCTTATTTGTTCATTCCTAATCCTATCTTTCTTGGTATTTCCCATCATTCTTCTTAAATATTTCATTTCAACTGCTGTTATTCTAGTTCGATGTGTATCCTGTAAAGGTAAGCTTTCTGTTCCATATTGTAATATTGGAGCTGTTATTGATTGAAATAATTGCAGTTTTGTCTTGTTGTTAATCTCCTTCTTTCCCACAATTGTATTGTTTATTCCGTAATATGCGTTTACTGATTTCTTAGTTCGGTTTAGTATTTCTTGATCTATTTTTCCTTCGCTACTTATTATTGTTCCCAGGTATTGGTACTTCTCTACTTTCTGCAATTCTTGATTGTTATATATGATGTTCAGTTGGTCATTATGACTACCTTCTTTCGATATCTTCATCACTTTACTCTTATCCATATTTATCTTCATCCCCTTTCTCTCCAATTCTTCTCCAGACTTACTGTATACAGGCTGTTAAAAATCCACTAAACATAAATCCTAAAATTGGTAGTTTTTAGAAAAAACGTGTACTTCAAAATTCATGTATTGATGACAGGTTAATAGGGCCACACATTCTACCCTAGATTGACTGGTTCTCAGTATCGGCATTTCTTAGCAAACCAATTGCCCGTCTTGCTGGAGGAAGTGCCATACCATCAAAGACCACACTCACTTTCTCTCTTATATCGAATTATGCACTCTTCATCCCCCTGTTATTTATTCGCTCGATTTCATACTCTCTCTCGCTATCATAATATTAATACTCGATCACAACGCGATAACACGCTAGAAATTCCACTTCACGCATCGTCTCTGTATTCCTCATCCTTCACTGTTGCTACCTCTCGTCACTGGAACTCTCTGCCGCCTGAAGTCAAGGGCTGCCGAACATTGAATTCTTTCAAATCCAAGTTAGAAAATTATCTTATGACGAGTTGCCAAACTAACTTACTATTATGACAAGTGTTGTATTGCATGTTTCCACGTATTCACATTTTTTTATGTTCTAATGATATTCAACTTATTTTATATTTTTGTTTTCATATTTTCCGATAATGTTATATCTCTAATGTGATAAGTTGAGCTATATATAATCTTAATTTTCCTTATTGTGTGTACTTAGAAATATTGTACTCACTGTATACTTTGTACTGCACTATTTTATTACTACTATTAGTATTATTATTATCATCATTATTACTATTCTTATTATTATTATTATTATTATTATTATTATTATTATTATTATTATTATTATGAATAATTGTCTTTTTTTTTTGTATGCCTCATTTATTTTGACCTGCTGTTCACATATTATTATGTTTTTTTCTTTCTTTCTGTATGTTACATATTATGTCTGATTTCTTCTTACTTGTTGTTTATTTTTTATTATTATTATTATCTTATTCAGTTTTGTGTGTAAAATTGTAGTGTACTTTGTAAATTTGTAATGTTTTTGTAACGCAGTCTTTACTCCTGGTTGAGTGTTAGAGAAGGCCGTATGGTCTTAACTCTGCCAGGTTAAATAAATCATTATTATTATTATTATTATTATTATTATTATTATTATTATTATTATTATTATTATTATTATAAATCCATTTCCATAACAGAGTCGGGCAACCTCTAACACGGATATTTAATCTTCGATGGATTGAGCGTCGAGGTTCTGTACTATGGCCTGCTCGTTCCCCAGATCTTAATTCCTTGGAGTTTTGTTAATAGGAACACTTAAAGGCCTTAGTGTATGCAACACCCATTGAAAACGTTTAAATGCTATAGGAGCTTGTCTTAAACGCCTGCCATCACACCAGAGACCAACCAGGGATGTTTGAAAGGTTTCGTGGTTCCCTGAGACGGCGAGCAGAAGGATGTATTATGGTGAATGGAAGTCACATCGAGCATCTGCTATGAATAAGTTTTAATATCTCGGGAAAAACTAATTTCAGGACACACGTTTATTACACTTTTAAAATTATCTTGGTGAGTTCTACCACCTCGCATAATGTTGGACACTTTTTTTAACACCCTGTATAATTATATTAATTCATTGTCTAAAATAGAAACATCAAATATCAGGTTATACATAAGTGCATGCTGTATTAAATAATTAATCTTTGTAAAGGGAAAATGAGCACTCACCAACTTTCTCCAGCTCCTTCCTAGGACCGATGCCTGACAAGAGAAGAATCTGTGGCGATTGTACTGCGCCTGCGCTCAAGATGACCTCTTTGCGTACTCGTATAGTCCTCCTCTCGCCATCTTTGTAATATTCCACGCCCGTCACCTTCTTCTTCTTCTTGTCGATAAGGATCTTAGTCACCTACAGGCACAAAAAATGTATGTGTTAAAATAATTTTAATAAACAACCTGTAGGACACCTCTTTCCTCCAAGATTTTCGTTGACTATAAAGGGAATGTCAATCACATGACGAATTCTCGGATTCATATGGACGAAGAGCATCTGGATATCGCCAGTTGTAACAATCTCAAAGTTGAAACCGATTGAAAACACCCTGTATTTCGACATCTCTACTAACTACAGGGACATCATTTTATTTTTACTTTAATTTTTATTGTACCTGAGGTTTTGAATGTACTTCACTCTCACCCCTTCTACTAATGAAGTTCAACCGTCCTCCACACAGAACCAAGACCCCATATACAGTCATAGAAGACTTACGGTCATAGTAAACAGTACGTTCCAAAAATATGTTCCTGTTTTCCAGTGACGAAAGAGCTTTCAATATTGCATCATTTTCCATTTGCCTACGTCGCATCCCGGTTTCCTGCTTCTATTCGCCCCTCTGTGAATGCTAGTGGCTGGGCTGTCTTAGCTCTTTTCTGGGAACATTAATTTCTGTTAGGAATTGGACGTCTACGTAATATTATACAACTGTTTAAAATAACTTGAATGGACTTCGGTCCTGCGTTCATAGACATCTATGACGTAGTGCAGATGGCGGCCACTGAAGGGAACCCAAGAGTTGGAGCTTAATCTGAGACGATTCTAACCGGCGTCGGGGTTGTATCCGGTGTGGCTTAGTGGATAAAGCATCAGCACGTAGAGCTGAAAACCCGGGTTCAAATCCCGGCGCCGGAGAGAATTTTTCTCCGTTCCATTACTCTTTCATCGTTAAATAAAAGGGCCTCGTTAAGTAATTAACTGTCACGTGATTTCCTCCCTTTCTACGACGCTGCGACATAACCACTTGGACGGACAGTAGATAGCATGTGTGAGTAATTTTATCTTTTCGGATCGGGCAGAAGTGAAGATTGAATTTACGGTACGTAGGGTAGCCTACTCTTTTATAGAGTAGGTATAGAATTATTTCAACATGAGTTACTGATACGAAGTATGAACCTGGTAATTGGAATTACGTACAATAGTCCATAGTGCGATAATATGCACATTAGAACTGAAGCCTGTCTCGAAATGAACGGCCACCATTTTCAAAAATGTGTTTAAATATCCATATTATGATTATTTTTCAATTTAACTTCTTTCTCTATATTGTACGCTAATGTGCTGTAGACAGTATAATATACACTGCATGATGAATACGTTAGCATGGAAAGCTCAGTTCGTGAGTAAAAACACTTATTGTTAACACTGTACTGCAGGTATGCTCATCTCTGACTCCCGATTACGTTCTGTAATCACAATCTTCGAATGTAGAGCGTGCTGTTCCCCATTCGAAGCTCGACGGATGGCTGCAGAAGGCACTTCAAGTACTTAGTAACAGTGCGGGACAATGACATAGTCAAAACCTTCTGTAAGCAAACGATCATTCCGTACAGTGTGGGAGGAAGACTATTTTTGTTGTACGTTCGGTGAAAACGGAAAGTGATTACTATATTGTAAGGTACTGTCAGGAATACTACTGAGCAACATAAAACTACATTATAGGCTCTGCTACCCAGAACATGCCGAAGTGACAGGGAAGCTGTTTTCTGTAATATAGCCTATTTTCATGTACCAACGATATTATTATTATTATTATCATTATTATACCTATTATTATTATTATTGTTATTAGACCTATTATTATTACTATTATTATTGTTATTGTGGTGATTTTATTCCAGCAGAAATAGATATTTTGATAAAACAATTTTTCAGGGGTGCAACGTGCACTACAGCTTCAAGAATTGAAAGCACTTCATGAAAGGCCAAACATTGAAGAGAATCGAAAAATTCAGAGTCTATGTATTGGAGCACTGTAGCCTATGTAGTATGTTGGGAATAGCTAAGGCACTAAAACCCTTCACGGATGGTGAACTTGTAAAGAGATGTATGGTGCCTGAACAAAATATAGTTAATTATGTCTCTGTACTGCAAAAGTTCAAATGTGAATTCACAGAACATAGATTTAGTGATTTTAGACGTATGGAGAGTGATATTAGTATTTCTGTTAATCTTTTTATAAATTTGGCGGCCGGGTAGCTCAGTTGGTAGAGCAGCTGGCTACGGACTGGAAGATCCGGGGTTCGATCCCAGGTGGTAACAGGATTTTTTCTCGTTGCCAAACTTTCAGAACGGCCCCAAGGTTCACTCAGCCTTCTATAAAATTGAGTACCGGGTCTTTACCGGGGGTAAAAGGCGGTCAGAGCGTGGTGCCGACCACACCATCTCATTCTAGTGCCGAGGTCATGGAAAGCATGGGGCTCTACCTCCATGCCCCCAAGTGCCTTCATGGCATGTTACGGGGATACCTTTACCTTTACCTTTTCATAGATTTAGTACAATCCGTGAGAGTGCAGTTCCAGGACGAGTTAATTGATTTACTAAGTAACGTAGAATTCAGAACTAAATTCAGAGAATATGACTTGACAAGCATAGAATTATTTAAAAAATGAACAAAACGAAATATTACAAGATGAGCTTATTCGTTGCCACTATGTTAGCTACCTTCGCCTCGACATATGTGTGCGAACAATATTTTCGAAAATGAAGTTACTAAATCCAAACATAGGTCCCGATTAACAGATGAGCATCTTTAGCTCATTGCAGTAAATTCGTTGGAAATAGATTCCCGATTACTTGCAAAAAAGAATGCAGATGTTGAATAGACCGCAAAGTAGACTATATAGTCGAATATGAAAATGTTATTATCTATAGTATTATTATATCATAACTAGTAAATATAATAAATAATGTAATAACTGAATATTGCAGTGTATACTCTTTCCGTTTTCAAATTCAGTTTATTATCCGTATTGGTAAGAATGTAAGAACTATCTACAGGCGGTGCTGCAATGTAGTTGCGGAGCCCAGTCCGTACTCTGTGTGTGTGTTATGCAGTGCAGCATCATCCGTGTAATCGGGGCTTTTACAATTTTGAGCATACCTGCTGTACTGTATTTTGATTAAACAAAACCTAATGAAAATTATCAAATTCAAAATTACGATATCTCCTAGTTTACGTAAATGGATGAACTACTTTTCTTCCCTCCTATACCTAGTAAAGTGATTTGTTTGTATATTACGCCAGTATCATCGAACTCCAGTCGTAGAAGGGGGTAGCAAACGGTGTTTCCGGTTCTTAATCGTTGATCCAAAGGTATAGCCAGGTTAATATCAGAAATGTTAGTAAAAATAGAATGATGTCCCTGTACTTACCATGGAGTTCATGCCAACGTACAAGTTGTCGCGGTCCAGAATGGGGCTTATGAAGGCCTTGTTGCTGCTGAGGCGAGCCCCATTCCTGTTGTTGGCCTGTGCGATGGTGTAGCCCAGCGGGCTTTCTCCGTTAAGATCGACCCTGGATCTGTAGCCCAGTTCTTGCGCTGCATCCATCACTGTTTCGGCCATGCTAGGGTGACTGTTGAACTGCGAGATTGTTAGGTAGCCTCCTGTACCGTGGTATTTCTGTAACACACACAGTTTTGAATATACAGGATGTTTGTCTTATAGCAGAAAGCATCCCCTTTGCCCTGATATTCATGTCTATAAGTAGCGCTAAATATTTTGTGTAATATAAAAATCTTACTGTGACGGCATAATAATTGTTTTTACTCCCGTAACTGTCTCAATTAGGTATTGGAAGCCTTTTTTAAATACAGGGCGTTCAGAAAATTTCCATAAACCGAATACTATTACATTGCTATTTATTTTATTTTGTTATAATTCCCAGACATTTAGTACGGAATTACTGCAGACATTTTTTGAGTTAGATGCCATCAAATACTGTGTATATTCAAGGGAAGCATTCTTTATCGTTTTTAATTTGAAAGTGAATATTCGACCTACCAAAAAAAAAAGAAGAAGAAGAAAGTTGCTGATATTGAATTGATAATTATTAGTAGTAGTAATGTCTCATTTCGAAGAACGTCTTTACTTGACCGCGAAAACTTTGCCAGCACTCTTACATTCTAAATTTTGTTTCCTAATTTATCTTAACTTCGGTACCAGTTGACGTGATTTCAACCGGCTGTAGGATTTGAACCACTGAACTTCGATTCCAGAGGCAGTTATACCACAAAGAACAAATTCTCGAATGGTTATTTGCAGTTAGATTTAGATACGTCGTTTTAATAATAATAATAATAATAATAATAATAATAATAATAATAATAATACATTATTACTATTATTATTATTATTATTATTATTATTATTATTAACACCGCTATTATTAACACTATTATTATTATCTCTACAAACGAATCATTTAGGTATGTAGTTTGAATAATTATTATTGTTATATTAGCAAAAGGAATTATCATTTAGGTATATGTCGATTAAATAATTATTATTATTATTATTATTATTATTATTATTATTATTATTAGTATCGTTATTTTTATTGTTATTATTGCTATCTCTTAAAATTGTAATATCGTTTAGGTATGTTGTTTGAATAATAATTATTCACCAGAATTATTATCTCTGTAAACGGTAATATGATTGAGGTATGTCGTTTTAATTATAATTATATTTTACTTTTTTATTATTTTTATTATTATTATTGTTATCTCTTCAAATGGTAATATCATTTAGGTATATCGTTTGAATAATCATTATTGTTACATTTGCAAACGGAATTGCCAATCAGATTTGTCGTTTGAATGATGGTAATTATTATTGCTATCTGTGCTAACGGTATTTTCATCTAGGTATAACATTTGAATGATTGTTACTTCAGTAAACGGTATTTTCATTTAGGTATGCTTTTGGAATAATTATTTCTACAAACAGTAATATCATTTAGGTATGTCGTTTGAATTTTTTGCTACCTCAACAAACTGAAATTTACTTCGTAACATTAGGGTGCGAATTAACGGGAGGATGGGGGATTTCCCCTTTTGGAAAGTTATCCCCTCTCATAAATTCATATTAACTTCTATCCCCTCTCACAAGATATAATTGTTTTAATTTTATAAATTGTTAAGTAAAAGAAAATAATATTGATGTATTATCATCACCGGAAAGCTGACAACAATCAATAACTTAGGAATTACACATCTTATCTTAAGCCTGCTCATGGATATAATTATTATTATGATCAAGATGCAAGACAAGCAACTCAGAGCGACCAAGCGTTGAGCCGTATAGAATGAGGATAATAATAATAATAATAATAATAATAATAATAATAATAATTTTATGTATGGTCTTCTCTATCTAGAATTCTATCCCCCTAATCAGAAATCTTAATTCACATTCTGTGTAATATGATAGATAAACAGAATTCTAAAAAAAAAAAAAAAAAACAAAAACGCTTGAAGACTGAGAATATTTTTGTATCAGATAGGAACGTTTATCTATGTGAGGAGATTTTTATACGTCAATGATGAATGTAATTTATAAATCTAATAAAATGTATGTTTTCGCCTTACACCGCCAACCTCACTAATGCAAATATCGTCATGGATTACTGTTTACTGTTGTATAATGTTTCATCTAGTTCTTACCTTTTGATAGATGTCACCGATCTGTAGATTGTCCTCGGACTTGATGAAGTAAGGAAACACGGAATCGAAGTCCCAACCATCGTTTCCTGCATCTGCCCAATAGTCGTAGTCCAAGGGGTGTCCACGAATGTACATCATACCATTGAGAACCCCCGTTCCTCCCATAACTCTTCCTATAATCATAATGAAACGGCGTTAGAGGTTTCAATTTTAGATAAGAGCTTAGGCCTATATAATAAGACGTGCATCATAATTTTGCAATAAAATTCATTTTTGTGATTCCTATTGACATTAAAGTTTTGTATCCTTTCAAAAGATACGCCCTGTATAAATTCTTACAACGTAATATCTTATTTCTCAAACTATCGTATAAACAGTCTTCAATTTTAAGACAATGTCAAGAAATGCGTCAATATTTCGCCATCGTCATGATCATCTAGATATTTATCAGCGGTAATCTCACTAGAGGTTTTGATTTATCTAGAGAAAATCAAAACTCGATAAACTCGATTGCAGCGATATTTTACTACTTAATTAACTTATTATTCCCAGAACATGAATTTTATCAGCAATCGAAAAGTATTGGGAATAAATTTGAATAAGGAACAAAAAAAACGTTTCCTTCCCAGGCAGGATTCGAACCAGCAAAGTATTAGTTACCAGTCTGTCGTGCTCTGGAGTGAACAAGGCTCTGAAATCAGCTACAAGGGTCGGTCCGGTTTTTTGCCACTACTGTACATGTGTTAAGTGCATAATAGAATCTCGTAAATAGAGAAGACGAGATGAACTCTAACTTTTCCTCGATTCTGTTATAATGCACTTACCACGCTTGTATCGCAATATAGTATTACCACAGTCTAGTATATACAGTGACGAAGCTTGAGTTGTTAAGAGTACTAGGAACAATAGACTGTGCAGGTAATATTTCGCATTGTCTGTGATGAGGCGATAGTAGTGATCCTAGTGGTTAGCAACTATCTATGGATGCATATTCCCTACGTATTGAGCTTCGTGACTCTATATGCTATAGTCGCGACGCTGTTATTCCCGGCGTGACTCCTCCTCTTTGCTTACGTCTTGGGAAGTGAAGGCTCTATAAAGTCTAGGTAGGTAGTATCGTTCGCCATTTTTGTTCTTTCGTTGCCGAGCTACCAGACGAGGAATCTATTTGCCACACCGTTAAACATTATCATGTCGTAGCTCCTATGATAATAAATCAAACGCATTGTAATTCAGCAAATAATTGAGCGACAAATAGTGTGCTTTCTGCGAACGTCAACGAAAGAGCCAAAATGGCGGGCGATTATATTAAGTATTTATCAAGCCTTAAGAAATGCTTAACTTCATCAGCGAATCATAAGACGCACACGTTTAAATGTAGCCGACCTGCAACGTTATTGGCTGACGGAAATTAGAGCGACGGGTCTATAGACTATGCCATTACAACGCTTGTCAAGGTTAAGGGGACACTCAACTTAAAAATTGAAGGAAAAGTGTCATAGAAATGAAAAATTAAATTTCTACACTAATTTACGTGACAGAACTAAATCAATATGCAGAATTCTTCCCCTATTCATTGAGAAGTTACAGTCAAATGCACAAAGCCAACAAATAAAAAATGATAATTAAACGTGATATTTCAATTAATGATTGATTAAAAATTGAAATATTTTTTTTTATTTTGAAAAGTATTGGATCTAATGAGCTGAGATTTTGCATGTTACTTTCCATGTGTATATTAAACTTTTTCTCCAAATTTGAAAAAGATTGGTCAAATAGGAAAAAAGTTCCAAAATATAGTTGAGTGTCCCCTTCAAGCTCTCTTATTATTTTAAAATCAAATGTGTTATTGTAACTGTAAAATTACGGTCTTAAAAATAAAAAAGAGATGAATTTTAAAAAAAGTTTATCGATATAAAAAATATTTATCGATTATAGAAATTAAGTGCATGTAATGAAACTGTTCTAACGCATACCTATATCAATATCATTAATATAACACGTAAAAATTTAATATCAGTATCTTTTAATGGTTCCAAAGCTATGCATACCTGAATTTTGAGATTTTATTATTGTCGAGATCCCTAATTCTGTATCACTCTAATCGAAACACACTGTATAGTACATGCTTACCTCTGGGCCACACGCACCGCATATCGGGTTTCCCAAGACACGCATTCTTCTCCGGCTCCGTTACGAAGTTCCAGTTAATGCTTGACTCTGGAGGTGGGTTGGAGTACGTGAAGTAAGAACCGGGGTACTGCGTCCCCGTTGGCTCCGGGCCACCGGCCTCCAGTAGTGCTACCGTCCAGCTGGGCTCCTCACTGAGACGATTTGCTACCACGCAACCCGCAGAGCCGGCGCCGATTACCACGAAATCGACTTCTTGCTGTATAGAGAACGAAATTCATTAATCCCTCCATGTCGTACTTGTGGGTGTTCTTGCTATGCTTTCGAGAATAGCTTCAGAACTTGTGAATTAATTTGAAGGGACCGATGAAATACAGGGTGATTCACAAAGGAAATTATTCCTGATACCATTGTGATGAATAAAGTTCATATAAACATTTATCATATCATGCAGTCCACACCTGTGGAACGGTCAGCGAGTCTGGCCGCGAAACCAGGTGGCCCGGGTTCGAATCCCGGTCGGGGTAAGTTACCTGGTTGAGGTTTTTTCGGGGTTTTCCGTCAACCCAATACGAGCAAAAGCTGGGTAACTTTCGGTGCTGGACCCCGGACTCATTTCACTGGCATTATCACCTTCATTTCATTCGGACACTAAATAACCTAGATGTTGATACAGCGTCGTAAAATAACCCAAAAAAATATATATATCATACAAGGGATCAATCAATAAGTTTTCGGACTTCCCTGAATGTAGGCAACACACAGGACATAGGAAATGTAGAAGTTATCTAGAACCAAGAAAACGCCTGAAATCTATACTAAATGCATCACTTGAAAGACAGAGACGAAGACTATCCATAAGGCGTATATGGAAAGTTTACAGGAAATACCGCAATAGGTCCTTGACATGTTTGCACAGAATCACCTGTAGAAGCTCAGTTCTTAAAGAGAATCTGACGCTGTTTGATAGACTGACTCAACAGGCATGGAAGCAATGATCTCCAGTGACACGCGCATATATGTTTAATGGTACAATAAATACAAGTGCAGTTCGGAAATAAATAGATTGCATATTTTGTTTTTAAAATGTACTAAGTTACAACCTCATATTTTGCACACTTCATCCCGTTGGTATAAGTATTCTTGCAAATAAATTTCATTATGATCAATGAATGGATTTCGAATTATTCATGTATGTTTAACGGTACAATAAATACAAGTGCAGTTCGGAAATATATTGATTGCACCTTGTATTCTTAAAATGTACTAAGTTACAACCTCATTTTTTACACACATCATGCCGTTACTATACGTATTCTTGCAGATAAATTTAATTGTGATCAGATAAATGGATGTCGAGTTATTCAGATTTAAAAAAAGCATATTTTCAAAATCTATCTCTACTTAAAAAATTTGTTTCGAGTATAGTATTTTACGACATTTCTGATATGTTTAGAAAAGAACTGAGTTTGCCGAAAAGAAAGAAATGGAAAGATAGTTTTCTAGATGCGCAACTTCAAATCTTAAATTTTTAGTGTACACTAAATATGTTTTACTTTCTAAATTTAGAAGATATTTAGTTTTTTTTAAGTGTTACTGTATTTCATTAACCATAGTATATAGAAAAATCTATGGCGCTACAGTCCTGAAGGACCAAGACCGACCAGCCGGCTGCTGGCCTCATGTCCACATGCCGAAGCAGAGGTGGACGATCATCCAACCAGTATGGATGTATCGTGTGTTAACACGATGGTTTGCGAAACCGGAATGGTATAGAACGTGTAGTAAAAATTTCATATTTTTGGCATCAAAATTGTAAGAACTTTACAGCATCAAAATTGTAAGAACTTTACACTTTAAACATAACGAAATCTGCTGAAAAAACAAGTGAGAAAACAGCTTGTAAGGTTGCATAGAATTCAAATTCAAAGGTGAAACCAATTAAAGATGACGTAATTTTATGCCTTCAAGCGTTCAACATATGAGCTGTTCAGAGCAGAAGTGGTGTAAGTCAAAATTGAGTAACTATGTTTAAAGTAAAAATTCTGTAAAATACAGCGCAAGGTAGCAATTAATATGCCCTTCTTGCTATCCACTGACTATTAATAGTTTAAATAAATTGAATATTAATTGCTACTTTGTGCTGTATTTTACAGAATGTTTACTTTAATCCTCATTACCCATTCTTGACTTACACCACTTCTGCTCTGAACGCCTCATGTGAATGAGGGCTTGGTGATCAATTTTTTTCACAAAAAGACGCGACTTTTGACTGAAAATGGCTAAAATTTCATCTGTCTCTCCCCTTAATATTTACTAAATTAATTTCATGTTATACGGATCCAGAATGAAGACGATCTGCAAGTTTTTAGTTTCTGTTAGGTGTAAGCATTATTTTAGCGACGTCACTATCTAAGGAAAGAATTACGCAAATTTATCTACCCTAAGTAATTAAATGTCTCAAATTTATGTTCCGGTGGCAATGATCCATATTTACTCAGTGTCGTCTTTACGAAAACCTTACGCGTTTTGTTTTATAAATAACTTGTCCGGTAAGGTCGTTACATAGCTATGAATTTTTATACAAGTTTATCTGAGAATACAAGTTGCTATCGTAACTGTTCTTGAAAGTAGTGGTCTTTTACATAATTTTACTAATGTGATAAAGGTTTGTTACGGAAGTAACCTTAAGCTTTAGTTTTTTGTAGCTGTAAAACAAGTGAATGTAGAGGTATCTCCTTTACGCACTATGAAGGCGCATGGAGTCATGCCTCCGTGACTGACAGATTGAAGTGGTATGGTAGGCACAAAATTCCGACCGTTTTTATCTCCGGGAAAGATCCGGTACTCAATTTGATAGGCTAAGTGGACTCCGGTTTTGAATCCGGGTTCTTCCAGTCTGTAATCAGTTCTACTAAATAAGCTTTTGTTATTGTATACCATGGCATATATTATGAAAATTCCCTCGAGTATATTCAGAACTTTTCCTTTCTACACTTACTTACTTACTGGCTTTTAAGGAACCCGGAGGTTCATTGCCGCCCTTACATAAGCCCGCCATTGGTCCCTATCCTGAGCAAGATTAATCCATTCTCTATCATCATATCCCACCTTCCTCAAATCCATTTTAATAGTATCTTTCCATCTACGTCTTGCCCTCCCTAAAGGTCTTTTTCCTCCTGCCTTTCAACTAACACTCTATATGCATTTCTGGATTCACTCATACATGCTACATGCCCTGCCCATCTCAAACGTCTGGATTTCATGTTCCTAATTATTTCAGGTGAAGAATACAATGCGTGCAGTTCTGTGTTGTATAACTTTCTCCATTCTCCTGTAACTTCATCCCTCTTAGCCCCAAATATTTTCCTAAGAACCTTATTCTCAAACACCCTTAATCTATGTTCCTCTCTCAAAGTGAGAGTCCAAGTTTCACAACCATAAGGAACAACCGGTAATATAACTGTTTTATAAATTCTGAGTTTCAGATTTTTTGACAACAGACTGGATGATAAAAGCTTCTTAACCGAATAATAACAGGCATTTCCCATATTTATTCTGTGTTTAATTTCCTCCCGAGTGTCATATATATTTGTTACTGTTGCTCCAAGATATTTGCATTTTTCTACCTCTTCAAAGGATAAATTTCCAATTTTTGTGTTTCCATTCCGTACAATATTCTGGTCACGAGACATAATCATATACTTCACCTTTTCGGGATTTACTTCCAAACCTATCTCTTTACTTTCTTCAAGTAAAATTCCGGTATTTTCCTAATCGTTTGTGAATTTTCTCCTAATATATTCACGTCATCCGCATAGACAAGCAGCTGATGTAACCCGTTCAATTCCACACCCTCTCTGTTATCCTGGACTTTCCTAATGACATATTCTAGAGCGAAGTTAAAAAGTAAAGGTGATAGTACATCTCCTTGCTTTAGCCCGCAGTGAATTTGAAAAGCATCAGATAGATGCTGACCTATACGGACTGTACTGTAAGTTTCATTGAGACACAGAATTTTAAAAACAACAAATCGCTTCTTTTTCTTAATTTACAAAATTTCACCTCTGTGCAGGTTTTAAACTATAAAATAAATAATTGTCGCAGAAATGCAAAAATGAAAAATTATATTTGTTCAAATTGCCAAAAGCTTCTGCAATATTCTAAATACTGTAATTGTACAGAAATATAAAATTAATAAGGTATGCAGAAACAAGAAGTTATTTAATTTGTAAGTAAATCATTAGACGTAGGTATGTTTAGAATCAATTACTGCTGAATTTACATCAAATTAAAATACGTTATTTTATGAGCACTCTAAACATTGAAATTCTTTATGAGTAAGCCCTTCAAGATTCATTGTTAGCAGAAAGCTAATTCTTTTTACTGAAAGGCAGTTTATAATTACAGTTTTTACAAGATTCATGCAATTAATTCTAGCTTACAATTTACAGTATGCGATGGAATTGTATAAATCAATTAGAAGAAACTGTTCACTTAACTTACATGAATTGTACGAACTGTTAGAAATCCATTCCTGAACATCTATTGCTCACCAGGGATGTAGTGGAGGTGGAGCGGAGCGACGCTTCGGCACTGTGTTCGATTTGGAATTTTAAAATCTGTTTTGAATCACAATACTTTCCCAGCTAACGATATCTTAGTTAATGTCAGGATATTTAGTGATTATATTTTCTATGCTTCCTTTAGAAAATCGGAACAAGTTCGGAAGTAGAGGGTCGCAAGACCACTAGGACCGTAGACGGGATGTGTGGTGAGAAATGGGGGAAGAATCAGTGACAGAACAACCACCAAACTAAACTTTAGTGCGCCTGCGCGAAATGATCACATTCCTAATTCACTTTCATTTCGTATCGTATTTCGTTATTTTTCGCGCCTTTGTACGATACAGGAGATTGTCTGTGGTGTTATTTACCAAAATGTGTTGTGTTTGTTTCCCGGTTATTTTACGAAGTGAATTTTAAACAATTAATTTACTTATATATTATCTTAATGTACCGAAGTACATATGATATTTCCATGCAGATATTTTCCGTCATCATACGATGAAAGAGTAATGGAACGGATCTGGTATCCGGTGTGGCTTAGTGGATAAAGCATCAGTACGTAGAGCTGAAAACCCGGATTCAAATCTCGGCGCCGGAGAGAATTTTTCTCCGTTCCATTACTCTTTCATCGTATGATGACCCAGAATATCTGCATGGAAATATCATATGTACTTCGGTACATTAAAATAATATATATGATATGCGTAAATCACCTCGTGATTTAAGACGGCGCTTATTCCGTCGGATCCCGGCCACTTAGTCACTCATAACGAGTGCACCTCAGTACATGAGTGGACTTCAGTCCTACGTTCATAGACATCTATGACGTAGTGCAGAGGGCGGCCACTAGAGGGAAACCAAGAGTTGGAACTTAAACTGAGACGATTCTGTCCGACGCCGGGGTGGGTATCCGGTGTGGCTTAGTGGATAAAGCATCAACACGTAGAGCTGAAAACCCGGGTTCAAATCCCGGCGCCGGAGAGAATTTTTCTCCGTTCCATTACTATTTCATCGTATGATGACCCAGAATATCTGCATGGAAATATCATATGTACTTCGGTACATTAAAATAATATATATGATATGCGTAAATCACCTCGTGATTTAAGACGGCGCTTATTCCGTCGGATCCCGGCCACTTAGTCACTCATAACGAGTGCACCTCAGTACATGAGTGGACTTCAGTCCTACGTTCATAGACATCTATGACGTAGTGCAGAGGGCGGCCACTAGAGGGAAACCAAGAGTTGGAACTTAAACTGAGACGATTCTGTCCGACGCCGGGGTGGGTATCCGGTGTGGCTTAGTGGATAAAGCATCAACACGTAGAGCTGAAAACCCGGGTTCAAATCCCGGCGCCGGAGAGAATTTTTCTCCGTTCCATTACTCTTTCATCGTAGGCTAATTAATTTACTGCCTGTAACGTGACTAAAAGACTGCTTGAAACTTTTTTGTTTTATGTATTGCCCTTCAGTAAATATGGAACAAAATAAACACAGACAGAAAACATTAACTTGTTTCTTTTCTCGTGCCTTTGCTGTTACTAGTGGAGTTACAAAAGCTTCCTCTCCTGATATTGTTGATATCTCAAGCCCATCGCTTCTACTTGATGAACCTAGTAATTCAACCAGAGATACTGTTATAGAAGATACAGTTCCAGTATGACTGTGAATAATATTCAACGTCACAATGTTCGAAATAGTGACAGCCAAAAGTCGGCCTGCAAAATGAGTGGCCGAATGTATGGAATGAAGAAAATATGTGGTCAAGAAAAAAAGAAGCTTATCCCCGTGGATTGACTGTAAGCAATGTAAGCTAGGCTGTAAAGTGTGTCATGAAGTAACTAAATTAGGTGTATTAAAAAATACTGTATTTCTGTATCTAATGAATGGTTTTCATTTTCAGTAAATTACTACGGATTGAACAGATCAGATCAGATCAGATCAGCTTAAGTCACTACGAAAAAAAAAAAATCATTGAACACAAGAAATCCAGTGCTCATAATATAGCACAAAAATTATAGATACTTCTGAAAAGCAATCAATTGAAAATGTTGGCGAATAAACGAGTGCAGCCCACCGTGAAGCAACGAAAGCGAAATTGATATCAGCTTATTAAGCCTACATCGCGCAGGATAATCACCCTCACAGAGACCATTTCAGTTTACTTGAGCTTCAGAAGCTAATTAATGGAGTAGTATTGATTGGTGTTGCCTTGCATTCACCTTACAGTCTGACTTTATGGCATTTCTTTCTTTGTCTTATTTTTTTTTTGCATCCAAACCTTCCCACTTCCCCATAGGTTAAAAAACATAAAGAGCTCCGGCACTGTAAAGTTTGGGACTGCAACCCATCTTCGTTTCTGAAGTCCAATGTGGTTGTCGCATTTACATTCAAAGTTTGTTGCATTTCTAGAAGTCGAGTAGCAAAATGTGACAAATGTGACTGTCGCTTAAACCCTGCTATGCAGCACTCCAAGAATTATCACCATGGTGATACAATGGCAACAGCTGAACGGCGAATAAAAATTCCATGAAACCGGTACTTAAATCCGTTTGTGCGAAATCGTGCGTATTTGCTTGTTTTCCGCACAGAACCAATACGCGGTAAGTGTGAAATACCACATTCAGTATTCCCAACGTAACACACATAACAATTCCCCTCTTCTTACCGCTTAAGCGCGACATTCATTTTACTGCTTTAGGCTTTTAACATATTATTTTTAGAGACGTTTAACATAGTAATAATTATAAATTGGAAACTTACCACTGCAATTTCACCTAAATTGCAATGTTAATTATTGTTTTTAAATATTTGCAAAAATTAAGTAAAGTCTACTACTCCACGAAACTTATTGCATTCCTGATACAAGTAACATTAAGGAAGCCGTGAAAAAATCAACAAGACTCCAGATGCCGATGTTATTACTGCAATATGTTATATAAATAATATTGTTAAAAAATTAAAATGAAAAATAAATCATTATATAACCTTACCGTTTGTTTTAAGTTCGCATTTATAGACTGGGGGGGAAAAAAAGACAGACGTATATCACGGCCTGCTGGAGTATAGTAAACACAGAAAACATTTTACAGCAACAATGTCGAAGAAAGATATTTTGGTGTTCCGAAGTTGGCGTCATTAAACAGAAACCAAGATGGAGATTTCATTGCAACTAATTAGAAATTCGTCTTTCAGGTATGTAATAAACGATCTTCGCACAAAATAATGTACGATACACGAGCGGTATGTTTGTTTTCATGTTCTCGGAAATTAAAAAAGCTCAACTACGTTTCGCTTTTTCAATCTTTTCCTCGACCATGAAAACGTCTACATACCGCTCTTGTAACGTATATTACTATTGTGTAACTTGTTGGTAAACCAGTCCAATATGAGGTCAGAATGGAAAAAGATGAAAACCCGCAGTTGCCTACCTCGTCATAGACCCTGTTGGCGGCTTCGGGACATGTCAGCGGGTCCACCAGATCACACTGTTGCTCCAGCAGGCGTTCCGCCGTGTTCATGAAGAGCGGGTCGTTAGAGAACCCACAGGCTGCAGCCAGGGACTGGGGCTCCAAGGTGGAGCAAACGCAGGTGCCTCCGTTCCTACAGGACTGAGAATCCACGAAGGACTGCAGCTTCTTGGTGTAGTTGCGGCCAATGGCGTGCTTGTCGTAGCTGTGGACGCTGTGGCCGATCAGCACGAGGAGGGTACATCTGTGAACATAAAGAGTTCATTCATATTAGTACCACAGTCTACTATATACAGTCGCGAAGCTCAATATCTACTAAAATGCAAACATGGGTAGTTGCCCACCACAAGGATCGCTACTATCGCCTCATCATCGCAGATCTCTCTCCTAGTAGACGACAAAATATGTTACACTTTCGTTGTGTTCTTTTGGAAAAATTAACACCTTCCTTCCATTATTGAAATATTAAATGCATAAAGTTAATGTATTATTTTAATGAAGTATATTAAATTCTACCATAAACTCGAAGATACCTGCAAAAATAGGTTAATATTATTTTTGTTTGTGCAAAACGAACTGAAATTTACTTTAATCGCTTCACTCATTCAAGATTATAGCGATAATTAACTATGAAACCAATAAATATTAATTTGCATTTCCCTTTACAACAATAATAATGGAAATATGAATTAATGGAGTAACTTACGTGTACCGGTACTTGTAGTGTAGGCTTACGTAGTTAACAAAGTGGGCTGAGGTTAAGCAATAATAATCACACCAGAATTGGAAATAAAACGTGATCAATAAATTTTATTGTAACAGACTTTTTCTACGTCTCTAGTAAAGTAACAAATAAAAATAACACCAAAATTAACAGCTTAATTAAAAACATCCTTTGAAAAAAAAGTAGGCCTAAGCAATAATAATCCCACCAGAATTGAAAATAAAACGTGATCAATAAATTTTATTGTAACAGACTTTTTCTACGTCTCTAGTAAAGTAACAAATAAAAATAACACCAAAATTAACAGCTATAATTAAAAACATATCCTTTAAAAAAAAAAGTAGGCCTAAGCAATAATAACCCCACCAGAATTGAAAATAAAACGTGATCAATAAATTTTATTGTAACAGACTTTTTCTACGTCTCTAGTAAAGTAACAAATAAAAATAACACCAATATTAACAGCTTAATTAAAAACATCCTTTGAAAAAAAAGTAGGCCTAAGCAATAATAACCCCACCAGAATTGAAAATAAAACGTGATCAATAAATTTTATTGTAACAGACTTTTTCTACGTCTCTAGTAAAGTAACAAATAAAAATAACACCAATATTAACAGCTTAATTAAAAACATCCTTTGAAAAAAAAGTAGGCCTAAGTAATAATAACCCCACCAGAATTGAAAATAAAACGTGATCAATAAATTTCGTTAAAACAAACTTAATTTTTCTACGTCTCTAGTAAAATATTATTATTCCAATTATTATATTTTAGCCATTAACATTTTCATTACAACCAATAACGAACATTTCACAAGCATCAATGTGAAATACGCAACGAGCTAGCACTCGATGGAAATACGACACAGTCCAAAGTCGACCGTGGACAGTCTATTGTTTCTAGTTGCTAACCGCTTGGAGCGCTTTATCACGAGATTTGCAAAAAATCACCTCAAGCTTCGCGACTGTATATAGTAGACTGTGTTAGTACTACCAGACGCATGTATATCTGCGCAGAGATTCATCGTGGACAAGAAATGCAGATGCCCACAAATGACTTTTAGATTCCTCAGAATGTTGATACGAAGTTCAAATTAGATATACACGTATACTAGTGGCTTGTGCAGCAAACGCTGCAAACTAAGTTCGTTAGATGTTCAAATAAACATTTTTTCAGATTTATTTTCAACGAAAAATACCAGACATTTCGAAAATTATTTGCTTCCATAATAATGAAACAAACTACCTCTGAATGTTATTTTTATGCCAAATACTTTTTCTTGAACCTATCCACCTTCAGCTTTCGAGTTTCAACGCGAAAACGCAAGTAACAATGTCAGGACGATCAGTGGGTTTTTCATGTGGGAGTAATGCAGTAGCTATTTCAGGTCATTGTGGATTGTATAGGGACATCACTTTATTTTTACCAACATTTTTAACATTAACCTGGCTATACTCGGAAACACTGTTTCCCCCTTCCATTACAGGAGTTTGATGTTATACCTTATTTTATTTCAAGGAGTGCATTTCGGTGGCTCCTTTGAATACCGAACTGCACTCCTTGAAATAAAATAAGGTATACTAGTGCAATATGTAAACAAATCATTTTTCTAGCTATAGGAGGAGAGAAAAGTAGTGTATCCATTTATGTTGTAGGGAAATACGATATTACGATTTTCAGTTTGATCATCACTTTTACGGAATTTATCAAAATACAGTAGAGTAGTAACACTTTTTTCAAAAACTCAACTTTTCAGGCGGCTATGTTCGTTATGTAATGTCTACTTTACTTAGCATATTAATTATTGATGTTATCATACAATATAGAGAGTGCATTTAAATTGAGGGGGTCATAAGTAAAGGGCTGTAAGTGCACTTAAGTTACTTTTGAGAAAATGGGGTTTAAATATTTAAGCTTTCGTAAAATCGGTGAAATTTTTTATTTAAATTTTAATGTGTGATGCGATTAAAATATCCCTTTGCTATTAAAATTTTAGATACTTTAGCTTACACTGGATGCACTTAACTCATGTTATTACAAATGTCACTAGCATTCCTTTGCTTCTAGCCACCTCAATTCAAAAAAGCTAATCTGAATTTTTAAACAAGTTGCTGAAAATGGTTGCCGTTCATTACAATGCAGGCTTCAATTCAGTACGCATATTATTAAAAACATTTTGAAGCATATTCTCTGAAATTTAATTTATCGTTTCTTGAATATAATTTTTAGTACGATATTATTAATATAGGTTCTTTCTTCTATAGAAAACGCAATCATATTTATGAAACATACTATACACTGCAGTGTTTACTTCACTGCTTGAAGACTTCGAATGCAACAGCGGCCGTAAGTTTGTGTGTCTGACGGGAGCAAGGACATTAGTGAAGGGGTGAGAGTGAAGTACATTCAGAAATGCAGGTACAATAAAAATGCAAGTAAAAATAAAATGATGTCCCTGTAGGTGAAAGTTAAAGAAAGTCAGGTTTGCTATTCTTTCGAACAATAAACATAGCATCTTGGTGTAGCTGCTCCATGTAGAGCTTGAAATGTAGAGGGTAAAATCATTTTATCCTGCTAAGAGATCTTGCTGAAATGATCGGGATACTACAAAATTTTGCAGGCCTCTTATTTTATCAGTAAGAAATACCGTCTTTCCTTAGGAATTGTAATTTTTGCTCTCTCTCCAGCCAATACTGAATCTACACCTCACCACCATTAAATATATGAAAAAGACTCAACCCACTTGATTAATAAGTGTAAAATATTTTATTTTTAATAATATTATTATCTTACGCAAGTTTTGTAGTTTAGTTTATATATTAACATCATGCCATTAATTATAATAATAATATTTCATTTCTAATAGTAATAATGCCATCAAACCACCTCTAGTTTTGTAGATTTTAATATCCAATACCAGCTGTACTCAGAAAATTACACACTGCAGAATCAGACCTGTAAATAATTTTTAGTAAGTCTTGAAGTTTTTCATAACCAATTGAATTTGAACTCTAAATATGTTAGCAATCCTGCCTTCGTGTAATAACCTATTTAGTGTGTCTTTTGTTTTATTTTGAAATGCAATTAGTTCTCAAAACTGACGAAAGATGGATTTTGGAAAATAGGAAAATTATGTAGGAAAACTGACATTTCACTGAAAACTATTATTTTTCTGAAAAACTTTGGGTTCCAAGCTTCAAAATGAGGGGTCATTTATTAAAATCCGTTCAGTTGTTTTCCCGAAATTTCCATTACCAGTTCAAATTATATATATAGAAGATGGATAGGGTGGGTTGGGGTAATTTTGGTTTAAAAAAACAAAACTCGAGTGGGATTTATTTGGCTATTACACGATTAGAAGAAGGTATGTAAAGATTAGAAGAAATAAAGTACTCTAATACAAGAAAATATTAATTGGCTTTCTGAAATTCTATTTCAGTAATGTTAGCTTCACCAAAATGTTCATTTTCAGTTGACTGTCTATGTTATTATTATTATTATTTTATTATTATTATTATTATTATTATTATTATTATTATTATTATTATTATATCACTTTTGTTGACGTCGTATAAAATTTTGTCGAATATCCTTTTGAGAAGATTAACTCCATATGTAGATGAAATTATTGGGGATCATCAGTGTGGTTTTAGACATAATACATCAACTATTGATCACATTTTTTTGTATTCGACAGATATTGGAGAAAAAAATGGGAGTATAAGGGTACAGTACATCAGTTATACATAGATTTCAAAAAGGCATATGATTCGGTTAAGAGTGAAGTTTTATATGATATTCTTCTTGAATTTGGTATTCTCAAGAAACTAGTTCGATTACTTAAAATGTGTCTCAGTGAAACGTACAGCAGAGTCCGTATAGGTCAGTTTCTGTCAGATGCGTTTCCAATTCATTGCGGGATAAAGCAAGGAGATGCACTATCACCTTTACTTTTTAACTTTGCTCTAGAATATGCCATTAGGAAAGTTCAGGATAACAAAGAGGGTTTGGAATTAAAAGGGTTACATCAGCTGCTTATCTATGCGGAAGGCGTGAATATGTTAGGAGAAAATCCACAAACGATTAGGGAAAACACGTAAATTTTACTTGAAGCTAGCAAGGCGATAGGCTTGAAAGTAAATCCCGAAAAGACGAAGTATATGATTATGTCTCGTGACTAGAATATTCTACAAAATGGATATATAAAAATTGGAAATTTATCCTTCGAAGAGATGGAAAAATTCAAATATCTTGGACCAGCAGTGACAAATATAAATGACACTCGGGAGGAAATTAAACGCAGAATAAATGTGGGAAATGCCTGTTATTATTCGATTGAGAAGCTTTTGTCATTTAGTTTGCTGTCAAAAAATCTTAGTCAGAATTTATAAAACAGTTATATTACCGGTTGTTCTGTATGGTTGTGAAACTTGGACTCTGAGAGAGGAACATAGGTTAAGGGTGTTTGAGAATAAGGTGCTTAGGAAAATATTTGAGGCTAAAAGGGATGAAGTTACAGGAGAATTGAGAAAGTTACACAACACAGAATGCACGCATTATATTCTTCACCTGACATAATTAGGAACATTGAATCTAGATGTTTGAAACGGCCAGGGCATGTAGCACGTATGGGCGAATCCAGAAATTCATATAGAGTGTTAGTTGGGAGGCCGGAGGGAAAAAAGACCTTTGGGGAGGTCGAGACGTAGATAGGAAAATAATATTAAAATGGATTTGAGGGAGGTGGGATATGATGATAGAGACTGTATTAATCTTGCTCAGGATAGGGACCAATGGCGGGCTTATGTGAGTGCGGCAGTGAACCTCCGGGTTCCTTAAAATCCATTAGCAAGTAAGTTTGTATTATTATTATTATTATTATTATTATTATTATTATTATTTATTTCTGTTAATTTCAGTGGCTTACTTTTAGAGATATTTCAAACAAAAATGTTTAATATAATTTTGATTGTTTTTGTTTTCTTCTCGAGATAAAAATCGTTTTAGCCTATATGAAACATTCCACAGTGTGATTGAGGAAAGTCAATGATTTAATTTTCAGTATGCTCAGTCAGTTTAAGAGAGCGATGTATTATGATAATAAATGATTGAAAGAATTTTATTTTTGTCCTTTAAATGTATAGAAATTTGATCCTAACAAATGTAACCTTGTAAAATTCCTTTGCAGAACGAAAAGTTGCATTTGTTCGGAAAGATTTCTGCACATTTAAATGACAAAACTAAAATAATTCAGTCATTTATCACAATGCACTGTCTTCTTAAATTGACTGAGCATATTGAAAATTAAATCAATAGCTTTCCCAAAACACGCTATGAAATATTTCATATACAATATTTTTTATCTCGAAGCAGTATCGAGCAAAACTTTATTAAATTCTTTTGTTTGAAATTTCTCAAAGAAAACCTTTGAAATTAATGACATTACTTACAGCTTAGTCTGTATAAATACAAATTCCCACTTCATACGTAGTTTGTTTTAAAGCGTAAACAACAGATTTCCTAGGCAACTAACAGGACAACAAAACGTTTGGCTGTTTTTTTTTTAATTGGGGGATTCTAGTGTTCACGATCTAGCGTCGAAATACTTACAACGTGAGGAAGGCGGTGCGTCTGCCCATGGCGATGGTCGCGGTGCGATACCAGAATGACTTGTCCCGGTGAGGTTCGGCTGGCTTTTAAAGGGTCCCGGTTCTTATCTTCCGCTTCCTCGAAGCCACTTCTAGTCGTCAAATCCTGGGGAATTCCGCCAAGGGCAACCTTATGATAATACTTAACATTTTTGTTCCTTTTTCGCTACCTGGAGTCACTCCCACATTTTTGCAGATAGTGTTATTAATATTGTTTCATTTTTCAAGAGTACATTACTACTCTTTTCTACGTAGTTTATTGGTATGTTAATATGACAGGTGCAACTTTTTTGCAAAAAAAAATATACACATTAGTTTGCTTTCGCGACATATTTTATGCAAAGTTGCAGCTCGTATATTGTTTTTGACACCGAGTAACAAAACTTCCTAGAATGCATACCTATCTAATTAATTGTTTTGACTCGATACCATTCGTAACTTAAAATTATTCAGCTTTCAACAGCTCCTTGCGAAAAATGTACAATCGGGTTTTCTGTTTCATGCTAATAAAATTAACGCGTAGGTAATAAATTTATAAACATGTGCTTGCTATTTGGGAAAAGGAAATTGTACCAGAACAATGGAAGGAGTCCATAATTGTACCTATTTTTAAGAAGGGAGACAAGACTAACTGTGGTAACTTTCGAGGAATATCACTTTTGCTGACGTCGTACAAAATTTTGTCCAATATTTTTGAGAAGATTAACTCCGTACGTAGATGAAATTATTGGGGATCATCAGTGCGGTTTTAGGCATAATAGATCGACTATTGATCAGATTTTTTGTATTCGACAGATATTGAAAAAAATGGGAGTATAAGGGTACAGTACACCAATTATTCATACATTTCAAAAAGTCATATGACTGGGTTAAGAGAGAAGTTTTATATAATATTCGTATTGAATTTGGTATTCCCAAGAAACTAGTTCGATTAATTAAAATGTGTCTCAATGAAACTTACAACAGAGTCCGTATAGGCTAGTTTCTATCTGATGCTTTTCCAATTCACTGTGGGCTAAAGCAAGGAGATGCGCTATCACCTTTACTTTTTAACTTTGCTCTAGAGTATGCCATTAGGAAAGTTCAGGATAACAGAGAAGGTTTGGAATTGCATGGGTTATATCAGCTTCTTGTCTATGCGGATGACGTGAATATGTTAGGAGAAAATCCACAAAGTATTAGGGAAAACACGGAAATTTTACTTGAAGCAAGTAAAGCGATTGATTTGGAAATAAAGCCCGAAAAGACAAAGTATATGATTATGTCTCGTGATCAGAATATTTTACGAAATGGAAACATAAAAACTGGAGATTTGTCCTTCGAAGAGGTTGAAAAATTCAAATATCTTGGAGCAACAGTAACAAATATAAATGACACTCGGGAGGAAATTAAACACAGAATAAATATGAGATATGGTTGTCATTATTCGGTTGAGAAGCTTTTGTCATCTAGTCTGCTGTCAAAAAATCTGAAAGTTAGAATTTATAAAACAGTTATATTACCGGTTGTTCTGTATGGTTGTGAAACTTGGACTCTCACTTTGAGAGAGGAACAGAGATTAAGGGTCTTTGAGAATAAGGTTCTTAGGGAGAATGGAGAAAGTTACACAACGCAGAACTGCACGCATTGTATCCTTCACCTGACATAATTAAGAACATTAAATCCAGACGTTTGAGTTGGGCAGGGCGTGTAGCACGTATGGGCGAATCCAGAAATGCATATAGAGTGTTAGTTGGGAGATCGGAGGAAAAAAGACCTTTGAGGAGGCCGAGACGTATATCTATACTAATAGTAAATCTGTAGCCAAAATGTTTCTGGTAATTTTCGATTTTCTAAAAATAATTGGTGTTAACATGTATAATTAACCATCCTGAAGCCGAAAATCCCATTTTTTTAATTTTCGTTTATATGTCTGTCTGTCTGTATGTTTGTTACCTTTTCACGCGATAATGGCTGAACGGATTTCGATGAAAATTGGAATATAAATTAAGTTCGTTGTAACTTAGATTTTAGGCTATATGGCATTCAAAATACGTTATTTAAAAGGGGAGTTATAAGGGGGCCTGAATTAAATAAATCGAAATATCTCGATTATTATTGATTTTAGTGAAAATTGTTACATAACAAAAGTTTCTTTAAAAATGATTTCTGATAAGTTCAGTCTTTGAAACATTTTGATAGGACTGATATTTAATGAGATAAATGAGTTTCAAAATTAAAATAACTGCCATCTAAGGTGGTGTATTGAAATAAAAAACAAATGACTTCGTCTATAAGGGGCCTTGAAAGCAACAATCGAAAGCTATGAAAGATAGCCTACAGACAATGTTTCTGTGTTTTATGAAGTAATATCGGAAGCTAAATTAACCGATTTGTATAATTAATTATTATTTCATCATTGGAAAGTGTAGTTTCTCTGGATGGACATAATGCTATAATGTTATTACAGTAACTTGTAAGTGAATTGAGGACAGGTAAGATTAAAATAGCTTCTTATGCACAGAAAACTTGATAGGTTATTCTGTATATGCATTTCCTGCATTTCTTAAAATAATGTTTATGAACATATTCATTTTTATCTCAGAGAATTAACGAACAACGTGAGTGTATTGATTTAGTATGCAGTAATAGTACGTTAGCTTAGCAATCCATTATTTTATAATTCAAATTTTAACTATGCTCAATTGAATCGTGTTAAAATACATACAATACATATGCAATAAATGCAATGCAAAAAATTGGGAAATGAGCCAAGCAGATTATGTTGCGCTGTTGTAAAAGTTGTTCCTCCTGAGATTCAAGAGCTCCCACAACAAATTAAAAACTTTCTAATTCGAGTACATCCGTTATCAACACACTTTTTACATAATATAATATAATATAATATAAACATAATAATAAATCTGTAGCCAAAATTTTTCTCTTAATTTTCGCTTTTCCAAAAATAATTGGTAATAACAATTAAGAAACATGTTAAAGGAATTGTCATTGCACCAAATGAGTGATCTCTGGATCAAAATGATCGCATTTTAATATTTTAAATGCAATTTAAAGTAAGTAACATATTAAACGATTTATCCTTCTATCAAACACGAATGTTCCCTGGATCAAACGTCCTATTTTAATTATGTAATTACTTTATATTTATTTCTAACGGGTGCAGCGGAGCGCACGGGTACGGCTAGTGGGAGAATAATATTAAAATGCATTTGAGGGCGGTGGCATATGATGGTAGAGACTGGATTGATCTTGCACAGGATAGGGACCGATGGAGGGCTTATGTGAGGGCGGCAATGAACCTGCGGGTTCCTTAAAAGTCATTTGCAAGTAATTAAGTTTGTAGGTAATAATAATAATAATAATAATAATAATAAATAATAATAATAATAATAATAATAATAATAATAATAATAATAATATTATTATTATTATTATTATTATTACTATTATTATTATGATTACGATTACGATTACTAGCCGTACCCGTGCGCTCCGCTGCACCCGTTAGAAATAAATATAAAGTAATTACATAATTAAAATACGACGTTTGATCCAGGGAACTTTCGTGTTTCATAGAAGGATAAATCGTTTAATATGTTACTTAATTTGAATTGTATTTAAAATATTAAAATGCGATCATTTTGATCCAGAGACCACTTATTTGGTGCAATGGCAATTCCTTTAACATGTTTCTTAATAGCTATTATTACCAATTATTTTTGGAAAAGCGAAAATTGACAGAAAAATTTTGGCTACAGATTTATTATTATATTACATTATATTATATTATATTATATTATATTATATTATATTATATTATATTATATTATATTATATTATATTATGTAAAAAGTGTGTTGATAACGGATGTACTCGAATTAGAAAGTTTTTAATTTGTTGTGGGAGCTCTTGAATCTCAGGAGGAACAACTTTTACAGCAGCGCAACATAATCTGCTTGGCTCATTACCCAATTTTTTTGCATTGCATTTATTGCATATATATTTTATGTATTTTAACATGATTCAATTGAGCATAGTTAAAATTT
The DNA here is from genome assembly GCA_025594305.2 of Periplaneta americana. Taxonomy (NCBI): domain Eukaryota; kingdom Metazoa; phylum Arthropoda; class Insecta; order Blattodea; family Blattidae; genus Periplaneta; species Periplaneta americana. The sequence continues at coordinate 163,835,942 of JAJSOF020000011.1, forward strand.
GAATTATAAAATAATGGATTGCTAATCTAACGTACTATTACTGCGTACTAAATCAATACACTCTCGTTGTTCGTTAATTCTCTGAGATAAAAATGAATATGTTCATAAATATTATTTTAAGAAATACAGGAAATGCATATACAGAATAACCTATCAAGTTTTCTGTGCATAAGAAGCTATTTTAATCTTACCCGTCCTCAATTCACTTACAAGTTACTGTAATAACATTATAGCATTATGTCCATCCAGAGAAACTACACTTTCCAATGATGAAATAATAATTAATTATACAAATCGGTTAATTTAGCTTCCGATATTACTTCATAAAACACAGAAACATTGTCTGTAGGCTATCTTTCATAGCTTTCGATTGTTGCTTTCCAAGGCCCCTTATAGACGAAGTCATTTGTTTTTTATTTCAATACACCACCTTAGATGGCAGTTATTTTAATTTTGAAACTCATTTATCTCATTAAATATCAGTCCTATCAAAATGTTTCAAAGACTGAACTTATCAGAAATCATTTTTAAAGAAACTTTTGTTATGTAACAATTTTCACTAAAATCAATAATAATCGAGATATTTCGATTTATTTAATTCAGGCCCCCTTATAACTCCCCTTTTAAATAACGTATTTTGTATGCCATATAGCCTAATATCTAAATTACAACGAACTTAATTTATATTCCAATTTTCATCGAAATCCGGTGAGCCATTATCGCGTGAAAAGGTAACAAACATAAAGACAGACATACAAACAAAAATTAAAAGAAGTGATTTTCGGCTTCTGGGTGGTTAATTAGATATGTTTGGACCAATTATTTTTGGAAAATCAAAAATTACCAGAAAAATTTTGGCTACAGATTTATTATTAGTATAGATTATTATTATTGGATAAGAAGAAAAAAGGCGACGAGATGTGCGAACTGAGGAATAATTAGACTATATAGAGCATAGGTTGGAAAACAATCCTGTAAAATCAATACGTCATTTAGTGCAACAAGTGGGACATCACCAATATTAAAACTAAAGCCTTATAAAAGACGTGTAATACACTGACTTGAAGGCCCGGATAGGCAGGCAAGAATTAATTATTTTATTTATTAACATTTCATGATATTCATACATTATTTCACAGCTAGAATATGGAACAAGTCAAAAAACTTAATACTACTATATAGTATTAATTTATAGTCACAGTCTAGATGAAATATATACAGACGAGATTTACAATATAGTCTACTAGTACAACACAAAGTTTTAGTGTCAATTTCATGAAGCATTATTGAATGTCATGAATTCACCTACAGAATAGAAGGCGTGAGATATTAGGTACTTCTTTAATTTGGTCCTAAATAATCGTATTTTTTTGAGTTTCATTTTTTATATCGATAGGGAGGCTATTAAACATTTTTACTGCCATATAACGCACTCCTTTTTGATAGCACGATAGACTTGCCGATGGAGTATGAAAGTCATTTTTTGACGAGTGTTTATGCTATGAACTGTTGAACTAGTTACAAAGTTTTCACGATTACATAAGAGGAAGATTATTAATGAAAAAATATACTGACAAGCCATGGGCATTATTTATAGTTTTTTGAAAATAGTTATACACGCTTCCCTAGATTTGCCACCTACTATTATTCTAATTACTTTTCTTGTAGTAGGAATATGTGTGTAGTTGCAGGAAATGGGACCTAAAGTCGGATTTTCATTTTTTGTTTAGCTAGCTATAGCTAGCTGTTACAGTTCTAGCTGCTATAGTTTTTAATATATTACTTGTTGAATGTTGATATTACATTACTTTTCGAGAAAAATGCAATTAAAGTTTTCATTTGTTTCCTTAGCAACTATAAGAAAGATTTAGGTATTTAAGAAGCACTGTGTAAAACTACGTCCTAGTTTGGTATGTAAAAAAGTCTACAGGTAGCGCAAGATGTCAAAACATACAAATGCAGTTTTTACACCGCAAATTAGTTCTTTTGTTCTCCTGTAAAATTTCCTTTCACGACGTTAGGTCTCTTTTCACGCAACGGGACACATATACTGTTACTATCTGTAGAATTTCCCCAGAATATTATTCCAAAACTCATTACCGAGTGGAAGTATGCAAAGTATATTGTTTTAAGGTATTGATATTTACTATCTTTTGCATAGATCTAATAGCAAAACATGCTGAAATTAGTTTGGGGGTAATTTCTTTAATATGATTTTTCAAATTTAACACATTATCGATTTTTAAGCCAAGAAATTTGGTTGTTGTTGTTTCTAATAGGGATCTATTGTTATTTATTGCGCTAGAAATTTGCGAGGTTGGATTTGGACAGGATTTAAATTGAATTATGTTAGTTCTGTTACAATTTAATACTAATTTATTGACTGAAAACCAGTCACATGAAAGTATTTCCAAAGAAACAAAAATACACTTTATTTTCAAAATGTTATCTCTTCTTGATAGGTTTGGTAGGTTTTGTTTAATCTTAATGAATAATGGTTAAGACATCAAATGTGAAATATGTAAAGGTTTTATCTTCCACTGAATATTGTATTGTCAGTAGAAAATGTGTTATAATAGGAATTTTATTGTAAAACTTGAGGAACCTGCTTTCGTGATAAAAAAAATTGTGGGTGTATATATATTAAACTGGAATACGCCGTTGTATTGTTGTGGCATGTTAACATAAATTATAATAACTTAAAAACTTGTATATTTATTGTCAAAATACAAATCTAACAAACGCCATTGCAAAGGAGTGACATCACATTATATATTTAAAAAAAGCTTCCTAATCACCCGGTGAAGCAGACTTCCTGGCGCAGTTACTTGTTCGACATCGGTTGTATAAATTTATGGTAACAGATACCTGTAGAAAAGTTGCATTTTAAAAAGTATTTGCTTGTCATGTACAACCCGTGTTCAATTTTGAATGGAAGTTTCCTGCTAAAACCACGTTTTCGAGCGGCAGACGTAATGTCCAAAGCAAAAATGTCCAAAGTGTAAAATATCCGAACACAAAAATGTCCAAAGCTAAAATGCCCAAACACAAAAATGTCCAAATGAAAATGTCCAATACAAATATTTCCAAACTGAAAAATGCCCAAAATATAAAATGTCCAAACACAAATATGTCCAAACCAAAAACGCCCAAATGAAAATGTTCGAAGCAAAAATGTCCGAAGGGTAAAATGTTCAAACACAAAAATGTCTAATATAAATACATAGGTTGGATAAAAAGTAATGGCAACACTGCTGTCACGTGACGATGGTGCTTTCGAGAGCTGCCAGCTGTGTGGACATGAACAAGGACTGTTAGATGAGTTAGTGCAGCCAGCGGCGACAGTACTCCATCAATCTACTGCAGTGTGTAGAACGTTCACTTTCATAGGGATAGTGCGAGCGCCCTAAGACCATCCTTACAAAACTAGAGCAACGTTCCTGGATCAAAATTGAAATGGCACGAGGTCATAGTGCACAAGAATGTTTTCAGGGACTGCGTGAAGCATGTGGCGATGCAGCGTTGCCATATCGCACAGTTGCACGATGGGTTAAAGCGTTGTTGCACCGATACCAAAGGGAAGGTGACGACTTTCTTGGACGAATCGTCGCTATGGACGAAACCTGGACTCGCTCGTATGAACCAAACTTGAAACTCCAAACAAATGAATGGAAGCATCCCGGTTCTCCTCGTCCAAAGAAAGTGCGCCCTACACAAAGTGCTGTGAAGGAGATGTTCATTGTGGCGTATGACATTGATGGGCTAATACTGCACCACGCTGTACCTCCAAGGCAGACGGAAAACGCGGACTACTGGAACACCCACCGTACTCACCGATATGATCCATGCGATTACGATCTTTTCACCAAAGTGAAAGAACCACTGCGAGGGACCCGGTACAATACCAGAGATGAACTTATCCGTGCTTTAGGGCAGTCAATACGGAACATCAACAAAGATGGACGCGCTGATGGTGTACGACGCCTTCCAAACATTTGGCAAAAGGTAATAAATAAGGGGGGCGACTATATAGAAGGTACGTAAATGTTGTACCCCTGTGAATAAAGCCATGTCAGAAATATCGAACTGTTGCCATTACTTTTTATGCAACCCTAGTACAATATGTCCAAAGCAAAAATGTCCAAACTGAAAATTTTGCACTTTGGACATTTTAAACTTTGAACATTTTAAACTTTGAACATTATTGTTTTGGACATTTTACACATTGGTCAATTTTAAACTTTGGACATTTTTGTATTGGACGTTATTGCTTTGGACATTTTCGTATTGGACATTTTGCTCTTTGAACATTTTCGTATTGGACATTTTGCACTTTGGACATTTTCGTATTGGACATTTTGCACTTTGAACATTTTCGTATTGGACATTTTGCACTTTGAACATTTTCGTATTGGACATTTTGCACTTTGGACATTTTCGTATTGGACATTTTGCACTTTGGACATTTTCGTATTGGATATTTTGCACTTTGGACATTTTTGTATTGGACATTTGGACGTTGGACATTTTCGTATTGGCCATTTTGCACTTTGGACATTTTCGTATTGGACATTTTGCACTTTGAACATTTTCGTATTGGACATTTTGCACTTTGAACATTTTCGTATTGGACATTTTGCACTTTGGACATTTTCGTATTGGACATTTTGCACTTTGGACATTTTCGTATTGGACATTTTGCACTTTGGACATTTTCGTATTGGACATTTTGCACTTTGGACATTTTCGTATTGGACATTTTGCACTTTGGACATTTTCGTATTGGACATTTTGAACTTTGAACATTTTCGTATTGGACATTTTGCACTTTGGACATTTTCGTATTGGACATTTTGCACTTTGAACATTTTCGTATTGGACATTTTGCACTTTGAACATTTTCGTATTGGACATTTTGCACTTTGAACATTTTCGTATTGGACATTTTGCACTTTGAACATTTTTGTATTGGACATTTTGCACGTTGGACATTTTCGTATTGGACATTTTGCACTTTGGACATTTTCGTATTGGACATTTTGCACTTTGGACATTTTCGTATTGGACATTTTGCACTTTGGACATTTTCGTATTGGACATTTTGCACTTTGGACATTTTCGTATTGGACATTTTGCACTTTGGACATTTTGCTTCGGACATAATGACCTAGAACGATGTTTTCGATGTTAAGATCGTGCATGCTGGGTAGCTTTCGGCGCTGGGCCCCGGACTCATTTCACCGGCATTATCACCTTCATTTCATTCAGACGCTAAATAACCTAGATGTTGATAAGGCGTCGTAAAATAACCCAATAAAATAAAATAAAATAAAAAATCGTGCAGTCTCGGTGCAAAGAATGTTTCAAGCATAGCAACATACTGCTCGACAATCGATGGAAGCCGTTCGTCAGTTGTTTGGAAGGCGCGTCATGTCACGTAATGGCGACATTCCACGGCCTGCGAGATCCCCTGATCTGTTTGCGATTTCTTTCTGTGGGGACGTCTTAAAAGCAGTGTGTACAGCACACGTCCTGCAACCATCGCTGAACTAATACAGAGGATTGAAGACGAAATCTCCGGCATTCCTCGAGACATGACACACCGAGCATTCCAGAGTTTTCACACCAGGCTCTCAGAATGTGTAAGCCGAAATGGAGCACATCTTTCCGATGTCATATTCAAGATGTAACATGACAAGTGACGTTGTGTAATAATGGCAACATAAATTGCATATTATGTACAGTTGTGACAAAAAAAATCGGACCGATCCTTGTAGCTGATTTCAGAGCTTTGTTCACTCCAGAGCACGATAGACTGGTGACTAAGACTTTCGTAGTTCGAATCCTGCCTGGGAAGGAAACTTTTTTTTTTTTTTTTGTTATTTATTCAAATTTATTCCCAATACTTTTCGATTGCAGCGATATTTTACTACTTAATTAACTTATTATTCCCAGAACATGAATTTTACCAGCAATTGACAATTTTTTTGTTATTTATTCAAATTTATTCCCAATACTTTTCGATTGCAGCGATATTTTACTACTTAATTAACTTATTATTCCCAGAACATGAATTTTACCAGCAATTGACAAGTATCGGGAATAAATTTGAATAAGGAACAAAAAAAAGTTTCCTCCCCAGGCAGGATTCGAACCACGAAAGTCTTAGTTACCAGTCTATCGTGCTCTGGAGTGAACAAGGCTCTGAAATCAGCTACAAGGGTCGGTCCGGTTTTTTGCCACTACTGTACATGCACTTGCTTCAATAAAAATAATGTTTGTACTGTGGTCATTCGTGCATTTTTTTACATATAATTAACATTAATTATCTATACTAATAATAAATCTGTAGCCAAAAAGTTTCTGGTAATTTTCGATTTTCTAAAAATAATTGGTGTTAACATGTATAATTAACCATCCTGAAACCGAAAATCGCTTTTTTGAAATTTTTGTTTGTATGTATGTATGTACGTCTGTCTGTCTGTCTGTCTGTCTGTCTGTCTATCTGTCTGTCTTAATGTTTGTTACCTTTTCACGCGATAATGGCAGAACGGATTTCGATGAAAACTGGAATATAAATTAAGTTCGTTGTAACTTAGATTTTAGGCTATATGGCATTCAAAATACGTTATTTAAAAGGGCGGTTATAAGGGGGCCTGAATTAAATCGAAATATCTCGCGTATTATTGATTTTTGTTAAAATGTTACATAACAAAAGTTTCTTTAAAAATAATTTCTGATAAGTTTTATTCCTTGAAAAATTTGAATAGGACTGATATTTAATGAAATAAATGAGTTTTAAAATTAAAATAACTGCCGTCTAAGGCGGTGTATTGAAATAAAAAACAAATGACTTCGTCTATAAGGGGCCTTGAACACAACAATCGAAAGCTATGAAACATAGCCTACAGACAATGTGTCTGTGTTTGTATGAAGTAATATCGGAAGCTAAATTAACAGATTTGTATAATTAATTATTATTTCATCATTGGAAAGTGTAGTTTCTCTAGATGGACATAATGCTATAATGTTATTACAGTAACTTGTGAGTGAATTGAGGACAGGTAAGATTAAAATAGCTTCTTATACACAGAAAACTTGATAGGTTATTCTGTATATTCATTTCCTGTATTTCTTAAAATAATGTTTTTATCTCAGCGAATTAACGAACAACGAGTGTGTATTGATTCAGTATGCAGTAATAGTACGTTTTCTTAGCAATCCATTATTTTATAATTCAAATTTTAACTATGCTCAATTGAATCGTGTTAAAATACATAAAATATATATGCAATAAATGCAATGCAAAAAAATTGGGTAATGAGCCAAGCAGATTATGTTGCGCTGTTGTAAAAGCTGTTCCTCCTGAGATTCAAGAGCTCCCACAACAAATTAAAAATTTTCTAATTCGAGTACATCCGTTATCAACACACTTTTTACATAATATAATATAAACATAATAATAAATCTGTAGCCAAACTTTTTCTGTGAATTTTCGCTTTTCCAAAAATAATTGGTAATAACAATTAATAACATGTTAAAGGAATTGTCATTGCACCAAATGAGTGGTCTCTGGATCAAAATGATCGCATTTTAATATTTTAAATACAATTTATATTAAGTAACATAATAAACGATTTATCCTTCTATCAAACACGAATGTTCCCTGGATCAAACGCCCTATTTTAATTATGTAATTACGTTATATTTATTTCTAACGGGTGCAGCGGAGCGAACGGGTACGGCTGGTAGTAATAATTCTTTATTGCCAGAACAAAGATACATATTGATTTTTTAACATAAGAACTCCTAGCACCCCAGAAAGAGTAAGTTACATGTTCGTGCTAAGGGGGCATTCCACATAAGTTAATGTTAAGACATTTTATTGAATAACAGAGTAAAAAGTAATTAAAGAAAAAAGAAGAAGAAAAAACACATCACAATAATTGAACTTTAAATTCTCTCTGTTAATAGCAATTTTTAATACATTTATTTAAGTAAGAAGCATTACCAAATGGTATGTTTGGGAATTTATCTATTATCATGTTAGAAAGCCTTGGACCGAAGTTAATACTGTGATTATATGCTACAGATGTAGTACTTACTTACTTACTTACTTACTTACTTACTTACTTACTTACTTACTTACTTACTTACTTACTTACTTACTGGCTTCTAAGGAACCCGGAGATTCATTGCCGCCCTCACATAAGCCCGCCATCGGTCCCTATCCTGAGCAAGATTAATCAAGTCTCTGTCATCATATCCCACCTCCCTCAAATCCATTTTAATATTATCTTCCCATCTACGTCTCGGTCTCCCCAAAGGTCTTTTTCCCCTCCGGCCTCCCAACTAACACTCTATATGCATTTCTGAATTCGCCCATTCGTGCTACATGCCCTGCCCATCTCAAACGTCTGGGTTTCTAATTTTGTCAGATGAAGAATACAATCCGTGCAGTTCTACGTTGTGTAACTTTCTCCATTCTCCTGTAACTTCATCCCTCTTAGCCCCAAATATTTTCCTAAGAACCGTATTCTCAAATACCTCTAATCTCTGTTCCACTCTCAAAGTGAGAATCCAAGATTCACAACCATTCTTCTTCAATACTACACATTTTATTGTTGGCCACTTAACTGCCTTTACCAACAATAATAGACGGATGAATTGTAATGTACTAAACGAAAACAAGAGTGTGGTATAATAATACTGTTACGGTAGTAGTTGCGTGGGTGCCTGAAGAACCTCCCAACGTCTTCGAGCCGATGTACAATGCTAACTAACAGCCTAATAATAGAGGCGAACATTTTATAATTCTGAAAACGATCTTTTAGGAAGGCACTGAATCGCAGAGCAGTATAGCCAACACATTTTTTATTTATTTATTTATTTATTTATTTATTTATTTATTTATTTATTTATTTATTTACTAGCAGTACCCGTGCGCTCCGCTGTACCTGTTACAAATAAATATAAAGTAATTACATAATTAAAATAGGACGTTTGATCCAGGGAACATTCGTGTTTGATAGAAGGATAAATCGTTTATTATGTTACTTAATTTAAATTGTATTTAAAATATTAAAATGCGATCATTTTGATCCAGAGACCACTCATTTGGTGCAATGACAATTTCTTTAACATGTTATTAATTGTTATTACCAATTATTTTGGAAAAGCGAAAATTAACAGAAAAATTTTGGCTACAGATTTATTATTATGTTTATATTATATTATATTATATTATATTATATTATATTATATTATATTATATTATATTATATTATATTATATTATATTATATTATATTATATTATATTATATTATATTATGTAAAAAGTGTGTTGATGACGGATGTACTCGAATTAGAAAGTTTTTAATTTGTTGTGGGAGCTCTTGAATCTCAGGAGGAACAGCTTTTACAACAGCGCAACATAATCTGCTTGGCTCATTACCCAATTTTTTTGCATTGCATTTATTGCATATGTATTTTATGTATTTTAACACGATTCACTTGAGCATAGTTAAAATTTGAATTATAAAATAATGGATTGCTAAGCTAATGTACTATTACTGCATACTGAATCAATACACTCTCATTGTTCGTTAATTCTCTGAGATGAAAACATTATTTTAAGAAATACAGGAAATGAATATACAGAATAACCTATCAAGTTTTCTGTGCATAAGAAGCTATTTTAATCTTACCTGTCCTCAATTCACTCACAAGTTACTGTAATAACATTATAGCATTATGTCCATCCAGAGAAACTACACTTTCCAATGATGAAATAATAATTAATTATACAAATCGGTTAATTTAGCTTCCTATATTACTTCATACAAACCCAGAAACATTGTCTGTAGGCTATCTTTCATAGCTTTCAATTGTTGTGTCCAAGGCCCCTTATAGACGAAGTCATTTGTTTTTTTATTTCAATACACCGCCTTAGATGGCAGTTATTTTAATTTTAAAACTCATTTATGTCATTAAATATCAGTCCTATCAAACTTTTCAAAGGATAAAACTTATCAAAAATCATTTTTAAAGAAACGTTTGTTATGTAACATTTTTCACTAAAATCAATAATAAGCGAGATATTTCGATTTATTTAATTCAGGCCCCCTTATAACCCCTCTTTTAAATAATGTATTTTGAATGCCATATAGCCTAAAATCTAAGTTACAACGAACTTAATTTATATTCCAATTTTCATCGAAATCCGTTCAGCCATTATCGCGTGAAAAGGTAACAAACAGACATACAAACAAAAATAAAAAAATAGCGATTTTCGGTTTCAGGATGGTTAATTATACATGTTAACACCAATTATTTTTAGAAAATCGAAAATTAGCAGAAAAATTTTGGCTACAGATTTATTATTAGTATAGATTATTTAATTATTTATTTATTCATTCATTTATTTCTTTATTTATTTATTTAAAGTTTGAAATGAATACAAATTAATAAATACAATGAAAGATAAACTAGCCCACTCCTGAATGAGTAAGACTCGTGCTCAGGAGGGGATTCCAATACAGACAAAAACAAAATTGAAATTGAGAGTGAATACAGATTAAATAGTGTTTAATATGTTTAAACACAAACTATAAATGCAATACAATTTTTTTATTAATTTGGAGAGGATTCGTGGTTGAAATATTATTGGAATAAAATTTGTTTAATAATCTGGGACCTTCACTCATGCTATGATAAAAAGCTGCATTGGTTTTACATTTTAGTTCAGACAAACGCAGAGAATTAATATTTTTAGTTTTTATTTATGTATATACCTTTCAAAGTTATTAAAATTTCTATGAAAATATTTTAATAAAATAAAATAATACATTTGTTTAATGTTGAAAACTTTTAAATGCTTAAACATCAATTCAGTTGGGTAATCTTTCTGCTTTTTTCAACAAATTTTTAATACTTTTTTCTTTAGTAAAATTAACGGATAAAGGTTGGATTTATAAGTTCCACCCCAACCTATCATACCATACATACTGTAAAAATAGATTGAAATAATGCTAAATAAATTACAGGTAAACAGTTAATTGACAAAATATTTCTTAGAATAACAAAGTAACATAATGTTTAACGCAATTTATTACAAATATAATGAATATGATTATTCCATTTTAAATGATTATCAATAATTATATCCAAGTATTTAACCTCATTAACATCATTATAGTATAGATGAAATTGGTTTATTACCTTTATTATTTAAACAAAATGAGATAGCTATTGTTTTATCTTTATTAATTACAAGTGAATTTAAATCTAACCATTTCTTATTAGTTTTAAGCCTCAATTTGCATTATAATAAGCATCAGTCAAAGTTTTCCCACTAAACAGTAAAACAGTATCATCAGCATACGAATATAAATCACCTTCATATTCTTTAAGGTCTATCATTAAAAGGTCATTAATATATACATTAAAAATAAAATCGGTCCAAGGACTGTTCCTTGCGGAACACCTATTCTAATTTTAATAAATTCACTTAATTCGTTATCAATTTTAGTAGCTTGAACTCTATCATTTAAATAAGATTTTAATAAATTAAAAGCATTATTTTTAATTCCAACACAATTTAATTTGTCTAATAATAAATGACTTACAGTAGGCTATCAAAAGCTTTTCTTATATCCAAAAATATACCAACACACTTAAAACCTTGATCAAATATATAAATATGTAGTTATATATCAACATTCATAACCTTGAGGGCCTACCAGATCCCCTTGCGAATACTTACGGTTTAATTGAACTGTATTTGTGGTTAATTGTTTCTAATGTGTTGTGAATACATTTGTTGAAAGTTTCATTTTTATAATTTACATGTTTTTTTTTTTTTTCCTTTCGAAAGTTAGGTGCGCGGCTTATTCGATGGCGCTGTGTATTCGAGAAAATACGGCAATTGAAGTAACTTACAAACAACTCCTCTCGGTCATGACGTCATGTTTTTGTGGTTTCTGGCGCAATAATATTTTTGAATCCCATTGGTCAAATCCTTCAAAGATTTTCAAATTACTGTAAGTGATTTGACAGTAAAACGAGTGAAGTATTGGCAAGTTTTAAAGAGTGTTGTAAAACGATGAACTTGACCAAAAATTTGATGGTATATAATTGAAATAACAGAAATGGTTGATATATGTTCACGTCGATTAGTAAACGTAGTATCACATGAAAGGTTGACATTGCTGCTATCTACGCAGCAGGAGGAAATCCTGCATAACATGTTTATAGTTACCTTATCGTTTTCGTGCTAAAAGCGATTTACCGCTGCTTCAAAGCCAATGTAAGGGTATGGCTTAAAGTTCTAGCTACTGATGGGGTCTCCCCTAGGCAACTCGTCTGTTTTGGGAACTGCCGTAAAAAAAAACTTGTTTGGATCGGAAACTTCTTCAGTTTATACGACTGACTGATAAGTCGCACGCATCATATTGTTGTAAATCATGAAGAGCTTGACGTCACATTTAAATGGAAGCAGACGTCATGCCAAGAGGTTCTTAAAATACTAGTAGTACAGGCGTAGAAAAAGTTTGTCGCACACATACTTTATTATAATTAGGGACCGGACTTTATGTAATCTATACTAATAATAAATCTGTAGCCGAAATTTTTCTGGTAATTTTCGATTTTCTAAAAATAATTGGTCCTAACATATATAATTAACCACCCTGAAACCGAAAATCGCTTTTTGAAATTTTTGTTTGTATGTCTGTCTGTCTGTCTATGTATGTATGTTTGTTACCTTTTCACGCGATAATGGCAGAACGGATTTCGATGAAAACTGGAATGTAAATTAAGTTCGTTGTAACTTAGATTTTAGGCTATATGGCATTCAAAATACATTATTTAAAAGGGGGTTATAAGGGGCCGGAATTAAATAAATCGAAATATCTCGCTTATTATTGATTTTTTGTGAAAGATGTTACATAACAAAAGTTTCTTTAAAAATTATTTCTGATAAGTTCTATTGTTTGAAAAATTTTGATGGACTGATATTTAATGAGATAAATGAGTTTTAAAATTAAAATAACTGCCATCTAAGGCGGTGTATTGAAATAAAAAACAAATGACTTCGTCTCTAAGGGGCCTTGGACACAACAATCGAAAGCTATGAAAGATAGCCTACAGACAATGTTTCTGTGTTTTATGAAGTAATATCGGAAGATAAATTAACCGATTTTGTAATTAATTATTATTTCATCATTGGAAAGTGTAGTTTCTCTGGATGGACATAATGCTATAATGTTATTACAGTAACTTGTGAGTGAATTGAGGACAGGTAAGATTAAAATAGCTTCTTATGCACAGAAAACTTCATAGGTTATTCTGTATATTCATTTCCTGTATTTCTTAAAATTATGTTTATGAACATATTCATTTTTATCTCAGAGAATTAACGAACAACGAGAGTGTATTGATTTAGTATGCAGTAATAATATGTTAGCTTAGCATTTCATTATTTTATAATCCAAATTTTAACTATGCTCAATTGAATCGAGTTAAAATACATAAAATACATATGCATTAAATGCAATGCAAAAATTTGGGTAATGAGCCAAGCAGATTATGTTGTCCTGTTGTAAAATAAAATTTGTTCCTCCTGAGATTCAAGAGCCCCATAACAAATTGAAAACTTAATTGTCGGGGTACATCCGTTATTAACACACTTTTTATATAATATAATATAATATAATATAATATATAATATAATATAATATAATATAATATAATATAATATAATATAATATAATATAATTTAAGTTATTTGAAAGGTTCAGAACCATAGTGAGCCAAGCGCCATTTACTGAAGACGTAGAAAACAAGAGTTAAAATTAAGTTATTACCATAATTCAATGGAAACATATAGCAAGTAAAATAAAGTATACACATTAAATGTAAATGATGTCAATCTTCATTAAACTATGGATGCATGTAATAAAAATTAAGAAACATGTTAAAGGAATTGTGATTGCACCAATGAGTGTCTCTGGACCAAAATGATTCCATTTTAGTTATTTAAATATAATTTAAATTAAGTAACATATTAAACGATTTATCCTTCTATCAAACACGAATGTTCCCTGGATCAAATGTCCTATTTTAATTATGTAATTACTTTATATTTATTTATAACGGGTGCAGCGGAGCGCACGGGTACGGCTAGTCAAGTAATAATTTCAGTCGTTTCACAATGCTCTTCTTCGTAACTAAATGCTTTCCATATATCAGACAAAGAACATTTTCGCCTCTTTCACTTATAAGAAGTCAGGAGTCCAGTCAGCCTAAAACGTATTGATGTCTTACGTACAACCCTTGAGTTCATCAGTGACTTGTACCTGTATGTCGTACGTCAGTCTTGCGATGGTGACTAGTAATTTCGAGCTAGAGCTCTTTTATGCCCCGCTGCGCGCGCGGAGCTCTTTTACTTGTAAACATTGTTAAAGGATGTACAGATCTTAGAACACAGCGCATCATGACGGAACGGAAGCGCTTATAGCTTTCAAGGAAGAGTGGTTGATACAATATTTATGCTTCGAACATGGTGATGAAGTCCAGTGTTTGTTGTGTAAAAAAATATCATTTGCAAAAAAAAAGCAACATAAAATGGCATTATGAGACGCAAAATGAAAAAATAGGCATTATTCAGGAGAAGAGAGAAACAAATTGATTTCGGAATTGACATCGAAGATAAATTAATTTACATTTGGGTTAGTAGATTATATCTAGATTCCTTTTATTTCTTTATTTTAAATGTATTGTTGATGTTTTATTTGTTGCTTGTTTCTGGATATTTACTTTTATTAGACTACGTGTTTCTTTAATTTAGAAATAATATTTTATCTTTGATTGCTAATTCACTTTTATTCCAATAACTATTTTTAAGATTTGAGCAAATATGAACTAAACATTTAGAAAACTTTGATGCAAGGAGCTTTTCTAGTAACGTCAATATAAAATATACTTAAAAATATAATTTCAAAACTATTAGACCTAATTGCACCAAATTTTGTACAGATGATATTACTGTAGATCTGTTTATATAGCTTAAATTTCACAAATTTTGGCCGAAAATTGTGGAAGTTTTAAAAATTACACATATCCCCTTAAATGATTGACCCCAAAAATTACGATGGCTCTCAATATCTTAATTTAATCAATTTGTTTTTTCGTGTTACGTGCATCTCACAAATCACTCTAAGAAAACTCATTACATTATCTCGACTGGAAAGTAAGGACTACATTTTCACAATCACACAATCAGTATACTCTATTTCAATCAATATTGTCATTATTATTTTTTCAACAAATACTCAAAAGTACTTAGAAATCACACACGTCCAGCAGGTAGACCCTATTAGTTTCTCCTAACCAATGAAGTGAAGTATTTACATAATCAATAATTGCTTTTACCAAGAAAATTGTTTACATACATTTAACTTTTCCTATTTCTCTTTTTGTTCCTAAAAACCCTTCCCTTTGCGATTTGTTTATATATGTACGTGTATATTAAATAACTGAATAATTAGCCCTATTACATAGCCAGAAATTTAGTAACGCAAGTTATTGTAATAATTGCTGCCTTTATTCGCTGCATGTACATGTACATCCCTGATGTCTACGTTACGACGCTATGTAGTGCATGCGCTATGCGCTCGTGATCAAGGTCGAGCTCTTCTACCGTGATTGGGAGCTAATACCACAGTCTAGTATATACAGTCGCGAAGCTTGGGGTGATTTTTTTGCATTTCTCGCGATAGTTGCTAGCCGCTTGGAGCGCTGCGTGTACTAGGAACAATAGACTGTGTCACTGGCATCGTGATCTACTGTAATACAGATCGTAAGGCAGACCATGTGACTCGCTTAACCCGATCACGAAGGGCGGCGTTTCAACCATATAAATTAGTTGGAATGCATAAAGAGTAACATGTATTTCTCTAAAATGTAGTGTAATTGCATTAATAAAATTTAAAACAATGATTAGGAGACACTTCAGACATAATTCCTTGCGAGTTAAGGTGTAATATTATTTTAGTGTGAAAATTACGTTGTTCGTATGTGGAACAGACCTACCTGCCTTTATTTCGATTAAATATTGCGAAATTATTGTACATTCACTTATGCACGATTCAATAATTTTCAGTTGCACCGCACGATATGTTGAAATTATAGGTTATGTTTACTGTCACAGTTGCCCCTTTCTGTCTAATTTTAGTGGTCTCCAATGCCCTGCCATTCATATGGAAATATTATAGGTTATGTTTACTATATCTTATATTCCTAAATTCCAATTATACATTATAATTAAGCATAATGTCATGAATGATACTCCGCACATTCAATTTGTCTGTATTTTAATACCACAATTGAGTATTGAATTATTGTATTTATCTACTACCTAAGAGACGAAGTAACAATCGTACGTACACTAATTTCATAAGAATGGTATGATAAATTTTCTGTCTTTATCAAGGAAGGTAGATGTGCTATATTAAAATCACAATATAAATTCTTTTTATTAAACCTCAAAATAGCTTCCATTCTAAACTTAAAATGTTGATGCGAAAAGATTATGTTAACATGTAAAATTCTCTTCACATTAAAATAACACTGTTTTGTAATTATTTCTGCAACATAGGCTATTATGCAACAAGAAGTAAACGGAACTTATGGACACATTACACTAAATAAAACTTCGCTATGATACGCAATAAAGTTATAATATAATAATTCACTGAGCTCCATACACTGAAATAGAAAACCCGAACATATATTAAGGCCAGGAAGGTGAGTTTATAAAATATAATATATACTTTATGATATGATATGATATATTTATTTGTCAGTCAACTTTACAATTCACAGTTATTGTGGACCTTCACATTTCTGTTTTTCGATCCACCATCCCTTTAATACATACAACTCTTTTCTATTAATGTATTCTTTGCCGAGTATTTCTTGATTACTTTCTAATGTTCTGTTATAACTGAATTTCTCTATGTCCTTCCTCTCTATCCTCTTCTATTCTCTCCCTCCTACCTAGGCTGTCTCCCTTCCATTTATCGCTCACCTATTAAATATTGCATATTCCTTCCTTAATAATTTGCGTTATTTATTTATTTTCTTCTCTGCCCTCACATCCTACCTACTCTTAATCATTATTTCTAGCTATTTTCTCCTACATTACTTGCTAACTTTTCCGTTTACTCTATTTTACAACTCTTACATCACTTATTTTTTTCTATCCTCTGTTTATTTATGTATTGATCCCATTCTCTTCGCTTCGCCCTAAATTTCCTATTTTATTCCTCTTTCCATATATTTATTTCTATAACACTCCTACAGTTATAGTACCCCTTATACTACTTCCAACCCACAACATTGAAAAACATGAAATATCTAATTCACTTGATTACGCTTGCAATTTCTCCTCTTCCACTTCACATTTGTTCAGATTTTTTTCACTTTAATTCTCTTGTATTCACTGTTTGATAGTCTTATCTTATTACACTATTACACTATCTTCTTACACGTAACACTTTCTTCTCTGTTCCTTTTCTTACACTTTTGCCACCCCTAACTTTCTTGCACTCACTTTTTAGCACTCTTCTTCTTCGCTAATAACCTCTCCAAAGCCCTATTCGTTCTGTCCTCACAATCACTAATATCTGGTAGTCTCTTCATTCCTTCACTCGTTCTTATCATGTCTTCTCTTGCATTTCCTCCATTAGTCTTGTCTATGCTCCTGACCTTAGACCCTTCCAGCTGTTTCCCTAATTCTTCGTCCGCAGTATTTTGTATCTGCCTCACGTTTTGATTTCCTCCTTGGTTTATTCTGGTCAGCTGTTTCGTACTTGAAGTGGGCGTCAGATATCGACATTGTACATCTCTCGTTTCATTGATATTGTAGTTTTGTGTCGTTTGCATTTTTCATTCTTCCTAGCGTGCTGCCTTGACGTACGCATATTTTCGCGTCCATTGAACCTCTGTTTCACTGCGCCTTGATTCGCCTGGCTTTGCTCGATTTCAGTCCAAATCTCTGGTTTGTCACAATTCTTTTCACAGTATTCGAGAACGTACACTTTATCATTGATTTTCAATTTATCATCGATCATGATCGCAAAATGTCCTTTACTTCTCGCTGTTTTCAGATATGGTAACAATAATTTTCTTCTTCTTCTTACTTCGTAACTAAGGTCATTTCAAAGCGCAATTTTGTTCCCCTCGCATTTTTCACTCTGTTCATAATCATTTCTTTTGTCCTTAAATTTTGAAATTTCAGCAAGATTGGCCGAAATTTTCCCTTCCCCACTCTATAAACTTCTTCTATATGGCCATCTATATCTACTTCGAAAAGCTCCCAACACACTCGCCGGACTGCAGTGTAAGTTTCCTCTCCATACTCTCTTTCGTCCTCATTTATACCGAAAATTAACAAATTCTTCTTCCTCTGGCTATCTTCTAAATCACTAATCCTCTTTTCCAACTGGCTATTTAACTGTTGTAGCTCTTCAATTTTTTTGTTATTCTCCATGTCTGTCTTCAAATTTGTGATTGTCTGACTGAAATCCTGTAGCTGTAGTTTTATTTCCTGATTAATTTTTATGAATCCTAACTTCATTTCTTCCTTAATTAACTCCCTCAACTCTTCGTTCTTCATACTCTTTGGCCCCGGATTCACCTCAATTCCTCCCATTATTAATATCATCACTATGACTGCTCCAATCGCCCATTTTAGTTCTTTCTTCTCCCCACTCTCCCATCTTCTCTCTTCTTTAACTCTTCTTATGCCAAACATTCCAATTCTTGAACTATACACATATAAATCCACACCCATTTTACTTTCGTCTACTGCTGTTCCTGTTGCCCGACGATTCTTTTTACTTTAGCTTAGAGCATCGCTCTCTCTATGTTGATTCTGTAATTCCTCGCACGACAGTACGTCCACTCGGCTTGAAATCTAGTTGCTGACTGAATATATACTTCATGAAAATAATATATAAACCTTATGTATTTCGTATTTCAATAGTGGAAGGAAGGTGTTAATTTTTCAAAAGAACACGATATCGACAGTACAATAGATTTTATCGTCTGTGATGAGGCGATAGTAGCGATCCTGGTGGCTAGCAACTATGTATGGATCCGTATTTCAATTGTCTATGTTTGCATATTTAGTAAGTATTGAGTTTCGCAACTGTATATACTAAACTGAGCTAATATCGTCTCATCCCTACCGTACGTGCGATGAGGCGCGCTTGCGCTCTCGTTGACATCACTGTTCTAGCCACTGAACTACGGTACGGCATAATTATACTCAGCTCTGCAGGACTTCAATTTGCGGCCCGCGAGGTACCTTACGGATATGCTCATATCATAACGCAGTATCGTTGAAAGCAGGATCTATCGATGCGGACACAAAGTAATATAATTATGAATGTTACGTATTATTAAATGCCATAAAACTGTAAACTCTAGTATAGGATATCATGCAAAGTTATTTGAATACTCTGCATTTGAAATTTTATTTTGAAGAAATGTTCCTTGCGGATGACGTGAATATGTTACGAGAAAATCCACAAACGATTAGGGAAAACACGGAAATTTTACTGGAAGCAAGTAAAGCGATCGGTAAATCCCGAAAAGACTAAGTATATGATTATGTCTCGTGACGAGAATATTGTACGAAATGGAAATATAAAAATTGGAGATTTAGCCTTCGAAGAGGTGGAAAAATTCAAATATCTTGGACCAACAGTAACAAATATAAATGACACTCGGGAGGAAATTAAACACAGAATAAATATGGGAAATGCCTGTTATTATTCGGTTGAGAAGCTTTTATCATCTAGTCTGTTGTCAAAAATCTGAAAGTTAGAATTTATAAAACAGTTATATCACCGGTTGTTCTGTATGGTTGTGAAACTTGGACTCTCACTCTGAGAGAGGAACATAGGTTAAGGGTGTTTGAGAATAAGGTGCTTAGGAAAATATTTGGGGCTAAGCGGGATGAAGTTACAGGAGGATGGAGAAAGTTACACAACGTAGAACTGCACGCATTGTATTCTTCACCTGAAATAATTATGAACATTAAATCCAGACCTTTGAGATGGGCAGGGCATGTAGCACGTATGGGCGAATCCAGAAATGCATATAGAGTGTTAGTTGGGAGACCGGAGGGAAAAAGACCTTTCGGGAGGCCGAGACGTAGATGGGAGGATAATATTAAAATGGATTTGAGGGAGGTGGGATATGATGATAGAGACTGGATTAATCTTGCACAGGATAGGGACCGATGGCGGGCTTATGTGAGGGCGGCAATGAACCTTCGGGTTCCTTAAAAGCCATTTGTAAGTAAGTAAGAAATGTTCCTTTGTTTCCTTAATTTAATTTAATTTATGGAGTCACAAACCAAGAACTCCGTTGGCCGAATGATATGGCTCCACGGGGCGCCTTTTGGACAGCAGGAGCCTAGGCCTTGCGACTTGTTTTAATGTTTACCGCAATGATGGGTTTATAAGTCTGGGACCACTCCGTAGGATATGCCTGCCCATGTCAGGTGTTTTGTTTTCTGCAGTAATTCCTTTTATATATAAGGCTGAAGGGAAATAATCACGCAGGTTTCCAGAGCCATTTCCTCCATAACCATATTGAAGTTCGTAGTTTTCTCAGAAAAAAATGTTTAACACCCTGTAATTCGGTAATTATTCGAGGATCGTTAGTTTAGTCCATGTCGATAGAAAATGTAATAAAGGATTAGGGTGCTATGCATAGACATTTCGCTAGCCCCGGCTATCGACTGGTTACTTGTACGGGATTCATGTCATATTATCATATCGCTAACACTGGTTTATGAATACGAAAAACGTTAGTTCGCTGATCATCCACCGGAAGCCCGCGCTAAGAATGTCTATGAATATGGCCCTTTATTTATTTATTTATTTATTTATTTATTTATTTATTTATTTATTTATTTATTTATTTATTTATTTATTTATTTATTTATTTATTTATTTATACGTAAGTGCAAGATAAAACAACCAATAGGCCTATTAAATAATTTATTTTAGAAATTGTGTTAAAAATTGTATATTTAATGTATAAAATAATTTTAAATTGATATATGTTAGTTTTAATTATTATGTTTATATACTGTTCTGAAAACTATAAATAATTTAAATTTATTTATTTATTTAGTTATTTATTTAGGCTACTTATTTACTTATTTATTTAATTTAATCAATTTAATTCAATTTTATTTAAATTTAATTTTAATTTTAAATTTTTATTTTAAATTTTAATTTTTTTTTATTTTAAATTTTTAAATTTTAAATTTTTAAAATTTAAATTTTTAAATTTTAATTTTTTAATTTTTAATTTTTTATTTTTTAATTTTTTAATTTTTAATTTTTAATTTTTAAAATTTTTTAATTTTATTTAAAGGTCTGAACATACAGGATGACCCAATTACAACGTTCACTTATAACTACAGTATTAATTATTTCCCGACATTACTGCGCAAGATTTTTTTCTATGGGGGTACGTCATGGACATAATGTATTCCACCAAGGTGACTGACCTCAACAATTTACGTAATCGCATTGGTTGAGACAAGTAGCAACTATCACACCAGATATGTCACAGAGAACCTGAACTGAAATTGAGTATTGCGGGCCTCTATTGTCTTTCAAGTCAGGAAGAAATCGCGTAGGTCGCAGTCGACCCATTCTCTAATGCCCCACAAGGACGTGATTTCGATTTCCGGTTTCGATAACTACGTAATTTTGTTCATGGTTTTTTTTCCAACTTAAGGTGAATGCCGGATATTTCCGTGGCGTCCTCGACCTAATTTCGCCGAATGCTATTCCGCTGTCACCAATTCTGTGGAGGCCTGATAACAGAGTAGTCAAAAGGGCTTTAGCATCGTTAAATGAAAGATTACAAAAAGAAATATATTACATTATTAGTCCTTTGAAGGCAGATGTCATACGTTTTCATACTCGGTTTTTTTATGACTGTGATATTAGCTGTACAACGAAAATTTATCGTATTTCCTCGAATATTCCGCGCCCTCGAATAAGCTGCGCATTCCAGTTTTGAAAGGCAAAAAAAAAAAAATTAAACATACATTCATTTCAGTTAACAATAAATAAATAAATGAATTTTATCCTGAAACAGGATGCATTTCAAACCCAGTGCACGCATGTCAGTTGTCTTGCTCAATCGGTCGTTTACACAATATCCTGTAGAATTAGTAACAAGCGTCATGTTCTTCCATATCTTAGATAATTTTAAGTTTTTCGCTGCAAGTGAAGGATAGCAAACTCATTTTCAGAATCGAAAGCATAAGACGCACGAATTATACACTTGTCACACTTGAACTTGATTCTGGCACATTCTGACGCCATTTAACAATGTTAACAACTGAAATACTCACGCGGGAAGATAATGGCATGAGCTACCGCCTTAGGAGTTGCACGGGGGGGAAAAATAGTGCATTGTTGCCAACTTCATTTCGAATAAACTGCTCACCCGTATATTTTTACTTGTATATTTCCGAAAAAGTGCGCGCAGTATTCGAGAAAATACGGTATTTGGAAAAAGTAATTATGTAATATTTATTTATTTATTTATTTACTAGCCGTACCCGTGCGCTCCGCTGCACCCGTTAAAAATAAATATAAAGTAATTATATAATTAAAATAGAACATTTGATCCAGGGAGAATTCCTGTTTGACAGAAGGATAAATCGTTTATTATGTTACTTAATTTAAATTGTATTAAAATGCGATCATTTTGATCCAGAGACCACTCATTTGGTCATAAAAATTATTTTAGGAAATACAGGAAACGAATGTACAGAATAGCCTATAAAGTTTTCTGTGCATAAGAAGCTATTTTAATCTTACCTGTCCTCGATTCACTCAGAAGTTACTGTAATAACATTATAGCATTATGTCCATCTAGAGAAACTACACTTTCCAATGGTGAATTAATAATTAATTATACAAATCAGTTAATTTAGCTTCCGATATTACTTCATACAAACAAAAACATTCTCTGTAGGCTACCGTATGTTTCATAGCTTTCGATTGTTGTGTCCCCTTATAGACGAACTCATTTGTTTTTTATTTCATTACACGGCCTTAGATGCGTTGTTATTGTAATTTTGAAACTCATTTATCTCATTAAATATCAGTCCTACCAAAACTTTGCAAGGAATAAAACTTATCGGAAATTATTTTTAAAGAAACGTTTGTTATATAATATTTTTCATGAAAATCAATAATAAGCGAGTTATGTCGATTTATTTAATTCAGGCCCCTTTATAACCCCCTTTCAAATAAAGTATTTTGAATGCCATATAGCCTGAAATCTAAGTTGCAACGAACTTAATTTATATTCCAATTTTCATATAAATCGGTTCAGCCATTATCGCGTGAAAAGGTACCAAACATCCAAACAGACAGACATACAAACAAAAATTTCAAAAAACCGATTTTCGCTTTCAGGATGGTTAATTATACATGTTAACACCAATTATTTTTGGAAAATCGAAAATTACCAGAAAAATTTTGGCTACAGATTTATTATTAGTAGACCAGAATATTGTACGAAATGGAAATATAAAAATTGGAGATTTATCCTTCGAAGAGGTGGAAAAATTCAAATATCTTGGAGCAACAGTAACAAATATAAATGACACTCGGGAGGAAATTAAACGCAGAACAAATATGGGAAATGCGTGTTATTATTCGGTTGAGAAGCTCTTATCATCCAGTCTGCTGTCCAAAAATCTGAAAGTTAGAATTTATAAAACAGTTATATTACCGGTTCTTCTGTATGGCTGTGAAACTTGGACTCTCACTCTGAGAGAGGAAAATAGGTTAAGGGTGTTTGAGAATAAGGTGCTTAGGAAAATATTTGGGGCTAAGAGGGATGAAGTTACAGGAGAATGGAGAAAGTTACACAACACAGAACTGCACGCATTGTATTGTTCACCTGACATAATTAGGAACATTAAATCCAGACGTTTGAGATGGGCAGGGTATGTAGCACGTATGGGCGAATCCAGAAATGCATATAGAGTGTTAGTTGGGTGACCGGAGGGAAAAAGACCTTTAGGGAGGCCGAGACGTAGGTGGGAGGATAATATAAAAATGGATTTGAGGGAGTTGGGGTATGATGATAGAGACTGGATTAATCTTGCACAGGATAGGGACCGATGGCGGGCTTATGTGAGGGCGGCAATGAACCTTCGGGTTCCTTAAAAGCCATTTGTAAGTAAGTCAGTAAGTATAGATTTATTTATTTATTTATTTATTTATTTATTTATTTATTTATTTATTTATTTATTTATTTATTTGATTGATTGATTGATTGATTGATTGATTGATTGATTGATTGATTGATTGATTGATTGATTGATTGATTGATTGATTGATTGATTATACACGTGTCTCTCCTTCTACCGACTCCCATCCACCTCAGATTCAGTGATAAGGCTGCTTATAGTATGAACTTCGTAAACTTATTCTATCGGGTTCAAAATCTCGATGTCTGCTCATAACCTTACTTTCCTATTGGCGGAAGTGAAACATTACAAGGAAAGTGACTCGTATAGTAGTGCCTATCTTGAGCAGATTGAATAATCACTTACGTCAGCTGATACGTTTGCCGGTTGTCCGGTTTCCCACGCATTACTGCTTTTGACATTAGAGGAAAACAAGAAATATCAACAATCCTGCAAAAAGCCTTAAACTGGAGGGCTTGGCGAGTTTGGAGGAAGTATCTAAACGTAACGGATGGAAGTAGCCTACTAGGAGGAAACCTGAATCACAAAACAACGAGATTGTACCGTTGGCGTGCACTAGACAGAACGTTCACTTTGTAAATTCTACAGGGACATCATTTTAATTTTACTTCAATTTTTATTGTACCTGAGTTTTTGAATGTACTTCACTCCCACCCCTTCTACTAGTAAACTTCCAACCGTTCACGACACAGAGCCGGGGGCGCGTAAGCAGTACTGAGTTACTGAGTATAGTACGTTTCAGAAATATGTTCGCATTTTCCAGTGACGAAAGAGCTTTCAATATTGAATCATATTTTCATACAGATACTGTCGTCCGTTTGCCTACTTTGCATCCCGGTTTCCCCCACCTGCTTCTGTTCGCCCCTCTGTTAAGTCTAGTAGCTGGGCTATCTTAGCTCTTTTCTGAAAACATTAATTTCTGTTAGGAATTGGAGTCTGCGTAATATTATACAAGTGTTTAAAATAACTTAAATAAAAGGGCCTCGTTAAGTAATTAACTGTCACGTGATCTCCCCCCTTTCTACGACCCTGTAACAAAACCACTTGAACGGACAGTAGATAGCATGTCTGAGTAATTTTATCTTTTCGGATCGGGCAGAAGTGAAGATTGAATTTACAGTATGTAAGGTACTCTTTTATAGAGTAGGTACAGAATTATTTCAACATGAGTTACTCGTACGAAGGACGAAACTGGTAATTGGAATTAGATACATTAGTCTATAATACGATAATATGCACGAAAGAACTGAAGCCTGTATCGAAATGAATGGCCACCATTTTCAAAAATATGTTTAAATATCCATATTATGATTAGTTTTCAATTTGACTTCATTCTCTATATTGTACGCTAATGTTCTGTAACAGTACAATATACACTGCATAATTAATACGTCCGAATGGATAGCTCAGTTCGTGTGTAAAAACACTAAGTGTTAATACAGTACTGTATTTTGATTAAACAAAAACCTAATGAAAATTATCAAACTCAAAATTGCGATATTTCCTAGTTTACATAAATGAATGAACTACTTTTCTTCCCTCCTATACCTAGTAAAGTGATTTGTATTTTACGCCAGTATCATCGAACTCCAGTCGTGGAAGGGGTAGCAAACTATGTTTCCTGTTTCAATCGTTAATAGAAAGGTATAGCCAGGTCAATATTAAAAATGTTAGTAAAAATAAAATGATGTTCCTGTATAAAGTCTAGGAAAAAATCCCAAAAAAATGCAAAGACTAGGGATGGGCACTGTATACACCACCCTTTCATTTTTCCCTCCACAAATGTTCTACCTGTCCGCATGTACGTATAGGAAGCAGAGGTTGAACTCGGTACCAGTCTCAGGAAGTTCGTACCAAAGCATTGTTTTCAGGTTGAGTGGAGCAGGCATACAGGGTGTCCCATTTATCTTGTGCACCTATTATTTTGTTTGGATTGGTATTGGAATTTTTGTTAGAACGAGGGGCTAACATGAGTGTAGAGATTTGGTGCTTGTAACTACATTATGGTACAAGATACACGTGACGTCATCAATTTTTCAAGTAGCACTACATACTTTAATCATGTTACATTGATTACACACATTAAGACGAGTTCAAAAATGTATCACAATGTCACCTTCCAAATCAGTAACAACAACAAAATGCTAAATGAATGCCCTCAGAATGTGTCGTTTGTTGTGGTGCCCCATTCTTCTTGTGCATAAACTTACTCAAAACGAAAGACGACTGACGTCCCTACACGCCGTGTGTTGTGTGTTTGCTGTCTTAACATGTAAACAAACCACAACAACTGTCGACGCCACAATCCACTTAGTGGCCTACACGTTCTCCGGACCTGTTGCCACTCGACTTCTTCCTGTGGGGAACTGTAAAGGACAGTATGTACCAGAACATTCTGACAACACCAGACGACATGCAGCAACGCATTCGACAGGCTTGTGTGTCCATTCAGCCAGCAACATGCCGGGCAGTCATACGGTCTTCCAGGGAACGCCTTCGAATGTGCATTAATGTGAATGGTCACCATTTGGAACATCTTCTGTGACTCTCAAAGCATAACATTATCATATTGGAAGGTTTTGTTTACAGCTCGTAGTTTTTTTTTTTTTTTAATTCTCGTGATTATAAGTGCTACGTCATAGTGACTATATCAATAGGACCTTCTCGGAGCACTTCCTCCTCTCTCTCTCTTTTTTAATGTAAGAGTGGAACAAGATGCGGGAGCAGTTCGTGTATCTCCGGATGACGTCATTGACCGCGACGTTTGAATAGACATCTGCAACCGCTACGATGTTGTCTCCATCTCCGAGAAAGAATGTCCTTATTACCGCAAATATATGAAGAAATAAAAGCTTTCATAGAGAATGTGAAATTGTGGGAGTCAATTTACCACTTCATAATTCTAATTGTTACCTAATTTGGATCAAGACCCATAACAAATATAATTAAGTACTGAAGGACTTGAGAAAAGAATTTGAGACCAGATTTAAGATTTGAATAGTTCTAATTTAAAATAATTGTGAATTTCTAAGATGTTTTGGTTATTGTTAATTATTGAAAACATTACGAAACGTATTATTTAACTATTATTGTAATTATTATATTAATATTGACGTATCGTAAGAATACGTACCTTAAAACCAACATGTTTAATTGTAATTTTATTATTATTGTTTAATTGAATTTTATTTTATTAAATATAGTATAAACTTAAAAAAAGTCATACCAAAAACGATTTACTAGAAATGAAGTATTGTTGTTGTTTAGTCAACTGTCCGAAGAAAGGTCTGAACCTCACAAGTGATACCAATAAGACACCACTTATGAGGCAACTAGGTCAGGAGATAATGGGGTAGGGTTGCCAGTTCCTTGTGCTTGAATAATTACGTAACATGTATGGTTTTTCATGATTCAGATTTCTTTTTACTCATTAATATATACTTAGAAAATAAAGTTATTATTACTATTATTATTATTATTATTATTATTATTATTATTATTATTATTATTACTACTACTACTACTACTACTACTACTACTTACTTACTTACTTACAAATGGCTTTTAAAGAACCCGGAGGTTCATTGCCACCCTCACATAAGCCCGTCATTGGTCCCTATCTTGAGCAAGATTAATCCATTCTCTATCATCATATCTCACCTCCCTCAAATCCATTTTAATATTATCTTCCCACCTACGTCTCGGCCTCCCTAAAGGTCTTTTTCCCTCCGGTCTCCCAACTAACACTCTATATGCATTTCTGGATTCGCCCATACATGCTACATGCCCTGCCCATCTCAAACGTCTGGATTTAATGTTCCTAATTATGTCAGGTGAAGAATACAATGAGTGCAGTTCTGTATTGTGTAACTTTCTCCATTCTCCTGTAACTTCGTCCCTCTTAGCCCCAAATATTTTCCTAAGCACCTTATTCTCAGACACCCTTAATCTGTGTTCCTCTCTCAAAGTGAGAATCCAAGTTTCACAACCATACAGAACAACCGGTAATATAACTGTTTTATAAATTCTAACTTTCTGATTTTTCGACAGCAGACTGGATGATAAAAGTTTCTCAACCGAATAATAACACGCATTTCCCATATTTCGAGGCTTATTTGAAGGATTCGTAACAAGCTTTTTTTTACGGTGATGGGTTGTTAGCCCTTCGCCCAACCCCCAAGCTGGAGGACCACCCCTCATCGGCTTATTATTATTATTATTATTATTATTATTATTATTATTATTATTATTATTATTATTATTATTACTGCAAACTACTTAAGAAATTTTATTCCTTCCGAAAACAACCGTCTATTGTGACAGTACAACTCAAAAGTGCAGCTTTGTGGAATTTCTGCCGCGACAGTTACAACTTAGCTCGCTCATGCTTGTGACATGAATCAACGATGGGCTATCTTTGGGTATTGCGCTTATCTCTTCAGCTGACTACGCTATCTACACTTGCTCTCTGTAACAATTTTTATGCGTTGGCCTTGAGACGCCTGGACTATATATGAATGCTTATTACATATTTGACTTGATTTGAAATGTTTAATGTAATGCATGTTCCATTAGTTTTATACAGCCTTAAGAGAAAGAGAAGCCAAGTTCATGTGATGTAAACACGTCCGAAATATTGTGGAAGGAGTGAACTGGATCACATTTACCTCCCCTCCGTTATACCCATCCCTGCATTAGACCAGAGCCCTGCATCTGACAGCTACATGACGTAAAATGCATAGCCTACATGATTAATGAATATGTTAAAGTGTCTACTATAAATAGGCTACTGCATTGTCCACTTTGCATACAGAATTAATTTATCGTTACGATGATAATACAGTTATCACTAAGTCAACAGGTCGGTAAATCAAGAGGCGCCTTTTTCCTCATTTCCTCATTGCTATACGAGTTATGAATAGGATTCCGGAGATTTTTTCATTCCTTGATTTTGTACAAATTTTCCTCTTCCAGCTTCGATTGATAATACAGGGCTATTCAAAAAGAAGAAGTAGATTTCAAATATTTATTTCTTCCAAACTACAAAAGATAGAAACACAATTCCAACGCTCCTGGACAGATGAAAGTTTACATTTTGAACAGTCCGAGTAGAAGTTCCAATCACGGCCGCATTGGCGTTGTTGATTGTCTGTAGTAAAAAGGCGACACAACAGGAAAAAGCATTTTGTGTGCTGCAATTAGCAAAATTAGAGTCCATTATTGAAGTTCAACGTGCTTTTCGCCGTCAGTTTAATAATGACTTCATCTTCATGCAAGATGATGCCCCGCCTCATTTCTCTAACCACGTCCGACGTTACCTGAATGACACCATTCCAGGACGTTGGACTGGAAGAGGAGGAGGAGAAGATCAACTTCATCGCCGGTGGCCTCCCAGGTCTCCAGACCTCACTCGTGATTTTTATCTGTGGGGTTACGTAAAAGACCGCGTTTTTATCTCCCCTATGCCTGACACTCTTGAAAGTCTGCGACATCAGATTGTTGAAGCTGTAAATTCGATAGCTAGAGACCAGCTGATTCGTGTGTGGCAAGAAATGAACCACCGTTTTGATATTTGTCGTGTAACACATGGTGCTCATATTGAAGGCATACAACATTGAACCTTTCTCTGGCCAGGAACGTTGGAATTGTGTTACTATCTTTTGTAGTTTGGAAGAAATAAATGTTTGAAATCTGCTCCTTCTTTTTGAATAGCCCTGTATTATTTTTTACTTTTTCCTAGGTGTGTACAATCGTGTATACAGGACTTCAATTTCAAAACTTTTTAGTTTAAATAACTATTTATTTCAATTGAATTTAATTTAAACAAAAAAGTCAGTTTCAATATATACACACTGGGCCAAAAAAGGCACAAAATTAGAAATACTCTATTTTCGAAAATACATAACATTAATTTATAATGAATACACTGTTGGAAAGAGTAGACTTTAAAGATGACACGGCTTTTGATTATGTTTTTTGAGGCTCAATTAAAATCTTATGGAGGTCAATACACAATGATGCGAAAAATGTGGTTTTTGAAGAGAATTTATTACTTCAAAATGCAGAAACTGAATGTTGGTAAAATTAATAATAATTAATGATCTTTCAAAAAATCAAAATTAAAAATGATGCTCTATGTGACCGCCATTTGCCCGCACAACCATTTGTAGGCGTCTTCTCCATTGTCCAATAGCACTGGATATCTGTCTTTGATCAAGCCGGTCCCAACATTCAAGAAGGCGTTGTCTTAAATGTTCAATATTACGAATTTTTGTTTTGTAGTAAACTGCTTTTTGTAGTTGACTTCATACAAAATAGTCCATAGGTTAAGATCTCGTTTGAAACTCCAGCGGAAACTATCAGAGAATCTGAGAAATGCGATCTTTCACGCAATAATCTCTCAGGAGGGATATCATGTCCGTATCTTGCTAATCAATCGTTGTACACTTGAAACAGACCATTCTCGCTGAGCGCAGTTCCTTACAATTTGACGGGCAGATAAATTATCATATTGGTGCAAATGTTTAATGAAAATCTTGTCTTCGTTCGTTAAGCGACCCATTATTCACAAAATGAGAACTCAAAACGGAAGAAAACAAATGACGATAGCACAACAAACGGCTTGGCCTGCTGAACTCGTAAGACCATAATGCTTAGTTCGGCGTAAACGATCGATTTTGCACTGCCTTACAAAAAATAAAAAATAATGTTTAATAAATGATAAAACATTAAATATTACAGTACTTTCCTGTCTAAAAGGACTGTGACATCTGCCTGTGAAATAAACTTTCAGGTGAAATCATTACCTACTGAAATATAACCATTTAAATTTTTTGTGCCTTTTCTTGGCTCACTGTGTAATCTATATATATATAATTTGAATTGGTAATGGAAATTACGGGAAAACGGCTGAACGGATTTTAATAAGTGATCCCTTATTTTGAAGCTTGGAACCCAAAGTTTTTCAGAAAAATAGTAGTTTTCAGTGAAATGTCACTTTTGCAACATAATTTTCCTATTTTCTAAAATCTATCTGTCGTCACTACTAATTGCATTTCAGAATTAAAAAAAACACACACTACAGTAAACAATATTACACGAAGGCCATGATATGCAAGAATGCTGACTATTAGAGCTCAAATTAAATTGGTTATTAAAAACTTCAAGACTTGCTAAAAATAATTTACAGGTCTGATTCTGTGGTGTGTAATTTTCTGAGTACAGCTCTGTACTCAGATTGGATATTAAAAACTACAAAACTTGAGGTGGTTTGATGACATTATTACCATTAGAAATGAAATATTATTATAGTTAATGCCATGATGTGACTATTTTTCATTAATTATACATATTAATGCTATACTGATGATATGAAAGTGAAACGTTTGGGGTTATATAAGTAGGTGTAGAGAATATCTTAATTTAGATCTTGATTTCTATAATTCACTCAGTTGCGGCAATATAGTATATATAGTATATGTTACTGAAAACTATAAAACTTATCTAAGATAATATTGTTATTAAAAATTAAATATTTTTATAGTATTATTAATCAAGTGGGGTTGGGTCTTTTTCATATATTTAATGGTGGTGTGATGTAGATATTTATATGCGTGATTCTCTTCAGTATTGGCTCGAGAGAGCGCAAAAATTAGAGTTCCTAAGGAAAGACCAAAAGCTATTCCTTACTGATAAAATAAGAGGCCTACAAGATTTTGTAGTCTCCCGATCATTTCAGCAAGATCTCTTAGCAGGATAAAATGATTTTACCCTCTACATTTCAAGGTAGTTTACGAAACATGCAGCAGCTATACCAAGATGCTATGTCTATTGTTGGAAAGCATAGCAAACCTGACATTTTTTTAACTTTCACCTACAATCCGCAATGATCTGAAATAGCTATTGCTTTACTCCCACATGAAAAACCCACTGATCGACCTGACATTGCTACTTGCGTTTTCGTGTTGAAACTCAAAAACTGAAGGTGGATAGATTCAAGAAAAAGTATTTGGCATAAAAGAAACATTCAGTGGGAGTATGTTTCATTATTATAAATCTGAAAAATGTTTTATTTGAACGTCTAATGAACTTAGTTTGCAGCATTTGCTGCACAAGCCATTAGTATATGTATGCATGTATGTATGTATGTGCATATATATATATATATATATATATATATATATATACATACGTAAATTTAAAAATACTCTTTCAGATATTAAGAAAAAAATATTCTGCCATTTTAAAATGTTCTCGATTACGTCATAACTTGCATAAGAATAGTCACAAAAATATTTTATTTCAATAAAGATATTTCTTTCTAAATACAAGGTTCGACTATCTGAGCGTTTCGTCCAACATCTCTTGGTTCAAATTAATTGCAAATTAGACTTTGCGTTACTTTCGAAAGCTCCTTCGGAAAGTCACTGCGCACAATTCAATTGTCGGAAAGTTACATAAAATAGCAGGAAATGCCCAAAACCTGCAATTAGACAGAGCATTTGTCATTTTACAACAGGTCTGCCATTAATTTCAACCACTTCGATTCTTATCGCCAGGTAGTTCACCTCACATCACTAATGCTACATTTACCTTCAGTCAGAAGTCCAGAAGTTTAAAAAGTCGTTAAAAAGTCAACGCGCCAGCCGTGGCTTTGTCTTAAAACGCCAAATAATATATATGCAGCTGAAAGCCTTGGATTTGTATTGTAATTAATAAGACAGCATAATGCGTGACAAAACAAATTAGAGGATGAAATAACATAAGGAAACGATGGTATAGTACGGGATGGATAAAATATAATTTAAGGAAAGTTATGGTACGGTACGATACGAAACGGTGCGGTATGGGGTCTATTACAAGTTATATTATGGTATGATATGGTACGGTGTGCTATATTATGACTAGAGAGCGGAATTTTATGTGTTAAAAAATGTAAATATATTTATTTTTTATGTGCTAAAAAGTTCGAAAATATTTGCTAAAAATAAAAAAATATATTTTTTTTAAATATGACAAAAATACCTTACTTAGCTTGGAAAAAAAATGTTACTAGGTACTCACCAACCACACTTGAGTGCTAGTAGTTGGCCGAGAATTGCAGTGAACAACAAAGGTCATCTCCAAATTCTCCATCACAAATGCATGCCGATTATCTCTGAACAACGACTTATACTGTGAAAACGATCTTTCCACATCACAGGACGTCAGACGTGCATATTTAAAGAGAGGAATGTCACAAACACACACACCGTCAATTTCACCTACAGACACACCCTCCAATACTTGAGCAACTTTACACATTTTTTTATATCCACTGTTTTTCCCAAACACATTCTGGAATTTGTCCCTTAGTAATTGTGCTTCTGAACCTGGTAGTGAGTCTAATTTAATTTTCACGGCACGCACCTCCCTGTTTCAGACAACAGGTTTTTGGATGTATCGAGTTTTTTTATGGTGTCACACAAAAAGCTTAGATTTGCTAATAGGAAAGCCAAATCGTTTTTTAAACAGCCATCTTTCAGTATATCTTGAAGGATATCGACTGACGAAGCCCGATAACAGGGAATCACAACAATATAAATTGCCTTACTTGATAGACATGAGAGAGAGGCGAGAGATTTGTTTAAATTAAATAATGTTCTTACCGAGCTCTTATCTGTTGTGTTTCACAAACAAAGCGTGGAATGAAATCATCTTCAGCAACAATAAACATTCCTAATTATGTGTTGCAAGATCTCTCCTCCTTGTCCATGTTAATTTATTCTCTAATAATAACACTGATATGCTGCCTAGCAGTTCTCAGAACTTGAGGCGATACTATTACGAAAATGGATCACGGATACACCACATAGCGCTTAGAAACACGAAGCAACCAAGGATTCTTAAAAAGATAACGTACTTTTGAGTGACATAATTGATTTAGTTTTAAAATGTTTAAAAGTTCTTGTAAAAAAAATTATTTAAGTAAAAACACTCCAAGATTTGTGTGTTTATAATAGATTTCCTGAAAATATGTATTTACATAATTTTTTTGTGAAAATATGTGTTTTTACGTGAAATAAAATTCGGGTTTTAAACTTGAAACTTCATGTTCGGAATTTTTAACTTTGTTAATTGTGTTTTATCACACGCAAAAATAATATTTAATTACATAGAAACCCGCTCCTTAGTTATGACTAGAGAGCGGAATTTAGACAAAAGCCTATTTTTTTTCCTTGATACATACAGGCTTGAGATTTAATATTTACATTTTTCATGGAAATATAGGTACGAGTATAAATAAAGGGGTTTTATAGTGCCTAAATATGCCTATTTCGACGTTAGTGCCTATTTTTAAGTTTCTTTTTTAATTTTTGCATTATTTTTCGTAACTGTTTACTGTTTTTCTTAACATCCTGTACTGTTTACATTCCAAACGGACAACTCCTTCCTAGCAGTGAACAATACAATAGAGAAGTACCTCCCGGCCATCCCTTCTCATTCTTATAATCTTTCAATCCTAAAATTCCAACTTTCAGTCGGCCTGGGTAGCGTAGTCGGTATAGCGCTGGCCTTGTGTGCTCGAGGTTGCGGGTTCGATCCCGGCCCAGGTCAATGACATGTAAGTATGCTTAAATGCGACAGGCTCATGTCAGTAGATTTACTGGCATATAAAAGAACTCCTGCGAGATAATTATTATTATTATTATTATTATTATTATTATTATTATTATTATTATTATATCATCTTCCTCTGTCTATCAAAATTTGAACACAAACTCACTGGGTTGTACCCGAATAAGCATTCTCTTACATTCCAAGACAGATAACAACCCCTTCCTTTTTTCTCACCATTTGTAAGTACAGCAGTGAGCGCCACACTCAATTGCTTTCACCTTCATCTTGACGATAATAAAAGCCTAAACTAACCTAACCTAACCTGTCACTAAAATCCTAACCTAACTTGTCACAGATTCGCCTATATAAGGCATAACAAAAGACTAAACTATTTCAACCTAACCTGTTAGTTTCGTATATGCAAAGCATAATAAAAGCCTAAACTGACCTAACCTGTCACTAAAATGCTAAACTAACCTAACCTAACCTAACCTAACCTGTCACAGATTTGCCTATACAAGGCATAACAAAACCCTAAACTACCGTAACCTAACCTGTCACAGATAAGTACGTAAGACATAATAAAAGTCTAAACTAACCTAACCTGTCATAACACTCCATTTTCTTACCCCTACACACTTCCCTGAGGTATGAAAATGGCCGAATTTCTATCCCGCTGGAACATTGCAAACTAGCGTAATGTCTGTAAGTTATGTTGGTACAACATGTAAGATTGCTGAAGATGGATATTATATCCGCAATAGGAAAAGAAGTCACTCAACGCTTGTTTCACCATAAAATCAAATAAGTATGTCGCGATATCGTGGGCGTTCAGTAAAGCATGTTGTCAGTCAAAAAAGGTTGGGAACCACTGTGGCAAGGTATAGTGTGGTAAGGTACAGTATGGTATGGTAGGGATCTATGGTACAATACAATATGGTATGGTATGGTGTGGTAAGATACGGTATGATGTGATATTATACAGTATGATATGGTAGAAATCTATGGTAGCTCCAGTTTTTTACATAGGCCATAAATGGCTGAAAGTTTTCCTGGAGCCTTCTACCAGGTACAGGGGTCTATTATGATTTAAATCTACGACATGGATTATCTAACTTTACTTTCCATTTGAACTTTTTTTTATTGCTAATGGCAGGTACTTGACTGTTCGTCATTCACCCACATAAAATCAGTCGTATAAACCAATTTATCAACCAAAAAAGTGCTTTCCGTACTACATTCCTTAAACAGCATTCGAAAATTCCTTCCACTATCACTCAAGAAAATACTAATGGAAACACTAGTAATGCCCCACTTCGATTATTGTGATTTTCTACTGACTGACCTCAATGTCAACCAGTCGCAAAAATTATGTGTTCATAATTCTTGTGTTCCCTTCGTCTGCAATGTCCGTTTCGCTGACCACATTACCTCATCCTTCCAAACTCTAAACTGGCTATGGCTAAACGAACGTAGAAATTTTCATTCTCTTGTTCTCCTTTTCCAAGTCCTTCGCACCTCTACACCTACCTACCTTGCCTCCCGTTTCAGTTACCTGTCATCATATCATAATCTCTTCACACGCACGCAAAATAGCCGCATACTAGCCATACCAACACATAAGACATCATCGTATTCATCATCATACACAATCTCGCTCTCGCGCTTGTGGAATACCCTACCCAGTGACATCAGAGACTGTCGGAATTTAGTAGCGTTCAAAAGCAAACTTACGAGTATTAAGTATTTTCTTACTGCGTAGAGTAGGTTTAATTTTTACTTAATTAATAAAAGAAATGCTTCTCTCTTCTTAAATTTTACAATAAACTGTCTAGCTTTTTTTTAATCAGTTAATCTTTTAGTACTTTGATTTCTATTGTATTTGTAAATTTAATATTAATTATAATTATAATTGTAATTGTATTCTGAATATTGTAGTTGTAATCCCCTCGTAGAGGGGAAGAGAAGGCCTGATGGCCTTATCTCTACCAGGTTAAATAAATAAATAACAGAATCGTTGTCCAGGGTGCAACATAGGAAGCTGGTCTAAGCTACACCGATGAAATGAAATGATGGAGATTTGTCGGGTTGCCACAGGGAAACCAGAACTCCCAGATAACACTTCCACTAGTTTGGGGAAAATATGGGGGGATCAGTACTTACCATTATAAAAATAACACAGTGGAATCCCATGTATCCAGCACCCAATTAATCAGCAATTCCAAATAAAGGCAATTTTCAATAACAAAAAAATGAAAATACGAGAGTGTCAATAAATTACAAATTGAAGTAGCGACCTAAATTTTAGGAATATGTATGATAAGACTTTCTTGTATTAAATTCTAACGTACTTTCTTAACATGTTTCGACCTATTTTGGGGCATCTTCAGAACTGGTCGTTGTTGGTCTTGGCACCTCTTGTTTCCTGTGAGGGTGCGTTCGTAGTATAGAGTCAAAGAGTGTGTGTGTTTTGAAATTGAGTTGTGTGTTGAGAATATCGTTGGGGTGTGTTTTCGTGTGTCTGTATATTTCATATTGTTCTAGTGTGTAGAGTTTCTGGCTTTTTGGTTGGATGTGCAGTATTTCCATGTCTGTGTTGATGTCTCTGTAGGTGTGGTTGGCATTTGTGATGTGTTCTGCATATGTGGAAGTGTTTTGTAATTTTGTTATGGCTGTGATGTGTTCTTTGTAACGTGTTTGAAATGATCTGCCTGTCTGTCCTATGTAGAAGTTGTCGCAGGTGTTACATTTGAGTTTGTATACACCTGTGTGGTTGTATTTGTTTGTTTGTGTTGTTTGTGTGTTGAGATGTTTTTGTAGTCTTATTTGTTCTGTATGTGATGTTGTAATTTCATTTCTGGAATGAGGTTGCAATTTTATGTGTGTTTTTGTTTTCGTATGTTAGTGTGATGTATTTTTTGTGTTCTTGTGTTTGTGTTGTATTCTTCTGTTTTTTGTGGTTATGTTTTGTTTTACGTATTATGTTGGGGTTGTATCAGTTTTCTTGTGCTATGTATTTGATTGTGTTTAGTTCTTCGTTGTAATCCTGTTGGTTCATTTGTATCTTCAGTTTGAATGAAGGGTCTGCAGCTATTACCTCTAAATGACAGTATTATCCATGTGCGCAGAAGCAAAACAAAGAAGCAGCAGTTGCAAAATGGTAGCATCTCTGCACAAGTGTACCAATATGTTTTTTTTTTAATATCCAATAAAACTGTTTCTCAATTAACCAGTAAAAATCTGTCATCTGCTACTGGCTATGTCCCATGGTTGCTTGTTACAAAGGATTCTACTGTAGATTTCACTTTTTTTTTTGTCACTTAGAGCGTATTCTGAATCTCAGCGCTGAGCAATCTGATGGCATCACGGTGTTCCGAATTTCAACACTGATGTCACTGATGCTCCACCGGTGTCGCACCAGTTCCATCAGCTTGCAGAGGTGGTGGCAGTCTCCATCAGCCACTATCAGTGAATCTGATTGGTTCTTGTATAGGGTGGGAATTAGCAGACGAATGACACTGTGCACTGTTGTGTCATGGCGGTGTGTTCTGCTGTATTGTTTGTAATGAGCACAATGTAAAAACAATATGTTAATGGCTTATGAGCGAACATGTCAACGGACCAGTTATTACTACCGGTTCAAGAAATAAATTGTTTATGCTCTCTTTTCTTTGAACGAGATGACAGTATGGAAATTTCGCAAAATCTTGCTAGCGTAGCACAGACAACAACTTATACAGCCGCCATGACAGCCTTCGAATCTTCCAGCAGTTTTGTTCCTATTTCGCTGCAACGTGACGGCATTGTTGTCCACCGGTCCGGTGAGATTTAGAATACGCTGTTAGTATATGAAGTGAATAAGAAAAATAAATGCACCATATTTCTTCCATGTGTGAAGTATATAATTTTATATTAAAATACTTATTCCATTATAATTTCACTTACAACATAATGGCATTCATATAGAGATACAAAAACAAACGTTTAATATTTATGGTGTACATCAGCGGTTCCCAACCTGGGGTTAGGTGTCAGGCTACACTGGGGTTCACCAAAGAATGGATGGATGTTATGTTTCATTTAAGGATGCTTGCAACGGCTGAGGTTATATCAGCATCACCGGTGTGCCGGAATTTTTACCCACAGGAGTTCTTTTACATGCCAGTAAATCTACTGACATGAGCCTGTCGCATTGTAGCACACATAAATGCCATCAACCTGGCCCAGAATCGAACCCGCAACCTCGGATATAGAAAGCCAGCGCTATTCCACCTGCACCAACCAGGCTGACTTCACCAAAGATAATTGGTAATGGCGGACATTACATCTTGTTGCCTCATGCAGTACCTGATGATACACGTAAAGATAAATCTGAAATTATTTTAAATGTGTTTCGTATTGTAATCTTTTTATTTTGTTACTATAAAATTTTGTAACATTTATATTTGAAACATAACATTATAAAACACATGTTAATGATATTTATAAGAACTTTTTCCCTAATTGCAAATTACTTTTTCACCAGAAGCATTAATGCTCTTTCTAGCTTGACACAGGTCAATGACTCTTTTTTGCAGCTAACCGAAAAGAATGTCTGCATGGCATAACTATATGGAAGAAAGAAAGAGTTACTAGTTTTCATTATATTATTATTATTATTATTATTTTCAGAAAAAAAATTACAACATAAATATTGTCCAAACCTGTGGAGTAACGGTCAGCGCGTCTGGCCGCGAAACCAGGTGGCCTGGGTTCGAATCCCGGTCAGGGCAAGTTACCTAGTTGAGATTTTTTCCGGGATTTTCCCTCAACCCAATGCGAGCAAATGCTGGGTAACTTTCGGTGTTGGACCCCAGACTCATTTCACCGGCATTATCACCTTCATTTCATTCAGACGCTAAATAACCTAGATGTTGATACAGAATCGTAAAATAACCCAATAAAATAAAAAAATAAACAAAATAAATATTGCTTTTTGCCCAGTTTGTTTCTATTTTAAACTAAAAAAAGAAACTAACCTAGATATACAACATCGTTTTATTACATCTTACGTAAGTGGTGTGGTAAAAAAAAACCTATTTAAGGAGTACGAAAGACAAAAAAGGTTGGGAATCACTGGTGTACATCATCATTAGAGAGTGCATTCCAGCACACTCACACTTTCCATTTATTGAATGCAGAGGCTGTTAGCGATATAATTTGTAGGTGACTGCAGCAAACTTGTAGCTATAAATTTTACATTCTGAAACCAGCCTTCAAGGGTATAATGTATGTGAACGACCACAAATATTTTCAGGTCCACACCTGTGGAGTAACGGTCAGCGCGTCTGGCCGCGAAACCAGGTGGCCCGGGTTCGAATCCCGGTCGGGGCAAGTTACCTGGTTGAGGTTTTTCCGGGTTTTCCCTCAACCCAATACGAGCAAATGCTGGGTAACTTTCGGTGTTGGACCCCGGACTCATTTCACCGACATTATCACCTTCATTTCATTCAGACGCTAAATAACCTAATGTTGATACAGCGTCGTAAAATAACCCAATAAAAAAAAAAAAAAAACAAATATTTTCAGGAAATGCAGGCTCTAAATTTCTAATATTTTATAAGGAAATTAACTCATAATTGGACAAAAATTACAAGGTACCACAACAAGACTTATTAGAATCTAAATATCTGATAAAGGTATATAAAATGTTACTAATAATATTTTTAAGAATTCACTTTTTACTTTAAATTAAATTTTCCAAAATTTGAAGATTTTCACACATATTATTTCATAACTCCACAACCATTACAGATAGAATTCTGAAATTTTGTACACTGATTTAACATGCATTTGTGCAAAAAGTACACTATAATAATTTGAAAATAGAAAAATTAGGTCGCAAAACATTATGTAACTTTTAATATATTTTATATAGAACAATATATAAGAATTAACTGTATTAAAATAAACAACTCTACATGTCTGAGAGTAGTCTACTTTTCAGAAATAAGTGTTTATTACATGCAGGAAAAATATTAAAGATGTCAGAGAGAACATAACAATGTTGTGGTTACCAAATGAAGTAACTGCAGATTATTTTTTTCGTACGTCGATAGAACTTGTTTGAAAAATATTATTAGTAACCTTTTTTATACTTTTATCAGATATTTAAGTTCTAATAAGTCTTCTTCTGGTACCTTGTAATTTTTACCCAATTTTGAGTTCATTTTCTTATAAAATTTTAGAAATTCAGAGCTTCCATTTTCTGGTAATATTTGTGGTCGTTCACGTACGTATAACCTTAAGTCATGCAACACAACTCCAAAAGATAGAAATGAGTAACAAAATATAAGGAATAGTTTCTGTTTCTATTTACAATGGAATTATATGAATAAACTCTGTGGCTGGGAGGAAAAAGGTCTTAAGTAAAAATTTTATACTTTTCAGGAGAGTAGTAGAAAGATTGAAATAGGTATCAATTATAGAGTTTTTTAATTAAGAGGTTTTTCCTGGATATTATTTGTTTATATTTCTTCTAAAATAGGTAATGTTGCTCATTTAACAATTTTCTTGGTTATTTCCAAAAATAGCCGCACTTAAGCCCTTTTAAGACTAGAAGCCAAACTGAATAGAAGGGACTATTTAAACACGAGATCTTTTTCATGTCAAAATAAATGAGAAATGTAAATTATTAGGAATGCAAAATGTGTCTTAAACAATTATAGGACTGTTTACCCTGGTACTTAAAGTTTTAAAAGGAAAGGGCATCAGTATGTGATAAAATGGCTAAAATACAATTTAGACCTTTTTAATAGGGAAGCATGGAAAGTAAACATGTTATGGTCTGTAAGGAATAAAGTATTAAATATTCTTAAGTCCTTTATTCTGTGTGTGCTCGATTCAAAAGTACTTAGGACATTTGGTAACACTCTGTAAATCCAATCAGGAGTCTTATTTGACTTTAACAGTTTTACCAGATTGTAGAGAATTGTTTCCACTCTCAGAATAACTAAAAATCTCATTTTCACACAAAATTGACTTAAGACCTTTTTCCTCCTGGCCACAGAACTATTTACAGAATCAGATCTTAATAAAGTCATATCAAAAATTAAAATACCGAAT
This sequence comes from Periplaneta americana, assembly GCA_025594305.2. Classification (NCBI taxonomy): domain Eukaryota; kingdom Metazoa; phylum Arthropoda; class Insecta; order Blattodea; family Blattidae; genus Periplaneta; species Periplaneta americana. The sequence goes on from JAJSOF020000011.1 coordinate 163,877,977, forward strand.
AATACTGAATGTGCAATAAACATCTTTCTTGAAAACATTTAGTTCTACTTAAAAAGGAAATCCATTTGACGGTCTTTGCTATTAGAAAACTTATCAATAACTCTCTGGTTGAAATTTGAAAGGTTCATGATAAAGTCTTTCTCCACTGAAAGCATTGCTAATGCCGAAAGCCTTTCCTGTCCCATAGTATTCCTCACAAACGTTTTTAGCTTCTTCAGTGTAGGAAAACAACGCTCGGTCTCTGAAGTCGTCATGGGGATGGTTATCAGCACTTGCAGCAACTTCACACATTCACTGAAAGTCTCTTCCAAGCTGTTCAAAACTATGAAATCATACAAACCTATAGCGCCAGACATAGTATGAAATTCTTCGGTGCTATAAATTACGGATAACTCCGTTTTAATTTTTTTTGAGTCAATGAAGGGGTACACTACACAGATCTCGTTCAAGCTCCTGTCAGGAAAACAAGTGTCATATTGCGGAAACATTTCTGGTTGGAATAATGTAGCTGCAATTAGATGGCCTGTGAATTTAAATCTTTCTTTGATTTGACAAATAATTATGTCGCATACTTCTTTTGCTTCTTTCTTTAGTTCTGAACTGTCAGTTTTCCTCCTCTTAGCCTCGTTCACAGTGCTCTCTGGATTTGTCTCATTCACAGTGTTCTCTGGGACATTTAGTACAACTTTTTCCTTAATTGCAATTACTTTTTCCTCAAAAGCACTAATGCACTTTCTAGCTTGCCATGGCTCAACATTTCTTTTTTGCAGTTGACCGAAAAGAATGTCCACATGTGGCATAACTTTATGGAAGAAAGAAAGCCAAAATGTGAAGTTCTTACTCTCCAGCGTCTTTATGTGCCCTGACGCAAGGGATATGGTATTTATGTTTGAAATTTCGTCGCTATTTAAGATAACCCTCAAACACTCTTTTATTTCTTCCTTAAATGCAAACACTGTGTTCACAGTTTGAGAATGAAAGTTCCATCTGGAGGGAACCGAATGAGGTATTCGCTTTCTTGCGACTTGATCCAACATCGCAGTTCTCTGTGGACTATTGGAAAAGAATGTACATATCCCTTGAAGATCAGCAAAAAAGATGCGCACATTCCTATTAACCGATGCGGCATTTAGCATCACCAGATTCAGTTGATGAGTGTAGCAATGTATGTATTCAGCTTGAGGGTACGTTTGTTTCAGAATTGCCTGAACTCCCCCCAAAGAGCCTCTCATTAGATTTGCCCCATTATAAGTCTGCGATATCAATTTATATTTCTGTTTGTTAATACCCAGACTTTCAAGTTCTTTCAAGAGACAAGAAGCTAGGGTTTTAGTGTCATGTTTCTGAGGTGTGACAAAGTTCCAAAACCTTTCCGTTGGCTTCCCATTCACGACATATCTGAGGAGGACAACCATTTGATTTGTATTGGCAACATCACTAGTTTCATCTACAATTATTGATACAAAATGTGTCTCACGAATCTCTCCTACTATCCCTTCCTGACAAACCTCGAGCATAATTTGGAGGATTTCATCTTGTACTGCTTTAGAAGTCCCCTTGAAAGCAGCAGCCTTCTCTGCATACGCCTTTAAGGAAAGGTCAAGCTCTGCACTGAAATCCACCAGCCCTCCGAAAACACTGGGATTAGTTAAGAATTCAGTTTCGTTGTGTCCTCTTAGTGCCAGCTCGAATGCTCCACAGAATCTTATGCAATTTACAATGCTATTTAAGACATATCTATTGTTCTTCACCTTCTCGTTATGCAAGTGCACTGAGTTTCTGTATTCACTGTCTAACTGTCTTGCAATGTCTAATTTCCCAAACAATGACAGACTTAGATCATTTTTAATGTGCGACTTTGAAGTCTCGTGCTTTCTGATCCTGTCTGTCAGATGATTTATATCTGTCACGCCTGTTTTAGTCCATATATACTCACCACCAAACAACAAGCATGGAAAACAGAATAATGAATTGCTCTTTTCACAGCCACAAATCCAAATATGTTTATCATAAATCGACGCATTGAACTTGCGTATGTACTGCCTGTTCTTACTTTTAATAGTCTGTTCTATGTTTAACTCTGGAATAGGTCGTCCCAAAGCTTTAATTTCTAACTTCTCTTCCATAGAATGCAAACTGAAGGGTTTTAACAACAAATTTGACACTGAATTCATGTTGAAAATGCATTAGTTGAATCACTTTCGAGTTTAAATACACCACACTAACAGCAACAACACTAATCGCCTGTCACACTCATAAAAGCTGCAGTTCAATTGCCACCAGCATCTGCAATGCAGAGCTTAATTGTAAAATAGCTAGACTAGATGCACACGCAAAAGAAATAAGTGAAAAGTCCAGTCATCTGTTGGGTGGCAGATTAATTGCCACAATGCATTACACAAAACAGAAATGAAGCTGTCACTGTTGATATGGAAAGCTATAAAGAAATTGCTGCTCAGAAATATTTAATTGAAACGCTACTGTAAGAAGTAATAATTCAATTAAAATGATACAAAAAAGCTGGTGGCAAAGGTTGTGGTTGCGCAACTCTGCAGCAGGTCAAAAACCACCAAACTGATGTTGGTATGAAGTGAACACCATGCTGATTACTGAGAACTAGAATAAAAAAATATATATTAAAAACTTGTACATCAGAAAATGCTTATAAATTTTGTAAATCTCTCCGCTAAAATTGACAATCTTCTCTATACATCACTCGCAACTCATCTTGAATATTTTTTCAATATCAATAAAATGTATATAGACACAGTTATCCTTGCTGGTCTTCAGGTTTCGTGGCATTGTTAATAGTTTATTTCCGAATACATGTGGAATATGGATGATGAAATACTGAAAAAAAAGCAGAAAAAATTAATGAATGAGATATTTCTGCTCGGTAAATGTAAAGCTATGGTTTGAATACCAGCCCCGGAACAATTTTTCTCTTGAAATTATTCAAATCTGCTTTACAGGGAGCTTTACCTGAAAGACTAGATTTGCATAATATATACGTCACTGTGTACATTAACAGAAAACCACAATTTCAAGTCACACAGAGATTGTGTGCACTCAATGTGGGTCTCTGGCGTTTCGTCAGCCCACGTGAGTTGTGTGGATATAAAGGGAAAAGTTGAGACGATGTCGGGTGGAGTTCCCGGGTAGCTGAGTTGCCAGAGCGCTGGTATGTTCAACCAGAGGTCCCAGGATCGATACCCGGCCCCGGAACAATTTTTCCCTTGAAATTATTCAAATGTACTTTACAGGGAGCTTTACCTGAAAGACTAGATTTGCATAAAGCTATGGTTTGTTTATGGCGATCATCGCCAGACGCACATCACTGGTGATGATCATCAGGAAGTGGTTTTCTTTATCAGTGTACATCACTGTCAATTCTCAATGCTGCCATAACTCTATTCAATATTTCTACATGACCTTCTCTGAATATCGATTATAGAACATGTATGCCGCGATGTGTGTCCTGAATTTGCTTCAGAAGCAACCTCCAGCGATCTGTGTCGCGTCCAATGATCTATGTTGGCGATCGTCGCTGTAAAGAAACTGTGCACATTCATTTTAACTGCAGGCGACAATCGCCAGCAATGTGCGCCCAGTGATGATCGCCATAAACAAACCGCAGCTTAAGGCACATTTAGCAAAGCTAGGGTAGCCATATGTCCCAGAAAACCAGGAAAGTTCCATTTTAAAATACATAAAATTCGTCTCAGATAGTCAAAGAAGCTCGAAAATCACGAATTATGTTAATTTTAATCATAATACATCGAATTTAGTATAAAACTGTTACTTAAAAAGTACCATGCAGTGCACTTAAGTTTCCACTAAAGAATACTGGAATTTTATTGTATTTGAAAGACAGATCACGTACAAAATTTCCACATAATATGAGCCATGTTAGCAGATCAGTCCCAGAAAATGGCGAGCAATATTTGAACTTTATAGAAAAGTCATAGTATTTGTATCTTTTACATACATTTTAATTATTTCTGTTTCAGTAAATTAATTTATTATATGTTAGGCGTGCTCATACCTTCCTAACATGCATTACAGTTTCATTAGTCTGTTTGTCCCAGTTTCCTTCAGTCAAGGTATGGCAACTCTAAGCAAAGCCCAAAAAAATTTTCCATGGATGTCATAATGTCATCCTGAAGCTCAGATGCAGGAATAAGAAATTTTGTTATTAGGGAGTCGATCCGGTGCTGTGGATTGAACTTTGGTGTAGCTCAGTGGTTAGAGCACTTGGTACGTAGAAGCAAGGACCCGAGTTCGATCCCCGGCGTCGGAGCGAATTTTTCTCCTCTAATAATCATTGTTACCATAACAGATATATTCTGTAGGACCAAAAATTAATCTTTACTTGAAAAAAAAACAGCTTTACTAAATAAGTTAACCTCAATCTTAGTACTGTATTATAATATTCATCTTCCAAGAACAAAATAACTTAACTTTGCAGCTAAAAACCATTTACCTTTTAATAAAGCATTCTCACAGTAATGCACAACTCATTTTAACCACGAAAAATTAATTTAAATTAAAGAAAATTAATACTACATTTTGCCCATGTGTACAAGAACGAGAGCCACAGTGTCAGCAACTTAAAATCGGCTACAAGACGGTGCAGAAGTCGCTAAATTGTTATATTATTTTTTTAATGTAAAAGCTGACTATTTTTCCGCTGTGAGTGTTAAAAAAACCGCAAAAATTTCTATACCAGCAATACAAATTTCATACATTTTAGTCGCTTAACTAACATCTCGTACGAAAGCCGCTGAATTGGCGACACTAGCTAGAATTATATTTCAAGTTCGCCAACATCATGGCAGTGAAGTGCAAGAGTCCTCTTGCTCTCAGCTGCAGATGTTATGTCACCTTCATGCTGTGAGTGGAAAACAACCAAAAAATTAAAAACATGGCATTTCTGTAGGTTTTCTTTATTACTAGGCTGATGTTGGTTACGATATCTGTATAAATCGGTAAGTGTGCAGTACGTGCTACCATTTTTAGAAAATATGATTGGTATGCTTTATTAATCGTCCAAAACGTGATGCGAATCATGCATGATATTCGTTAAAAGAGACTACCGTAGTCAATTTCTCGTGTGACATCCGTTGATATGTTCCACGTAAAAATGATGCTAAACAGAGTTTTTTTTTTTTTTCACTGAAAAAAAAAGTGCTCTTCTGTGAAATATTCGTATTGTTTATCGAATATGTCACCATGTTCTTGAATTTTACTTGAACTTTTGAAAGCACTTAATGAACATGAATAGTCGCTGACCTAACCTAATTTAACCTACAACATTAATGTTTATAGAAAGATGTTAATGGATCTGAAGTATGCAAGAATCTGGACGTAAAAGGTGCTAAAGTATAGAGAAAAAATGAGAACTTCGGCCCTGAAATGACTATTAGGTTAAGTTAAGTTGTTTAGGTCAAATTAAGAAGATCTCCGGTTCAAGCATAGATACATATTTTTGTATCCTTTCGTAATATGTTTTTCGTTTTTATTAATATAAAAATAATTTTTTGTTATTACTGTTGTGTATTGCAATGGGTTTGTACTTGTTTACATAGTTGAGCTTTTTACTTGGTCATTTAACAACGCTACATCACCTACTACGTAATTTAGTATTTAGCATTGATGAAATTGGTGATAGCGAGATGGTATTTGGCGAGATGAGGCCGCGGATTCGCCATAGATTACCTGAAATTCGCCTTGCAGTTGGGGAAAACCTCGGGAAAAACCAAGCAGGTAATCAGCCCAAGCGGGAATCGAACCCATGCGCCAGCTTAACTCTGGATCAGTAGGCAAACACGCTACCGCCTGAGCTATGCCTTTGACCTCCTTCAGTTTCTCTGTAGAATACGACTGTAGCATTTAATTACCAAAGCTCGGAACTTGGGGACTTGTGTTTCATGTGCACGAGTAAGGTTACAGGTACAACGTACACACAGCTCACGCTGCAAGTGCTCAGGGATAGTCACATCGAATGAGAGGAAGACGGACGAGGAAACTGTGGCATGTCGAAGACAATGACATTCAGAGAATTACAGATAAACGGTCTGTTTGAGGAATTAGAAAATACGTGTTATTCAAATGGATATTATACAAGTTTGAAAATACATTTTTTTAATTTTAGGTACAGAATTTCGTGGATGAATTCGAAGTAGATACATTATTTTCTTCTAATGGAGAGTTTATATTTTGTAAGTTGTGCTACACACAAACTAGAGGCTGGAAACCGGCATTCATTGAAAGACATTACAGTCCCTTAAATTAGTGGAAAATTTGTCCATAGCCATGGATCAAGTAGCAGAGGAACCTACCATAGAACAAATTGAAAACTATTTTTGAGGAAAAATTTAGGATATACTTATCTTTCTCACATACGAGATCAGCTAGCAATTGCTCAAAATCAAACAGAAAACAGTGACAGTGAAAACATTCAGTATTTTAAGTTTGCTCCCGTCACTTCATGTGACTTGGAAATAAGTTTTTCTTGTTTCATATCAGCGAAGAAGTTATGGGTTTGAAATATTGGAATGTACGTAGTCATGCACTGTAATAAAATGTACAGAGCAGAACAGTAAATTTGATATATTTCTCATGTTTATTTTTATTATATATGGTGTAAAATTACGTGTTTGAACCTACTATAATACTATCAATATGTTGTTCCAGTCAGAAACCACTTTTATAGCAGACCTGACAGTACCTCCGTGCTGGAAGAGGGAGTTTGTTGACATTGAAGTCCGGTCGCTTAGCCACGTGCAAAGACACAAGTCCCCAAGTTCCAAGCTTTGTTAATTATCATAGTGTGTCTGAATGTATTAAATTTTGACAATTCTTTTGTTCATGTAATCGTGTATAAGTAAAATTCGTCTCTTTACTTGATTGAAGTTCAGGGTACAGCTTTCCGGAAAGTACTGTACGCATGATATTTCTCAATCACTAAATTTATTTAAACATTGTTACAAATGCGACATAGGCTATATCACTTTGACATGTACTCCTGATATATTTGGCAATGTTAGTAGCCATTACTGATGTATTTTGACATTTAAGAAAGTTTCGTATCTCGTATAACATAAAAATCTCATACACTCAAAACTTTCCGAAATCATAATGCTAGAGCTTAAAACGCCAGTGCTGTACTAAATGAATTGGACTTCGTATTATATTGAAATGCTGACGTCACTTATCCAAGGAGAATGCAACTTTTAAACATTAACTTGCAGCTAATCTTCAATGTCATAAATAAAAATAACATCTTCGACTCCTTCAGGATATAACCACAAACACCTTCATAGGTGGAGAGAGAACCGTTTCCTTGGGGGGGGCAAAGCAAAAACTATAGAATCCCGATATAACGAGATTATGGGGGGGTGGATCATTTATCTCCTCCCCCCATTATAGCTTGACCTTGGTATAGTATATCAGAATATGATCATTTAATAAAGGTATTGTAAAATAAAGTAAAATTGTAACAAAATATACCGACAATTTTACTTTTTTTTTTTTTCCTCTTGTAAGGGAGAGGGCCTCGAAGGCTTGCGTTGCACCCTGAGGCTTATTGTGCTTATCACTTCTATTCTGGAAAGGGAGCAGATAAATGTTTAAAGTCATAATGGTTATCACGATTGGTACATGCACTAAAACCAGACGTAAGTGCAAGTTTGAACCAATAAATTATTGAGATTTGCGATAAATTAATTAGTTTAGGAAATTGTATAAATATTTAGGATGTGATATTAGCTATGGATATGACAAGGATATTGAATATAAAATCAATCAGTTCCAAGCTATTTGTGGCACAATAAATAGAATGTTGAATAATAAAGCCCACAAACAAACAAAATTAAAATTCTATAAAACAATGGCAGTTCCTGCCCTCCTATATGGGAGTGAATCTTGGATTACCACTACTAAACATGAAAGTAAAATCGAGGCAGCTGAGATGAAGTTTTTAAGGAGAGTAAAGGGGTGTACTAGAATGGACCAGATAAGAAACGAGGATATCTGTGAAGAACTGCAAATCTACTCCATAAAAGAAAAGATAACTAACAATAAGGAGCAATGGAAAGAACATATAGAAAGAATGACAGAGAGTAGATTACCAAAGAGAATACAAAACTACTTTCCAAGAGGAAGAAGAGATGTTGGACATCCTCGGAAGAGATGGTCCTAGATCTATTAGTGAAGATGGAACAGGCAATTAATGCCTAAACCAGGAAGTGAAGAAGAAGAAGAAGAAGTATATTTATTATGTATAACTACTTTTGTATATAGATCTTTTTGTTAAATTATGAAGTTTTGTACTTCTGTGAACCAATATCAATAAATCTATCATGTTCACTTCTATTCTGTGAATGATTGACCACGCTCTTGTACAAGTATAGCATGCCACACAATGACCTTAACCTGGGCTATTGTATGGATGATGATATGTGAATTAATGATGGTGAAATGAGTCCGAGGTCCAACATCGAAAATTTCCCAGCAATTCTGCTTCAGTTGGTTGAGGAGAAAAACCCCAAACAAGTATCTTGTCCAAACCACTCGTTTCATGGCCAGATATGATAACCATTACTCCACAGCGGTGGACCAATTTTACATTTACGGTATCTGTTCACGAGTTCACGTGCGTTTCCAAGCACACTGTAGTCCGTTATCGCCAACAGAACAATCTAAGATAGCCGCCAAGATATCAAATCACAAGATGGCATTTCACCTCTCAGCGCTCCAAGTTCCCTGGCTCATAAACTACGGAGTATTTTTCTTTTTCCTATCTCACCTTCACCCCTCCATATTCGTTTCGAGAACCTGATTATGTTATTATAAAATTGTTGTTGTTTTCTAATCATAATCATAATCATTTATTACATCCACTGATCATATACATGATATGGGACATGTCATATTTACAAACTAATAATTAATTACATAATATACATAAAAGTAATAACTATAATTAAATGCAACACAAATACAAATATAAAAAGCTTGGAGCTTGATTGAAGAAATCCACAGGTCCGTCGATTTCGGCTATAAGTCCTGTTTGCAGTATTTCTTGAAGTCGGGAGTAATTTCAACCATCGTGTCTTTCATGAGAAGACATACTTCTCGTAGTCAGGATCTGGAAAAGAGGAAGTAAAGTTTTTTGAAGTAAGGCGTTCTTTTTATTCAGTTATGACAATTTTCAATAAATTCATTCATACTGTAAAAGCAGTTTTTGATTAAAATTTTATAAAGAGCTTTCTTAAATTTCTGATGTGCAGATATTTCTTTAAGATAATTTGGTAGGCTATTGTACATAAGAAGACCAGCATGAATGAAACTGTTTTTATATAGAGTTGTGTTAAAACTTTCAATAAAAATATTATCTTTATTTCTTGTATTGTACTGGTGTGTGTCTGAATTTGTAGGAAAGCTATGCAAATTATAGTTGATAAAATGTAAGGTTTCATAAATATAAATACAGGGTAATGGCAAGATATGTAATTTTTGAAGAATGGTCTGCAGCTGGTAGTTTGAGACACTTGAACTATGGCTCTAATAGCTCTCTTTTGTAGTTTAAATATTTGGATTGCATTGGGTGAATTACCCCAAAAGATTATACCATACGTTAGGATAGAGTGAAAGCATGCAAAGTACAATGTGCGAGCAGATTCGATAGATGATGCTCTTATTAGTAATCGCAAGGCAAAGCAAATTTTACTTAATTTTTTCCCTAGTTCTTGAAGGTGTACGGACCATTTTAAATGTTCATCTAGCCATATACCAAGAAATTTTGCATTGTTAGAATATTGAATTGTTTCATTTTGATACTCTATGACCGGCCACTCAGAATTATTATTTTGTGAATGATGAAAAGAAATGGCTATGGTTTTCGACTTATTGATTACCAGTCTGTTTCTCTCAAACCATTCCACTAGTTGATTTATTGTCTTTTCTATAAGACAACGCATCGTATTGACATCTTTTCCTGATAAAAAGATACTGGTATCATCTGCAAAGAAAGTTGATTCTCCATGACTGATGTATGACTTTAAATCGTTTATATAAATCAAAAAGAGAATTGTTGAGCCCTGTGGAACACCATACCCTATGCGCTTTTTTTCAGACAGATAATTTATTATTTTACCATTTTCTTTACAAGTGATCTCTGTAATGCCAGGCATTTGACAGCAAAGTCATTTGACCTCTTACACTCCAATATTTTTCAAAGATATTGTCATGGTTAGCCATTGACGTACAGATTTTGAGGTGTTCCGAATCCATTTCTTGGTTTGAGTTGCACAATGGGCAGTTATGGGACTGATATATTCCAATTCTATGCAGGTGTTTGGCCAAACAATCATGGCCTGTTGCCAATCTAAATGCAGCTACAGACGATTTTCGTGGTAAATCGGGAATTAACTGTGGATTATGATGTAGAGAGTTCCATTTTTTCCGTTGAGATTGTGTTATCAAATTTTGTTTGTTGAAGTCTAAGTATGTAGATTTAATAAATCTTTTCACAGAGTAATACGTAGATTTAGTAACAGGTCTGTAAGTAGCAGTGCTGCCCTTCTTTGCTAAAGCATCCGCATTCTCGTTTCCCAGGATTCCACAATGGGATGGTATCCATTGGAATACAATTCTTTTATTGAGTGTTATTAATTGAGAGAGCATTTTATTTATTTCTGCTATTTGAGATGAAGGTGTGTGTTTAGAGACTATTGATAGAATAGCTGGTTTGGAGTCTGATTTTTAAATTTATTGATGTGGCAGTGAAGGTTCCTGAGACTTTCACTTATTATTATAAAATTATAGTTACTTGCGTGTTCTTATTATTTAATTCAGAAAGTAAGTGAAAATTTAATCAGAACAAGATTTCTTTGTTCTTTTGTACGATACCAATAGTAAGTATATCGTTAACAATGTACCTATGTAACTGCGCTTCACGCCAATTTGTATTTATTCTGCAATATGTTTTGTCAATACCTAATGGCTTCGTTCTCTGTATGTTTCAGAATGCTCTATTGAAACCACATAACAAACAGAATTTAAAGACATTGAATTGATGCCCAACTGATGGAGATGAATGTTACAGAGATGGTAAATAATAATAATAATAATAATAATAATAATAATAATAATCTCTTTCATAATATGTTAATGCTTAGGTGGACATATACTGTAGTTCATCCGTAATAATGATAATAATAATAATAATAATAATAATAATAATAATCAGCATTCATCTGCTCGTCTGTGGTGGGTGAAAATTTTTGGAGTGCAAAAAGTTAGGTAATTCAGTAGAAAACGCTGGTGAGTATAGCAAACATCAATGATATCGAGCTGATCGAAAAATGTGACCATATCCATCTACCGATCAAAATGCATATATGCAATGCATACTAAAAGCCTGAACTAACAAAACCTAATGTGTTACTGATACTCGACCTTAAGAAAACTCACTTTCTATCTTATGTAGACCTATCTACCACAAAGTTTACATGCAATCGTGCCTCTCTGCCGGCCATCACTGTCAGAACAGCTTTCTGCCCTTATTCCAGTGCTCAATTTGTATTTTATTTAGGGTATATATGACTCGACTGGAAGCCAAGTAATTATGTAAATACATTCTACCTTAGTTTGGTAACGCAATTAACATATACAGTAGAACTTGGTTATAACGACATCCAAGGGACCTTAAAAATTATGTTGTTATAAACGAGTGTCATAGTAACCGAGATTCACATTATCAATCTAGTGAGGTAGAAAATGAAAAATGACAAACTTAATTAGACTTATTTTAGATTTATGTATTGACGTTTAAGCCTACAATGAACATAATAAAATACACGTAGGCCTACAATTATAAATACAGTATTCTGTATTAAAACAGTTTGTTCAGTACTCACCAAACTACTTTACTTAGAAGTGAAGTAATCAGTCATTTTACTCTGTTGTCTTCTACTTGCCCAATACACACTTTCTAGGGCTAAATTACGTTCTATGTTCATAATTTCAGTTGCAATTTCACTGCTCCCTTCCCTAGCTTCATAGAACATGTTCATAATTCTAATGACTTCTAAAGTGTCACTCACTTCTTTTAGTGCCATATTGCGTTGAAATGTGTGCACTTAGAGAAAACTTCCTGTCGAAACTGATCTAATACTGCATGAATTCGGGCAGGTTACAATGGGTTGGGGAATCCGCCTGCATTCCAGAGGTCTGTGACAGAAGGAGACTGTAAAGAATTTGTCAGGGTCAGATTTCAACAAAATATTTCTTAAAATACTTTGGTTCTCAGAAAATCTTATTCCAAACTGAGGTTGAAAATTATGTTATATGCGAGGTAGACGCATATGCGTTTGTTGTATTAAGCAATGTAGGAAAGCATATGTCTTACGGGAATTAGTTGGGACCACAGAATATTTGACGTTATAGGCGAGGTGTCGCACAAAAACGAGGTCGCTATAACCAAGTTCTACTGTATACTGTAGGCCTATTTTTTAAATTTTAACATTATTTTGTGATATAAAAATTGAAATAATTATTTTTAATTTGTTTCAGAAACGTTCAGATCTGAGACTGAAGTTTTCTTGTAAATTTCCTGGATGTCGGAATCGCTATTATTCGCATGTCAACCCTAGTGTGAAAATCGTAAATAAGCATTTCTATAGATTTCCACCTGAATCTAAGATGGATGTGTTGAATAAGTGGAAAAAAATTTGTAATATAAGCGAAGACGCCAACTGGAGACATTTTTCTATTTGTGAAGATCATTTTCTACAAGCAGATTTTGTGAATTTTCATAGAGAGAGGTTAAATCCTGGGGTTTTTCCTAAACATCTAGAGCAGTGTTTGTATAGACCTATTCCGAATAAAAACTTCGCACATGTTCAAAGTGATTTTGTTGAAGGATGTTCAGAACTGGAACTTAGTAAATATGACGTGAATTCGCCTGGAGTTAATGGTATTGAAAAGTCAGAAATAGAAGAAGATGAAGTAGTGCATAATTATATACAAGGTATGGGCGATAATGATTATGAATTTCTTAGCACAAGAGATGTAAAATTTTCTGTTGTAGTAACAGAGTACATTAAGGTTGGTTTTCAAGGAAACATTATGATATGTGAGATAATTAAATTAAGTGTTTTCTTTTTGTAAAAACTTCTTACCTTCTTTCCTACCAGAGAATTTATTCCTTTTAATTATGTGGGATTTGGGGAAATTATTATACATGCTTATCTTCAGTAGGGAGCAAAAGAATTAAGGACGGTATTTTTTTAAACTTTTTTCCTATTTGGTGTAAAATATTAATTTTTTGTATGTAGAGAACTCATAGCTGTGGCAATTCAACCAAATAAAAATATTTTGAAAAAAAAATTATTTGGGGGCCCAAATGTGAAAAAAATATACCCATTGCAGGATTGTACTAAAACCGATATATGAGTAGCTTAATATCAAAGACGGACATCTGACTTCAATCGAAATTTAGATAGCTGTGGTTTTTTGTATAATTTTTCATGCTCTTTCCAGTTACAATGAAACCATATGCAAACTTTAACACTATATTTATAAAATAAATTGTGTCAAATATTACAAAGAACATTGTGAATTAAAAAATTGCCTCTAGATCAAAACTATGGACACGACAGATGTCCGTCTTTGATATTAAGCTACTCATATCTAAACCGTTTTTAAAGATAGATTCAAACAGTTTTTTGCAATGCATTTGCAAAAGCATGTTCTACAAACTGTCTGTAACAGAATTTTGATATTAGTCCCTAAGTTTGTAAAATAAACAATTAAAATTTAATAACAATTTTCTGATTTCCATTCTTCCAAACAAACGGACGTATTTTTAAAATGAAATCAATTAACAAAATTCTGTTACAGAGAAAAGTTTCCTAATAGTCTAAAGAATGTGTGTTCTAAATTTCATGCATGTATCTTTAATAGTTCAGAAATTATATCCATTTTTGTCTGGCAATGTAGCAAAAATAATGAAGTTACTGGAAACTGGTAAAAGTGGGCGTGTGATTTAAAAATCCATAGCGCAGGAAGTTTAAAAATGACGTCTCAACATCCGATAAGGGCACAAATACGCACAAAATGTTATGCAATGCATTCCACACATATCAAAGAGTATTTTAAAGAAAAATATATTTTTTTTTCTTGAAAATTTAATTTACCGGAAACAACAATAAAAGTGGGCGAGTGATTTAAAAATACATAATGCAGAAAGTTTAAAAATGGCGACTCAACATCCGATAAGGGCGCAAATACCCACAAAATGTTATGCTATGCATTCCACACATATCATAGAGTATTTTAAAGAATTTTTTTTTTTTAATTTACTCATTTTTCATCAAAAAATACTATCCTCTCCCCTTAAGAAAAGAAAGTGGCATAAAGAGATTGCATCTGTAAATTAAGAAGGAATTATATTTTAGCAAAAACATAAGACGAAAGAAAAAAAAAAAAGTAGATCTAGTTCAGTTGAGTGTGGGTTTAGATAGGGTAACCAACTTTTGGTCATGAAAATATTGCAGACTTGATCACGACAAATTCAGCACAATTTTTTGAGATGTGAAGTCATGATTCATTGGTGAAATGGTTTATATGCCGCTAGGCATCTTTCCTCACTGTAATCTTCTATTCTTTTGTGAATTTTGTGAAATAGAACCATGAACCTCTTACAAACCTACAGCAGTATGATGTCTTGACTTCTGTTGCAGGTACAATGGAAATGCTAACACCAGATGTATATAGTAAGCTTACCAGTGAGGAGTGTCTTTTGCCGGACATAAAAAATGGTGATGTGACAATGCAGAAAACTGATCCACTTGCCGTAGTGAAGTGTGAAACTGAGGTCAGTTCATACTCTTATTTGATGAGTGAATTATCTCTTGGCCTTGAAGATGGTAACTTGACTGTTAGGCTGAAGTAATCTCAGACATATTGTTGTTTTCTAATGCCAGGCGTTTGACAACAAAGTCATTTGACCTCTTGCACTCCAGTATTTTTCAAAGATATTATCATGGCCAGCCACTGAAGCACAGATTTTGAGGTGTTCCGAATCCACTTCTTGGTTTGAGTTGCACAATGGGCAGATAGGGGACTGATATATTCCAATTTTATGCAGGTGTTTGGCCAAACAATCATGGCCTGTTGCCAATCTAAATGCAGCTACAGACGATTTTCGTGGTAAATCGGGAATTAACTGTGGATAATCTCAGACATTGGTTAAGGTATTACCAGCGATTTGACGCAAGGAACACAAAATCTTTTCCAGATACTTTTCGGCATTAATAGTTTGTTTCAAAACTTAGGCCTGTTATGCTCCAACTATTCATAGCACAAAAAATGCATTAAATGTCGAGCTTGGGAACGCCATTTCGAATGGTTATGACAATGTATGACGACTTAAAATCACTATTATATGCTACCTTTACAGCACATGTTTTTTTTTTTAAGAAATTAATTTCATTCATATATTAATATTTTATTTCTAGCTTGTAACATTAAAGAAGGTATTATCTTCATTAACTTTGCCACTAACAATCAAACAAAGTTGTTGTTGTTTTCTAATGTCAGGCATTTGACAACAAAGTCATTTGACCTCTTGCACTCCAATATTTTTCAAAGATATTATCATTGTCAGCCACTGAAGCACAGATTTTGAGATGTTCCGAATCCATTTCTTGGTTTGAGTTGCACAATGGGCAGTTAGGAGACTGATATATTCCAATTCTATGCAGGTGTTTGGCCAAACAATCATGGCCTGTTGCCAATCTAAATGCAGCTACAGACGATTTTCGTGGTAAATCGGGAATTAACTGTGGATAATCTCAGACATTGGTTAAGGTATTACCAGCGATTTGACGCAAGGAACACAAAATCTTTTCCAGATACTTTTCGGCATTAATAGTTTGTTTCAAAACTTAGGCCTGTTATGCTCCAACTATTCATAGCACAAAAAATGCATTAAATGTCGAGCTTGGGAACGCCATTTCGAATGGTTATGACAATGTATGACGACTTAAAATCACTATTATATGCTACCTTTACAGCACATGTTTTTTTAAGAAATTAATTTCATTCATATATTAATATTTTATTTCTAGCTTGTAACATTAAAGAAGGTATTATCTTCATTAACTTTGCCACTAACAATCAAACAAAGTTGTTGTTGTTTTCTAATGTCAGGCGTTTGACAACAAAGTCATTTGACCTCTTGCACTCCAATATTTTTCAAAGATATTATCATTGTCAGCCACTGAAGCACAGATTTTGAGATGTTCCGAATCCATTTCTTGGTTTGAGTTGCACAATGGGCAGTTAGGGGACTGATATATTCCAATTCTATGCAGGCGTTTGGCCAAACAATCATTGCCTGTTGCCAATCTAAATGCAGCTACAGACGATTTTCGTGGTAAATCGGGAATCAACTGTGGATTATGATGCAGAGAGTTCCATTTTTTCCCTTGGGATTGTGTTATCAAATTTTGTTTGTTGAAGTCTAAGTATGTAGATTTAATAAATCTTTTCACAGAGTAATACGTAGATTTAGTAACAGGTCTGTAAGTAGCAGTGCTGCCCTTCTTTGCTAAAGCATCCGCATTCTCGTTTCCCAGGATTCCACAATGGGATGGTATCCATTGGAATACAATTCTTTTATTGAGTGTTATTAATTGAGAGAGCATTTTAGTTATTTCTGCTGTAATTAAACAAAGTAACTAGTGAATATCAAACACAAATGTTAATTTTGTATCGCATTTACAGACAGCCATCTTATTTTCATGAGCACAACTTGCAAAATATTCCAGTAGGGTTGCCAACTACCAAACAGCAATGGTAACAACTTTAGAAAGCCGGAAGGAGCGAAAGTGCTTTGTAAAAGACGAGTATTTTCCCTGGACCAAAAATACAACGCATCCTCACATCGTGGCATATTCTTTGCATACATTGGTAGAGCAGAAGAATTGATATTGCAGCACATAAGATGGCGTTGGAATCTGTCTTATTTTGTAAAATGACTGTGTAAAAGGAAGACAATTGTATGGGATGGGTGAAATTATAGGAGCCACAGCATTCACGTCGTGTTTTTATGTGCGCTCTTTCATTTTATAGGTTATCCAAGTGATTTTACAAAACATATGGAGTTCCTGTGCTTTCCATTTACCATTTCCTATTTTCACGTCATGGAGAGGCACTTAATGAAGGAGGTTGGGGTTTTCAAAGCTCCAGTAATTACTTTGGGGCCTATTCCACAAAGGTATGGTGTTGCACATTACAAGTAAATTCTTTAGTAAATAGTAAAAATGCTAGAGTTTCTGTTCCACAAAACAGTTTTCTACAGTAATACTTTATCACTCCATACTTACAAATTAAGTTCCATGATTGTGTTCCACAAAAGTACTAGTATTTGTAACTTACTAGTGAGTTGTCAAGTATTCTCTACAAATGAAAGAAGACTAATACATACATGTACTAATGCAATTTAAATATATTTATTTCGTAATATTAAGATATATTTTGATAAGTATGTGCTACAGCATATCTTTTCTTGCTTCTATTTCCTTAAAAGGAAACAGTTTCATCTCCTTTGACACCATTTCAGTAATTTTGCTGTGTTTGTAATTTCGTAACAATTAAGTTTGGGGGTGAAGATCGCTATTAGTGACATCTGTTGGCTAATATGGAAAACTGTCAAGGAGCATTATGTGGGGAATGGCAGCATAGAAAAGACGGCAATATTAAGTTTTTCCGAACTAATCTTACATGAACGCCATTGTACTGTGTGGTCACAAAGTAGGCATATCCCCCATGTAATCTTATTTCACTTATTTTGTGATTGTTGGTTCTCCCATGTTTACTCTGGTACCATGCTATCTAGTAACTGTGCAGTTATAAACAAACATGGCTGACCAGAGTCTGTTTACCGTTGAACAAAAATTAGTTACAGCAGTTTGGCTTCATGAAAGACATCATACCAGTAACACTGTGAAAACAGTGAAGTTGAAATTTCGTGACTGCTTTGATGTGGTACCGCCAAGGAAAGCAACAATGTTGGTTTGGGGAAAACTTGCATTAGCAACAGGTAGTGTGAAAAACCATTCCAGAAGTGGAAGGCAGACAACAAGGAGGGAAACATGACACGCTGTTGAGGCATCAGTGGAAATATCTCTCCAGAAATCCACTCGGAAGAGATCTGCAGAGCTTGGCATTCCTCATTCGACCATGGTGAAACATATTATGAAAGTTGATTTAAAGTTCAAGCATTTCTGTCCATTCCACGTCAGTGAAATAAGCGGTGCTGATACGGATGCACGTAAAGCGGCATGTGGGACACTTCTTAAAACATCTTCTGAGGATTCATCAAGGACAAAGTGCGAAATCACTGCTATAAAACAACAGCGCAATTACGAGCAGCTGTGGAAGATGCCTTCAACGAAGTTACCCTTGATTATCTCCGCAAAACGTCTGCCAGGATATGGCGCAGAATTCAGCTGTGTAATGAAAACGAAGATCTTCATACTGATGTCTTGAATCGTTACTCTATTAGGTATATGTCCGTCCATATCAATCATTCAATCATATCCATTGTAGTGTCGTAATACATGGGGGTATGTCCACTTTGTGATCTCTTTGTGCAAATGAAAGTGGATTTGCAATTTACAACATGCTGTTGTTTGCCATTAGCAATATTGCTGCATTCCGGCCAGGAGATATTTCACTCACCCAGTACCTGGACTGCTTGTCTTAACGCATTTTCATTAGAAGTCAGTAATATTAACATCTGCTTTATACAGGGTGATTCATGAGGATTTACCGTCCTTTACGGAGCTTATTTCCGAAGGCATTCTGAGCAAAAAATGTCATATGAACATGGCTCCTATTCTCAATATTTACAGAGTTACGTTTCGTTATTGGAACGCATTGCTGTGAACGCGTGATCTTGGTCAGCGTGCAGTCAGCAGCCAGCGCAAGTGCTACAGAATCAAAGAGTTATGTAGCCCGACGAGTGCCGTTTACAAGCGTGCGGCCAAGTATATACAAGCGGATGGCGACATTTTTTAAAATGTGTTGTAAACTCTCCAAGACTGTAAATTAGGATGCAAAATTGAACTGCAAATAATTAAGTCGTTGGAAGTGGTGTGGTTTGTAATAATTGTTGTGATAAGTGCGTAAGAACAATGTAATATTCTAGTTGAAAATAGAAAAAGATGTCTGTATGAAGGAACTAAGGAGTTCACAGCATATTTTTAGCTTCATAATACTTGACAATTAAAGAAATGATACTTCTGAATGGTTTATTCTCTATTTGTATTATTCTTTGACCTTCAAACTAAAGAAAAAACATATTTTACAAACAACTTTAAATTATGCAAATCTAGTCTTTCAGGTAAAGCTCCCTGTAAAGCAGATTTGAATAATTTCAAAGGAAAAAAATTGTTCTGGGGCCGGGTATCGATCTCGGGATCTCTGGTTGAACGTACCAGCACTCTGCCAACTGAGCTACCGGGAACTCCACCCGACACCGTCTCAACTTTTCCCTTTATATCCACACAACTCGCGTGGGCTGACGAAACACCAGAGATCCACATCGAGTGCACACAATCTCTGTGTGACTTGGAATTGTGGTTTTCTGTTAACGTACACAGTGACGTATATATTATGCAAATCTAGTCTTTCAGGTAAAGCTCCCTGTAAAGCAGATTTGAATAATTTCAAGGAAAAATTGTTCCGGGGCCGGGTATCGATCCCAGGACCTCTGGTTTACCTGAAAGACTAGATTTGCATAATATATACGTCACTGTGTACGTTAACAGAAAACCACAATTCCAAGTCACACAGAGATTGTGTGCACTCGTTGTGGGTCTCTGGCGTTTGTCAGCCCATGCGAGTTGTGTGGATATAAAGGAAAAGTTGAGACGGTGTCGGGTGGAGTTCCCGGGTAGCTCAGTGGTAGAGCGCTGGTATGTTCAACCAGAGGTCCCGGGATCGATACCCGGCCCCGGAACAATTTTTCCCTTGAAATTATTCAACTTTAAATTAATGTAACTCTGAAAATATTGAGAATAGAAACTATGTTTATATGACATTTTTTGCTTAAAATGTCTTCTGAAATAAGCTCTGTAAAGGACTGTAAATCCTCGTGAATCACCCTGTATGTGAAGTGCTTAAATTCGTATTTCAGGATGACTCATGCTGTATTAAAGAGGAAAGTGAAAGCAGATGGTGTGAAAGTTCAGCAGTTGTTATAAAACAAGAAGAGAATGCTGTGGAAGACGATTATGAGGTAAGTGTAACAGTAACCTAGGCCTACTCTATTAGGAGGAGAGGAATGTGCAGTGAGCCCAAGGTACCCAGTTTGTATATAATTCGTGCATTTTTTTTTATAAAAAAAATTGTGGTACTGTAAAATATCATTATCGAGATTTGCACTCAAATACATGTCAGCTTTTCTGATCCCCCACTCCCCAACCAACTAACTTTCCAAATCTTAGACATTTAGCAGTCGAACTATAAAAACGTGATATGCAACAACAATTTAACATATGCTACTATCGAAAGCAGGCAACTGTGAAATAGGAAAATACCGAAAATTTATTTTCAGCTCTATTCTGTTTTTTCTCAGAATTTTGCCGCCACTACAAATTTTTCAATTTTGAAAGTATAGTAGCTCTGTGGGCTGAAGTTCTTGTTACACCTACTTCTTTGCAACGTAAAGATTTATTAGAGAACGTTCAAGTGATGCGTCAATATCATCAAGTTTTGTTTCTGTTAGAACCCTTCATTTTGGCCTACAAATTGTAGAGTTCAGCGATCCCATTTCTCTTAATCTAATGACAGGGTTTAGAATTGTACCTCTATTTGGAGGTCGAATATCGGGGAATTTCTCTACAAATTTCTACACACTTGTCAACATGAATCTGTTTTGATGTAAGTTTCGTACATAAATATTCACTGTTGTAGAGTAAGTTTTTCAGCCAGCATTTCAATTATATAAACAACTAATTTAATCCACAGCACACACACTTCAAACATATTTAAGGGGAGAGGATGGTATTTTTTAAAACTTTTTTTCCTATTTGGTGTAAATTATTAATTTTTTGTCTGTAGAGAGCTCATAGCTGTGGCAACTCAACCAAATAAAAATATTTTGAAAAAAAAAAAAAAAATTATTTGGTGGCCCAAATTTGAAAAAAATATACCCAATGCAGGATTGTACTAAAACCGATATATCTAAACCGTTTTTAAAGATAGATTCAAACAGTTTTTGCAATGTATTTGCAAAAGTATGTTCTACAAACTGTCTGTAACAGACAGTCCCTACGTTTGTAAAATAAACAATTAAAATTTAGTAACAATTTTGTGATTTCCTTTCTTGCAAACAAACGGACATATTTTTTAAATGAAATCATTTCACAAAATTCTGTTACAGAGAAAAGTTTCCTAATAGTCTAAAGAATGTGTGTTCTAAATTTCATGCATGTATCTTTAATAGTTCAGAAATTATATTCATTTTGTCTGGCAATGTAGCAAAAAAAAATGAAGTTACTGGAAACTGATAAAAGCGGGCGTGTGGTTTAAAAATCCATAGCGCAGGAAGTTTAAAAATGACGTCTCAACATCCAATAAGGGCACAAATACCCACAAAATGTTATGCAATGCATTCCACACATATCAAAGGGTATTTTAAAGAAAAATACATTTTTTGAAAATTTAATTTACCGGAAACAACAATAAAAGTGGGCGAGTAATTTAAAAATCCATAATGTAGGAAGTTTAAAAATGGCGATCCACACATATCATAGAGTATTTTAAAGAATATATATATATTTTTTAATTTAGTCATTTTTCATCAAAAATACCATCCCCTCCCCTTAAAAGAAGTACAGAAGCACACACGTCTTCTATCACAGGTTAGTGAAATAAAATGATGATTGTGTGCATGCCATTAATTAATTAAAGTTACATGAATATAATTTGCCAGAGATTACAGATCTAAAATGCCGTGTGTTACCTCACGCACTACAGGTTGCTCCTCAAGCGTGACGTGCCCCAACTGTACAAAACTTAGCAAAATCAGTAAGCTAAAAAATTTGCTTATTAAGAGGAAAATATTCCCATCTAAAATTTTCGTTACTACTTGCCAGGTAACCTGTGGTGTTGCACTGATTCACATCTGAATGCCTCTGTGTGGTTTAAATAGAGTCCATAAATAAAATGCTTCTCAATCTATTGTTTCAGCATTGCATATTTCTTCATCATAATCACATATCCAATAGTATTGCTTAAAATGTGATGTGCAAATTTTTAAAATAATATTGTGTTATTCTATTGCAGGAAAAGCCATGTATCGTTCCTGAAACAGAGATGAAGACAACGTGTGATGATGAAACAGACCTAATGCCACAGAGGTGAGAGACCCTTTGTTTAGCCCTCTTCACGAACTAGGTCGTCGACTTCTTGCAGTCCCTATGCAACATTTTTTCCTATGATAATCAGTCAGATAATCTATGGCGAATCTTCGGCCTCACTTCATCTCGTCAAGAAATTGTGTAACTCTTGACTTCTTCCACTTCTTAAAGCTTCAATGCTGATGTACGATCTATAGAATACAGTGAATTAAAATTGAAATATTATTATTATTATTATTATTATTACTTTTATGGTTTTTTTCGCTTCCTTAGAAATTCATTCTCCTAACACTTCATAAATCTAGTAATTTTAGAATAAAATATTTATACCCGAGAATCAGTTGTATGTATGTATGTATGTATGTATGTATGTATGTATGTATGTATTCACACTGCAAATGGGTATATATAATTTTAGAATAAAATATTTATACCAGTATCAGTTGTATGTATGTATGTATGTATGTATGTATGTATGTATTTATTCACACTGCAAATGGGTATATATATAATTTTAGAATAAAATATTTATACCCAGTATCAGTTGTATGTATGTATGTATGTATGTATGTATGTATGTATGTATGTATGTATGTATGTATTTATTCACACTGCAAATGGGTATATATAATTTTAGAATAAAATATTTATACCTGAGTATCAGTTGTATGTATGTATGTATGTATGTATGTATGTATGTATGTATGTATTTATTCACACTGCAAATACCCGGTGGCAGTGGTAACTAATTACACTCAATAATGACAATTAATAATAAACACAATTAATAAAAAAACAGTAATTAATAATAATAGTAATAATAATAATAAAATAATAATAATAACAAGGAGCATACTAAATTAAAATGAAGCATGGTCGCTTAAAATAACATTTAAAGTAAATCTAATTTGTATCTTAACCCTAAGCTCGAACTAAGACCCCGGAGTCTGACAGGTTCATACTATCCGACTATCAATTGTTTTGCTTAATAGTGGAAGGTATGACTGCTCTAACAAAACAAATCTGCGGCATTTTTCCTTGTAAAATCTAATATGTTGTTGTTGTTGTTGTTTTCTAATGCCAGGCGCTTGACAATAAAGTCATTAGACCACTTGCACTTCAATATTTTTCAAAGATATCATGACTAGCCACTGAAGCACAGATTTTGAGGTGTTCCGAATCCATTTCTTGGTTTAAGTTGCACAATGGGCAGTTAGGGGACTGATATATTCCAATTCTGTGCAGGTGTTTGGCCAAACAATCATGACCTGTTGCCAATCTAAATGCAGCTACAGACGATTTTCGTGGTAAATCGGGAATTAACTGTGGATTTTGATGCAGAGAGTTCCATTTTTTTCCCTTGGGATTGAGTTATCAAATTTTGTTTGTTGAAGTCTAAGCATGTAGATTTAATAAATCTCTTGACAGAGTAATACGTAGATTTAGTAACAGGTCTGTAAGTAGCAGTGCTGCCCTTCTTTGCTAAAGCATCAGCATTCTCGTTTCCCAGGATTCCACAATGGGATGGTATCCATTGGAATACAATTCTTTTATTGAGTGATATTAATTGAGAGAGCATTTTAGTTATTTCTGCTGTTTGAGATGAAGGTGTGTGTTTAGAGACGATTGATAGAATAGCTGCTTTGGAGTCTGACAATATAACTGCATTCTTAAATTTACTGATGTGGCATAGAAGATTCCTGAGGCATTCACTTATTGCAATGATTTCACCATCAAAACTTGTTGTTCCATATCCAAGAGATCTATAAAGTGAAAAGAGACAGCACGTAACACCTGCACCAGCACCTTGTTCTCTGGAGATCAAGGATCCGTCGATGTATAAATGAAGCCAGTTTTGTGGACGGTACCTAATATTAATTGTCTCTAAAGACAATTGTTTTAGTATTTCAGTGTTTACTTCTGATTTGAGTATTTCTTCTGTTAAATTTAGATTATATTCTATATTTAATAGAGTTAAAGGGTTTAGTTTAATTTGTAGGTTTTCTTTTAAATTCGGGATATTGATTTTCTGTTTTAATTCTTGAACCATGAATATGAAACTTTTTTGAGTTTTCAATCTACAAAGAGGACTGTATGAATGCCAATTGTTACCTGGTAATCTGATAATAAAATCTAATATAGTTCATACTTTTGCAGCACTTATTCTTATATTATTGTGATATATCTAAGTACGTATGATATTTCCGTGCAGGAATTCTGCATTACCATATGATGAAGGATGGGTGGAGTGGAGAAGAATTCTCTCTGGCACTGGACTTGAACCCGGGTTTTCAGCTCTACATGCTGATGCTTTATCCACTAAGCCACACCGGATTCCAGTTCCGATGCCGGATTGAATCCTCTCAGTTTAAGTTCCACCTCTCAGTTTCCCTTTAGTGGCCAACCCTCATGCACCGTGTCACAGATGTGTGACAGTGGCACAATGTCCAACACACTATGTGCAGAGGTGCACTCATTACGAGTGACTAAGTGGCCGGGATCCGACGGAATGAGCGCTGTCTTAAATCACTAAGTGATTATTTACGTATATCATATTATTGTGATTGACAGGCATCAGAGCATACTTTGCAAATGTTAAATTGCTTAGTAGTCGGCTAATTACGAGAACAACCAAACTAAACATATATCACACTTCAGTAATAACATATGGATCTGAGGCTTGGACACTAACTAGAGTAGAAGAAGATCTCCTACGGTGTTTCCAGAGAAAAATTCTAAGAAGAATATACGGACCAGTATATGAAAACAACGAATGGCAGATACGTTATAATGAAGAAATCAATCAACTGATTGGGGGACAAGATATTGTCAAATTTATAAAATCCCATGACTGGGACACATACAGAGAATGGACGAAAACAGAATTCTCAAGAGAATACTGCAAGGGAAGGTCCACAACAGAAGAAGGAAAGGAAGACCTAAGAAGAGATGGCTGGATGGGGTCATCAGGGATCTAGAAATAATGGCAGTGAGGGGTTGGAGAAAGAAGACTGAAGATAGGACAGAATGGAGGACTGTTATACGAGCGGCCAAAACCCACCCAGGGTTGTAGTGCCAGTTGATGATGGTGATGATGATATTATTGTGATGTACCGAAGTATGTATGATATTTTCGTGCAGGAATCTGCATTACCTATGATGAAGCATGGGTGAAGCGAAGAACAATTCTCTCCAGTACCGGGACTCGAACCTGGGTTTTCAGCTCTGTCACACATGATTATTTTTATAACTGTCCCTGACTCCTAACCCTGAATCTGAACAGTTTTCTTCTTCGAGACTTTTTGTACACTTTTTGGAGAGAATGGTTTTGAAAAGAAACAATTCCTCCTCTGTTATGTTTTGCACATTAGTAAATTATTCAGAATTTCTCTTGTTGCAGATGTAATTTCGTGGATGAACAGTCCGGTGTTTGCAAATGGGATGCTTGCAGTGAGGAAGTACTTCAATTTGGAACATTTGCCGAGGCTGTTATGCAGACATGTACAGAGAATCGTACAAAAGTCAGCGTTCCTAATGACTCGTTAATGCAGCAGTCGCGTTCAGAGAAACAGGAACAATCTAACCTCGAACTGTGTGATGACAATTTTTTAGAAAATGACAAACTTAATCAAATAGAAACACTCACTAATAGGAAGGCCTTTAAATGTGAAATTTGTGCGAAATGTTTTACAAGGCAAGGACATCTTGACAGACACAAACGAATTCACACAGGCGAAAAACCGTTTAGATGTGAAACTTGTGGAAGAAACTTCACCCTCGAACATCACCTACGTAATCACACCAAGACCCAACACAAAGAAGCAGCTGTACAAGATCACGCAAATTCATCTTGCGACACTTCTGGAGGAATTCCTCTAACCAAGGTATGTGTTATTAGTATTCTTCAATATGATTCGAAACATGATGAAAAACTCATGTTGGGAAAGTATGTGTCATCTTCATTACACTTTTTTTCACAGTCTACTATATACAGTCACGATCCATAATATATTCCTCGTCCAATGTGTAAATAAATGCAGATAAAGAATATAGATGCTCCATTTGCGTGTAAGGTTCGTAATAATCAACCATAATTTACATCACGACAAATATGGGCAGTTCTTGAAAAAGCTATTTCAATGTTAGGACAATAATGTATTGCCAAGAATAATCCTGTGGCAGTTTGTATTATTAAACATAATCCTAATAGTGAACCAAAGTTTCATCATGTTCTAATATTGGATGGTGTTGGTAAATCAATTAAGGCATTGTTGGCAATTTTGAATAGTGGGTGTTTAATACGTATAGGTTTATTCATTAATTTATTTGTCGTAGGGGTCCTTTTGAAATATTTGTAACTTTTACTACTACGATTAATGTTAGGAATAAATAGGAGGCGAGTATGATAATAATTAAATTAGTTGGTTTGTTATATAATTTTGTTAATGAGTTTATAATTTCATTTTGTTTATTATAAACATTTTCGTGAATCATAAGTTCTGTTGGGATGATTTTTGCCAATGAGTTGCATTTCTCGCGATAGTTGCTAGCCGCTTGGAGCGCTGTGTGTACTAGGAACAATAGACTGTATCACTGCCATTGTGATCTAATACAGGCCATAAGGCAGACCATGTGACTCGCTTAACCCAATCACAAAGGGAGGCGTTTCAACCATATAAATTAATTGCAATGCATAAAGAGTAACACATATATTTCTCTAAAATGTAGTGTAATTGCATTAATAAAATTTAAAATTATGATTAGGGGACACTTCAGACATGATTCCTTGCGAGTTAAGGTGTAATATTTTTAGTGTGAAAATTACGTTGTTCGTATGTGTAATACCTGCCTTTATTTCGATTAAATATTGCGAAATTCTTGTACATTCATTTATGCATGATTCAATAATTTTCAGTTGCACTGCACGAATATTTAGATATTGTGACGGCCACGTGAGATTCGATCTCACGACCGGCGGAGGAAGGGCTAGGTCGGCCGTGTTTTGGGCAGGTTGCGCGCGCATCTGCTTCCTGGGGCATGTGCTATGGCGTAGAGAGGAGAAGGGAGAGAGCGACCATGGCAGAGAGGAGAGAAATCCAGATTATTCGAGAGTGGAATCTTCCGGAAATTTCTAGCATTGTAGTTAGGTTATAAATTACGACACGCGAGTGAACTTGAGCAGTTTAGTTAGTTGCAGTGTTGTTGTAGTTGGTGAACAGCAAGCCAGCCAGTCTTGTGTAGCAGTGAAGCCAGGCCGGAGTTCGACTTGAGTGTGAGTCCGCAACTGTCCGAGGGTCTAGGCGGAAGCAACGCAGTTGGAAGACTTGAGTTCGAGTGCAATGGACCGCAGTTGGGGAACCTGAGTTCGAGGTTCAGTGGACTGTCTCTGAAGGTCTGTGGTTTGAGATACTGTGAACTTGAGTGACTGAGCTAGAAGAACTAGCCAAGGCAAACGAACTGTGAACTGACAGTTCTGATTTGTAAATAGTGCTTTGCGAACATTAGTTGAAATTATCAGTTCATTGTTGTTCTCAATAATCCAAGTAAATTGTCATTGTCGTCTGTGGAGTGCAATAACGAATACTGTGTGGAGTGGAAATCCCATTGTTGATGGGAATAGAATTAATTGTAGAAAGTGAAGAATTATTGTTGAAGGAATAAACCTACATTATTGTTTTGAATTTTTAAAGTTACAATATGTTGAAATTATAGGTTATGTTTACTGTATCAGTTGCCCCACCTTGTCTGTGATGAGGCGATAGTAGCGATCCTGGTGGTGAGCAACTATCTATGTTTGCATATTTAGTAAGTATTGAGCTTCGTGACTGTATATATTAGACTGTGGTGTAACTCTGACTTGGTTACAAACTTTTAGATATAAGAGGTGATCAATATGAACGAATTTCATACAGGAACCCATGTCTAGAAAAGTTTCATTTGGTGCAGTCCAGGTCTTCTGACTATATGCCCTAAAACCCGAGTCACACGGGGATAGTTTATAGGAGTCAAGTACTCGAAACCTCTAAACTTGATGCTATATTTGTGATCACACAGAGACATTAAACTTGAAACCATGCTTGAAAAAAAAGCGCGCTGAATGTTGTATTCTTAGTGGTGTTTGAATTCTTGTATTCTGTTATAGTTAATAAAAATCAATAGTGAACTGGCATTTTTAGTTTGGTGAAACTGAAGATGCCACCAGCACATATTCAAGCATGTGTGCAGCTAATTGGCGCCTTGTTATTGTGTGAATTACAAAATATTCTTGAAAAAAGGAAAAGAGAACATGGGTTAAGAAATGGATTCGTACAAGAATTATGCACGGTGCATCTAATACCTTGTTGAAAGAATTAGCTGAAGAAGGTCCTGCAGAATACAGGAAACATCTCAGAATGAGTCCTGTTTTAAGGGTTTTTAACTTTTTCGAACCACTCCTACGTCTATGTTTTCGAAACCTTGTTCCGTGAGTTCACTGGCTAGTTTCTGGAATAATAATTCCCGCTTGTTTTTATTGATTCTTTGTCACGTACATATATTCCGTAGAAGTTCATACGTCTCATACACTTGCAAAAACTTTATGATATCGTTGAATTCCACTTAGGGGCGCTCATTATTAATAATTATTAATTTACTTCGACAATAGGCCTAAAACTACAAACTTCCTACTTGCCAAGTTGCTACAAGTTCACATTCACACGCGGGAAGTGGTGGAGTCAAGTTGGTCACGTGACGGGAAAGTGGACACAAAAGTTGACGGGTCATCAACTCAAATTCTGCTTGACCGCCAAGTCATGACTTGACTGTCTCGACCATATCACACGGGGAAAGTTGAAGGAAAGTCGACTTGCTCCAAGCACTTGACTCCTGTAAACTATCCCCGTGTGAATAAGCCTTAAGGGTGAAACCTAACCATTTTCCCCTATTACTACATAAGCCAGTGGATTATAGTGATTTTCTAGTTGTCAGGTTCAATTTTCTTTTGCCTCATGTTGTCGTCGAATAACAATTAGTTATTTGCATAATTCTTTGTCTAGCTTCCCAATAAAGTGCTTCAGCGTTGTTCTTCCTATTATCGGAGTTCAGTTTATCACAGGGAAGAAAGTCCGCCTTGTAATGTTGACACCAGAATTGAAGATATAAATTACAGGCAATTCTTGAGACATACTGTACCTATAAATCCGTGGTGCTACAGCCCATGAAGGACCAAAACCGACCAGCCGGCTGCTGAGCTCACGTCCACATGCCCAAACAGAGGTGGACGATCATCCAACCAGAATAGAGGTATCATGTGGTTAGCACGATGATCCTCCCAGCTGTTATAGCTGGTTTGCGAAACCGGATTTTCACTACCTATCATAGCTCCCCAAGTGCATCACGATGCTGGGTGGGCACCAGTCCCATACACTGGCCGAAATTGTATGAGAGAATTTCTTCCCCACGAGGACTCGAACCATAGCGCAAGTTCTAGGCAGGATGCCTTAGACCACGGCGCGGGACATACTGTACCTATACTTACTTACTTACAAATGGCTTTTAAGGAACCCGAAGGTTCATTGCCGCCCTCACATAAGCCCACCATCGGTTCCTATCCTGTGCAAGATTAATCCAGTCTCTATCATCACACCCCACCTCCCTCAAATCCATTTTAATATTATCCTCCCATCTACGTCTCGGCCTCCCTAAAGGTCTTTTTCCCTCCGGTCTCCCAACTAACACACTATGTGCGTTTCTGGATTCGCCCATACGTGCTACATGCCCTGCCCATCTCAAACGTCTGGATTTAATGTTCCTAATTATGTCAGGTGAAGAATATAATGCGTGCAGTTCTGTGTTGTGTAACTTTCTCCATTCTCCTGTAACTTCATCCCTCGTAGCCCCAAATATTTTCCTAAGCACCTTATTCTCAAACACCCTTAACCTATGTTCCTCTCCCAGAGTGAGAGTCCAAGTTTCACAACCATACAGAAGAACCGGTAATATAACTGTTTTATAAATTCTAACTTTCAGATTTTTGGACAGCAGACTGGATGATAAGAGCTTCTCAACCGAATAATAACACGCATTTCCCATATTTATTCTGTGTTTAATTTCCTCCCGAGTGTCATTTATATTTGTTACTGTTGCTCCAAGGTATTTGAATTTTTCCACCTCTTCGAAGGATAAATCTCCAATATTTATATTTCCATTTCGTACAATATTCTGGTCACAAGACATAATCATATACTTTGTCTTTTCGGGATTTACTTCCAAACCGATCGCTTTACTTGCTTCAAGTAAAATTTCCGTGTTTTCCTAATCGTTTGTGTATTTTCTCCTAACATATTCACGTCATCCGCATAGACAAGAAGCTGATGTAACCCGTTCAATTCCAAACCCTGCCTGTTATCCTGAACTTTCCTAATGGCATATTCTAGAGCAAAGTTAAAAAGTAAAGGTGATAGTGCATCTCCCTGCTTTAGCCCGCAGTGAATTTGAAAAGCATCAGATAGAAACTGGCCTATGCGGACTCTGCTGTATGTTTCACTGAGACACATTTTAATTAATCGAACTAGTTTCTTGGGAATACCAAATTCAATAAGAATATCATATAATACTGTTGAAAAATCTACTGCTGAATTTGAGTAAAATGATTTGATATCTGCGTGATGAATGATAACCTGCTTTATGCCCTATGATTTATACTTGCTATTTGATTACAGGAACAGATACATACGAACATAAAACTAGCAGAAGATGCAAAAGAATCTTGTGAAGATAATGCATTGCCAGAGAGGTAAGCGATAATTCGCAACTTTAATGCCGTGGAAATGGTATTTCTTCTTACACATTGCTAACTTTGTATTATACAAAATTGTGTCAGGTGAAAAATGCAATGCTTCAGGAAAATTTTGTTTGGATTAACTACATTAGATTAGCCTGATACACCTCTGTCTGAAGTTGAGCAGTTTTGGATTAAATGAGAGACAAGTTGGGTCATCTTACAGTTCTGTTAGTATACTTGATGTGATACAGCACCTTACCAACTGTGATTGAAACACAGGGCTGTGTTCACATTAATTTTCGTTCTATATAGGAATAGCTGCGCTCAAGCATGGGTTCGAATCCCTCTTGAGATAGTTACCTGGCTGAGTTTTTTTCAGAGATTTTCCTTAACTGTAAGACGAATGTCATGTAATCCCATGGTAAGTTCTTGGACTCATCCCACCAAATATAATATGATGCCATGAAGCTTTAATAATGTTAAATGACTATATGGTTTATAAAGGTTGTCTCTATTAACTAATATATAATTTATTTCAAGAAATAGTCTGCCCAGGCATCCTGGGTTGCCAAAAACACAGAATAACACACATATAAGAATAGTAATGATTACAGTAAGATAGATGAGCCAAATTTAAATGTGAACTAGGAGCTTAAGTTTAAGAAATAATAAATTTGTACATATATTTGTAACAATCACACACTAACGAATAGAAAAAGGGGGGTATTATGATATTCTGTATAAATGATTTTCAGAATTGCCACAGACCCTTTAATGGTTGAAGTAATTATTTTTGGAATGATGTCATGGATTCCAAATGTTTTGATAGTGTTTACAGTTGATCGTGGGATGGTGCCCTCGCTCCGATCATTAAACCATGTACTTCCCAGGTGCCTTCCATCTGATATTTTTCTCGAAAATACGGAATAGTAGGCTCATAAATTTGTTGTTTTTCTTTGTTGACCTCGGATGGTTGGGTCTGGCTCATCTCAAATCTAACAGTTGGGTCCAGTATAAAGCCTTTACTATTAGTCTTGTCTAGAGCCACGATGTCCGCTCTTCTAATTCCGCCGCCTTCAGACGCAACGCAGTGCACCTCTTCATGGACCTCGAAGGATTTGTTTCTAAGGGCTTGTGCTATTAGTTTTCGGATGTTATGATGGCGTGAATTTCTCAGGAGTTCTCCATGCTGACAGGATCCTAGGACATGTGCTAAGGTTTCAATCTCGTTGCAGTATCTGCAACGGAAACCGTCCAAGGATCTCCCATGAAGACTTCTCACTGGTGCTACGTTAGCATTCATCTTAATTGCGTCCCGCCATTCAGAGGAAGATAGACCCTCCTTAGAAAAAATCCATTTATTTCCGGGAGTATATTCTTGAAATAAAATAACACCTTTTCCTTTATGTGGAAGCGCACACCATTTGTTGTACTCTTGTTTCCTAGGATTTTGTCGTAGTTTATGGACATTGATGTTACTTATATCCAGATCTTCAGGTGGAATTTTAATAATAATAATAATCCGTGGCGCTACAGCCTGTGAAGGGCTTAGACCAGGCGTCTGAAGGCCAACGCATAAAAGTTGTTACACAGAGCAAATGTAGATAGCGTAGTCAGCAGAAGAGATAAGCGCAATACCCGAAGATAGCCGATCGTTGATTTATGTTACAACCATGAGCGAGCTAAGTTGTAACTGTCGCGGGAGAAATTCCACAAAGCTGCACTTTTGAGTTGTACTGTCAAAACAGACGGTTGTTTTCGGAAGGAATAAAATTTCTTAAGTCGTTTGCAGTAATAATAATAATAATAATAATAATAATAATAATAATAATAATAATAATAAGCATGAAGAACCATACATGTTGCGTAATCATTTAAGCACAAGGAACTGGCTACCCTAGCCCATTATCTCCTGGCCTAGTTGCCACATAAGTGGTGCTTTGTTGATATCACATGTGAGGTTCAGACCTGTTTTCGGACAGTTGACTAAGCAACAAAAGACTTCATTTCTAGTAAATGGTTTTGGTATCTCTCTTTTTACATTACAATTAAACTTGTTGATTGTTAAGGTACGTATTCTTATGATACGTCCTCTCAAATTATTTTCTCAAGTCCTTCAGTACTTCATTATATTTGTTACACTGGTCTTGATTCAAATTGGGTAACAATTTTAGATTAATAAAGTGGTAACAGTTATCCACTGAAACTTGCAACTCCCACAATTTCGCTTTCCCTATGAAAGCTTTTATTTGTTCATACATTTGCGGTAATAAGGACATTCTTTCCTCTGAGATAGAGACAAAATCGTAGCGGTTACAGATGTCTATTCAAATGTTGCGGTCAATGACGTCATCCGGAGATACACGAACTGCTCCGCATCTTGTTCGACTCTTACATTGAAAAAAAAGAGAGAGAGAGAGAGAGGAGGAAGTGCTCCGAGAAGGCCCTATTGAGACGTCTGGCTTAGACCGACCAGCCAGCTGCTGGCCTCACGCTCACATGCAGAAGCAGAGGTGGACGATCATCCAACCAGAATGGAGGTATCGTGTGGTTAGCACGATGGCCTTAACTCTGCCAGTATAAATAATAATAATAATTATTATTATTATTATTATTATTATTATTATTATTATTATTTTTTTATTTTATTATTATGATCCCCCAGCCGTTATAGCTGGTATTCGCAACCGGATTTCGCTACCTATCGTAGCTCCCCAAGTGCATCACGATGCTGGGTGGGCACTGGTCCCATACACTGGCCGAAATTTCCTGAGAAAATTTCTTCCCCCATGAGGACTCGAACCAGCACGCATTCCGTGACATGGGTCCGAGGCGGGATGCCTTAGACCGCAACGCCCGGCACGGGACGTCTCTATTAACTATTAGAGAAAATAAAAGAAAATGTGTGTGATGTTTTAGATAATAAAACATGTTTCCTTTTGTGAAAAGCTTTCAGTTAAACACTTTTTGTTATATATAATTTTGTTTCCTTGGTATTTGTAAGTGATTAAGGTATTCTTTGTTGCAGCTTTAATGGAAGATACAAGAAAACTGATAAAGATACACAAGATGAAGTTTACAAAAGTGATAACATTAGTGGGAAAATTCCAGGATTTCGAATTTCTGCTGAACCTGTAATCCAGAAATTCTGTGAAGAAAATAATGTTAAAGCTCGTGTTTCTGCCATATTAACAGAAGAAGCACCTCCAGAAAGATGCAGAGAATATAAACTTGAATCTAATAGAGGTGACTTGTTAGAGAAAAAAAGTGTTAATCATGTAGAAATAGAACCTCGGAGGAAAATTTTTAAATGTGAACTTTGTGAAAAATTTTTCTTCAGAAAAGAACATCTTGGTAGACACAGGCGAGTTCATTCAGATGACAGACCGTACAAATGTGAAACTTGTGGCAAAATCTTTCAGCAGAGGTACAACCTTGCTAGACACGCACGGACACACAAACGCAATTTTTTCTTCTGTCATTATTGTGTCATAGAATTTTCAAGCGAGCTTCGTCTTCATAATCATATTGAATCCCGACACGTTAACAAAAAATCTTTTATTTGCGACACTTGTGGAAAACAGTATACGAGAAAGAGAAACATTATCAGACATTTTTTATCACAGTGTAAAAATGATATTTCGTCTATAAAACTCTCAAAATACGGCTCAAAACAAGGATCATCCTCCACATGTGAAGAATCTTTATAGTTGTGAATGATTGTAGAATAGAAACTGTAATGTGACAAGTACAACTACATTCACCTAACAGTTTTTTTTTTTATTTTTCCTGTTCAGTTACTTGCTAGAAAGTATAAGAATTTACAGGACATATCTGCAGTAATTTTATTAAGCCTTTCATTTGTAATATAGAGCAATTCGTAAGTCCTGTGATTTCCAAACCCAGCATTGCAACAACCAAGACAAACACAGCAAAAAGTATTATATTAATTGGTAGAAAGTCTCCAAGTTTTCATTCATAATAGCTGCTTTGGCATACTTACATTCAATTCAATTCAATTTTTCTCCGTTCCATTACTCTTTCATCGCATGATGACGCAGAATATCTGCATGGAATTATCATATGTACTTCGGTACATTAAAATAATATATATCAATTTATTTGGCCATTAGACATACAGTTTTAGGCTTCTTCAGAATACATTGAAAAAACATATAAATACATTAAAAAAAAAACACTAATAACAGAAACAGTAAAATTTAAGTAATACAAAGAAAACGTAATATAATTTGAAACTTTTAAATTGAAGGAAACTAACTAAATTGCAATTAAACTTATTTATTAAAATACAATTTCATACAAATTTGTGTTGAAAAACTCAGCAACAGAATAAAAAGGATTATTTAATAACCAATTGTAAAATCTAGTTTTCAAACTATTGATTGGTAATTTATAATATTGACTTGGGAGCTTATTATATAATTTCATCCCCATAATTAAAAAGTTTGTGTTGCTCTTGTATAATCTACAATATGGAATATTAATTTGTTCACTATTTCTAATTTCATGGTCATGTATATCGGCCACTAATAAGTAATTGTGGATATTTTGTCGAGTGTAAAGTACTAGATCATATATATATACAAATTTATGATTGTTAAAATCCACGATTGTCTGAAAAGTGGCCGACAATGATCCAGATAGTTTGATTTACATAAAATTCTAATGGCCTTTTGTAAAATCAAGACGCTTCCAATTTTGGTTCCATTTCCCCAGAAAATTAGGACATATCGAATTATCGACTGAAAGAAAGAAAAGTAGGCACATCTTAAATAATTTTGAGAAACGCAAGTCGTTAATTTCTTTAGCAAATATAAAACTCTTGATAGCTTTGTGCATATGTATTCGATGTGCTTATCCCATGTTAAACTGGAGTCTATAAAAAGTTCCAGAAATTTTGTGTAGTTGAGTCTGTTGTCCTTATTTATTAGATAGTTTAGGCTGAAAGTTAAGTTGATAGATTTTTCTTGATTAAGCAAGAAACAATTAGATTCAAACCATAAAGCCATCTGTGATAGAGTGAGGTGCCAACTATTACGGATTTCCACCAGTTTTACATATATATATTCTTAAAAATGAGAAATAAATATGTAAAGTATTTCCAATTGAGACTGGATGCAGAAGTTTTAGATATTTTAGACACATATACTTACAAATGGCTTTTAAGGAACCCGCAGGTTCATTGCCGCCCTCACATGAGCCCGCCATTGGTCCCTATCCTGAGCAAGATTAATCGACTCTCCATCATATTCCACTTCCCTCAAATCCATTTTAATATTATCCTCCCATCTACGTCTCGGCCTCCCCAAAGGTCTTTTTCCCTCCAGTTTCCAAACTAATACTCTATATACATTTCTGGATTCGCCCATACTTGCTACATGCCCTGCCCATCTCAAACGTCTGGATTTAATGTTCCTAATTATATCAGGTGAAGAATACAATGCGTAGAGTTCTACGTTGTGTAACTTTCTCCATTCTCCTGTAACTTCATCCCTCTTAGCCCCAAATATTTTCTTAAGAACCTTATTCTCAAACACCCTTAACCTCTGTTCCTCTCTCAAAGTGCGACAGTCTCTGCATTGGACAGACAGGCAGATCATTCCAAACTCGATACAAAGAACACATTAAAGCAATAACCAGAGGACACAATATATCTACATATGCCGAATACATAACTAATGCCAACCACACATACAGTAACATAAATACAGACATGGAAATCCTACACATACAGCCTACAAAAAACTCAACACACTTGAACAATATGAAATATACAGACACACTAAAACACACCCTAATCAAATACTCAACACACAGATCAATTTCAGAACACACACGCTATTTGACACAACTCTTCATCACACGAACGCACCCACACAACAGACAGTGAAGTTGAGATGACGCCGAGACACAGAAGGCTCTGAGGATGGTGTGAAGTAGCACCGAAACAGCTGTAAGCCGGCCTTGCTTACATAATTAACACGAGTAAGATCGCAATTTAATCAAGTATTTATCATCATAATATATTGCTCTTAAATTGATAATATTTTGGGAATTCAGTCAATGGCTTTTCCAAAACACACTACGAAATATTTCATACAAAACAATTTATATTTTAAAAAGGAAGAAGAAACGACCAAAACTGTATTAACCTTTTCTTCTGAAATATTTCAAATAATAATCCCCTGAAATTAATTAAATTGCTTGCGGTGCATTCTGTATAACCATTAAAGAAATTACGTAATGTTGTATAATATGCAAGTTTCTTCTTGGGTGGGGGAGAAATTTTCATGACATGGGAGGGTATCTGGCGGATTTTTTTTTTTTTTTTTTTTTTTTTTTTAAGAGGGATTTGCATTATGTAGGCGGTTTTCTGGCGAGGTTTTAACTATTTGGCGGATTTGCAAAATGTTGGCAGTATTGATGATTCTATAACCATAGCATACTGGATACTGTGCTGCGTTGCTTACGCTGTGCTGTGAGTCCAATTCTATATAGAATTTTTAGTTTTCGGTTAAGTTTAAGTAATGCAATTTTTTCTTATATCTCTAATTTTATAAATTTTAATTTTTATATGGAATATTTATTTTGAATGATGCTATTTGCATAACTCCTTTTATTTTAAAACAAAAATTACTTAATTCTCATACTCGATAAGAGGTGATGCTGCTAATACTTGAAATCACCAATAGAAATTGTAAGATCAATGCTTGTCCCATAGTTGCACGCATTTGAGGTTATTGCCGTCTTTTACTTGTTACATTGTGGCTTGTATTTTGTTTTAATATTAAATATGATGTTACTGAAGCATACATTGAAATGACGTTAAACTGAATTATATGTTTGTTATGTGAAACCGTTATAATCACGTGTCAAAATGCCTCCGATTTGTTAGGCTATTGACAACAATACCGGTAGGCCTATGTTTATCATCATTATCATTCACAGATTTGCCGAAGGATATTTTTGTGACATGCACAATTATTTCTCTATTGGATTAGTTTTTATATTACCACCGGTTACGAGAGTGATTTTCTTAATGAAATTTGCATGACCATTATTGATTTATTGATAAAAACAGTCGTATCATAGGTACATAGACGAAGTCAAGAAGAAAAAACACACTAGGCCTATATCAACACTAGTTTCCATAAATTCATTTATATCATAGCCTAAAGAGGGTTTTTGATTACCCAGTCACGAAAAACACATTTAAATCTATTAAAATTAACAATATGTGCACTTTAAGTTTAGTAAACATAGCTGTAATTAAATCTGTATTTGTTGTTTTAAATGCAGCTCCTTGTTTTTTTATTATTTCAGGTATTTGTCCATGTGATGCTGTATGAAATGCTGTGAAGGGTGATTATTTACTACGGGCAATCGTTCATGTATTCAGACCGAGAAGCTATGGAATTCCCAAATACGGGCTCAGTGAGAAGTCCTAAGTATTGACGAAACCCAATATTCACTCATCTCTTTCGTAACTGTGTGTATTTAGTTAAGTTTAGATAACCTTCAAGATAGTAGCAATGTTGTTATATTCAGTGGAACAACGTGTTTTTATGTATGACATGTACGTGAAGAAAGAGTCAGCAAGAAAAGTGCAGAAGAAATTTAAAAAGAAGTTTACTAATGTGCCAGTACCGAGTAGAGTCACTATTCATAGATACGTGAAAAATGTAAAGACTACAGGGTCAGTATTAGGTCATAAAAAGAAGTCGTCGCAACACTTGCTTATAGAAAAGAAATTAAATGATATCTTAGAGCAATCAGAATCACCAACAGAGTCCCTAAAGTGTCTATCGCAGGAAACTGCTGATAACGGATCGTTAGCTCCTAACACGACACAATTACTGAATTTTAAACCGAATTTTAAAATGACAGCTGTACAATCTCTAAATGCCCAGGACCATGTTACGAGAGTGCGATATTGTGAATGGTTTTTAAAAAAAGTTCATGATGGTGAGCTAGACCCTCAACTGGTGATATTTTCAAGTGAAGCGTGGTTTACACTGCGTGGCTGTGTTAATTCACAAAATACCATACAGCGACCTGTAGATAATTTCGACACTATTCATGAACTTCCGCTTCATGGTGACAAGATTGGTGTTTGGTGTGCTTTAAATGCAAAACGCGTAATTGGCCCTATTTTTTTTAATGCTCAGATTACGTCCGAACGCTACATTGAACAAATTTTGGATCCTTTTACGGAAATGTTAACTGAAGAAGAAAGAGAGTATGCTTACTTCCAACAAGATTCG